>JAJHZJ010000128.1:3205557-3806074 GCA_023548195.1 Bettongia penicillata ogilbyi
TTGGAAGGTGGTCTTCAGTGGAGTCCCGAGTCATTTATCTTTTACCCTATATTATTTGATATTTTTAGTAATGATTTGCCGTGCTTAATTAAACTGCAAGGTAATGTTAATTTGGAAGGGATAGGTGACATACTGGATGATAAGATAAAAATAAATCTTGACAGGCCAGAACATTGGGCTAACTCTGTTAAGAAAGTTTAATATGGATTTGTATATAGATAGTCTTAATATGGAAAGAGATAGACACACTGTGTGTGTGTGTGTGTGTGTGTGTGTGTGTGTGTGTGTGTGTGTGTGTGTGTGTGTGTGTACATTATCTTTATTGGCCTGAGATGGCTAGAAGGATGTTTGTTTGCAAAATATCTTCAGGTTTTAGTGAACTTCAAGCTCAGTATGAGTAAACAGTGTGAAATAGCTGCCAAGAAAGCTAATGCTCTGTTACTCTGCTTTAAGAGGAGTCATTCTGGTGGTGGTTTCTGATTCTAATAGCTGATCGTTTATTTAGAACTAACATGATCTGTACAAAAACTGGGAGAGGGGAGGAGGAGAGGTGAAAGGAAGGATTTGGAGACCAGTAATCATCATGGCTGGAACTGGGACAAGAAACAGACAGTCTTCAAGGCATGCAATTAACTACACAGCACTGAGTGGACATCTAGGTGTTTTGGAGAACAGTTTAGAGAAAAATGAGAAATAACTATAGAAATAAGACAGAATCAGAGTGAGAATGGAGTTTTAAGTGTTACATGTGTTAGACTTTGAAAAGATTGTTGTTGTTTGTTCTTGAAGAGGACCATGACATCAGGAAGGTGATGCCAAGACTTGCAAGTGAATTGGATTTAAATGAGGGAGGGCTGTACAGGATCACCAGATTCACTTTTTCCTCTGGAGTCATCTGAGTCTAGTGACAAGATACAGATCAGGAGGAATGGAGGTGGCCCCCACCTTGAAAAGAAGTATAAACATGAAGCTACATAATGATATCACTTGGAAGAGCAGTACTTTACCAAAGCTACAGCAGTCTGTTTGTAAGACCATTTAACTCACCTTCCTTGTGCTTCTGGCATGTTCCAGAGTATTTATAATTAGAAGAGGTGACCATTTGCTTTGATGTAGCTAGGTCAGAGGTGGAGAGCTGGTGGGGAACCTGTGGCCCTCTAGGTCCTTTATCTGAATCCAAACCTTTAAGTTCTGTAGAAATGCTACTGATGATGCCAATGTCCTCACCCTGGGAGATGGCTCCACTTCTCTCCCTGTCTGTCTCTCTTTTCATTGGTTTCATGTTTTAGTTTGCATTGTAGTTGTCTTGTCCTGTCTTCTGGCTGTCCTTGACAGAAGTGCGCTAAGTAAACATTTGTTGAATGACATTGTGTCCTGCATTTGCCTTTGTTGTCATGTCCTTTATAGTATTTCTTTTGCTCTTTTTGTGCTGTCATTGTCTGTAGGGCCTTGGCGACTGCAGGGTCACTGCCAGGTGGTGCCATCTGGGCTAGTTGAGCTTAGCCATATTGACCTGAGGATGCTTAGCACAGAATCGGCATTGCTGCCCATCATGGTATACCTACATCAAAGAAGGCACTATGCTCTATGAGCAAAGCAGAATTGTAGTAGCTCAAAGGAAACATAAGATAGGTGAATTTAGAGACATCTCCACTCCAAATGTTAATAGGAACTGTTTATGCCTGACCTGTGGTAGAATTGGTCTGATCAGCCACAGACACACTGTACGTAGGGATGTCATTTTGGTTGTTTTTGAGGAAGAAGGACAACAACCCACACACATTTACACAAATTCATGCTTTGCTGATCATATTTCAGGTACCATGTTAGGGGGTAGCTAGGCTAATCAATCAGTGGGTGTTTGTTGAATTAGTAAGCTCCTACTATGTGCCACGAACTACAAGATTTGGGGGTTCAAAGGCAAAGGAAAAATATCCTCAAGAAGCTTCCATTTTATTAGGGGAGACAACATGTGCGCATCTATGTACAAAACATATTCGCAAGTACAGTGAATATGTACAGCAAGTACAGTTCTGGTGGAGGAAACCCCATCAGTTCAGGCATCAGGAAAGCCCTCATGAAGTAAATGATGTTGAGTTTTGAAGGAAACTAAGATTTCTAAGAGGTAGAGGTGAGGGAGAAGAGAGGACATTTCAGGCATGGAGGACAGCTTGCGCAAAGGCACGCAGATGGGTGATGGAATACTGTGTGTGAGCACCAGCAGGACCACCAGTGCCTAAAGAGGAGTAAGTAATATATGATAGTGTTGAGAAAGTTTGTTGGAGCCATATTGTGAAGGATTTTAAGTATCAAGTTTCTGTTTGACTCTGGAGGTAGTAGGGAGTGCACTGTTGTGTAGAGCAGCGATGTGGTCATTCATGTACTTTAGGAAAGTCACTGTGGGGTCAGCTCTGTGGATGATACAGAAATTTGCTCTATGATAGGGTTACTTAACCTGGGGTCCTTTTTAAAAAATATTTTGATCACTGTGTTTTATTATAATTGGTTTCCTTTGTAATCTTACATATTTTATTCATTTAATGACATTCTGACACGGGATACATGGGCATTACCAGAGTACCAAGGAGTCATGATGCAAAGTTTTAAGTATCTCTGCTGTGTGATACTTTGCCAAGTAATCATCCAATTTGTCAGAACATGGAAGGTGATAAAGAATTCAAAACATCTAGTTCCACTTTTGTAAATGGTTAATTGTCAAATAAAGTTCTTATTATGCAGAATTGAAGTTCACAGGGATACCCCCAACTCCACCTATCCTGTTTAACTTCTACTCTTTGGGGTTAATTCTGCTCCCTGGAGGTACAAAGAAGTCTAGCATGTCTTCTATTCCACCACCCATTAAATAGTTTAGATTAGATGGCCACAGTGTTGTTCCTGAATCTTCTTTTCCCTAAGAGGAGTCTTTTCATTTCCATTCTTGGTTTCATATGAGTTTTTCAGTATCTCTCTTAAAATTTAACATACAGTTTTGGGCAAATAATAGGACTATCCCTTTCTTTGTTCTGAATATCTTTTAGTTTCACGTGTAATAGCCTTGTAGCCTAGGAGAAATATTTAAAATATTTTTGGAATATCAGTTTAGATTGTTGTTTGAATAAGGACGATGACTCCTGGCCATTTGGAGCCATTTGAAATACCTTGTTCCTTTTTCTAAAAAGACTGGTGCTAGAATTGATTATAATGAAGGGTATTCCTGGCTTGATAGGGAATTACTGACAGAAAGTTGCTTGAGAAAGAGTTGTCCTCAACTGTGCTGCCGTGTTCCTCAAAAAATTTAAAAGAAATCAAATTATGCCTCTTATTGCACCTCAGATCATTCAACCCAGTACTTAAAGACTTCCATTTACTGTAGAGTAAAACTCTATGTGGCACATGAGTGGAGTTTGTAGCAGGTATCTAGAAGCCATGGTTATCCCTAAAGAGTTGATAGGAAGAAAGTATCACACGTAGATCATGAGTGATACTTTATAGAGATAAGATTTTTGCTCAAGACCTTTCTAGACAAAATACAGATTTGTTGGATACATATACATGCACGCATGCACTTGAAGCCAAGGAGTTCATTTGTCTATGTCTTACAGAAGTGAAAGAGAACAAGACAACTTTGGGATAACTGTAAAACACAGACTTTATGTTCTGATTGGAAACAACAGGAGTATCTTATGCACAGGTGTTCTTAAAGGAAACCTTGTGATAATCCATGTTGTGCCTTCTGGGAATGTTGCATCCTGTTTCTTCTATTGGCGATTCATAAGATCTTAGAATATCAGTCTGAATATATTGGGAAGAGAAAGGGAAAAATGGAATGGGGCAAATTATCTCATAAAAGAGGCAAGTAAAAGACTTTTCAGTGGAGGGAAAAAGTGGAGAAGTGAGAGAAAAAACATGAAGTTTACTCTCATCACATTCGACTAAAGGAAGGAATAAAATGCACACTCATTTTGGTATGAAAACCTATCTTACAATACAGGAAAGTGGGGGAGAAAGGGATAAGTTGGGTAAGGGGGATAATGGAAGGGAGGGCAGTGGGAGGAGGAAGCAACAGTCAACACTCTTGGGGAGGGATAGGATCAAAAGAGAGAATAGAAGAAACGGGACAGGATAAGATGGAGGGAAATACAGTTAGTCTTACACAACATGACTGTTATGGAAGTCATTTGCAAAAAATACACAGGTATGGCCTATATTGAATTGTTTGCCTTCCCAAAGGGAATAGGTGGGGAGGGAGGGTTGAAGAGAAGTTGGAACTCAAAGTTTTAGGAACAGCTGTTGAGTATTGTTCTTGCAACTAGGAAATAAATACAGGTAATGGGGTATAGAAATTTATCTTCCCCTACAGGACAAAAGAGAAGATGGGGATAAGGGAAGGGAGGGATGTTATAAGGAAGGACAGATTGGTAATAGGTGTAATTAGAATGCTCAGCGTTTTGGGGTGGGGGGAGGGGAGAAATGGGGAGAAAGTTTGGAACCCAAAATTTTGTGGAAATGAATGTTGAAAACTTAAATAAATTTAAATACAAAAAAAAAAGAATATCAGTCTGAAGTGAACTTCAGAGCCCATCATACAATGGATCTGAAACCCAGACCTTCTGCCCAATTCTGTGACCTTTTCATTATGGGATCCCATGGTGCAATGTTTTTTCCTCTGAAATCTGGACTGGGTTGAACGCTTCTCGCTCTTTCAGCAGTGATTCTCAGTTTCTTCTCAGGCATCGTTCATGTGCAACAAAGAAGGCTCTGATAGTTTTGCTTTACAGAAGAGGGTAAGGACTGCATTTGATTGTGATCATTTATGCATTATTTTCATTTTTATTTCAAGCCGTCAAATTTGTTTTACCCTTCTACCAGCTTTACTACTACTTACCTTTCTTCAGAGATGCCTGTACAAGGCATACCTATTAGTATTGTCTGAAATACATTATAACAACATTCTGTCACAACTTTGGAAACTTACAAGTAACTTGGGACGTTAGCATTTGATTTGTATGAACCCTTCCCTTTTGTGACATTGCTCCTTTGGACCTGTTCCCTTAAAGATTGTTGCAACTAATTGTGAAAGTAGCTAAAAAGACTGACATCGAAACTCAGGTATTTTACTTGTGGATACTTGGTGTCATACTAATGTTTGTTTCCTGAGCACTACTCCCATCATACGGTACCTTGTGTAGAAAAAAAATTATCTTTTTTTAAAATTAGCATTTGCATTTTTATTTTTCATTGTTTTCTGTAATTTTCATGGTCAAACCCTATCTTTCCTTGTTCAGTACTTTGATGTGCCTATAACTAGGCCATACTGTCTAGCAACTCTGTGTATTAGAGACTAGAAAGATATTAATGTAATCTGAAACCACAGTTTCCAGGAAATGAAAAGCAGAATTGCTGAATCAGAGAATGTGGCTTTTATTAAATTACTTATTGGAGGAGGGAACAGTTGGTTTTGATCCCAAGTGGAAAATCAGTTTGAAATAAATTTGCCAACCTACACAATTCTTACTAAATGATCACATTTGCAGTTCTTCCAGTTTGTGGTTTTATTAATCTGCTGTCTTATGTTTATGGGCAAAGTGCTGATTCGAGTGAAGAGATCCTCTTTGTAAATACTTAAAATGTGATGTATTTTGTGAAGAAATCGTCGATTCATGAAACGTGAGTGACCCAGGAATTGAGAGCTTTGTGGGAGAAAGGTTTGCTGCTACTAATACTTAACCTCTAAACTACAGTCTACTGCCTAGATAACTACTCAGGTGTTTTTGGGAGTTTGAGAGAGCATGTTAATTTGAATAGGATATGCTCTTTTTTTTTTCTTTCCAAAACTGCTGCTATAATAAACTCTAAAGGTGTGTTTAGATCAGAGTAGTAATGTCATTCAAGAAAAATTGATTCAGCATATCAGGTCTAGTAGGTGCCCGCTATCTCGCCTTACCTTCATTCTAAAAACTTAGAAACAAAATTAAGAAGTCCTCCAAAATATATTCAGCTTAAATATGTCCAGCTTTCCAGATGTCCCTTGAAGCCCAACATATCCCAATTGAAACTCCATATTTTCCCTTCCTCTCACCTTCACAGTTTATGTTAATATGACATTCTTTTCAGTTCTAAGGTTTGTGATGCTTTCCTTATTTTTAGAGCTTCCAAGTTTTGGTTGTTTTACTTCTTGTTTATGCTCATTAATTAGCTAAGCCCTATCCATTCTTTTTAGTAAACAAACAGTTCTTTATTGTCTGCAAGGTATTTTGACATATACCCCTATCCATCCTTTATCATCATGGCTGTCATTGTAGTCTGAACTCTCATTGCCTCATGCTTGTACAAATACAATAGTCTTCTAACTGGTCTCCATTTTACAGTTGGCATCATTACTGATTCATCTTTGTAAGACATGAATTTCATAATATAATGTTCTTGTTATGAAAACTCTGGTGGCCTCACATTGTTCTTACAATCAAATTTAAACTCTTTAGCCAAGCATTCAAGGTTCTCTTAAGATTTAGCTCTTTCCACTTATCTTTCCACTCTTAAGTCCTCTTTGTTGTCATTTACTAACCAAAGTAGAGTGATTACTCCAGGTATATTTTCTTGAACTTTTCCTTGCCTTTGCTTAGCTCTCCTCTCCATTTAAAATGTCTTTACTTTTTCCCTCTCTCCCTCCATTAGTCTGATTTCTACTTAAAGGAACTTAGCAAATTCTATTTTCTGTAAGATGTCTTTCCTGATTCCTTTCAGGCAGAGAAGAAACCTCTTCTGAATTCCTATTGCATTTTGTTTATTTCTTTCAATGGTATTTCCACAATCTGTTCTAGTTACTTGTCTGTATCTCCCTTGCTGTGCTGTAAGCTTCTTGAGGTCAGAAACCATCCTTTTCGTCTTGTTTCTCAAACATTTGGGACTGAGTCATTCAGCAAGAATTTTTTAAGTACTTAGTCTGCAGCAGTCACTCGGAGGTGCTATGAGACAAAAAAGAAATAGACCTTGCTCTCATGGAACTTGCATTCTGTCAGGGGAGACATTTATCTCTGTAACATGTACATACAGTCAGTGTCAAATCAACAAGCATTTATTAAGGCACTTAGCTAACTATACCAGGCAGTGTGCTATTGCTGTGAATACAAAAAAAGTAAAAAACAGTCTGCCTTCAAAGAGGTTGTGTTTTAATGGAGACAACATGCAACAACTATGTAGGTACAAGATGGTGTAAATGGGAAGTGATCCTAGAGAGAAGTGGGGTGGAGTATGGGAAAGGGCTCTTGCAGAAGGCAGGAACTGAGTCTTGAAAGAAGCCAACACACAAAGGTGAGGAGGAACATTTCAGGCATATCAGGGATGGCTAATGAAAAGACATAGAGTTGGGAGATAGAGTATCTTGTGTGAGCTACAGGGTGGCTCTGGATTGTAGAGTGTGGAGAGGACTGGGGAGCAAAGAATAAGACTAAAAAGGTTGGAGAGGGCCAAGTTGTGAATGTCCTTAAAAGTGAAAAGGCATTTTATATTTATTCCTAGAGATAATAGGGAGCCACTAACTTTTATTAGGTTGGGGGTAACATGCTGAAACTTGCACTTTAGGAAGATCACTCTGCCAGCTGAGTTGAAAGAAGGTGAACTAGAGTGAGTGGAGACATGAGATAGAAAGTTCCACCAGAAGCCTATTGTAATAGTTTAGGCATGAAGTGTTGAGGATCTGTATGAGGGTGGTTGCTGTGTGAGTGGAGAAAATGGAGAGATGTGAAAGTAGAAATTGAGAGGATGTTGTAAACAGTTAAATATGTGAATTGAGTACAAATGAGAAGTTGAAGATGATACTAAGGTTTTTTGCACAATGAATACAAGGTTATTTTAGAGAGAGGCTGTAGTTTCTGGGGGAAGGGATTAGGAAAGATCTTGGAAGAAGGCCTTTAACTCAGCTTTTCAGAGGTGTGGAGTATGTATTCCAGGCATGGGGGTAGGCAGAGATATGTGAGGAATAGCAGAAAAGCCAGTTGGATTAAAGACCATTGAGTATGGAAAGGAGAGTAAGCCTAGAAAAGTAGGTTGCTGCTGAATTTTGAAGGGCTTTAAATGCTGAACAGAAGAGTTTATATTTGATCCTACAAAGGTAATATAGAGTTAATAAGAAGCTACTGGTATTTATTGAGTAGGGGAGTGATGTGATCAAATCTGTTCTTTAGAAATATCACTTCATAGCTGCTTGAAGGAATGAATTTGGAAGATTAGCAGAGTGCCCTTTATATACAGATACTGAATGGAGTTACAGATCGAACAATAATTTCTAATATTTATATAGTCTTTTCTTCACAATAACACTGATGTAGGTATTGCAGATAATTATCATTTGTGCTGTATGGAAGAAAACTGAACTTGAGATGTTAGATAAGATGCACATGATCACATAGATGTAATGTCTGATGTGAGATGCCAGCTCAGGTTTCCTGACTCCAGGCCCACCATTCTAGCCATTAATCCAGACTGTCTTTAAACTACCCCCATATATATGTTACTGGGTGAAACTGCAATGATGTTGTCGATTGTTGCCTATATAGTAATGGAGTCTTTTGAATGATCACTTCACACACTTCTAAATTGTGATTCGTCTATCTATTAACATCTGTCTAACAGGTTTTTGTCAGAGATAGAGTTGAAGTCAGAGGCATTTAGGGTTAGAGTCCAGCTTTCAGTTGTGGAAGACAGAAACTTTATAGGTTATAATCCTAATACTTTGAATACAGAGAAACTTTGTCATAAAATTTGTTTGAGCCTGATCTTAGGGGCATTGAAATGTGAAATATTTTGGGTTTTTGGCCAGCACTCTTCCATGAGTGACATTACTTGGCCATTGAAGAACTTTGCAGTTTTTTGAAGAAGGTTCAAAGGCTGTCTTGAGAAAATTTATAATCTTTGTAAGAACAAAGAACACTGTCCTAAGAAATCAACAATGATCACTGTGTTCCTGGTATTTCACTAAAGCTACTCCAGCTTATAGAAAACTATTTATAGCATCACAAAAAGATAGAGCCAGGTGTTGTGTTAAGGTATCTTAAAATATCCCGTCTTTATCATTTCAAAATCTCTTAATATTTCCCACTTTTTCCTCCTTATATCTCTAAATAAGAGGTGTGTCTTTTTGCCAAAACCAACCTATCTACATTTGTATGAAAGCTATTTCCTCCCATATTTTCTAGGAGATTGCATCCTTAGTCATCCTGTCTTCAGATTCCCTCTGTTTACCTTCATCTTCTGCCCTCTCTCCACCTCCCCTTTTCCCCTTCATTCACAAATCTTCAAGTCTCTCTTTGCCCTTCCTACTACTTTTAAAACTTAACCAGTGTGTATCCCCTCCTTTCAGAATAAAGCAAAACCCTTCACTTGATTCTGCCATCTCCCCAAATTATCACCCTATGATTCCTTTTCTCAGTCAGACTCCTAGAAAAAGCTGTACACAGTACTTCTACTGCATTATTAAGAGGTGGCTTTTTATTAACATTTTCCTCTCTGTGACCTCTGACCCATTCTAATTGAACTTTCTGGAGCTATACAGAATAAATCTAATCTGTTTTCATCATCATAGCTCATTAGATAGTTGAAGGTGGGTATGACCCTCCTAGGTCTTCTGTATACCAAACATCCCATGTGACATGGTTTTCAGCCTTCTTATAGTCTGTCTACAGACATTTGTTATTATCTGCTTTAAAAGAAGGAAAAACTGAGTATAATACTACAGATGAGGGCTGACCTGTGAAGAGCACAGTGGAGGTGGTTGTCTTCCTTGTTCTAAATATTATATTTATTTTTGCTAATGCTGCTTTTATAAATATACAATCCAGAACAAGGGTGGCAAACTACCCCCACTGTGCTCTTCACAGGTAGCCCTGGGCTGCTAAGTTGCACAGTAGAAAGAACTCTGGCCCTGAAATCAGGAAGACTAACCTTCCTGAGTTCAAATCTGAGACATTAGCTGTATGATCCTAGGCAAGTCACTTAACCCTGTTTACCTCAGTTTCCTCATCTGTTAAATGAACTGGAAAAGGATACTCCAGTATCTTTGCCAAGAAAACCCTAAATGGGGTCACAAAAAGTTGGACATGACTGAAAGATGACTTAGCAAAAAAGAATGCTGCTTATATTTATTGTTTGATCACTACATTTGGATTTAAACTTTGAAAAAACTCAATATGGGCAATCTGAACCTTTGAAATACTATGATAATTGGTATTTGTCTAGTGCTTTTAGGTTTGCAGAAAGTTCAGAGATGCAATTTGGGCTCAGATCATCTGACTTCAGAACCAGTGGTTTTTTTGCCTTCATCCTCTTTACCCTTAGTTTTAATTCTTCATAAATTTTGGTATTCCATTAATCAAAGCATTCAGTATCACTGGAAGAATATTGTTAGGAAGATAGACCTTTGTTTCAGAGAGAAATTTGGGATTTTTTAAAGTGCCCTGTATTTTTCTACCTGCACTGCACATGTTCTTTTCCACCTATTTGACTCTAGGTAGGTTTGTTATCAGTCTGCAGAGATTGTCTAGCATCCGTGAACTGATAAGCCACTCTCTGGATATATCACGTCCAATATGTCCACTGCAAAAACTCAGCTCTTTCTGTCTCAGATTTTCATGAAGCATGCCTTCAATTGTATATAGATTATTCTTTTCAAAAAAAATTTTTTTAGCAAGGGGAAGGGAATAAGACATTGTACTTAAATGCTTTTAGAAGTGTCTTCTTTTATCCTCACAACCACTTTATGAAGTAGGTGCTATTATTATCCCCATTTCACATTTGAGGAAACTTGAGAGACCAGTAAGAAGCAGACTTCTCATTTATAGCTTGATTTCAGCTAATCTGAATGTTTATTATTGCTTATTGATAAGATAGAGTAATCACAGCTTTGCTGTGTGTATTTATCTGCCATTACAACCTTTTCTCTTTGTGGAATTCCTTCCTCTTCGAATTGCTTCAAAGAGAGACATTGACATTGGTTTGTGTCATTCATTTGTTACTTACCATATGCTATCTTTTATATTATTTTTTTGTGTCTTGCCTTCCCACTTAGATTGTAAGTCTTTTGAGGAAAAGAACCAGGGCTGTGAATTATATTCCTTTACAACATCTTTGCATAGCGTATTCTTGAATATTGAATGAATAATCACTTTGCTGCAAGTATTGGGGATATAAATATAAAGAATGAAACCATTCTTTTTTGAGGACCTGTAGCGGTAGGTAAACTAGTATTTATGGAGTAAATAGAAAATAAATACTAGGGAGTGGGAATTATCAGGTAGGGTCTTGAGCTGAGTCTTTTCCTTTTTTTAATTAATATATTTTTAGTTTTCAACATTCACTTCCACAAAATTTTGAGTTCCAAATTTTCTCCCCATCTTTCCCATCCCTCTACCAATAAGATGGTATGAATTCTTATTACTCTTTCCCCCAATCTGCCATCCCTTCTATTACTCCCCCTTCTCTTACCCCTTCCCCTCTATTGTAGGGCAAAATACATTTCTGTACCCCATTGCCTGTATATCTTATTTTCCAATTGCATGTAAAAACAATTTTTAACATTCCTTTGGCTTCCATGTTCTTTCCCTTTCTCCCTCCCCACTCACCCTCATTGACAAAACAAGCAATTCAATATAGGTTATACATGTGCAGTCATGCAAAACACTTCTATAACAGTCGTGAAAGACTTAACTATAGTTCCCTCCATCTTATCCTGCCCCCCATTTATTCTGTTCTCTTCTTTGACCCCATTCCTCCTGAAAAGTGTTTGATTGTGATTACCCCCTCCTCCCATTTGCCCTCCCTTCTAATATTCCACCCCACCCCCCATCCATTTCCCCCCTACTCTTCTGCTGGGTAAAATAACGATTTTCATACTCCATTGAGCGTGTATGTTATTCCCTCCTTAAACCGAATCTGATGAGAGTAAGGTTCACTCATTGCCTCTCACCCTCTTCCCCTCTATATTAAAAGCTTTCTCTTGCCTCTTTTATGTTAGATAATTTACCCCATTCTATTTCTCCTTTCCCCAATACATTCCTCTCTCACCACTTAACTTTATTTTTTTTTAGATAATCATCCCTTCATATTCAACTCATCCTGTGCCCTCCAACTATCCTAATACTGAGAAAAGTCTCAAGAGGTACAAATATTTTCTTTCCATGTAGGAATCTAAGCAGTTCAACTGTACTAAGTTCGTTAAGATTTCTCTTTCCTGTTTATCTTTTCTTGGTTCTTGTATTTAAAAAGTAATTTTCTTCTATTCAGCTCTGGTCTTCTCAGCAAGAGTGCTTCAAAGGCCTCCATTTCTTTGAATGTTTATTTTTCTTCCTAAAGTATTATACTCAGTTTTGCTGAGTAGGTGATTCTTGGTTTTAATCCTAGCTCCTTTGACCTCTGGAATATCATATTCCAAGCCCTGCAGTCCCTTAATGTAGAAGCTGCTAGTCTTTGTGTTACCTTGATAGTGTTTCCACAAGACTGGTTTTTTTCTGGCTGCTTGCAGTATTTTCTCCTTGACCTGTGAACTCTGGAATTTGGCTACAATATTTCTAGGAGTTTTTCTTTTGGGATCTCTTTCAGGAGGTCATTGGTGGATTCTTTCAATATCTATTTTACCCTCTGGTTCTAGAATATCAGGGCAGGGTTTTTTTTTTGACAATTTCTTGAAAAAAAATGTCTAAGCTCATTTTTTGATCATGGCTTTCAGGTAGTCCAATAATTTTTAAATTATCTCTCCTGGATCTATTTTCCAGGTCAGTGGTTTTTCCAGTGAGATATTTCACATTGTCTTCTATTTTTCATTCTTTTAGTTTTGTTTTATAATTTCTTGATTTCTCATAAAATCATTAGCTTCCATTTGCTCCATTCTAATTTTTAAAGAATTATTTTCTTCAGTGAGCTTTTGGACCTCTTTTTCCATTTGACCAATTCTGATTTTTTAAGGCATTCTTCCCCTCATTGACTTTGGATCTGTTTTGCAATTTGTCTATCTTTTTAGGCATTATTTTCTTATTTTTTGGGTCTCCTTTTGTAAGGTATTGACTCATGTTTCATAATTTTCTTCATACCTGTCATTTGTTTTCCCAGTTTTTCTCTAATTAATTTGATTTTCAAACTCCTTTTTGAGCTTTTCCATGGCCTGCTACCAATTCATATATTCCTTGGAGACTTTGGATGTAGGAGCTTTGACTTAGTTGTCTTCTTCTGGTTGTATGTTTTGATCTTTGTCACCAAAGTAAGATTCTATAGTTTTTTTTCCTGCTTTTTGCTCATTTCCCCAGCCAATTAGTTGACATTTGAGCTCTTTGTCAAGGTAGTTTTCTGCTTCCAGTAGGTGATAGGAGGTTTACTGTCCCAGGCTTCAGGGGTTATATGCAGCTGTTTACAGAAATACTTCTAGGGACTTGCAAATTTTCAGCTCTTCCAGGGCTATATGATCAAAAGAGAGATGTTTACTCCTTTTCTGGTCTGTAAGTGACCTCAAGTACTCTTTTTTCCTTGGAACTGTGAGGAGGATTCCCTCTCCATTGCAGGCACAAACTTTGCCAAACCAGTGCTCCTCCTCATGCCAGGACTGTGACCCAGATCCAAGCAGGGCAAAGCAAGAGAATCCTGCCTCAGCACTGGCAAAGAGATCCCTGCAGTCCCCCTCTGATCAGCCACTTGATCCTCCCACAGTTTGTGGGCCTAGAACTCCAGAAACAACCTCTGCTCCACTTCCTATGTGCTCTGTTGCCCTGGGGCCGGACCATGTTCCTCTCTTACACAGGTCCAACAGGCTTTTTCTACCAACCTTCCAAGTTGCCCTCAGCATTTTGGGTTGAGAAGTCTGAAAAATGTCACAGCTGCCAGTGATCAGTCCCTTGAGGCACGCGTCAGCTTGTATGTGCTAGCATGGCCCATGTGGAACAGCACTCCACTCCCAGCCTGGTGTGAAAGACCCCTCCTGTTGACCTTCCAAATTGTCTTGGGGTGGAGATCTGTTTCACTGTCATTTTGTGAGTTCTACTGCTCTAGAATTTATTTAGAGTTATTTTTACAGATATTTGGAGAGGTTTGGGGAAGAGCTCAGACAAGTCCCTGCTTTTACCCTGCCATCTTGGCTTCCTGCCCCCTCTTCAGCAGGGTCTTGGAGGAAGAGAGGGATTCTATGAGGTAGAAGTGAGGAGAGAGAAAGCCAGTCTTTCTGGATTGCAGAGTGGGGAAAAGAAGAGAAGTAATGTATTATGAAGCTGGAAGGTTAAGTTGGAACCAGTTTGTGAAGGACTCTAAAAGCTAGATAGAAATATTTACATTTTGAGTTAGAGGTAAGTATAGAGTCATGGGAGAGTGACGAGGTATTACATGGTTATCTGTGTGCTTAAGGAATATCACTGTGGCATCTGTGTGAAGGGTAGACTCGTATGGGGAGAGATTTGAGGCAGTCTAATTAGGAGACCACACAGTAATCTAGGCCAGGGTTTCTTAAATTTTTTCCACTCACGATCCCTTTAGCCATTCTTAAACAGCTAGGTGGGACGGTGAGTAAGAGCATTGACCCTGGAGTCAGGAGGACTTAAGTTCAAATGCAGCCTCAGACATTTGACACATTCACTAGCTGTGTGACCTTGGGCAAGTCACTTAACCCCAATTGCCTTTCCTTTCCCCCTCCAAAACAAACAAAGAAACAAAAATACACAGTTAAAGCAGTACTGATTCTAGGCAAGGGGCGATGAGATCCTGAACTACAGTAGTGGCTCTATGAGTAGAGAGAAGGGAAGGTTTAGAACCATTAAAAGCTAGAGGTGTAGAGGTAGAAGGAGCAAACAAAATGTGGGCAACTGATGGGTTCTGGAGGAGAGACAGTGAGCAGCTGAGGAAGACTGAGCTTATAAACCTGAGACAGAAGAATATTATGTTTCCTTTGACAAATAGGGAAGTTTGGAATAGAGGAAGGGTTAGGGGAAAGTTTGGTTTGCGATGTCTCTTGATGTGTCTGACAGGCCTGGTGATGTGGGACTAAAGCTCGGGGGAGAGACGGGCTGGATCTCTGTGGTAATTTAGAGATAGCTTCATTGGTAACTTTGTTCTTAGAAATTTTTTTTTAATGTTTTATCATGAGCTTGAATTCGTGCATATGCAAAGATCAGAAATAGAGAATGGCAGTAATCAAACTGCACATCTCTACAGTATCCAGATTATTTCCTTTTAAAAGTATATAAAAACTCAGGACATTTTTAAAGTTGTCCTGACTGTCTTTCTCCCTCTATGCCCCCTTCTTCGTGCATATATATTTTTTAAGATTGATTGTTGCCTTTTTAAACTGTCACCTCACCTTAACACCTCCACAACATTGAACCCTCTTCTTGTTTAAAAAAAAAAAAAAAAAAAAGATGAACCATTGGGGCACAACCAAACCACCTGATACTCCAGCTGACCACATATATACCTTGTTTGATGCCTGTTATCTTTTGCTTTTTTTTTGGTTTTGATGAGATTTTAGTTCTGTTATTCTTAAATTGACAAACAGCAAACAAGTCAGCATAATCAAGCAAATAAAATCACTCATTGGCCGTGTGGGAAAATGTATGTTGTCATTTTCTACCTCCAGCCCAACACCTGTCTTCCAGTGGGGGAATGGGTCAAGGGCACTTGGAGATGTAAGGGTCTTGGCAAAAGGGATGAACTCATTAGAGAGGGGAATAGAGAGTGAGTGGGAGGTAATATCAAGGGGTTTTGAGATGAAGAGAAGGCACGAAGAGGGTGCTGCTGCCCTTATAGCTTTAATTTTCTCTGGAAAGGAAGTGGTGAAGTCCTTAGCTGAGACTTGAGGGTAGAGGAGATATGGAAAGGTTAGAGGAACAGAAGCTTTGGAATAGCTTCTGTGGAGAGTAAGATAAAGAAAAAAGGAAAAATAGAAAGATTGTTTTGCTGCAGTGAGGGCCCAGTTAAAGTTGGACAAGATTAATTTGTGTGAAATGGAGCAGATGGAGTAGTCTAGGGCTGTTTGGCAGGAGATGAGTGTTGATAGGCCAAAGGTGGGAAGGATTCTAATGTTAGATGGAAGTGTTGAATTGATTAACTGTAGGATTCAGTTTGAGAAGAAAAGTGAAGCCAGAGCTAGAAATTTGAGGTTATACTAAGTGAGGTGGATGGGTTGAGAGGGGATAGAGACTCAGGCAGGGATGCAGCACAGGTCTCAATGAGAGAAATTAGGTTTAGTTGGAGCCAAGCATATTGGGACAGTTGGAATAGAAAAGAGGTTACAGTCAGATAGAAAAATGACACATTTTTTGATCAAGGAAATGGAAAAGTTGTAGGTAATGATAGCATCCTATACCTGAGGTGAAAATGTTCTGAGGAGGTGAGAATTTCACAATTTGCTTTCATCTTACAGAAAAATGAGTTACTGGAAATGATGACATCCAGCAAAGTAGTTGGATGGGAAATGATGAGGAATTTCCTCTGACCTCTAGAATTTCTTGTTCTAGCAGTAGGTCAGCAGGTGGGGAGGAGAGGAGGTTTGAATAATAATGTCGGAGGGAAACTGGCAATGAGAGCAAGGGACATTTTGACTCCACTATGTAGGACTACTGTGTGTATGTGAAGTGGAGGGGTGGTGAGTGAGTGAAAGTACAGATAGTGCTGGTAAATATGACCAGAGAGTCATTTGGGGGTAGCCGGGTATTAGAAAATAGGAGAAAAGAATGTGAGAGGAAGAAGTGTAGAATGAAGTTTGTCACTGGTGTAGCATTTGCAGAGGGTATGTTGGAAGGCATGGTTAACAAACAGGGTTGGGATGGTGGTACATGGGCCCAGAATGGGGATGAGAGAGAGAAGTGGGAATTGGGAACGCTTTGCTATTAGATGGCCAGTGATTGAACAGTGAGGGATAGAGGTAAAGTAACAGGCGCTAAGACTTTGTTAACCTTGTGTGGTTTGATTTTCCTTGTATGCCTGCTCTTGATGTTCATTTTATCTTGATTTTGACATAATTGGTGGGGTTAAAAGGATTTAGAGCATCATGGGGTCAGCCTAATGCTTGGCATGTATCTCTACGTAATTAATGCTTGTTTATTCATTGATATCATTCACTTGTTTCCTCTTCTCCCTTCCCTCCCCCCTGCCTATATCCTTGGCTGAAAAAACTGTGTAGTACCCATTCTCTCAGGCACCTTAAGATTATCCCTGACTATATTGAACTTTCAGTACCTGTGTGCTGCTTCCATTAGATTCCTAATTGCAAAAGTGTTTTGACCAGTGAAGGTTGGTAAAAATAGAAAGTGGTATCACTGGTGAGTGTAAAAGATGATCTTTCCATCAGTTCTGGCATCCTGGTTCCAGTAAGTAACTCTCCTAGTATTTTAAAAGAACTCTTTGTTCTAGTATGTTCTTGTTAAGTGACAGCATATTGTATGTCTTTTGAAACTAATACGTTTTGAAGGCTTTGCTGGTTATTTTAATGTAAATGCTTTTTAAGTGTTTATTGTATTCATTAACCATCAAAAATTATTAAAGTATGAACTCCTGATCCTGCCATCTAAGGTCTTCCATAATATGACTCCAGCCTACCTGTTAAACCTTAGTTAAAACAAAATAAACCCAACTCAGCTCTTTTGTCTCTCATTTATGATCATACTCTTTTTAGTCTCATTGTCTTTTTTTTCCTACATCCTCATGTCTAAAATTGACTCCCTCCGATCTCTTCCTTTCAGTGATGTCTCTTTTTTCCTTTTAAGCCAAATTTGGCTTTGGACTTTGGGTTGCTCCCTTGCTACTTCCCCTCCTTCCTCAGATTTCTCTCAGCAAAATTCTCCCTTGAAGATGGCAGAGTAGAAAGATTCACGTATGCTAGCTCCGAACCCACAGCCCATAAATTTACTGTAAAAAGAATTCCCCACAAATTCTGGAGCAGAGCAAGCCACACAGGAACGCAGTGGAGGAGATTTCCGTTCCAGAGAGGCCTGGAAAGCCGTCCCCAGGGGTCCGTCGCACACCAGACAGCAGAGCCCACCCCGGCCCTGCCCTGGCCGTGTGACCCCGAGAGGAGCAGATCCGAGCAGGCTTCAGGGACGGAACCTCCGGTGGCCAGGAAAGTCCCTCCACCCACAGGTGCCACAGGTCAGTGAGAGAGACTTCTGGACTGGCCGAGAGGGGAGCAGGGTGTCTCCGTGACTCGTGCCCCCTCGAGAGGCAGTGACGGAGACAGGGACAGCAGCAGATCCGGGCTCCCGGAGCAGGCAGGAGCTCTGCTCCATTACTGAAGGTCTCAGCATAAACCCCCTGAGGGAACTGGGCCTAGGAGGTGGCCCTGCCCCCACCTGAGCACCAGAACTTAAGCTCACATGGAATAGCAGCTGTGCCTGCTTCGCTGAAAGCCCTGAGGCTGGGGAGCAGCATTTGAATCTCAGACCCCAAGCACTAGCTGGGAAGATCTAGGCGGAGGTCAAGTAACTGGCTGGGAAAATGCTCAGAAAAGGGAAGAAAAATAAGACCATAGAAAGCTACTTACTTGGGGAACATATGTTCTCACCTTTCATTTCCGATGACGAGGAACAATGCTTACCATCAGGGAAAGACATGGAGGTCGGGATCTCTGTATCCCAGACATCCGAGGTGGATGTCTGGTGGGCTCAGGCCATGGGAGAGAGCTCAAAAAGGATTGAAAATCAAGTTAGACAGGTGGAGGAAAAGCTGGGAAGAGAAATGAGAGAGATGCAAGAAAAGCATGAAAAACGGGTCAATACCTTGGTAAAGGAGACCCAAAAAAATGCTGAAGAAAATAACACCTTGAAAAATAGACTCACTCAATTGGCAAAAGGAATTCAAAAAGCCAATGAGGAGAATGCTTTCAAAAGCAGAATTAGCCAAATGGAAAAAGAAGTTCAAAAGCTCACTGAAGAAAATAGTTCTCTCAAGATTAGAATGGAACAGATGGAGTCTAATGACTTTCTGAGAAACCAAGAAATCATAAAACAAAACCAAAAGAATGAAAAAATGGAAGAGACTGTCAAATATCTCATTGGAAAAACAACTGACCTGGAAAATAGATCCAGGAGAGACAGTTTAAAAATTCTGGGACTACCTGAAAGCCATGATCAAAAAATACAGCCTAGACATCATCTTTCATGAAATTATCAAGGAAAACTGCCCTGAGATTCTAGAACCAGAGGGCAAAATAAGTATTGAAGGAATCCCTCGATCACCGCCTGAAAGAGATCCAAAAAGAGAAACTCCTAGGAACATTGTGGCCAAATTCCAGAGTTCCCAGGTCAAGGAGAAAATCTTACAAGCAGCTAGAAAGAAACAATTCCAGTATTGTGGAAATACAATCAGGATAACTCAAGATCTAGCAGCTTCTACATTAAGGGATCGAAGGACATGGAATAGGATATTCCAGAAGTCAAGGGAACTAGGACTCAAACCAAGAATCACCTACCCAGCAAAACTGAGTATAATACTTCAGGGGAAAATATGGTCTTTCAATGAAACAGAGGACTTTCAAGCATTCTTGATGAAAAGACCAGAGCTGAAAAGAAAATTTGACTTTCAAACACAAGAATGAGAAGAAGCATGAAAAAGTAAACAGCAAAGAGAAGTCATAAGGGACTTACCAAAGGTGAACTGTTTACATTCCTACATGGAAAGATAATATTTGTAACTCTTAAACTTTTCAGTATCTGGGTAGTTGGTAGGACCACACACACACGCACACACACCTGTACACACACATACACATATGCACGCACATACAGAGACAGAGAGCACAGAGTGAATTGAATAGGATGGGACCATATCTTAAAAGAAATTAAGGTAAACAGTGAGAGAGAAATGTAGTGGGAAGAGAGAGGGTGAAATGGAATGGGGTAAATTATCTCTTATTCAAGAGGCGACCAGGAGACTTTTTAGTGGAGGGAAAAAGAGGAGAGCTGAGAAAAAAACATGAAGTTTACCCTCATCACATTCGACTAAAGGAAGGAATAAAATGCACACTCATTTTGGTATGAAAACCTATCTTACAGTACAGGAAAGTGGGGGAGAAGGAGATAAGCAGGGTGGGGGGGATGGTGGAAGGGAGGGCAATGGGAGGAGGGAGCAATTTGAAGTCAACACTCTTGGGGAGGGACAGGATCAAAAGACAGAATAGAAACAATGAGGGGCAGGATAGGATGGAGGGAAATACAGTCAGTCTTACACAACACAACTATTATTGAAGTCATTTGCAAAACTACACAGATAGGGCCTGTATTGAATTGCCTGCCTTCCCAAAGGGAATGGGTGGGGAGGGGGAGGGATGGGGAGAATTTGAAACTCAAAATTTTAGGAACAACTATTTAGTATTGTTCTTGCTACTAGGAAACAAGAAATACAGTTAATGGGGAATAGAAAGTCATCTGGCCCTACAGGACAAAAGAGAAGATGGGGACAAGAGAAGGGAGGGATGATAGAAGAGAGGGCAGACTGGTGATAGGGAAAATTAGAATGCTTGATGTATTGGGGTGGGGGGAGGGGATAAATGGGTAGAAAATCTGGAACCCAAAATTTTGTGAAAATGAATGTAAAAAGTTAAATAAGTGAATTTATATTAAAATGAAAAAAAACCAAGTGAAGAAATATTCTAACAGAAACTGAATCAGGTTGAAACAGGGGGTTATACAATATATAAATGTGATTTAGTTTTGTGAGGGCACATTTTCATATACATTAGGCTGCCCTGAAACTGTGGACCTTTATATATACAGCTACTTTTTAAGTTATATTGATGTGTAATTTTAACCACGAGCAATCTCTTGTAATAAAGTACAGCAATGAACTAAAAAAAAAAAAATTCTCTCTCTTCAGAGTCCTTACAGAACTTTACCTGGACTTATCCTTTTCACTTAACTTCCTCTCTCTATTGTAATTATTTGTTTTCTTGTCTTGCCCCTGCAATTAGATTGTAGGTTTACCATGTAGCAAAATTATTTTTAAAATAATTCAAAAAATTTAAACTTCTTGCTGTTGTCTGTTTTTACATCACCCTGATTTCTTTGTTTAAAAAAAAAATTTCAGTTAAAAAAAATATATATTTTTTATTCCTCTAGTCCTCTAAGCTTTATCAAAAAAGAAAGGGAAAAAACCCTATAATCCATCTAACAAGTGTTCATAGTCAAAACAAATTCCTTTATTAGCCATGTGTAAAAAATATATATGTATTTGTCTCAGTCTGTACCTAGAGTGCATTACTTCTCTATCAGGGAAGATGGGTAACACATTTCATTCTGATTGATCATTACTTGATCCAAGTCTTTTAAGATTGTTGTCTTTACCTTATTGTTGTATAAATTCTTCTCCTGGTTTTGCTTGCATCATTCTTTATCATTTAATACAAGGGTTCCCAGCTTTCTCTGAAACTATCCTTTTCATTTCTTATAGCTCAGCGTGGTTCCTTTATATATGCCCTATAGTGTTCAGTTATTCCCCAACTGAAGGACACCGCCTTAGTTTCCTGTTCTTTGCAAAAAAAGAGCTGTTATAATATTTTTATATAGATAAATCCTTTTCTTCTTTCTTTGCTCTTTTTGGGGTGTAGACTGACTTAGTGATATTGAGGGATACCCCAGTACTGATATTTGAAAGCAAAGATGTTCATTACACCTTTACTATTTTATACAGTGCTAGGAATGCTAACCATGGTAGTATGACAAGAAAAAGAAATTGATAAGCATAGGCAAAAAGGAAATAAAATTAATTGCCTTTTGCTGATATATTAGTTTACTTCCAAAATCCTGGAGAGTCACCTGAAAAGCTAATTGAGAAAAGTTAATTGAGACAATACCTTTGACAAAGTTCCAGTTTATAAAATAAATCCACACATTATCCACATTTCTATATAGTAACACTAAAATACAACAGGAAGGAAGTCATAGAGAAATTCTATTTAAAATAACTAAAGAATATATAAGATATTTGAGAGTCTCCCTACCAAGATACAGGAAATATAAGAACAGAACTACAAAGTATTTTTAAAACAAACCAGATCTGGGCAGCTAAGTGGTTTAGTGAATAGAATTCCAGTCCTGCAGTCAGGAAGACTCATCTTCCTGAGTTCAAATTTGCCTTCACCATGCTTACTGTCTGTGTAACTCTGGGCAAGTCACTTAACCCTGATTGCCTCAGTTTCCTCATCTGGTAAATGAGCTAGAGAAGGAAATGGCAAACCACTCCAGTATCTTTGCCAAGAAAATGCCAAATGGGGTCACAAATGAGATATGACTGAAAACATCTGAAGAACAAGACAGAAATAATTGGAGAAGTCCTTTTTTTTGCTAGTTATTTAGTCTTGAAAGAGAATATACTGAAGTCCCCCACTGTTAATTATAATTTCACTATTTCTACCTGTAATTCAAAATTTAACTTTTCTTGTATTTAGATGCATTGTCATTCTGTGCATATATATATATATATATATTTAGTATTAATAATTATTTCATTGTCTTTGCTACCTTTCAGCAAAATGTAAGTTTTCTCTTTTAGTCATCTGTTTTTTTCTGTAACCTTGTCTGAGATGGTAATTGCTACTTCTACCTTTTTCACTTTAGCTGAAGCATTACAGATTTTGCTCTAACTATTCCGTATGGCTTAAGTGTTTCTTGTAAGCAAGTCTGTTGTTGGATTCTGCTTTCTGATCTGTTCTACCCTCCTCTGTTTTAGAGGTGAATAGACAGTGAAGTAGGTAGAGTACTGGGCCTGCAGTCAGGAAGACCTGAGTTCAAATCCAACCTCAGATACTTACTAGCTGTGTTATCCTGGGCAAGTCACAACCCTGTTTGCCTCAGTTTCCTCGTCTGTCAAATGAGGTGGAGAAGAAAATGGCAAATCACTCAAGTCTCTTTGCTAAGAAAACCCCAGAGTGACAAAGAGTTAGACACAACTGAAACGACTGAACAGTACCACAACCGTCATACCATTCCACATTTATGTAACTGTGTATTTCTCTTCATTCTCTTCTCTTCTGCTGAATGTGGTGAGTGCGCTCAGCATTTCAACTCTTGCTATTGTTTCTTCTAGGAATTCTAATTGAATTTGTTCTCAACGTATGTTTTTCTTTGATCCTTTGTGTGTAGATTTTTTTCGTCCAATCTCCTGGCTTTGTGTCTTGGGCATTCATGTTATCATACTAACTCTTTATGCTGGGATTCCTTCTTTGTTTGTTAATTCTTCCACCCCTTAGTTCCTAACTTTGGATTACATTTATGGAGGGAATGTTTAGGCAGTGCTTGGTTGTTTTCTGGTTCCTACTGCTTCTTTATCCTTGAGTGTTTGTTAGTCTAGGGTCTCAGGAACAACTCAGGATGGGAAGCTACAGGCTTTTAATGTCCTCAAAGTTATCTCATAAAGGGTGAAGACTGATGCTGTACTCAGCCATAACCAGCTAGCTAGAAAGCTCTGAAGACTTGTAATGATAAAGCTGTAGGCTCCCCTTTGATCTGAGTTGCCTGCCCTGGTTGTTCTGCTACAGGTTTCAGGCCGAGTTAGGGGCTGAATCTGAGACCCTGTTCTTCTAGGGTCTCAGGGTCAGACACACACAACTCCTAGTAGTCATGGTTACCTCTAAGCACAGGTCCAGGTCCTCTTCTCAGTTTGCGCTGAATCTGGGGCCTAGCTCTGGGGTCTAACAACAGGTTACCAATTAATACTTTTTCATTTCTTGAAGCAGGTCCCTCTATGTTGAATCTAAGAGCCCCCCCACCCCAAGGGGAATGTCTCTTGTCCCTATCTAGATACTTTATTCCTAGGTCCTAAAGATTCATTCTCTCTCTCTCTCTCTTTCTCTCCCCCCCCCCTTTTTTGTCTTTCTCTTTCTCCCTCTCTTATCTGGGCCAGAAAAAAATGACTTGTGATTTTTTTTTTCCTTGAATTTCATGATCAAGATTTGGCTTACTGCATTTTCTAGATCTTTTTTGGAATACTTGTAGGGGGAGCTGGCTTGTACTTCCTCTCCCTCCTCAGCCATCTTAGCTGATCTTCCCCAAATTATTATTTTTTTGGCAGTTTATTTTTCTGTTTTGGCATATGTGTATTTTAAAAATTACGTATTTTTAAATCAACAAAAATTCTTTTCACCCTGTCACCCCAAGACTCCTTCCCCCATTGAAAACTAAAGAAAAATAAAATCCATTACAAATATGTATAATTAATTAAAGCAAATTATCTTCTTCTACACTTTGAGTCCTTCATGTCTTAATCAGGAGATAGGTAGCATGTTTTCTCAAGAAATGTGCTTGGTCATTACAGTGATAGGAATTCACAATTCTTTCAGAGTTGTTTGCCTCTACTGTACTGTTGTCATTATATTAATTCTGTTCACTTCATTCTGCATCAGTTCTTACATGTCTTCCTAAGTTTCTCTGAAGCCATCACTTCATCATTTCTTAGAGCACAATACTAATTCATCACATTTACATTCCATAACTTGTTCATTCATTCTTCAGTTTATGAGCACCTCAATTCCCATTCTTTGCCATTTTAGCAAGAGCTATAAATATTTTTGTACATTATTAGAGTTTGTTTTGCTTAGAACTAATTCCTTCCTTAAACTGTCTTCCCTCTAATTCTCCTTACTTTTCTCCATTCTCTTTTTTTTTTAGTGAAATATATTCCTGTACCCAGCTATCTGTTTGTATTATTGGTTTCTTTGATCAGTTCAGTTGAGAGTAACATACGTCAGCTCCACTCCCCTCTTCCCCTCCATCTTGTGTGTATAGATGTTGGCTTGCATACCCTAATTATGAGAATTAATTTCTCCTAACCTTCCTTTCCCTCCTTATCCCCTCTCCCACATAAGACTACTAAGACATAAGAAGACTACTCCCAGGCCTTTTCCTAATGAGACTTCCTCAGAGACCCCTGATAGGTTTCAGAGGAGATACATTTACTACCTCTTTGTATATGAATATAAGCAGTTTATCCTTGTTTAGTGTCTTATTGCCCATTCATGCTTACTTTTTTATGTTAATCTTAACGCCTGTGTTTGAACTTCACATTTTCCCTGCAGTTCTGGAGTTAGGAATGTTTAGGAGTCCTTTGTTTCATTAAAGATTCATTTTTTCCCCCCTGTAGCATTATACTCACTTTTGCTAGATAAGTTGTGCTTGGCTATAAGCCTATTTCTTTTGACTTCTGGAATATTGTATTCCAAGTTTTCTACTCCTTTATCCTGGTGGCTACTCAATTTTTGTGACTCCTTGGGTATTTGAATTTTTTCTTTCTGACTACGTGCAGTATTTCTTCTTTGGTGTGGAAGCTCTAGATTTTAGCTATGATGTTCCTGGGAATTTTTATTTTAGGAGGTGACTGGTAGATTCTGATTCCACTTTGTCCTCTGGTTCTAAGAGCTCTGGTCAGGTTTTTAAAAAGATCTTTTGAAATAGAATGTCTAGTCTCTTTTTTGAATCATGGTGTTTAGTTAGTCTGATGACTTTTTTTTTTTAACTCTTGCTCCATCTCTTCAGGAATTTTAGTTGAGTTTGCATCTAAGCTTTTTTTTTTCCTGAAGCTTTGCTTATAGATGTTTTATAGTCATTTTCTTCTGTGTTTGTGTCTTGACCTTCTCCGTCACCATACTAGCTCTTTATGGTGGGATTCTTTTGTTTTTGTTTTTTTTTTGTGCATTCTTCCAACCTACTTCCTGACTTTGGGCTTAGTGTTAGAGCTTGGCTTTTTCATTCTTCTGGAGGGAAGGTCTGGGTTGATTCTGTTGTTGCTTTCTCAGGGCATTGAATGTTACATTTTTTCAGTATCTCAGGGACAGGCTGGGGACCTGCACACTTTCAGTGCTTTGGTTTGATACATTAGCCCATGTCAGCCAGCTGGAAAGCTCTGCTGGCTCAGAATGACAGAACTGTAGACTCCCTTTTGGTCTGGGATTTTTGCCCTAGTAGATATTGTGCAGGCTGGGTTAGATGTTGGAACAGAGATTCCCGCATGCCCTTGGTATCTGAACCATACCTCTGCTTCTTCTTTCAGAACCTTCTTTCTTAGTTCACTGCCCAAGGCCTTCCTATCAGGGATCCCACTACCAGCTACATGTCCTCTTCTTAGTCCACCCTGGATCTGTGATCCAGAACTAGATAGTGGGCAACAAAGCTGCTTGTACCTTGTGGTGCCTTGGTATGGGTCTGGGATGTTTTGGTATGAATCTGGGAACTCCTTTTTGCTTTGGTGCAGTTTCTTCCCGATACTGGAATGCTCTACTTTCTGAGAGTGTGCTCCTATGCTTTCAGCCTGTATAGTTTAGTTGGGCTGGACAAATAACTAACCGTGAATTTTTCTAGATTTCTTCAACAGAGTCTGGTACATTTTCTGGGTCTGCTTGGAAGAAGAGCTCAACTGTACTGCTTCTCACTTCACCATCCATTTTCTTTATTTCTATTATGAATTTGTTGGCTATTTCTCTATACAAAGAATAGGAAAAACAGGCTATATATGAAACTAAATCTTAATTCTGTATAACTGCATAACTGAAAAAAATTTCAAGGAAATAGGAAATTGGCTCCTTTTCATATTTAACATGCTAGTTCCACATCTGTGGTCCCTTCAGAACTTCTGGTCTTTTCTGTTTATTTTCAAGTTATTCAATGGTACTCTTCCAGAGATTAGTCCCTTCTTCCTGATACTTTCTCTAATTCAACATATATCCATATCTATGCATCTTATTTGCATGATTCCCTCCTACCCCACACCCCCATTTGATTATATGTTCCATCAGGTACTGAATTTTTTTGCCTTGTTTTTATATCCTCAGTAATAATAGCTAGCATTTATATAGCCCATTAAGATTTTCAGAGGGTTTTCATTTGATCCCCACAGTAACCCTTGAGGTAGGTGCTATTATTCTCCCTATCTTACAGATAAGGAAACTGAAGCAGAGAGAGGTTAAGTAACTTGCCCAGGGCCACACAGCTAATAAATGTGTGAGGCCTGATTTAAACTCTGGTATTCTGACTGAACAACCTGTCGTCTTAATAGTAATAATAAATGCTTGTTGACTTGCTTTTTTAATAATCACTGTCACATCCACTTGCCTCCTTCCAGAAAAATCTTCCATAATAGTTGATGATGATGATGATGATGATGATGGTGATGGTGGTGGTGGTGGTGGCGATGATGATGGTGGTGGTGGTGGCGAACATTTAATATGTGTGCATACCAGGCACAGTGCTAAGCCAGTAGTGGTTTCACTGAGTCAAGGGCTATGTGTCCAGTTTAAAACAGCCTTTTTGAGTATAATTCTGTGTGGCTTTCCATAATGGTTAGACCACTTCTCAGTTCATTAATGTACCAGTCCTCCTATATTCCTTCTAACTATTGTCATTTTTTTTTTTGTCAAATTGGCCAGTCAAATGGATGAGAAGTGAAACTTCAATTGTTTTAGTATGTTTTTCTAATTTTAATAATTTGGAGCATTTTTATATGATTGTTGAGAACTTTGATTTTTTTTCCTTTGAAAATTGCCTTATTTGTAGCTTTTGACCATTTATTTTTTATAAAAGAGCTATATTTGACCCAATGCTTTATAGATCTTGGAGATATTATACTTTTATCAGAGAAACTTGCTGCAAAAAAATGTTTTCCCCTGGTTAACTGTTTCCCTTCTAATTCTAACTGCATTGATTTTTTTTTGCAGCTTTTCCATTTCATATAATCAAAATTATGCATGTTTTTCTCTGATTCTCTCTTACTTATTTAAGAACTCTACCTCATCCATAGTTTTAAAAATTATTCTTCTATACTCTTCTAATTTATTTATAATATGACCCTTTTATATCTAAATCATGTATTCATTTTTAGCCATGGTATATGATGTGTGATGTTAGTCTGTACCTTATTCCTTAACATTTTTTGCAAAATACTGAGTCCTTATCCTAGTCGTTGGAGTGTTAGGCTTATCAAATGTTGTCCTACACTGACCAACTTTTCTGTTTTCTAGCCAGTACCAAATAGTTTTATTGATTAGTTTTAGATCAAGTACTACCATGCCCCTTTTCTTCTTACCTTTTAAATTCTTTCCTTTAAATTATTCCTTCAGATTAATTTTGTATTTTTTTCTCCTTTACTAAAGTAATCTTTTGTTAGTTTGTTCAGAATGGTCTTGAAGATGTAAATGAATTTAAATAGTACTTTCATTTTATTATATTGGCATGACCCAATCACAAGCAATATCTCTTTGTGAAAAGTGTTTTATAGGTTGTGTTCATAAAATTCTTAAATGTGACTTAAGTGGAGCCTTACTTTCATCTCTTGCAGACTTTAAACATTAAGTAATATGTAACATATAATACATATATGTAATATATAATAATATAACTCTTCGGCAGAGTTTGACCCGGTTTCTCAGTGTGATTTCCTCTCATTTCAGAATAATTGCTTCCTGTCTTTGCAATTGAAGAAATTTAAGACGCTGCCAGTGCCCTTTTTGAGAAGGTGCAGTTTTGGGAGGGGAGTAAGCTGTCATTGTTCAAATAAGGTAAATTGATGGGCCCACAGGAAGAAATAACATCCTTATTACTTGGGAGTAGAAATCTAGTTGTAATAAGATTCTTGATGATTTGTGAAAATGCTTTATAAACATATGTTATTATTACGTCCTACTATTCTTTTTACAGCTTTTAAGAATTAAATTTCAGTCAGTGAAAAAATATACCATCATTCCCCTCCCTGTTGCCCTTGCTCCTAATTGAGAAAGAAAAACCGTTGTAACAAAAATACATGGTCAAGCAAAACATTATTATATTGGCCATGTGCAAAAAAATATGTCTCAATCCGCCCTCTTGAGTTCATCACCTCTTTTTTAAGATAGGGTCAGCTAGATATTTTAAGGAATATTTAGGTGAAAGAAATGTTGCTCATCTACCTGTGAAACTAAATGTTAAAGGAAAACTTTGAACCTATCAAGTTCAGTTCTAAATATGTTATAAAAATTGAGTTTTCCAAATCACCTGTTTCTTGTATCAGCTACTAACTGAAAACTTTCCTGCTTTCCCCTGTTAGAGAAGTTTAGGTGTTAGTATTGTTGACTGAGTATTTTAGACCTAGAAAGAAATAGAAAAAATTCCTTTAATTTCTTTATGTAATGCCTTTTACTTGATTACTTTTCCTTGGGAAACCTTACAGTAATTCCTTTGATGCCACTATTGAGAAAAAATTTTAGAAGTTCACTTTGAAGAATGTCTATTGCATGTCATTGTTGACATTTTTCTGTAAATGTCTTCTGGAAATAAGTATGGTAAGGAAAGGGACTGATTGAACTGGATGACATAGCTTTTTGTCAAAGTCTAGGCTTGGCTATAGAATGGGAGCGTGTATAATTGATAACATAGGACTAGAGCACAGATATTAGGGAAGGGGAAACTGTCCAAAAGGGAAGGGAAGGAACATTTTAAATCGCTTCTATTACATTCCAGGTGTTGTGCTAAACTCTTCACAAGTATTATTTTATCTTTATAATAATCCTGTGATATAGGTACTATTATTATTCCCCGCTTTACAGTTGAGAAAACTGAGGCAGAGTGTTAAGTCAAGATCACTGAACTTGTGAGTATCTTGAGGCTGGATTTGAGCTCTGGTTTTCCTGATTCCAGGCCCAACATTCTGTCCACTAAGCCACAAGGATCTAGCTGCCTAGGTCTGAGAATCTGCTTAGGTGGGGTATGGACTGGACCTATGATTGTATTACAAGGAGGCACTTTCTTTCATCTTTCCTTCACCCTTTCTGATGACCGTCAGTTGCTTAGACTCTGTCTGAGCTGTTTGATTTACCAATTCTGTTCCTGCCAATGAGATGGAGGATTTCTAGGCCTTAAAATACTACTCTGCCACTGCATTCTAAATTCTTCTAGGCCTTACCACGTGCCCTGACTCCACTTCTTAGAGATGCCCTGGCACTATTATCTGATTTACCAAAGACCCTTGGGCCTTACCCATCTATGCTACTTATTACTTCCAGAATTTTACATCTTCCTGGTAGCTGAATTTTCTGTCTTTCCTAGTTTAGAGTGTGAGCTTGAGAACAGAGACTGATTTGATTTCTTTGTTTGTAACTTCAACACTTAGTAATTGCATCCCACATAATTAGCCCTTAATAATAGATGCTTTTTCATTCAGTCAGTAACTCACTACCAGTGCAGTTAGCATTTTTGCTCCAATTTATAATCTTAATTATTGCTTAGAGCAGAAGTGTCAAAACTCATTGGTCAGACCTCCCCAGTTTATCCACCAAATTACAATGTAATTGGCAAATATTTAACAAAGTAAAATAAAAACGCAGTACAACATTGATAATGTTAATTTGTGGTTTTCCAAGTCAACATGTGGCCCACAAAGGCCCTTTCCATTTGAGTTTGACACCACTGGAGCACCAAGACCTTATATGTCTTACCTAACGGCAAGATCCCTTTCTACTATGTCACTCAGCACAGAGATGATAATATAACATTTTGGAGTTGAAGAGATCATCTAGCAAATTAGTAGAGAGAGAAGAGAAGAGAGCCCAGGACAAAGTACTGGGAAACAGCCACACTTAGGAATAACTTGACAGCTTAGGAGAGAGCATGTCAGTTAAGTGAGGAGTCAAAGATAAGTAGTTTATAAGGACCTGAGAGACTAAAACAATGGCTATGATAAGGATAAAAATAGGGAAATTCAGAATAGTGATGGTTGAGAGAAATAAAATAGTAATTGAGACTTATCTGCTCCTGTTCATCCTGTGAGATTCACTTTTTCTCACCAAAAAAAACCAAAACCAAAAAACTTTGTGTTCTGCCGAGGCACCCCCAAGTGGAATGGTGATTTATCAGTTCCTGCACCTGATACACACAGCTACAGGGGAGGACAACAATGAGATGAGGTGTGGGGAAAACAGTGTTGGAAGGGGAGGTTTGGGGAGATGGGGTGTACCCATCTTCTTACTCTCTAATTGTGTGATTACTCACTCCTTGGGCCAGTTCTACCTGGAGACCCACTGTTGTAAAGAATGGGTAGGAATTCAGGAGAAGGAGGGAAGGAGAGGCATTTTAGATAGAAGGTACAGGCTTTGCAAAAGCATGAAGTCTTTTATACTTGGGAGGCAATATGAAACTATAGAAGAATTTTTTTAACTTTTATTTATTTTCTTTTGAACTTAACAAACATCATCCGTAAACATTCCACTATGTAAAGAACAACAAAAAATGATTTTTTAGTATAAAAAGCTGTGAACTTCTATAGGCGTTTTTGAAGTATATGTTAAAAATGAACATGACAGTATCATGAATGAGAGGCCTTGTGGTATAGTGGACAAAGAGTTGACTTTGAAGCAGGAAAACCTGACTTTAAATCTAACTTTTGATACATACTAGGTATATGATCCTGGTCACCCCCCTCACTGCTCTTAGCAACCTCCAGGAGTTTAAGTTTTGGAGAAGGTTCTGAGCTGCATTAATAGAGGAAATTTTCTAACTTGGGAGTTCCTCTATGCCAGTGAAATCACTGGTCCAGTACCAATTTCAATAACTTAATTTCTCTCATTAGTTTCCTTCTGTATCTCCTTCTCTTTTTTTAAAAATTATTATTATTATTCGTTTTCAGTGTTCTACCTACAATCACTTCCGTATATCTTACATGTTTTCTCCTCCCTTTCCCCTGTCCCTCCCCACTCCCTTCCCTAAGACAGCGTACGTAGGTTCTACACCTACATTCCTATTAAATACATTTTCACCTTAGTCATGTTGAATACAAGAATTAAAATAAATGGGAGAAATAATAAAACATAATATGAAAGAAAATGGTCTGCTTCATTCGGCAATTCAGTTCCATAGTTATTTCTCTGGATGTGGAAGGCGTTTTGCCTCAAAAGTCAATTGGGAATTTTTTAGGTCCTTGCATTGCTATGAAGGACTAAGTCTACCAGAAAAATTCCTCGTATACTGTGATTGTTGCTGTGCACAAAGTTCTCCAGGTTCAGCTCTTTTCCTCAGCATCAGTTGATGTAAGTCCTTCCAGGCCTCTCTGAAATCTTCCTGTTCATCATTTCTTACAGCACAATAGTGTTCCATTACATTCATATACCACAACTTGTTCAGCCATTCCCCAGTTGATAGATATCCCCTCGATTTCCAGTTTTTGTACATGTGAGATCCTTTCCCATTTTTATGATCTCTTTGGGATGGATCTCCTTTTCATTTCTTTTTTTTTTTTTTTTTTTAACATTTCATTGATGCTCTGCTCTTCCCACCCCCGCCCTCACACCTTAGCCCAGAGTTTTTCCTCCTTCCCTCCTCAAAGCCCCTTGTAACAAATATAGTTAAGCAAAACAAATGACCACATTGGCTATTTCTGAAAATACATCTCATATTCTTCACTCTAATAGGTCACTTCTCTGCTAAGAGGTAGGAGACACAGTTTATTATCAGTCTCATGAGGTCATTGCTGTTCACTACATTGATCAGAGTTCTGAAATCTTTCTGTTCTTTCCCTTTAAAATAATAATAAAAATAATAAATGATAGTTTCTTGTATCCTAGGTGCATTAGTTTTGTTTGTGCAAACACTTTACAAATTTATGTAATCAAAATTGTCTGTTTTATGTTTTGTACTTTACTCTCTTCGTTCAATTAAGAATGTGTCTCCTACTCATAGCTATGAAAGGTATATGAATTTGTTACAGGATATAGTATAGGATGATGGTCTAAGTTTAATTTCTGCCAGACTGCTTTCCAGTTTTCCCAGAAGTTCTTCTAACAGGATGGTTTTTTTTTAAGCAATTGTCAAACCCTGAGTTTCTGAGTTCTGTTATTTTGATGCCCCTCTTCTCTAGTCTGTTTCATTCATCTATTCCTGTATTATTTTGTTGTTGTTCAGTTGTTAGAGTTCTGTCCAACCCTTCATGACCCCATTTTGGGTTTTCTTGGCAAAGATACTGGTTTGTCTTTTCCCTCTCCGGCTCATTTTACAGATGAGGAACTGAGGCAAACAGGGTTAGGTGACTTGTCCAGGGTTCCACAGCTAGTAAATTTCTGAAACCGGATTTGAACTCAGGAAGATGAGTCTTTCTGACTGCAGGCCTGGCACTGTGTCCGCTGTGCCATCTAGCTGTCCCTTTCTGTTACCTAACTCACACTGAATGGTTTTTAATGACTCCTGCTTTATAATGTAGTTTGGGGTCTAAAGTACCATTCTTCTTTTCACTAGATAGGTGAAACTTTTATTAAGTGCTTCCTATATGGGAAGCACTGTACTAAGCACCAGGAGGACAAATACTACCAAAAAGATGAGTTCTGCCCTCAGAGATTTTACATTCTAATGAGTGAAATCAGTGCATTAGAAGGAGCTGAGAGGGTTTGTAACCACTTAAAGGTGAGATATAAAAGTCCAGACAGTCAAAAGGAGAATAAGGGGAGAGTGTGGTTGGAATGGGCGCACCCTTAGAGGTTCCAAGTAAGAATTCACCAATCAAAATTGCCACATTCCCTTGATATTCTAAACCTTTTGTTTCCTCAAATGAATTTTATTATTTTACTGAGTTCCCTAAAATATTCCTCTAAAAATTTGATTGGTATATCACTATCTCTGATAACAAAAATTTAAAAAGGAAAAAAAAGCAGTTCAGCAAAACTAACCAACATGTCAACTGTGTCTGACAGTATATGTAACATTTCATATTTGTATTCCTCTACGTCTTCATTTGAGAGATGCATTTTCTCAGTTCTAGGTACCAGGGTTGGCCATTATAATTACACAGCTTTTAGTTTCATTTTATTCTTTCTGTTTCTATTATGTATATATTTTTCTGTTTCTGCTTCCTTTATTCTGTATCTAATTTCCCCATGCTTCTGAATTCATCTTTTTTTTGTTTCTCTTGTTATCTTTTTATGACCCAGAAATACCTATTGCATTCATTTACCACAGTATATTCATTCCTTAGTCAACAGATCCCTACTTTGGTTCTAGGTTTTTACTACCAAAGGAAGTGCTGCTGTGAATATTTTGATGTTTGTGGATATAATTTCAGGAATGGACTCTGAGGGGAAAAAGTAATTTCAAGGTGAAAAAAAGATAAGCTTTCCATTGGAAAGGAAAGAGGGAGTTCTTCTGGCTACTTTTCCCATGCTACTCTTATGGCAGTTGTCTAGAATCTCAGCAATAGTTTTCTTCCATGTAGTTGTTATTTATGGTATCAAGATCAAAACTTAGATGTGCTCAAGTTAATGTTTTATATTACACAATTTAGTAGTTTAGCTGATTAAGAAAGCTTCAAAGCAAGATCTTATATTGACATGAGAATCATGAAAGATTAAATTATGCTTATTTTATAGTTTCACTATAGGTGTCTACTTTAAAAATTAATGATTGTTTTTCAAGTAACCAGAGTAATTAATCATGAATGATTTAGATGCAAAGTTCTGTTCAAGTCACATAAGACAATCAGTAAATATCTAAGGCTATCTAAGCATCATGGGGGCAGAGGGGAGAGGCTGTGTGTTTAACACGTGTAATTCTAGTCTTTGGAGCCTGCAAATAGAGTTCAACTTACTAATTAGTTAGTATTTATTATTATTTGATCCAAGCTTCAAGGCAGTTCTCGTTTCTGGGTACTAATTGGGTTTAACTACATCATTGTTCATAATGATACCAGATAGAAGGTCTTGAAGTATGTGAAAAATGAACTGTTGGCGTAGGCAGCATCTGTATTTAGATTCAGAATAGGTGATAATTGTGGGTAAAGATTAGCTTCTGAAAATGAAAACATTCTCATACTATTGTGTATTCCTATATAAGTAGAAAAAAAAGCCAACCCTGATACTTCTGCTTTTGGCCTTCCCAAAAGGATGCCAGGCGATGAGCTTCTGGGGATAATCTTGAGATTTTTTTTTCATATTCTCAATACAGTGTTGACTCTTGAAGGTGATAAAAGGCATTGAGCTGTAATTGCTTGGATTAAGCTGGATTTAAGATTCAAGATTAGCTGTTGAGTGTGCTTTCAACACAAAACTTCTGTACTGATAGGAGCTGTTACAGTAAAATCCCTTACACAAAAATATCCCTTACACAGAAGACTCCCTAGCCTTTTGCCACTGATACCTTTTACCACATACAGTCAGGAGTTTAGTGGTTTCCCTCCCAATGACTGTGACTTTTGAGATTACAACCTTTTTGCCTTTTATTTTCTCTGGTACAGTGCTTCTCCTTTAGTCCGTTTTCAGCACAACATAAACTTAGTAAGGTTGTTAGAACTGCACAGTATGGACATATCTGGATATATATTGTGCACGTGTAGATGAGTCACAGGTATGCATACTCCCTGTTAAAACTCCTTTGATCCAAAAACTCGGGAATACTCTGTGCCATGAACCTGTGGAACCAGTGGGTGAAGATTGCCTAAGATCAGAGATAAAACTGGGTTGATGGGGACTGACCTGTTTAAAAAAACAAAACAGAAATCTTTCTGGGGCCTGATACATTTAAGAAACAACAGCATAAAATACTACATTTTAGCAGAGAGGAATCTGTTCAAATCTGGCCAGCCTCATACTCTTCCTTGAGGGACAATGTCTTTATAATGTAGGAGTTCTTAACTGGGAATCTGTGAATTTTAGTTTTTGATGTTTTGATCATTTTATTCCTTTGTAATCCTATATATTTGATTTTTCTGCATTTATAAAAACATTAGTGTGAGGAGGCCAGTACATGAAAAAGGTTAAGAACTCCTATTGTAGTGTAAAGAAGGCAGTAATAATTATTTGAAGACCTAGTCTTCTGTTAGCTAGCATTGCACTGTTTGCCAAGTCACTTTTCTGAAATTTAGTTTCCTTACTCTTTAAGATGAGGAAGATCATTCATAGGTCATAGATTTAGTAGTAGAAAGTTAGCTTGAGAGATGAGACATCACACAATCCAAACCCTACATTTTATAAATGAAGAAACTGAAACCCAGGGAGTCCAGAAGTAACGTATAAAGTTAGACGGTAGCAAATCTAGGTTTTGAATCTCTTATGATTCATGATACATGTTCATTTTCACTATAACATACTGTTTGTCAGATTGAACTGGAAGCTTCATTCCAGCTTTAAAAATGACTACTTTATTTAAAAATCACTTTTAAAAATATTTATTTATCTAAATCATTCTTGTGATTTCAAAAACTTAAAAGTGTCATTGATTCCTCTCTTTCTATAACGCAAATCCAGTTAGTCGTTCCTACTTTCTGACCTTCGTCTTTTCCTCTAGCATCATCACTTTCCAGGCCCACTTTGCCTCAGCCCCGGACTATTAATTATTGCATTGATCTCCTTTCTAGGCTTCTTTCCTTCAGAGCTGTGTATGTCTAGTTTATATGAACAATACAAGATAGAGTTTATATCGACTGATGGATTTCTTGTCAAATAGGACTAGAAGTTAGATATTAACAATACAGAATAATAAGTTCTGATGCTTTCCTGATACTGCTTAGTAATAAAAACACTTTGTTTTACACCTTTTTTTAGCCAGAAGAAACAGAAACTCAGCTAACTGCTACACCAAAATCAAAATTGTACAAACTTGTGGATTTTGTTTTATCAATTGGTTTTCACTTAAGAGTCACTAAGAAGATCTAAATTAACATTTATCTGTTAACATTAATCTAGCTACCTTTTTTGAAAAACTGTTATCGTCATGCCCAGGGTCTTTTTATTATTTTTTAATTGACAACTTTTTATATTGTTTTCATTTTCCAATATATGCTTCTCCCACCCCTTGTGGGGTGAACTGTTGTTTCTAACAAAGAACAGAACTTATAAAATTGTCCATCACTTCAACAAAGTGACATTATTTCATGTCCCAAATTCTCCATCTACTTCTGGGAAGGAAGGAAAGGTGGCACATTTTCTGATCTCTTCTCTGGATCAGATTTGCTCTTTACGTAGCATTCAATTTCTGAGTTTTATTATTCTTTCCACTTACAATATTATAGTCATTGTCTGAATATTGTTTTCTTAGTTCTGATTATTTTCCATCGATCCACATATGGCTTCCTATACTTTTAAAAAAAATTTCATATTCTTTCTTTTGGTGCAGTAACGTTCTATTCATTTCATGTGCCAAAATATCTTTATCTATTTCTGAATCAGAGAACATATACTTTGTTTCCAGTTTTTTGCTACCACAAAAAGTGCTGCTGTAATTATTTTGGTGCATGGAATTTTTAAAGCATAATTTCAGATTGCTTTCCAGAAGGGTTGGACCAGTTCACAGCTCTGCCAGCGGTGTGTTAAGTGTACCCATCTTTCCCTCCAAGAACTATTTCCATCCTTTGTCATCTTTGCCAATTTACAGAGTGTAAAGTGAAACCTCAGAGTTGTTTTGATTCGCATTTCTCTTATTAGTGAAATGGAGCTATCTTTCATAAGTATGTTAATAGTCTGTAATGCTTCTTTTGCAAATTATCCTTTGGATAATGCTTCTTTGTTTTAATAGTATTTATAGACTAGTATTGATGCTGCTCTGTTTCTATGAACATACAGAATTTCATAGCCATCTCTCTTTACATTTTTTTTATGTTGTCCTTTTAGAATCTGCTCTAAATGGACAGGCAGTCTTGTAGCTAGCCTGCTTTCAAGAACTTATGGTGTAGCTAGATGGCACAGTGGCTAGAGCACTGACCCTGGACAGGAGGATCTGAGTTCAAATCCAGCCTCAGCCATTTGACACTTACTAGTTGTGTGACCCTGGACAAGTCACTTAACCTTAATTGTCTTGCCAAAAACCAAACAGACAAAACAAACCCAGCTTATGGACACCAGCTGCATAGTGGGGAATCAGCAAGCATTTTAATTTGAGGCCCAGAGAGATTACATGATTGACCAACTAAGTCTTAAATATGAAAAACAATTGAGTATTGTGCCAGTACAAATGTCCTAGTTTGTGAAGGTTTGTGAAGTATTGCTTTCTAGTATGGAAATGAAACTGTCTTAAGAAAATAGAGGAAGCCTAACACAGAACAGAGGTTCACTGAGTTTGTAATACTTTTCTGATTTTGAGAGTATTTATTTGGGACTGCCCCTTTAAAAAGTGGAAAATGGAAGGGGTGGAGTTTGCCCTGTCATCAGACCAAGAAAGCAGTTCACTAGTTGAAAGCAGGAAGGAAATGTGACCTCTTGCAGGCTCTCTGCTGGAGAGAAGCTGTCCTTAGCTCTCAGTTCAGTGTGCTCTGAGGCCTTCTCCGTGGCAACATTTCTGGAGTTCTCTCTTCTCAAAGCTTTTCCTTCTCAGATGAATGTGTTACTGTGTAGTTTTCCTTTAGGTGAGTTGCCCCAGATGCAAGTTTGAAGGTAAGTATCCTCTGGTCCTGTGCAATTAATACTTCCATTTTCAGGAGAATTTTCTTGTCCATAAATGAAGTGGGGTGAAGTGTGATGTTCCTTTCCTATATCTCCCTCCTTGAATGATTTTCAGCAACAGAGACCTTAGTTTCTTTGAACTTTAATGGGAAGGGAAAACTCCCAAAAAGCCTAAAGTTCCAACTAGGCATTCATTATTCATAGGCCATTCTCAGTGTTTCACTAGCATGGTGATAAAGAATGTCCCTAATTTTGTTAGAACTTATAATTCTTTTGTCAAGTCATAGCAACTCAAAGCTTGGATGGGTCCTTAGAAACTATTATTTCATTTCTCTCATTTTACCAATACAGAAAACTGAGGACTTGAGCAGAGAAAGGACATACTTACAACGTGAGGTTTATATGATCATTTAGTTTGGGTAAATTGTTCATAATCAGCTGGTTGTAAAAGGGTCTCAGTAACGATTTGCTCAGTGTCTTATTTTTAAAACCTTGCCTGTAAACTGGGGCTACTTCTAAGGAAGGTCAGAGGAAAAAAGCTAATTTATCCTACGGTTTACTTAAGTATCGATTTTTGTGATGAAGGAGGAATAGTGCTGTCAGTAGCTAAGCACAAGAAGACAACATCTGCTATTTCTTAGTTGTTGGGTGGGGCTGAGGGTTACATTACCTAGAATCATGGAGGGGTAGACAACTCTAGTGTGTCTTTCTCCTTAACGTAGCATTTTCTACCTACAAAGTGATCAAGAAATAGCTGTGGTTCCAACTTCTCAGACTAGTGGAAAGCAGGAGTTTTTAAATTAAGTAACAGTTATGAGATGAATGCAATCAGAAGTATACTACATTTCTTTGTGATTCTTCTTTCGGGCTATAATGTCCAGCATAGTTAGTAAAACTGACTTTACCAGGGCGATTGGAGTTTTAAAGAGGCAGTCAGGATACATTAGCCTTCCCTACATAGTATTAACCTATAGGAACAAAAACAATCCAGAATTGACTTATTTGTCTATTCAGATATCTTCCAATCAAGTGACATTAGTGAGAAAAATATAAAATAGGACAGACTGATCCCTGGGTATTCAACTTGATAGGGACATTGAAGTGATTTGTGCCTCTCTGGATAGAGCTAGACCACTATTTTCAATAATATAGTTGATCTAGATACCTAGAAAAAATCCAGTATTTAAAATAGTTTATATTTAGGTTAAAGCCAGATACTGTTACTTTTTCATTAATATGAATACTTGCTTTGTCAGAGCTTATATTTTAAATTTTCCTTTAGTCTTAAAACCCCATAGAAATATCGTCCTATGACACGAGCTATTGGTGTCTCTGATGAAGGCATTACATGGGGTTTAGTCTTTTTCTAAGTTATTCTGAAATGAATTCATGACAAGTCATGTTAACCTCTGGATATTAATTTTAATAACCATTCTGACCCCCTCCTTCCCCCCTCACATATTCTGACCTGAAGAACCACTTTAAGGTACTCATTTCATCAGATATGTTCGTTCACTTGCCAAATATAAAAAGGATAAATGGCAGCTAATTGTCTGAACAGTTCTGAATAAATAATTTGGAAAAATTGATTAGGGAATTTTTTCTTTTCTTAAACTTCAGGAAAGGTGAAAAATAAAGAATATTAAATTATTTCTATTTTTCATTGTCAGATATAATATTTATTTTTAAAAAGTTGAAGTGGTAGGTATTTTTTTAAACCTCTGTGAATTGGATAGAAGTGTGCTACCAACTTTACCAATAATAATGGAGCACTGTAGAGCTAAGGAATTGAGAAGATACCATATTGTTAATCAAATGCTGTTGTAATTTTAATATATTAAGGTTTATTCTAATAACTTCCTGTTTCATCTGAAGCAGTGAGAAGACATTTCTGAAAACAGTTGATGAAATAGCCCAGACTGGACATGGTATTTTGAACTGCTCTGTGGAGATAGTTTAAGATTGTGCTTTGGAATTGACTTGAAATATTTTTCAGCACAGTATAGAATGATTTTTTGTTTTGGAGGGGCTCATTCTCTTGGTAGATTTTTTCTGCAGGATACACCAAATAGAGAAGTTTAGCAGGGGACAGACAATAGGGTGATGTTTTTGGTCATTTCTTCACAAATACTCTTTTGAAAATATTGTATAAAAAATATTTTTAGGAGCTAGCTATGAGTATTTTATTACTCCCACCAGAACTTTGCTGTGACAGCCTTTTTAGAGAAGAATTATACATGAGGCAAGACCCTCTTGGAGTCTTGTCCAAGGATGTTTACTTACATTTTATGATAAAATATGAGAAGGATTTAGAATTTGAAAGCTATAAGGCTATTGTTAGGAATTCCCCTGGGCTTTGGAGAATATAGTTTTGCTTTATTTTTACTACCTTTAAGTACTCTTTTTAGAGGGTTTTTAAGATAGTTTTGCTGTGCTACAAATATTTGAAGGGTAGGCACAGCTAGTTCTTTCCAAATTGCAAATTTAGAGGATATTGATCAGTATTTATATGAATTGCAACAATTTCCAGAGTAATTAAGTAGTGTTTATTTGCTGAAAACACATTAAGAAGTTCAGAAAACTTTAAGATAATCTAGAATACTTTTGATCTTTTAAAAGAAAGCATGCTTTAAAATTTTTTTTAATGGGAAACCCTGGTATGTATAATGTATTTATTTAACAAACATTGAAGTTCCTACTAGAGGCTGACACAATGGAACGAGCACTGAATCAGGAGTCTGGAGTCCTAAGTTTAAGTTCTGAACCCAATATTTGCTGGCTCTTTAAGTCATCCTTTCATTCTTTGTAAAGTGTGTGTGGGGGGGTGTCAGTACTTGTATTTTGCACTTTGTAGGCCTGTTATAAAGAAAGCATTTTGCAAATTGTCAAATGAGAAATTAGAATTCCAAAAAAAGCAGGTTTTTATTGGGGGCAGGGAAGGGAGAGATGGCAAATAATGTTCTCTGTACTAATTGATGTACAAATATCTACTAGTTTTCTTCTTTACAAGTTTTAAGAATTGAGACACAGAAGTTGGACTTGGTAGAAGCCAGTTTTGTTGTTTATGTTTGCAGATTAATCTGCTGTGAATTATTGATGAGAACTATTGAATAGCAAGATAAATGTCAGGACATGTCTCTTCTCTCATTTGTTTCATTCAGAGATCTGGAGATGGCTTTATTGTTGTAGTCTACTGCCTGGGCAAAAATATCCAAAGTTCTGCAATATCCATTGCTCCAATGCAAGGACCTAAAACATTTCCAAAGGACTTTTGATGCAAAATGCCCTCCACATCCAGAGAAAGAATTGTAGAGTTGGAACTCAGAATGAAGCAGACTATTTTCTATTTTGTAATGTATTGTTTTGGTTTGATTTTTCTCATGGTTTCTTCCATTTGTTTTAATTCTTCTATGCAACATAACTAATGTGAAAATATGTTTAATAAGAATGAACATGTAGAACCCATATAAGATTGCATACCATCTTAAGGGGAAGAACATTTATGGAAGTGATTATTGATAACTGAAAACAAATTAATTTTTAAAAAAAGAAAAAATATCCCATTGCTCCTCTTAATTCTGTTTCACTCCTGCCTAACATCCCCATGAGGAGAAAATCTCTAGGGTCAGGAAAATATAGTAAACAGGTGTCGTCTTTCACCAGGGATTTACTTTCCTGCCACTCTTTCTGAAGGCTCACAATACTAAAAATCCAGTCCTGTAGTTCTGTATTAGAGGTGCTTTCTTAAGGTGCTCCTTAGAGGTGAAGAAGGGCACATGAATGATTTAGTATGCTAGTATTATCCCACAGCATTTGTTTTCCTTTATAAGTTGAGGATTTTTCTCTTTTTATTAACTATTGCAAACTTGTTATTTCTGCTATATATTCTTATTTGTCATTTGATATCCTGCTTTTTCTTAATAATTGATGTGACTTCCCTGCTCATGGCATGGGTAGAGATAGGAGTATTGTGCAGTTTAATTTGTTGTGAAGAGCTATAAGTGTGGTTGTGGATATTTGTCTTTTAGCAGCCTAGGAGAAAGGCAAGGTGCATGGTATAGTAGAGAGCCAACCTTGAACCAAGAAGATCTGGGTTCAGGTTCCATCTGACACAAACTGGTGACTAAGCACCTTATCTCTCAATACTCGGGGCAGCTCTCTAAGACTGTAAGGTGCAGGAAGAAGCCTGCTTTGGTAGAGAGGTTTTTTCATCCAAGGAGTTTCCTGTACTGATGAAATCACAGGGTCAGTTCATAACCCTAGTTTTAGAAGTCTGGCTGTGTTTGTCCTTAGAAGGCAGCATAATAATTCTTATCTTGCCATATTCTGCCGGTCTCTGGCCCCTTTTCCTCTTAGTACTGTGGATGAAGGGAATGTGAGGTGGAAAAGGCCATTAGTGGCTATAGAGATTTTTTTGATTGGTACGTTTGTGTGACCAGTATTATTGAAATAAAAATCATTTAAGATTTAGTATCATATGGCAATAATCTTTAAAGAAAAGTTTTGGTCCAATTTTAAGTTACCAACAGATGTCTAGAAATTGAAGTTAGATCTGGGTAATTATTAATCTTTTACTTATAACCTTCTAATCTTCCCATACAGTAGAGGTATTAATGGTTAAAATTTAAATTATGACCAGAAAATTAGTTGTTAGCAGGTAGTTCTTTTTCTCCCCAAACAATTCTCTAAGACTTTAATTTTTAGCACAAATCCCTCAATATAATTATTTTCAGTAATTCAGATTGCTAGGAGTTGCAGTTGGGTTTCAGCTATTATTGAGATGCTTGATATGCTTTTTCCCTGATGGTAGTATCATATTACAGGTCTGTTGTTTCTAGACATGTTCACAGTAAGTGAAGCAGGCAGGTGATACCATTTTCTCCAGTGATGTGGCTGTCATCTTCTGCCAATATAGATTTTGGAAACTGATCAACACAAAATAGAGCCAGTGACATTTATAGAGAAAGTCTGAGTATTTTGATTCTTTTTATATCTAAGTTACGAGGACAGCTGGTCATGAAGTGACTTCACACAGGAAATAATCCTGATGACAGCCTTGGTTTTGGATATCTAGATTGCTTTCTCACTGCCATTTTCTCCATTTTGAACCCCTCTGCTACAAATAGTCTTGATGTCAATGCCGTGGTAAAAATGCTGACTTGAATTATTTGAGCCAAGAGTAACAGCATTTTCTTATTCAGTAGTCTAAAATAGGAAAACTCTTTATTTGAATTTTAGTTCTTCAAGGAACCCTTGCTTTATTGTTATATTCATGTTGCTTTGCTTTGGTTTCTTAAGAAATTCCATATTCTCTAAGAAGACCTTATGTACTAAAGGATACCTAGTTTGGGATATTTGAATTCATATTCAGACTTGCCTACTGATATTGTTACTTGGTTCTGCCAGAATATAACATTAAATAATAGGACTTCATGGGAGGCAATGTCTTTCATAGAAACAATGCTATAAACAGTCTTCTGACCAGATGATGGTCTGACACTAGGTTTGACATCATATTAAGACCAAGCCTCCTCCATCTAGACCCTTGATTGTTTGTGTCTCCTGACCTCATCACTTGACTAAAATTGTTCTCTCCAAAGTTTTCTTGTCCAGTCTAACATTCAGCATTGCTAGCATCCCCTAGCACTCTGTTTAAAAAAAAAAATTTTTTTCTCTCTTCTACCCCATTAAAAAAGAGAGAAAAGAAAAATTCCCTCATTGTATACAAATATGTGTGTTTTGTTCTGCACTCTATCACTTCTCTCACAGTAAGTGAATAGTATGATTCATTATCTGTCGTTTGAAATCATAGGTGGTCATTGTATTGATCGTAGTTCTTAGGACTTCCAAAGTTGTTTGTCTTTTTTCAGTTTTGATGTTTTATAAATTGTTCTCTTGGTTCTGCTCATTTCGTTCTTTGTCAGTTTATAAGTCTTAAAATCTTTAGTTTTTATAATATTGATGTTGTAGTATAAAATGTTCTGAATCTGCTTACTGTGTTTCAGCTCATGTAATTCTTTCCACATCTGTTTTTTCTTTACAGGACAGTAGTATCTCATCACATTGATATATCATAGCTTATTCAGTCTTCAGTTTCCTTTTTATTTTTAGCTGTCGCAGAAAAAGGTGTGTGTGTGTGTGTGTGTGTGAGTGATGTGATGTGATCTTTTGCTGTTTCTTTGATCTTTTTTGAGTAGAAGCCTTATAGAAATAGCAGAATCAAAACGGGTATTTGGTATTTACTAACTTTTTCTTTATAATTACAAATTGCTTTACAGAATGCTTGTATCCATTTCTAAGTCCACCAGTAATGTACTGGCATGCCTCTTTTTCCACAGCCCTCTAACATTTTATTATTTTCCTTTGCCACTATAATGAGTGTGATGTAGAATCTCAAAATTGCTTTCATTTGCATTTCTTTAGTTAGTGAATTTCTTTTTTTTATTAATTATTTTAAGTTTTCAGCGTTCATTTCCACAAAATTTTGAGTTCCAAATTTTCTCCCCATCTCTTCCCTCCCCCAACCCCAAAACGCCAAGCATTCTGATTACCCCTTCCACCAGTCTGCCCTCCTTTCTAACATCCCTCCCTTCCCTTGTCCTCATCTTTTGTCCTGTAGGGCAAGATAAATTTCTGTACCCCATTACCTGTATTTCTTATTTCTCAGTTGTATGCAGGAAAAATACTCAACATTTAATGTTATTTCTAAAACTTTGAGCTCCAACTTCTCTTCCTTCCTCCCTCCCCACTGAGAAGGCAAGCAATTCAATATAGGCTATATATGTGTAGTTTTGCAAATGACTTCCATAATAGTCATGTTGTGTAAGACTAACTATATTTTCCTCCATTGTATCCTGCCCCTATTTCTTGTATTCTTTCTTTTGACCTTGTCCCTCCTCAAGAGTGTTTACTTCTAATTGCTCCCTCCTCCCATTTACTCTCTCTTACATCATCCCCCCCACCCTGCTTATCACCCTTCTCCCCTACTTTCCTGTATTGTAAGATAGGTTTTCATACCAAATTAAGTGTGCATGTTATTCCTTCCTTGAGCCAAATATGATGAGAGTAAGCTTCACTTTTTCCCTCTCAACTCCCCCCTTTTTCCCTTCATTGAAAAGGCTTTTTTTTTGCCTCTTTTATGAGAGACAATTTGCCCCATTCCATTTCTCCCTTTCTCCTCCCAATATATTCCTCTCACCCTTTAATTTCATTGTTTTAGATATGATCCCTTCCTAGTCAACTTATCCTTTGCTCTGTCTCTTCTGTGTATGTGTGTATAGTCCCACCAACTACTCAGATAACTGAGAAAAGTTTCAGGAGTTATAAATATTATCTTTCCGTGTAGGAATGTAAACGGTTCAACTTTATTAAGTCCCTTATGATTTCTCTTTCCTGTTTACCTTTTCATGCTTCTCTTGATTCTTGTTTGAAAGTCAGATTTTCTTTTCAGCTCTGTTCTTTTCTTCAAGAATGCTTGAAAGTCTTCAATTTCATTGAATGACCATTTTTCCCCCCTGAAATATTATACTCAGTTTTGCTGGGTAGGTAATTCTTGGTTTTAATCCTAGTTCCTTTGACTTCTGGAATATCATATTCCACATCCTTTGATCCCTTAATGTAGAAGATGCTAGATCTTGTGTTATCCTGATTGTACTTCCACAGTACTCAAATTGTTTCTTTCTAGCTGCTTGCAATATTTTCTCCTTGACCTGATAACTCTGCAATTTGGCTACAATGTTCCTAAGAGTTTCTCTTTTTGGATCTCTTTCAGAAGGTGATTAGTGGATTCTTTGAATATTTATTTTGCTCTCTGGTTCTAGAATATCAGAGCAGTTTTCCTTGGTAATTTCATGAAAGATGATGTCTCGACTCTTTTTTTGGTCATGGTTTTCAGGCAGTATCATAATTTTTAAACTGTCTCTCTTGGATCTATTTTCCAGGTCAGTTGTTTGTCCAGTGAGGTATTTCACATTATCTTCTATTTTTTCATTCTTTTGGTTTTGTTTTGTGATTTCTTGGTTTCTCAGAAAGTCATTAGACTCCATCTGTTCCATTCTAATTTTGAGAGAACTATTTTCTTCAGTGAGCTTTTGAACCTCCTTTTCCATTTGACTAATTCTGCTTTTTAAAGCATTCTTCTCCTCATTGGCTTTTTGAATCTCTTTTGCCAATTGAGTGAGCCTATTTTTAAAAGTGTTATTTTCTTCACCATTTTTTGGGCTCTCTTTTAGTAAGCTGTTGACTCACTTTTCATGATTTTCTTTCGTTTCTTGCATTTCTCTTCCCAGTTTTTCCTTCACCTCTCTTACTTGATTTTCAAAATCCATTTTGAGCTTTTCCATGGTCTGAGACCATTGAATATTATTTTGAATGTTTGGGATACAGAAGCCTTGACTTGTATGTCTTTCCCTAGTGGTAAGCATTGTTCTTCTTCATCCAACAGAATGGGAGAAGATACCTGTTCACCAAAAGTAACCTTCTGTAGTCTTATTTTTTTTTTTCCTTTTTTAGGCATTATCCCAACCAGTTATTTGACTTTTGGGTTCTTTGTCAAGAGTAGGGTATACTCTGGGGACCTATAAGATCTCAGTCCCTCTAAGGTGGCACAGTCAAGCCTGCACACTGATCTGGGAGCAACTAGAAACTTTTGTGCCCAGAGTCTGTGAGTAATAGAATTTCCTCTCCACAACAGCCTCACCTCCAGTTCCACCAGGTTAGCACTCAGGGCTGAGGTTCAGATCAGCTGCTCAGTTCCCCTAGGGGATCCATGATGAGTCCTCCAGCAATGGATGAAGGCTGCTGCCTGCTGTAGGAACCACTACCTGCTGTAGGAATCACCGCCAGCTGAGGCCTCTGCTGCCTGGGGCCAGAGCTATGAGGGGAGGGGATGGGTGGGGCGGGGAGACCCTGTTTCCTTCTTGGCCAACTGAAAAAGCCTACTCACTGACCTTTGGTGCCTGTGGGTTAAGGGACATGTGGACTGCTGCTGCTGTCCTGGGGATTCCACTCCAGAGGCCTGCTCTGGTCCTCCTCCCTGCATCGCACAGTCAAGGCTGGGCTGGGCTCCGCTCCATGTTCCATGCAACAGACCTTTCCCATTGGCCTTCCAGGTCACCCTGGGCTGGAAGTCTCCTTCACTCCATCGTTCTGTGGCTTCTGCTGCTCTAGAATTTGTTGAGAGTCATTCTTTACAGGTATTTTATGGGCTATAGGGGAAGAACTAGAGTATATGAGTCTTCCTACTCTGCCATCTTGGCTACCACCTCCTCCCCCCCCACCCCCATTAATGAATTTCTTTAGCACAGATCTAACCATGTCACTCCCTTTCTCAACCTACCCTATCAGTTCCTTATTACCTCTAGGAGAAATCGTAAATATTCCTTTGTTTAGCATTTAAAACCCTGTACAGCCTTACCCCAACCTAGCTTTTCCTCATTGGACATTACTGTTCCTCCCATACTCTGAAATCCAACCTAACTAGCAGTTTCTGTGTTCTTCATTCTCTCCACTCTATTTTCTGTCTTCTTGCTTTTGTACCAGGCATTTCCCCATGCCTGGAATTCACTCCCACTTTACCTCTGTCTCAGACTGACCCTCTTGTCCTTTAAGCTGCAGTCCTCTACTTGAGGACTTTAGGCACTGTCCTCTACTTGAAGCCTTTCCTATTCCCCTCAAATGCCACTGCCATCCTTCTCAAACTAATTTGTATTGAACTACTGTGTATGTGTGGATTAATTTGTACTTTAAAATCTAAGTGTATTGAGAATAGGGATTATTTCATTCTTTATATGTAATTGTATCCTCAGCACCTAAAACAATACCTGGCACATAGTAGCCACTTAATAAATACTTGTTCATGTGTTTATATATCATAAAGGACTGTACATGTGTTTGAAAATCTATTATATGGAACTTAACTTTTAAAAAATATACTGATAGCTTCAGCATGTTGTTTTTAAAATTATCTATTGTGTTGTGATTCCTTCTGACCTTTTGGTGGGAGGGTCCCAAACCAACTTTTCTTTCCCTCTCACAACTGGGTAGAAAAGAAAATCAAAACAATTCTAATAAATACTCATAGTTGAGTAAAGTACTTGGCCCTGTCCAGAAAGTTTGTCTTATTCTGTATCATGAGTCAGTCACTTCTCTGTGAGATGAGTAGCATCTGCTCAGACCCTTAGATATTCCCCAAGATTCTGTCTTTGACCTTTGTCTCTATTCTTTTTCCCTTACTCTTCCCATACCTTAAAATACCATTTTTCTGAAGGTGATCCTCCAAGTCTATATGCATTTTACCATGGCTTTGTGCATTGAATCAGGACATTTGCATTAGAGATTTCTTGGAAATTGATTACTTTGAGGATATGTTGCATGTTTGCTTTGAAAATTATTTACTCAGTTGGCATGTTTGGTTTCCATAGACTCTTCTGGGAAAAACTTTTGGAGCACAGAAACTTTTTTGTTTGAAAAGTAGGTCAGATTGGAGATAAGGAGAATTGAGAGTAGTATGGGGTAAGACTGGGAAATATGGGATAGCAACATAAAGTCTTGAATACCAGACTTAAAAGTTTGGACATTTTTGAGTAGGATGTTGCTTCATCATTGAGCTGCTGAATACTTGCTCTCTGTTGCAACCTTAAGAGGATTTCCTAGTGGCTTCTTCTCATTTGGTCAGGGATGACCAGGGTTTGGAAGTTGCATGGAGGTTATATTCAGAAAGAACTGAGTTCTTCTGAATACATACAAAGTAGCAAAAAAAAAAAACCAAAACAAAACAAAAACTCTTATGGGCTTATACAGAGTTCAGTTTTGGACGTGTTGAGTTAAAGATATCTATGGGACATTCAGATTGAAGTGTCCAGTAGGCAGTTGGAGATGTGAGACTTAAGTTCAACAGAGGTTAGGGTTGGATAAATAGACCTGAGAATTATCAACATAGAGATAATTGAATCCATGGAAATTTAGGAGGTCATAAAGTTAAGTACTCTAGAGGGAGAATAGGAAGGATCCTAGGACAGATCCTGTGGAACACTCATGGTTAGCAGGCATTGAGAATATCATATGCTTTGTTTTGGAAGTGTAGGGTTTCTGTTCCCCATGGAATATCCATTTTGAAATACCTGTTAGGGAGCTGGTGATGCATAGGAAAGAGAATAGGGCTGGAATATATGGCTGTGAAACATCTAGTAGTTATGTCAGAAATGATTATTAAACTAATGGAAGCTAATTAGGTCACCAAGAGAGTGTAGATGGCAAAGGAGAAAAGGGTTCAGGACAGAGCTTTGGGGAACACCTAGAATTAGGGGGAATGATATGTTTGATGACCCAGCAAAGGAGACTAAAATAGAGTAGTTGGACAGGTAAGAAGCAAACTGGGAGAGAATAGTGAAATGAAAACCCAGAGAGGATTTAATAGATGGAGAGGTTAGTCAACAAGGTCACATAGCAGATAGCTTAAGAATAGGTATTCTTAACATTTTTTGTGTCATGCATGCATTTGGCAATCTGAAGCCCATGCATGGAGTGTTTCTCAGAATAAGGTTTTTAAGTGCATAAGATAATAGACACAAGAGTACATGGAAAAACAATTTATCTGAAATAGCAGTTATGAAAATATTTTTTCACATACAGTTCATGGAACCCACATTAAGACCTCCTGGTCAAGAAAGAGAATTGAGAAAATTCCATTAGATTGGCACCTAAAAATCTTTTATAACTTTGGATAGAGTAGTTTCATGTGAACGATAATGTAGGAAACCTCATTATAAATGGTTGAGAAAAGTGGTGACAGAGTAGATAGTTTTGTCCTGTGAATTTGACTCTGAAAGGGAGGATAGAGGATGATGTAGGATGGGGCAATGTTGGGAGTCTAATGGGGATTATTTTGTTTCAAGATGGAGGAGAGCATTTTTTGTAGGCAGAAGGAAAGGAGTCAGTAGATAGGGAGAGACTGAAGCCTAAGAAATTGATCTTTATATATAAAACTTTAGTTGTTAAAGATGCTAAAACAGTTTTTCAGAGACTGTGCCAATTTTGGAAGGATGATATATTTAAAGAAGAGAGAAAAGGGCCTCTGAGTACCCCTTTTGGGAGTCTGACATGGGATAATGCAATTCTCAGGACTAGTTTTCTTTAAAAAATAGTAAAGTAACCAACCTTTTAACTTAATCAGAAGAGGATACTTGCAGAAATTGATGATGGAGATCCTGAGCATAGAAGCAAGTAAGAGGTCATGTGATACATTGAAAAGAGAAAATAGTATTGGGTTTGGAATCAGTGGAACTGGGTTTGAATTCTTGCTGTGCCACTTACCTGTAAAGTGAAGAGATTGGGCTACATGCCTCCCGGGTTCCCTTTGAGCTCTAAATCTATGTTTCTTAAATATCTTACTGTTAACTAGTCCTTTTAAATCTGATCTGCCCCACTAGCAAAGTCAGGAATCACAAGAAGGATTTGAATATTTAACTATAGCTAAAATTAAAGATTGGCCCAGAGGGCTTCCTGGGCTGAGCTATAATGAGAGATAGTGCAAAACCTTCAGGGATGGTCCAGCAACCAACCAGCTTAGAGAAGGAAAATAAAAATAAAAAACAGGAGATCTACAACTCTATAGCTGCAAGAGATCTTAGAACTTTCTAGGATAACCTCTGTATTTACAGGTACAACTATTGAGGCCCAAAGAGGTTAAGAAGCTTACCTACACAGTAGACTGAGAATATACAGTTTTTCCAGATTCATTGGTCTTTTCCTTGTGGCAGAGTGAAGTTAGACAGAAAAGCATAATATGTTTTCATTACCTCAGTGATTTTAAATTAAGGTCAGATTTCCTTATAAAAATATCATTGGCAATCTTAAAGGTTTCTTTCATCTTTACCTTCTTTCATTTCATGTGACGTTTAGCCTGGAGACCTTCGCTGTTCTTTAATCAAGTTTTTGACTGAGTTTTATGTATTCCAGGTCCCTATATAATTTTATTTTTTTTAAATCAATTTTATTTTCAATTTCAAATTCTTTCCCTCCCCCAACCATTGAGAGAGTAAGAAAAACAAAACCCCTTTCAAATATGTATAGTAATGAAAAAAACAAATTTTCTTTTTTAACTATGTCCAAAAATAAAAAGAAAGAGAAAAAATATGTCTCTATTTGATCTGTCAGTTCTTTATCTGGAGGTGGGTATCATGTTTCATTATGACACCTTTAGGAATTATGGTTGGTCATTGTTCTGGATCAGAGTTTCTAAGTCTTTAAAAGTTAATTATCATTAGAGTATTGCTGTTATTGTATAAATTGTTGTACTGGTTCTACTCACTTCACTTTACATTGGTTCATACAAGTCTTCCCAAATTTTTCCAAAAAATTTTCCAAAAATTCCCTTCATTTTTTCTTACAGAACAAGTATTCCATCCCACTGACTAACTTGTTCAATCCTTTCCCAATTGATCCTTTTACTTTCTAGTTCTTTGCCTCCACAAAAAAGAGCTGCTGCAGATATTTTTGTAAATATCAGTTCTTTTTCTCCTTCTTTGCTCTCTTTGGGATATAGACTTAGAGCAGTAGTATTGCTGGACCAAAGGGTATGTACAGTTTAATAGATTTTGGGGCATAGTTTCAAATTACTTTCCAGAATGGCCAGACTGCTTCCAAGTTCCACCAGCAGTGCATTAGTATACTTGTTTTCTCTCAGCTCCTCTAGCATTTGTCATTTTCCTTTTTTGTCATTTTAGCCAATCTGATGGTGTAACATGGTATCTCAAAGTTATTTTAATTGGTATTTCTCTCATTATTAGTGATTCTAAGCATTTTTTCACATTGCTACTGATAGATTGGATTTCTTCCTCAGAAATTATATATAAGAAATAAGATGTTTATCAGGACAATTGAGTATTAAAAATTTTCTCCCATTTTCTGCTTCTCTTCTAATTTTAGCTGCATTGGTTTTGTTTATGCAAAAACTTTTAGATTCTGTGTAATCAAAATTATCTCTTTTGTATCCCACTATTTCTGTTTGGTCATCAACTCTTTCCCTGTCCCTGGTCTGACAGATAATTTCTTCTGTATTAAAATCTGAGGGTAGCATCAGAGCAATGGCACAGTGGGTACAGTGCTTTGTCAGGAGTCAGGAAGACTCATCTTCTTGAGTTTAAATCTGACCTCAGACACTTAGCGGCTGTGTGACTCTGAGCAAGTCACTTAACCTTTTTTACCTCATTTTCTTCCTCTGTAAAATGATCTGGAGAAGGAAATGGCAAACCACTCCAGTATCTTTGCCAAGAAAGTCCCAAATGGGGTCACAAAGGGTCATCCATGACCGAAAAATGAGTGAACAAGAAGAAAGACGACTGTCGTTTGTTTCTGCATATTGTATGCCTGATCCGTTCCACTGAGAAACCTCTCTTTCTTACCCAGCACCAAATTGTTTTGACCATTTTAACTTTGCAGTCTAATTTGAGGTCTAGCATTGCTGTCCCCCTTCCTTCCTATTTTTCCCCCATTGATTCCCTTGATATACTTGACCTGTTCTTGATTTGTTTTTCCAGATGAATTTTGTTTTGTTTTTCTTAGTTTTATAAAGTAATTCTTTGGTGTGATTAGTATGGCACTGAATAAGTTAATTAATTTAGTTTGTGTTGTCAGTACTGTTATCATCTTGGCTTGTCTATGAGCAATTACTATTTCTCACTTATTTAGATGTGTTTTTATTTGTTGTGTGAAGTGTTTTATAACTGTTCATATAGTTGATGTGTATGTCTTGACAGTGAGGCTCCCAAGTATCTTTTACTATTTTTGGTTAATGGAATTTCTCTTTCTACCTCTTCCAGCTGAGTTTTGCTGGTAATATACAGAAATGCTGATGAATTATATGGGTTTTTTTTTTTCTTCATAATCTACAGCTTTGCTGAAGTTGTTAGGGGCGTAACTGAGATCTGGAAAATCAGTGTAAAATATTTTGGCGCTCCCTTCATGACAGAGAAGAAGTCTGAATTTTTTAGGTGTTTTTTTTGTTTGTTTGGGGGTTTTTTGTGAGGCAATTGGGGTTAAGTGACACAGCTCAGGGTCACACAGCTAGTCAAGTGTCAGGTATCTGAAGCGAGATTTGAACTCAGGTCCTCCTGACTCCAGAGCCCCTGCTCTATCACCACCTCATTGTCCCCTTGTTTTATATATAGGAAAGATTGAGTCCCAGAAAGGTTGAGTTACTTGCCGAAGTCCACACATGTGACAATTGGTAGCAGTGGAGTTTGAAAACATTCTCCACTCCAAACTTAATACTTTATCCATGCCAGGATTCTGGCAGAAGGTTAAATGAAAGAAACAGTTCATTGAGCAGGTCAAGATGATAGTGAGGAAAAACCTCTTACTAGCAGTCATTATTATATTTTTCTTCTCCATATCAATTCTCATCTCCTTACACGTTTGGAATCTTAACTGTACTATACTATAGATGAAAATCCACCTTCTGCCCCATTGCTTAACATCTCCCCCAGTCCTCCCAAGCACCCTAAAATATCTCTGTCTACATTCTTGAGTCCGCTCTCTTTTTCTCAGGACAGTTGGTAGCATGTTTCATTATGGATCTTCTGGAATTATACATGTCATTATTTTAATCAGAATTCCTAAATCTTTCCAAGTTCTTTGTGTTTATAGTTTTTATTGTATACATTATTCTCCTAGTTCTGTTCACTTCACCTCATCGATTCTCATGTTTCTAATAGCTAGCGTTTATGCATCACCTATGCGTCATACACTGCACTAAGTGCTTTACAAATATATCTTATTTGAGTCTCACAACAACCTTATGAAGTAGGTGCTATTGTTATCCCCATTTACAGTTGAGTAGATTGAGGTAAACAGAGGTTCAGTGATTTACCAAGGTCAGATGGCTGGTAAGTGTGTGAGGCTGGAGTTTAAGTTGAACTCAAGTCTTCTTGACTGCAGGCCCAGAGCTCTATCTACTATATCACACTTACTATTTCTTATGGCACAGTAGTATTCCATCACATTCAAATACTGTTAACTTGTTCAGCCATTCCCCAATTGATAGACACGTCTCCAATTCCAAGTCTTTTCCCACACAAAAAGAGGTGCTATCAGTATTTTTGTATATATGGATCTTTTTTTTAATGATCTTTATTGTCAACTTTGACTATCTGATGGATGAGTTGCCAAGAGTTGTTTTAATTTGCACTTCTCTAATCATTAGTGATTTAGAGTATTTTTTTCATATGGTATGGAAAGCTTGGTCTTCTTATGAAAATTGCTTATTCACATCCTTTGATCATTTGTTATTTGGGGAATGTCTGTTATAAACTTAACCTTAATGGTTGGTTGGTTGTTGTCCTTCATCTTTGAAGAGAACCAAAATGACATCACCATGATAAAGTGAAATTTCAGGGTGTCCAACTGTGGCTGATCAGACCAATACAAGTCGGAATGCTCTACCACAGGTTGGGCACAGATAGTCCATGTGAATATTTGAGGTGGATATCCCAAATTTGCGCATTGAGTACAGCACTGTTTCTGATATGGGCACACCATACTGAGCTGTCCTGTGCCAGTGTCTCCCATGTTGCATAGTCAAATCTAACGTTCTTGAGAGAGACCTTGAGAGTGTCCTTGTATCATTTCTTCTGGCTACCATATGATCGCCTGCCCCATGCAAGTTCTCCATAAAATAGTCTTTTTGGCAAGCATTCATTTTGGATTCGAATGATGTGACCAGCCCATCAGAATTGTGCTCTCTGAAGCATAGTTTGAATACTTGGAGTTCAGTTTGAGCAAGGACTAAAGTGTCTGGTAGCTTATCCAGCCAGATAATCCTCAGAATCTTCTTAAGACAGTTCAAATGTGATTCAGTTTCTTGGCATGGCGCTGTAGACTGTCCGTGTTTCACAAGCATATAATAGCACAACAGCTCTGTAGACCTTCAGTTTGGTAGTCAGTCCAATACCTCTTCTCTCCCAAACTTTTCTTTGGAGCCTCCCAAACACTGAGCTAGCTGTGGCAATGTGTGCATCAACCTCATTGTCAAATGTATATATCCCTGGAAAGTAACACTACCAAGGTAAGTGAACTTATCCCCAGCATTCAAAACTTCTCCATTTGTTGCAATTGATGCTTTCACATATGGATGGTGTGGTGGTGGTTGATGGAGCACCTGTGTTTTCTTGGTGTTAAATATTAGACCAGAATTAGCACAGGCAGCAGAGAATTGATCCATACTTGGTTGCATCTCAACTTCAGAGGCCGCATTGAGTGTACAATCATCTGCAAACAGAAAATCATGTACCAACACGCCCTCCATTTTGGTCTTGGCTTGTAGCCTTTTCAGATTGAAGAACTTGCCATCAGTACAGTAGTTGACCTTGATTAAACCGTGTTCATCCTTATTGAAAACATTTGTCAACATGGCTGAAAATATGCTAAAAAGAGCATGGGAGCAAGCATACAGCCCTGTTTCACTCCATTGGTGACTGGGAAGGCATGAGAGGATTGTCCATTATCCAGAACCCCAGGCAAACATGGGTTCATGGCCATCATGAAATTGACGTACAATATTAATGAACTTCTTCAGGCAACCATATTTTGATATAATTTTCCATAAGCCCTCACAACTAACAGTGTCAACGGCCTTGGTTGGATCTACCATTGTTGTGTACAGACCTCTGTTCTGCTCCTGGCATTTCTCCTGGAGTTGTTGGGTAGCAAACACCATATCAACTGCTCCTTGGCCCTTTCTGAAGGCACAGTGGCTCTCAGGTAGATGAACATCTTCCAGGTGAAGGATCAGCCTATTAAGGAGGATTCTAGCAAGAACTTTTCCAGCAGTGACTAAGAGAGAAATCCCCTGTGATTGTTGCAGTACAGTCTATTCCCTTAACCCTTATAGAGATGGAGGCATTGTTGAACTCCTAGGGGATAACCTCCTCTTGCCATATAACCTGGAAAATTCAGTCAACTTTTGTATGAGCAGTAGTCCCCCTACCTTGCAAATCTCAGCTTGAATAGAATCAGCACCAGGTGCTTTGCCACATGAAAGGAAGCCTAATGGGCCTCAAAACCTCTTCTTCAGTTGGAAGTTCAGCTAAGGATGGATTGACTTCAACCTGAAGTAAACAGTCAGTGGCCTCAGCATTGATTGATGATGGTCTGTTGAGAACACTACGGAAGGGTTCAGTCCATCTCTGTAGGATCATGTCCTTATCGCTGATCAACGTGGCTCCGTCAGCACTGAGTAATTGTGATGCACCATAGGTTTTTGGTCCGTAAATAACTTTCAGGGAATCAGAAAAGCACTTTGGATTGTTACTGTTAGCATAAAACTGAATTTTATCTGCCTTCTTACTGAGCCAGGAATCCTGCATCTCTCTAAGCTTTGCTTGTACTTTGCTTTTGATGGAATTAAATGCTGCCATCTTAGAGGTGAATGAACTATCCTGCTGGTAAATCCTGTGGAGTTCTCATTTTTCATTTAGCAGCTTCTGAATTTCCTCATCGTTTTCATCAAATCTGTCTTGGTGTTTGCAAGTGTTCTGACCCAGATAAGCAAATTCAGTGCTGTATACCAAATCTCTGAAAGCTGCCCACTCCTTTTCTGCTCCACTATTGCCAACTGTGTGTTGGCTCAACTTTCCCTCCAAGTCAGCAACAAACTGTTCACATTCAGAGAAGAGCTCTAATTTGTTGACATTAATTCTTCTGGTAGTCATTTTGCCTGGGGGCAGTGGTGCTTTTGATGAATGCAAATATTTAGCTTAGAAAGGATAAGTCTACGATCAGCCCAGCACTCTGCACCACACATTGCCTTTGTCACTCTCACATCTTGTCTGTCTCTTCTCCTTACAATCACATAGTCCATTAAATGCCAATGGTTGCTGCGAGGTTGCATCCATGACGTTTTATTACTTTTAGGTAAATGGAAGACAGTGTTGGTGATGAGAAGGTCATGCGGGGGGAGGAGCCAAGATGGCAGAGTAGAAAGACTCACGTATGCTAGCTCCGAACCCACAGCCCATAAATTTTCTGTAAAAAGAACTCCCCACATATTCTGGAGAAGTGCAAGCCGCGCAGCAACGGAGTGGAGGAGAGCCCTGAAAAACCAGCACCAAAGATCCGTTGCACGCTGGACAGCGGAGCCCAGCCCTGTCTGGGCAGCATGGCCCCGAGAGGAGCAGATCCAAGCAGGCTTCAGGGATGGAACCTCAGGTGGCTGCGAAGGTCCCTCCACCCACAGTCGCTACAGGTCAATGAGAGAGACTTCTGGGCTGGCCAAGAGGGTAGCGGGATGTCTCCAGAACTCAGGCCCCCTCGGGAGGAAGCAGCAGAGGCAGTGGTGGCCAGGGGCTCTTGGAGCAGGCAAGACCTCAGATCCATTACTGAAGGTCTCAGCATAAACCCCCTGAAGGAACTGAGCCTAGGAGGTGGCTCTGCCCCCACCTGAGAACCTGAATTTAATCTTGTTTGGAACAGCAACCCCGCATGCCGTTGAAAGCTCTGAGGCTGGGGAGCAGCATTTGAATCTCAGACCCCAAGCACTAGCTGGGAAGATCTAGGCGGAGGTGGAGAGGAATCTCAGAAGTCAAGGAACTGGCTGGGAAAATGCCCAGAAAAGGAAAGAAAAATAAGACCATAGAAAGCTGCTTTCTTGGGGGACAGATATTCCCGCCTTTCATTTCTGATGACGAGGAACAATGCTTACCATCAGGGAAAGACATGGAGGTCGGGGTCTCTGTATCCCAGACATCCGAGGTGGATGTCTGGTGGGCTCAGGCCATGGGAGAGAGCTCAAAAAGGATTGAAAATCAAGTTAGAAAGGTGGAGGAAAAACTGGGAAGAGAAATGAGAGAGATGCAAGAAAAGCATGAAAAACAGGTCAATACCTTGATAAAGGAGACCTCAAAAAATGCTGAAGAAAATAACACCTTGAAAAATAGGCTCACTCAATTGGCAAAAGAGATTCAAAAAGCCAATGAGGAGAAGAATGCTTTCAAAAGCAGAATTAGCCAAATGGAAAAAGAGGTTCAAAAGCTCACTGAAGAAAATAGTTCTCTCAAAATTAAAATGGAACAGATGGAGGCTAATGACTTTCTGAGAAACCAAGAAATCATAAAACAAAACCAAAAGAATGAAAAAATGGAAGAGAATGTCAAATATCTCATTGGAAAAACAACTGACCTGGAAAATAGATTCAGGGGAAACAATTTAAAAATTCTGGGACTACCTGAAAGCCATGATCAAAAAAACAGCCTAGACATCATCTTTCATGAAATTATCAAGGAAACTGCCCTGATATTCTAGAACCAGAGGGCAAAATAAGTATTGAAGGAATCCATTGATCACCGCCTGAAAGAGATCCAAAAAGAGAAACTCCTAGGAACATTGTGGCCAAATTCCAGAACTCCCAGGTCAAGGAGAAAATTTTACAAGCAGCTAGAAAGAAACAATTCCAGTATTGTGGAAATACAATCAGGATAACTCAAGATCTAGCAGCTTCTACATTAAGGGATCGAAGGGCATGGAATAGGATATTCCAGAAGTCAAAGGAACTAGGACTCAAACCAAGAATCACCTACCCAGCAAAACTGAGTATAATACTTTAGGGGGAAAATATGGTCTTTCAATGAAACAGAGGACTTTCAAGCATTCTTGATGAAAAGACCAGAGCTGAAAAGAAAATTTGACTTTCAAACACAAGAATGAGAAGAAGCATGAAAAAGTAAACAGCAAAGAGAAGTCATAAGGGACTTACCAAAGGTGAACTGTTTACATTCCTACATGGAAAGACAATATTTGTAACTCTTAAACTTTTCAGTATCTGGGTAGTTGGTGGGATTACACACACACACACACACACACACACACACACACACACACACACACACACACACACACATACATGCACACACATACAGAGACAGAGAGCACAGAGTGAATTGAATAGGATGGGACGATATCTTAAAAGAAATTAAGGTAAACAGTGAGAGAGAAATGTAGTGGGAAGAGAGAGGGTGAAATGGAATGGGGTAAATTATCTCTCATTCAAGAGGCAAGCAGGAGACTTTTTAGTGGAGGGAAAAAGAGGAGAGCTGAGAAAAAAACATGAAGTTTACCCTCATCACATTCGACTAAAGGAAGGAATAAAATGCACACTCATTTTGGTATGAAAACCTATCTTACAGTACAGGAAAGTGGGGGAGAAGGAGATAAGCAGGGTGGGGGGGATGGTGGAAGGGAGGGCAATGGGAGGAGGGAGCAATTTGAAGTCAACACTCTTGGGGAGGGACAGGATCAAAAGACAGAATAGAAACAATGAGGGGCAAGATAGGATGGAGGGAAATACAGTCAGTCTTACGCAACACAACTATTATTGAAGTCATTTGCAAAACTACACAGATAGGGCCTGTATTGAATTGTCTGCCTTCCCAAAGGGAATGGGTGGGGAGGGGGAGGGATGGGGAGAATTTGGAACTCAAAGTTTTAGGAACAACTGTTGAGTATTGTTCTTGCTACTAGGAAATAAGAGATACAGTTAATGGGGAATAGAAAGTCATCTGGCCCTACAGGACAAAAGAGAAGATGGGGACAAGAGAAGGGAGGGATGATAGAAGAGAGGGCAGACTGGTGATAGGGAAAATTAGAATGCTTGGTGTATTGGGGTGGGGGGAGGGGAGAAATGGGGAGAAAAATTGGAACCCAAAATATTGTGAAAATGAATGTAAATAAATAAATTTCCATTAAAAAAAGAAAAGATCATGCGATGCACAAGTCTTCAGCCCTAAATGACCATTGCTGTTGCTGTTTCCAACTCCATTCCTCCCTAGGATTCCCTGCCAAGTCTGGTAGTTGAGGCTAGCATTAAAGTCACCCAGAATTATAAGCTTGTCCTCTTCTGGCACATTGACGAAGAGGGTCTTCTGGCAACACTGAAGCTCATAGGATTTAGGGTTGGAGGGAATCTTGAAGATCATCTTTTATTATAGAAGAAACTGATGTCCCAAGTCTCACATTTGATGTCAACATTAGTATTCAAAATTAGACTTTTTACACAGTCTTCCCTGCCCTCTTACCTTACCCCTACTCCTTTGCAAATTTGGGATGTCCTTGGGTGCAGAACATTTTATATGGTGGAAAGGTTTGCTAACCTTTAAAAAAGTTACTGTACTTTTGGGGAGAGGGAAAGATACAGGAAAAATTTACACATTGTGAAAACAAGATATCAAAATTTTATTTTGTTCCTTTTGGCAGCATCATGCAGACAAAATAATGTCTTCCAGAAGCTGTTGTGTAAAGTAGTGAAAATAACACTTTTTAGGAAACTATCCTGTCCAGGAGATTAAGAGCTGGTTTTGTTAGATGCCGTTCTGAACAGTTCTCTGCTGCCAGATTTCTTGACACAAGTGAATCTAGGGATGAATGTTCACTTTACTACACTCAGTGGTTGGATCAATAGGAAAATGTATAAAGTAACTACCATATTCAAAAGAAAAAACTTAGAACTTAAAAACTCTTATCAAAGCAGTGATAAACAGTATTTTAAAATTCAGTGATGAGCCATGCCATCACCCTTCGGACAGAGATGTCAGTTTAGGGAGGGCTAGAAGGGAGAAAAAATAAATAACTTATTTTTTGTGGGGGGAAGCTCAAGCTAGCCAGCTTAGTGTTTTTTATGTTACTCATTTACCTGCTTTCCTTTTTCACCTGTAGGTGTATTTGAAAAGTGACCTTCTCTTCAGATATGTCAAAAACAAACAAATCCAAATCAGGATCTCGGTCTTCCCGCTCAAGATCTGGATCAAGGTCTCGTTCTCGTTCTTTCTCTAAGTCTCGATCTCGATCTCGATCAGTGTCCCGCTCCAGGAAACGCAGACTGAGGTGAGCGGATTCAAGCACGCATTTGTATCAGTGTATTGGGCTAGTTTTGCACTTAGGGATCTTTTATTAAATGGCAAATGGTAACTGTCTTTTGTTTCCTCCTCCCAAATTCCCTTTTACCAGCTTGTACATTTTCAGAGCCTGCCAATCTTAGAGTAATTAATTAGCTTGGGAAGCCTCGTATCAAAATCAAAGGAAAGACAATTTTTAACTGAACTGTTCATTTCTATTCTTTATTCCTGATTGTTTTCCTTTTGAAATGTTTAAAGTCATAAGCAAAATTTTACCTTTGATTCATTTATAAATAAGGACAACTAAGCAAAATAATGGCATATTCAATATTGTAGGGGCAATGTTTCACCTGATTAAGAAGATTGAGTTTTATATTCGTAGCAGTACCCATATATTCGTACTTGTTTAATATAATAACTAGAAACTAGCCATGCCTGCATATGCTGGTAGGACCTCTAATTGGTTTTACTTTGTTAAACAGTAAGATTGTTTTACTATTTATGCCAGATAATGAAAGTACATTTCATAGTTGGAAAGTACCTTAGAGGTAACGACCCTTCTCATTTTATGACTAAGGAAACAGACTCCAGAGAGATGAGGTGAATTTTCTGTAAGCTTGGACAGGTAAGAAAGAGCTAAGATTTGAAAACTGGTTTCCTTATCCCTAATTAGGAGGAGACCCTGAGCTCTTCCTAATAGACATGAACTTCTTTATAAATTATGTTTTAGAATTAAGAACTTTTTATTAATTCAGACTGATCTTCCTTCCATCTAGTTTGAGTTAATGAGGTTTTAACATATGTGTGGGCATATTGTCTTTGTCCTCACATGATCTGTCGTTTTTCTTGTTTTGAGTCTTTAATTTTCAGGTAATCTCTAGTATTTGAATTTCCCTTTGTGGATAGATAATTTCCTTTGAAAGAAAGCTCTTCCTGAGCTGCTAACCTAAAGCTGAGGAAGAAAAGTCAACTTTTGAAAAAATCTATAGAAAAAGGGAGTTTAGAAACCTACTTGAGAAGAGTACATCTTAAGTGGATATTGATTTCTTTGGATGTTTGCTGGAAATGCAATGAATGCTTTGAGTTTTCTGACTAAAAGGTGTGCTGACCTTGATAAGTTATTATAGGAAAGAAATGAAGATAAAGATTTCGCTTCTTGAAGCACCTTTCAGTTTCATAACTGTGTCTAGAGTCTACTTTTTCTTAGTTGTATTGGTCATGAGGTTAAAAATATCTTTGGAAAAGGTCACTCATTTCTTTTAAGCTGTAATCTTAGTTGTTTTCCTAGCACTCTTGTGCTTTTAAATAGTGCAATAAATATGACACATGAATTTTTTTATTTGCCAGTATTTGACTGAATTCTCAAATGCTTCTTCTGAAAAGTTGCTGCAAACCTGTGATGGGATATTATTTTCTGTCATATTGAAAAGAAAATTGCTTTTTAAATTTTTTCCCTTTGATGTACGATGTTTTTGTTCAGAACTTGTGATGACTTCAAAGCTAGAAACTGAACCCTGGATAAGTTTTGGGTCCATCTAATAAAACTCAGGTCATTAGGGACATTTTTGGCAACTTATCTCCTTAACCAAGAGCTTTGAATTCAAGTGGTTGTCATCTTTCTCAGCTGTGAGTCTCTTAAAGGTATACCTTTTTTTAATTGCACTTGCAGAAGTAAGACTAGAGCAAACATTTTGAAGACATTACATCGTGGCTAAAGGGTATGATCCCAGAGTCCTTGTAAACACCAGGTTGGTGTTTTCTACGAGCTCTTCACCCTATGTGCAAGTCAAGGTCCTGGGCAGCTTTTCTCTTCTCCTTTTCTCCTTTGCCTTCTGAAGTTACTTGACTGTAGTCTGACTAGAAAAGGAAGAGGGGAGAGGTGTGTGTGTCTGTGTCTCCCCATCCTCTGCAGTGCATCCATTGAGGGGTAGGGTTAGATCTACTTTATACTATCATATCATGGAAAAAGTGTTCTTGGAGAGAATACCTATATTTTTTCCATTTTCTGACTTTTTTTTTCTAGAAACAGATATATTTGCAATTAGATGCTCTGTTTTAAAATCTGGCCTGTCTGTTTCATGGTTTTTACTTCCAATTTTCCTTCAACTACAAGGAAAGTATACTGTCCAGATTGTGAGAACATGCCCTTTAACCATCTAATTAGTTGCTATGAGTGCTACAGAATGGGAGAAAACTGATTGTTTCCTTGTATTTCACAGACCGTATCCTTTTAAAGCGACTTTTCGTAAATAACTTCATTTTGAAGTCTGCAGAGACTCATGTTCGTGCATCTGTACAGTGGCCGCAGGTTTTGGATGCAGTGTGCTACAGGCCCCTCAGTAGTAATTGGTAACAGAGATGTAATAGCCTCCTGAGGATGCACTTAGTGCTTTGGGTGGATCACATCCCTCAAGTATAGTTTTTAATCAGATCAGATTCAGTTTCAGAGCCTGCATCTGCCCTCCTTTCTTTCTTATGTTGTTGTTTCTGTTTTTACATGAGAAAGTTTTAAAGGTAAGTTGTTTTATTATACTAAGTAACAGCAAGTTAAGAATTTGTAATAAGACATATCTTTGCCAGATACTAAGTGCCAAAATATTTATTTTTTTTTTGATTTAGCTAAAGACCTGAGTTTAGGGTGATCACAATTGTGGGAAACTAAGCCTATTTTGCCTTATTTAGATTTTATTGAGTATAATCATATTGAGTATTTGTACTTCAAAAGTGGTAATTTGTTGTTATTACTCAATTCTGAAAGAACATTGGGTCTTTGTTAAACATAGTATTTTAAAACAAGAAAACTTCAAACCATGTGTAAACAGACTCTTCCCATCTACTCACCTGGAAACTTAAAGTATATACTCAGTCAAGGATTATGTGTTACAGCCCCTATGGGGGTTAACACGGGCCTCTGTCACAGAGCCACTGGCCCACAGAGGACCCTATGAAAGAGACATGGGTATCTGGTGTCAGGCATTGCTGGCAGAACAGCTTTACCTGTAGAGGAATACCTAAAAGGGTTTTTAAAAAATGATAAACAAGCACAGATTCATATGCAGAATAGGAGACCTAGTGGTGAGCTGTGTTCAGCATCTTTGTCCTTATATGTGACAAGACATACGTATTCACATATACATACATATGTACATGCACACACATAGTAAGAAAAAGACAAAAAACCAAACTTCTCAGTAAATTTGACATTGCTGTACAGTCTTATCTCTCCATCTGAGTGCTCTCCTACTCCCTCCCCCTACCTCTTTTAAACAAATAAAAAAAATTGGTGGTTCTATTCCTAGTCTGAAGGTGTTATTCTTTTTTGGAGACTTGATTTGAGATTTTATTCTGATAGGAGTAGGCGGTTTTTAATGTTTTATTGATAATCTTGCTGTCACTTTCTAAAGACCCGCCCTTGTCCTGATAGAATCTTTCATTTCAACCAAGAAGTACATTTTAAAAAATTCAATACCTTGGCTTTGACACTTCTTCCACATTTATGGTCTGTATTATGAGGTGAGGAGTTATGTTTTGCCGACAGCCATGTAAAGTCCAATGTTAATTTTTCCTGTTTACTAGAAAGCTTGCCTCTCTTTCAGTCTCTTTTTATTCTTTACCAGAGAAAGTTGAGGCCAAATCTTTGCTTGTTGCCTTCTTGCAATATTATTTTAAAGCAAGATAGTACTACTTCTACCACCACTGCTCAACCTTGTCAGATGAAGAAGAATCAGTACTAATAATCTGGCAAATAAATCACATCTGTTCTGGCACACATGAAGTTCTTTGAAACATCTACAACCTTACTAGAACAGTGAGTTTTTAGGTTCTCCTTTAATATCAGCCTCATGGGTACAGTGACCTCTTGTGGTGACATAGGAGGGCCATATTATATTAGACAATGTAGAGTTTTGATGCCAAATGTTATATTCATGGTAGAGTAATATTTTAACATTAGATTTGCTTCTCCCCGGATTTTTTTTAATGCTATGGTTAGAGTATTTTGCTGATTTAATTTTTTTTACAGATTCTATTGAATCCTATAGAATTGGTCTAAATAGTCTGTAAGATATGACCTTGGAAGCAAGGAAATTACTATAGCCAGGAAAAGCCTAATCCATACAGCCCAGGGTCTTAAGGAGCTGTTAAATTGAGGGCATAAATACAAATTCAAATTACCTGCACAAATCTAAAAATTTTTATCTTCGTGATTTGCAGATTATACATTCTCAGGAGTCTGAAATGAACATCTCCTAATGCATTTCTTTTAATGGAGATTTTATTGTTTGCAAATATTTGTATGTTAAAGTATTTGCTTTATTTAAATTAAGAAATAAATAATACTCTGATCCCAGAACTGTAGATTTTCATTTATTCCGGTAGTAAGAAAGCTATTTTAACATCTCATCAAATTTGTTGAAATGGGATTTTATACCTGTATAAAGACAATCCTTATTGGTGATTATGGACCATAATAACTCACTGAAGTATTGAGATGAATTATTTTTGTATATTTGCTTTTAGCATCAGAAAGTAAATGAAAAACAAAATCCTTGAGAAGATAGTATCATTCAAGAGTATCTTTGTCAGGATTTTTAGGAAGAACATGACACTTTTTTTCTCGTGAAAGAACTTGGATCAAAAATAGAAGCTATTTTCCTTCTTTTCTTCCCTTTTCAGTTCTAGGTCCCGTTCCAGATCATATTCTCCAGCTCATAACAGAGAAAGGAATCATCCAAGAGTATATCAGAACCGAGATTTCCGAGGTCACAACCGAGGCTATAGAAGGCCCTATTATTTCCGTGGTCGCAACAGAGGCTTTTATCCATGGGGCCAGTATAACAGAGGAGGCTATGGAAACTACAGGTCAAATTGGCAGAATTACCGCCAAGCATATAGTCCTCGACGGGGCCGTTCTCGATCCCGGTCCCCAAAAAGAAGGTCCCCTTCACCCAGGTCTAGGAGCCATTCTAGAAACTCTGATAAGTCTTCCTCTGACAGGTCAAGGCGCTCCTCATCTTCTCGATCTTCCTCTAACCATAGTCGAGTTGAGTCTTCTAAGCGCAAATCTGTAAAGGAGAAAAAGTCATCTTCTAAGGATAACCGGCCATCACAGGCTGCTGGGGATAACCAAGGTGATGATTCCAAGGAGCAGCCTTTCCCTGGAGGTACCTCTCAGGATGCTAAACCATCAGAGAGCTCAAAGCCATGGCCTGAGGCCACTACCTATGGTGCTGGCTCAGCATCAAGAGCTGCTGTGTCTGAGCTGAGCCCCCGAGAGCGTAGCCCTGCCCTCAAAAGCCCTCTCCAATCAGTGGTGGTGAGGCGACGGTCTCCCCGCCCTAGCCCTGTACAGAAAGCTAGCCCTCCACTCTCCACATCATCTCAGATGGGCTCGACTCTGCAGAGCAGCACTGGTTTTCAGGCTGGAGCTCACCAAAGCCAATTTGATCATGGTGCTGGGGGCTTGAGCCCATCCAAAAAGAGCCCTGTGGGTAAGAGTCCCCCAGCCATTGGTTCCACATATGGCTCTTCATCACAGAAGGAGGAAGTATCTGCTCCAGGAGGAGCAGCCTATTCAAAGAGGCAAGTAATCACGTTTTTCTTGACTTGTTTTGTATCATGTGGTATGCCAGCTGAATGTTGATTTTAATGTGATGTTAATGCCAAAAAATATTCATGGTGAAGGAAATAGTTGTTTTGTTTTCCAAGTCAGAATTCTTATTAACGGTAGTGAAATAACACTGTTTCCCTGAAACTTTGTTTAGCAGAGTTTAAAAAAAAGAGACAAAAGACACACAAGGAATACTTTAGCTATAGCTTAACTCGAGCTTTCCTACCTTCCTGAATTTGTATTGCAGCATAAAGTTTCTTTAAACTACTCTGCCATGGTGTTTTCACATTTAAAATTTGCCTTGGAATCTGCCAGTGTGTCTGTAAGCCTGAGAGCAGTAGAACTTTGTGGGTCAGCTGTCAAAGAGTATGGTCTTTGCCAAAGTGAATGACCATTGGAACGGTTAGCATTCACCTGCTAGGACCTACCGTCTGCTATGACTGATCTACACCAGCCCATCATTGTGAAGAGCTGCATACTATACATTCAACTCAGGAGACCTGGGCAAAATGGGGAAGTTCAAGGCTTATGGCCAGGAATGCCTTGCTTTAAAACTTCAAGGTGGGTGTGTATCCCAATAGAAACCCACCAGGCTGCATATTAGGAGAGGACGTGGCAAAATACCCCAGTCTCTCTGTACTAGGGGACACGGTGAGTGGAATGCAGATCTTTGTTTCTTTTTGTGTGTGAGTGTGTTGGGGCAAAAGGCAGTAGAAACAGACCAGTGTTTGTAGCTTTTGGAGAAGTGCACTATGTCATTGTCTTCCACTTTGCCGCTCCTGGAAGGTGTCCTTTTCATGGCTCTGCCCTTGCCCTTGAGTCTTTTCTCCCTTAAGAGTATCTTTATTGGCAATCTTTCTATATGCTCAGCCTCCCTCGGATTCTTTCATTTAATTTCACTGCAGTGCATATTCTACATTAATTATCCCAGTGAAATGGTTTACTTCTCTTGGTCAGTTCAGTGTTTTAAAAACATAACTATGTTTTTAAATGATTCACATTTTGCCTTTTACCATGTTTGTAAACAGCTGTCCTTACTAGAAGAATTGATTATGAAATTCATTTTCCACAAGAAATATCCCACTTTAACTTATGTTTTTATTTGTGTTTGCAGTAGATGAAATGTTTAGATCTTCTAGGCGACTTGCATCAAATTTGAAGTCGCTTTTGAGACTTTTATTTCCAATGTGTATTATATAAAGCAAAACAATCCAAGGTTGAACATTCTGGTGTGTTTACTGCTGAAAGCAGATTTATAAATGACTGAGTGGAGGTGTTGGGTAAGACTTTAATTTTTTTTTCTATAGACTTAAGTCTATACAGGTAAGTGATTATTTAAGTACTTTGCAAATGCCCTTTGCTGTTTCCTCTCTACCCTTTTTTCCCTACGTTCCTGTATCCTATTTATGTTACTTTAGCATTAGGTTCATAAATCTACACGAGAACTATCTAAGAAATTTATTCAAATTTAGCTCAGTTGTAAAACTTTTGCTAACTTTGGAAAGCCTGTTAAAAAGTAAGTTGCTTAAGAAATCCCTTTTGTATGTGTGTGTTTATATTTCTGAACAGATATCTAGAAGAGCAGAAGCCCGAGAATGGAAAAGATAAGGAACAGAAACTAACAAATGTTGATAAGGAAAAAATAAAAGATAAAGGGAGCTTCTCTGAGTTGGGCTTGGGAGATCCAAAAGTGAAGTCTGACTCATTTGCTCCCAAAGCTGATGCTGAGAAACCTTTTCGGGGCAGCCAGTCCCCCAAGAGATATAAGCTCCGAGATGATTTTGAGAAGAAGATGGCTGAGTTCCACAAAGAGGAAATGGATGAACAAGACAAGGAGAAGGCGAAGGGCAGGAAGGAGTCTGAGTTTGAGGATGAGCCCAAATTTATTTCTAAAGTCATCTCAGGCAGCAGCAAAGGCCAAGAGGATGAGCGGCCTGGCAAGTGGGAAGGTGTGGTATATGTGCCCGGTGGCAAGGAAAAGCAAAGGAAGGCCGAGGAGCTGGAGGATGATGCCTATGCTGACCGGCCCAAGAAGGAGGAGCGGGCCACCACCAAGAGGACCGAGGCCACTGCGCACCGTGGCTTTGTGCCTGAGAAGAACTTCCGGGTGACCGCCTACAAGACCCTGCCAGAGAAGAGCTCATCCTCGCCACCTCCACCATCCAGGAAGGCCACCACCACCCCTGTGGCCACAGAGGCCCGAGACAAGCTGGGCCCACCCAGGACCGAGAGCCTGCCCCTGGGCAAGTCCTCCTTCTCCATCACCCGGGAGGCCCAGGTCAACGTCCGCATGGACTCCTTCGATGAGGACCTGGCCCGGTGAGAGCCTAAGGGTGCCCTCTGGTGGGGGGTGGGGGCAGCTCCCAGGCAGCCTCAGAGCAGCACCTGACCAGCACCTGACCTTGGGCCCTAGAGGATGCTGCTTTGTTGGCAGCCAACACAGACTAGATGACTGTAGATCAGGAGTGAGTGCTGTGGGAGGGCCTGGCTGGGCCTGCTGGGCCGGTCAAGGGAAGGGCATTCTTACCTCTGCTCCCCGCCCAGGCTGGGCCTGCTCCTCCCCAGAGCTGGGCCTTGCCATCACCTGTGTGCTGGGGGCTGACAAAAGAAGGTCTCCCCAGGATTCTGGTAAATGGGTGGCATATTTTTGACGGTCCTTCAGACATTAATACCTGACTTCCAGAGGATCAGCCATGTAACGAGGTGGACAGGGTTGCTGCAGTGATAGTCTTCAGGTCACAATGATGCAGTTTTGGGGCATTTGTGCTCCAGTTATACAGGTTTTCTTAACACCCCTTTCCCCCTGATTTTCCCCCCTTTTTCTCTTTCAGTCCCAGTGGCTTATTGGCTCAGGAACGCAAACTCAGTCGAGATCTAGTCCATAGTAACAAAAAAGATCAGGAATTCCGTTCCATTTTCCAGCATATACAGTCTGCTCAGTCTCAGCGGAGCCCCTCAGAGCTGTTTGCCCAGCACATTGTGACTATTGTTCATCATGTTAAAGGTGAGTCAAAGTCCCCCACCTGCCCTCCCTTGCTGTTCCATACCTTCAGCTTCCTCTAAGGACCATTTGGAGGAAAAGAGTCTTAGTCTTATTCAAAGTGTCCAGTGACTCTCTAAAAGAAGAGAGGCCTCTTTTCTTGTCCTTGATTATTTGGGACTGTTCATCCCATTACAAAGGTCTTTGAAATCCATGGCTGGCATGAGGGAATTACTTCTGGGGCCATCTCACCAGTTTAGCAAATTATGGGGTTTCAAGTGCTAATTACTGGTGTCTGGTGAGAGTGGTTAAAACTCCTTTAGTAGGAGGGAGGATATACAATTACGTATGAAGGGATTTTTCAGGTTTCCTCTACCTTTTCCTCCTAAACTTCTCAAGCTTCTGGTCTATGTGCAGACCTTCAGATTATAGGCTTCTTAGAACAGTTCTTAATAATTCCTCTCCCTCCATCTCCCTAATTTCTTCAATGAGGGTTTTCCTTTGACCACATGATAAAAATGTCCTTCAAGCATTTTTTTTGAGGACTGAAACCATTCCCTAGAAATTGGATCAGTTTTTACCTTTCATAGGTAATTTAGAGGAGTTTATGTGCTGAAGGAAGAAACCAAAGGCGGAAGTGCAGTCTTGTTAGGCAGAACCTGGTCTCACTCAGACTTGTGGCACATCTGCAGAGGTGTGTTTTAGAAGAAGGACCCTTTGTGCTTCAGGAAGGGAAGCTTTCCCCAAGCCCCCTTCCTTGACTACAGGAATGTGGGTGGCATCTGCCTCCTTGCCTATCTTGGGGCTTTACAAACAGTGTTTAATAAATGAAGTTTACATTAACTTCTGGAACTCGTATATATGGTATGTTTGTTCTGTGTCAAGATTTAACCTTAATGTGGCCAAATTCCAGAACTCCCAGCTCAAGGAAATAATCTTGCAAGCAGCTAGAAAGAAACAATTCCAGTACTGTGGAAATACAATCAGGATAACCCAAGATCTAGCAGCTTCTACATTAAGGAATCAAAGGGTGTGGAATAGGATATTCCAGAAGGCAAAGGAACTAGGGCTCAAACCAAGAATCACCTACCCAGCTAAACTGAGTATAATACTTCAAGGGAAAATATGGTCTTTCAATGAAACAGAGGACTTTCAATCATTCTTAATGAAAAGACCAGAGCTGAAAAGAAAATTTGACTTCCAAACACAAGAATGAGAAGAAGCATGAAAAAGGAAACAGCAAAGAGAAGTCTTAAGGGACTTACCAGAAGTGAACTGTTTACATTCATACAGGGAAAGACAATATTTCTAACTCTTAAAACTCTTCAGTATCTGGGTAGTTGGTGGGACCACACATACACATGTACACGCATGCACACACATACACACATGCACACACATACAGAGATAGCACAGATTGAACTGAATAGGATGGGACCATACCTTAAAAGAAATTAAGGTAAATGGTAAGAGAGAAATGTAGTGGGAGGAAAGAGGGGGAAATGGAAGGGGGGTAACTATATGTCATTTAAGAGGCAGGTAGGAGTTTTTCTTAGTGGAGGGAAAAAGAGGAGAGCTGAGGAAAAAAAAAACAAACAAAAAAACAAAAAAAAAAAAAAACAAGAAGTTTACCCTCATCACATTTGACTAAACGAAGGAGTGAAATGCACACTCATTTTGGTATGAAAACCTATCTTACAGTATAAGAAAGTGGGGGAGAAGGAGATATTGCAAGGGGGGGAATGATGGAAGGGAGGGCAAAGGGAGGAGGGAGCAATTTGAAGTCAACACTTGGGGAGGGACAGGATCAAAAGACAGAAGAGAAACAATGAGGGGCTGGTTAGGAGGGATGGTAATCCAGTTAGTCTTACACAACACGACTATCAGGGAGGTCATTTGCAAAACTACACAGATATGGCCTATATTGAATTGCCTGCTGTCCCAGAAGGAATGGGTGGGGAGGGAGGGATGGGGAGAATTTGGAACTCAAAGTTTTAGGAACAACTGTTTAGTTGTTGTTGCAACTAGGAAAGAAGATATACAGTTAATGAGGAATAGAAAGTCATCTGGCCCTACAGGAGAAAAGAGAAGATGGAGACAAGAGAAGGGAGGGATGACAGAAGAGAGGGCAGATTGGAGATAGGGAAAATTAGATTGCTTGGGGTATTGGGGTGGGGGGAGGGGATAAAAGGGGAGAAAATTTGGAACCCAAAAATTTGTGAAAATGAATGTAAAAAATTAAATAAATAAATAAAATTAAAAAAAAAAAAGATTTAACCTTAAGCCTCTGGGATTGTGGGTTTAGAGCTGATCAGGACCAGAGGCCATCTAGTCCAACACCCTCATTTTACAAATGAGGAAACTAAGGCCCAGGGAGGTGAAAGGACTTGCCCGAAGTCATAGAACTAATTGACATTAGATGAAGGTTCGAACTAAGGTACTCTTGTAGAGTCTTGGCGCATATCAGTACTATATCGTAATACAGTAATCAAGGGATATCTTTCTTTGCATCCTTCACAGAGCATCATTTTGGATCCTCAGGAATGACACTGAATGAACGTTTTACTAAATACCTAAAGAGGGGAACAGAACAGGATGCAGCCAAAAACAAGAAGAGCCCAGAGATACACAGGTGTGGAATACAATGCTGTTAATGGAGGTTTCAGTGAAGGCTTTAGTTTGTCACATTCTCTATTTTATGGAATTTAGAGCAACTTTGTACAAACTCTCAGGTGGTGTAGAGCCCATTGTTTCTTGTAATAGCATGCACCAGGGAAATGATATAAGATTATGAGACCAGTGAAACAGACACCTGGTAGACATGAGCTGGTCTGAGGCTCCAGGGAGGTAAGCCAAACGGGCTAGGCTCTCCTTTTTAACTCACTTTGAGTTTTCCTTAAACATGTGGGTTACTTTTCCAAAGGAGGCTGCAAAATATTGAGGGGATGATGGGATGGGGAGTCTGGTATATTTAATTACTTTGGCAGATTTCTGAAACCTTCTCTGTTTATTGGGCACCATGATGAGTTGAGGGTTTCTAAGCAAGTTGTGTTTCTGATCTAAACATTTCTTTGGGTGGGTTTTCAGTAAAATGGTTTATTCTCTGCCTCTTGCATTAGACAGAGATTTTAGACACCAGGCTCAGGGTTTGGGATTTGTTTTTGTTAAATGCCATCTAGACACCAAGCTCAAGGATTTTGGGGATTTTTTTTGTTGTTAAATGCTTTGGGGGTTGTATATTCAGCAAGCAGCTCTTCTCCCTGGGCATAAGGAAGGAACAGTGGGAGACAGCTTCATTCATTACAAAAAGGACCTGGTTCTTAGGGCTCTTCCCTGGATGTAGAGCCACTGGAGATGAGTTGGAACACCAGTTTGGCGGTTTGATTTCTTTGGCTGTGTTGATAATTCTTTATGTTCTTCTGAGTAATTTTTTAAAAAATTTATCTGAGTGGGCTTATTGGAGGAGGAGGGTTTTGGCTGTGATTCAGATTTATGAATTCATCAGAGAGTATTGGGGACTGTGTTTGGAAACTACACTGATGCATATTAGCAACATACCTTCACTTTAGGAGTTTTACAGGGGGGTCCGGTCCCCTCAAGCACCAGTGCCACTGTATGTAAGAGGATAGGACTTAAAAATTCTCGTCTTCCTCCAAGGTCCCCACTCTCTATCATTCTGGGCCTCTCCAAAGAAATCTTTTTTTTCCTGCTGATAAACTATGAGAGGAGGAACTTTATTTTATTTATCTCTTGGCCCCCTCAGTGACTAGCATGTAGTAGATAGTAAATGAATCTGAATTTTAGAGGTAAGTATTATGGAGCAGTACAAATGGGAAGAGGTGAGACTTTCATTGGAAAAATATTAACTTGGAATTTGTTTTGTTAATTCCCTAGGAGGATAGATATTTCTCCCAGTACATTCAGAAAACATGGTTTGGCTCATGACGAGATGAAAAGCACGCGGGAGCCTGGCTATAAGGTGAACTGTCGCTTTCATCAGTAATTTCAACAAAATGAGTGCGTTGGGCATGAACTTAACAGAAATGTTTTTGTTTAAATTACTCTCTACTTAAGTTTGTGTTTTTCTTTTAAGGATGGGCATAATTCTAAAAATGAACTACAAAGGGTTAATTTTTATTAAATGTATCAACAACCTTTGTGAAGTGGTTAGAATATGGTAAATGACCCCAAAGTCTATTGAGGTGAGATTGAGAAAAAAAAGAGAGGAGTTTTGGAACAAGTGCCCATGATGAGAGAAGAAACTTTTTGTGATATTTTTCTGCTTGTAAGTATTATCAAATCAATTGTATACATGCGCTATTTCCAACCATGATTTCAAAAAGACATGCATGTCAGAGAGAGGAAAATAAAACTTTTATTTGTAACTGAACTGAGTAAATTGTTAATACACAACTAGTCCAATTTGTTGTAATGTTGTACCCGTATCTTTTGTTCCCTCACTGTTACTTTAATGCTGCCCAGTCCAACTGCATTTAGACTGCTATGAACAGTAGTGTGAAGTGTTAAAATTGTATTATGGATTTGGATTGAGTTGTTTTTTAAAGTGTAATGCAGATTGTATGTCTTTCTTCAAGTATGTTTTTAGTTAAGATGAGAAATGTTTCCCATCCTGCTGAAACCTTAATTTTTATGTACTTATTTTCAAGGTTTCAAAAAAAAAATATATCAGATAAATATGATAAACTTGCTTTTTCTCTCCCTCTCTGAATACCAGCTTGGCTCTATATGAAACAGGAAGTTTTTAAACGGTGGAAGAAATCTTGTCCTCCGTATTTTGAGGGGGAGAGGGGAAAGGAATGCTAAATCATTATTCACTCTACCTGAGGAAGCAGTGGCTGCTTTTGTCAGTGACCATTAGAGCTGCTGGGAGTAATTTGGTGTCTGAGTGGAAATAATAAAATCTCTTTACTGGGGAAGTGTACAAAAGCCAACAAACAAAATAAAACTCCTGCTAAAAGTACTAGCACCTTGTAAAAATCTACGTACCCCAATCAGAAAGAGATTGACAACTCCCAGCTCTTCCTCCTGTGGCTGAAGTTTTAAGTTTGTTACTTAAATTTTTATTATGTGAAATTTTAATAGTTAAAAAAATTACTGAACTTGTTTTCGTCCCTTCCCCCACCCCCCCAATGTCCACTTTGAGTTCTCTCTATGAGATGAATGTAATTTCCTGTCAAATTGTAGTTCTTGTCTCCCTATTGGTTTTGAATGGAAGAAAGCATCTGCTATAACAGATGATTTCTTTTTAAAGCCATTGTTGAGGTGTAACACCAACATTGCTACAATCTCTGTAATATAACTTCTCTGTTGAGCACCCAGAAAGGTAGATGTTTTTACATAATGTGCCCATTTTTATATAAGCTCCTACCCTCTGTTGCCACTTCCTTTGTTTTGCATTATGCAGCTTCCTTCTGAGGAAGTGTCCTCAGTGATCTGTAGAGGTAATGTTAGGATAGCCTGCTCAGGTTCTCTGTTCCTGCTTTCCAGGCCAGCCAGTGCTTTGGGTTATTTCCCAGGCTAGCAGGATGCCTTAAAGCAAATTGGGAATGTGTCTTGAGTTCAGCCTATATTAGGTGTCATCTGATAATCTTGGTTGTACGCATGGTGGCTCTATGCCCACAGACTAGTTCCTAGCTTACCTCCCCACTCACAAAGAAAGAGAGAAGGCTTCCATTCTGTAGCCTTGCTGACAGAAGCCCTTCTCACTAGAAATCTCAGCCTGTAGCTGGGATTCTCAAGTCAGTCTTCATGCTTAGAGTAGTTTGTAAATGGTGATAGGAAATGATCTAGTTCCCTGTAATGTTTTGTTTTCATTTTTGACTTGTTCTTGCTAGATTAAATAAATGCCCTAAGCTTCTTGCTAGGAAGGGACATTAAGTCACTTGTGCAGCTGGGATACATTCTTGCTACTCCCTCTCTCCCCATCATCGTACCACCACAGAGAAAAGCCATGGTTTTTTAGGGTAGTAAATGTGTTGGTATATTTATAGTCTGATAGTCTTTAACTCCTGCTTCTTTCTTTCTCTGCAGGCAGAGGGAAAATACAAAGATGACCCAGTTGATCTTCGCCTTGATATTGAACGTCGTAAAAAACATAAGGAACGAGATCTTAAACGAGATAAGTCAAGAGAATCAGTGGATTCCCGAGATTCAAGTCACTCAAGGGAGAGATCAACTGAAAAAACTGAGAAAACTCACAAAGGATCCAAAAAGCAGAAGTATGTAGGCAGTCGTGTCTCTAGGTGTGCTGTTTGATGCAGGGATGATACCAGATGTACACTCTTCCAGGCTATCTAGGAATTGACAGCGTTCATTGCTGATAGTAGCTTAATACAGCTACGCTCCTCCAAAAAGTTGCTCCGATTGCTTTTTCCATATTTTGTTTTCAGTTTTCAGCAGTCACTTCCATTAGTTTCAAATTTTCTCCCACTCCTTCCCCAAGAAGTCATGCAATCTTATATGGGCTCTACACATACATTTCTATTAAACACTATTAATAAATTTTTAAAGAAACAAATCATAACTTATGCAAACAAATGTAGTTCCCCTTCAAAGTAGTCACCTTGGGGATATACTTAGTCTGTCAGTAGCTTATTTCAGCATTTTTCAACATGTTCTAGAACTGCTCTTTGAGAATAGCCTTCTTAGCCTATAACAATTTGTTATATTCTCACTGGTAGTGAATCTTAGACCTTTGAAGGAAATTTTTGTTTTTAGCAATGAATTCATCCCAGTGAATAATGTGGGCCTTCCTTAGTTTAAATCTGGCCTTCCTTAGTTTAAAAAAAAAAAAAGAGTGTAAATATATTGTCTTGCATGACTAATTAACTGGATTTAAATTCCAATTTCTAATATATTTCAAGGACCCTTATTTCTTTGCTATGGGTTCTCTGTCTCCCAGTGCTGTTCACAACCTCTCTGTCCTTTATGGGAAGGTCTTTATGAGTTGCTGTTTTGGAAAAGGAGGGGAAAGTTATCAGCTGGTGCCTAGTTTTCTGTTGACAAACTTTTCCTTACTTTATTGGATGGGTTCATGGGTAAGAAGCACTTTGACTTTCTTAGTGCCTTTGTAGCCTAGTGTGACCTTCAAGTACATGTAAACAGTCTGAGAGAGCCCAGGATCACAACCTCCCATGCCCCAGGAAGGCTTTAGTGAAAGAAGTTCTTGCTGTGGTTTTGTTTTTGGTTTGTTTGCTTTTGATTTTCTGGAAACACTCTAACCTTGTACTTGGTTCTGTGGAGATCCCTGTCAATAGACATTGGTACTTTTTAGTTATCTTTTTTTTTTTTTTTTATTTTTTATTTTTATTTTATTTTATTTTTTTTAATGTTTTACAATCATTTCCTTAAAGTTAAGATTTTATTCCCCCCCACCCTTCCCCCAATACCCCCCTCCCTCCCCATGACAGCATACAATTCTGTTTAGGTTCTACATATACTTTCCTATTGAGCACATTTTCGCTATATTCATGCTATGTAGTCGAACTAAAATAAATGGAAGAAATCATATAACAAATCAACATACAATACACTGAACCCCACCCACATACAAACATGATCTGCTACATTCTGCAAGTGACTTCCACATTTCTTTCTCTGAGTGTGGAAGGCATTTTGCCTTAGAAGACCGACATTAGGATTTTTTTTTTTTTTCTCAGTAAGTTCTTGTGTTATTACAAAGTTCCAAGTCTACCAGAAAAAACTCTCGCACACTGTGGTCGTTGCTGTGCACAAAGTTCTCCTGGTTCTGCTCCTTTCGCTCAGCATCAGATCATATAAGTCCTTCCAGGCCTCCCTGAAGTCTTCTTGTTCATCATTTCTTATGGCACAATAGTACTCCATTACATTCATATACCATAATTTATTCAGCCATTCCCCAATTGATGGGCATCCCCTTGACTTCCAGTTTTTGGCTACCACAAAGAGTGCTGCTATAAATATTTTTGTACATGTGGGACCCTTTCCCGTTTTTATAATCTCTTGGGGATACAATCCTAGTAGCGATATTTCTGGGTCAAAGGGTATGCACATTTTTGTAGCCCTTTGGGCATAGTTCCAAACCGTTCTCCAGAAGGACTTTTTAGTTATCTTAAAATAATTGGCCACCTTACCTTAGTGTCTAGTACTATGTAATGAACTTTCATATAAATTATGACATTTTGAGCTGTGCTAAGAAAAAAATGTTGAGCAGGTATTTTATCCATTTGACAGATAAGTAAACTGAGACAACTGAACCATACTGTTCGAACTGTAATGTTGGTATTATACCTCAACAATGGCTTTAAAAGGAAATCATCTGTTATAACAGATGCTTTTTTCATTCAGTGCCCTGTGTTCAAACAGATATTTAGTGACAGCCTAGGTTTGAATCTAGGTCTCCTACATCCCAGTCCAGTACTCTGTTTTCTGTATTATCTATTCAGGTCCCTTTTGCTAGGGTAGAATTTTATATAGGCAAATCTAGTTTGGACTCCTTCCAAGAGAGAATTGATTGATCGTAGACTGAAAATTGTGAGGTATCTCAGAAGCTACACAGAACAGTGCAGAACTAAGCAGGAATCCTATCCACAGCATGCCTAACAAGTTGGTCATAAAGCTTTGCTTGAAGAATTCCAGGGAGGGAAATCTACTCTCCCTCTACCCGTCAGGTGTTTTGTTCTACTGTAGGATAACTAATTTTTAGGGAAGGAGTTGTTACTAGTTGACCAAAGTAACAAATAGGTGTTATAAAATGATCTGATACCTAAGATTAAGGACATTCATGGCATATTTTAAGGAAACTTCCGTTGAATTATTCAGTTAAGTACGTAATATGTGCTAGACATTTATATTCTTCTTGGATTTAGCATTTTACTAATAACTTGGATAAAAATGCATCAATGACACTTATCAGATAAAGTGATAAGTTGGATGATAGAGTCAGTTTCCAAAAATATCTCATCCAGATTAGCATATTGGTGTGACTATCGCAGTACATGTTATGTAATTAGGATAAATATAAAGTTAGTCTTATACTTAGAAGTTAAATCTTTGAACCTAATTATAAGTTTGCTAATGAGGGAGGGTGAGAAAATCCAGGGAGGTGGAGAGGAAGTGTGCATCAAGAGCCGCTTGACTGGAAAAGATCTGGAGGTTTTAGTGGACTACAAGCTTCAGTATTAATCAGTGTTGAGATATGGCAGTCACACACAAAAAAAGATGATGTGCTCTTAGGTTGCATTGAAAGGCAACAGTGTTTTAAAAGGGGGGAAATGGTGATATCATTGTATTCAGCCTTGGTCATATAATAACTGAAGTGATGCTTTCATTTCTGGGCATCATTTTTTTGTATGGACATGGATAAATTGGAGAGCCAACAGAGTGATAAAGATCATGGAAGGAGTGACTAAAATAATTTGAGCTGTGTTACCTGGTGAAGAGATGATTTAGAGAACTCAAAATGGTCTTTAAACATTTAAAGGGATGTTATGTGGAAGAGAGATTTGTTCTTCTTGAAGAACTCAAAGGTCAGAACTAAGAATAGTGGATGCTGAAGAATGAGGCAGCACATTGATTTATTTTGCTTAATTGTACTTTGTTAAAAGGGTGGGTTAAATTTTTGAGAATTAAAATAAATGGACATTACTGAGAGACACGTCAAAGCTTAATGTGAGGAAAAACTCTAGTAATTAAAATTGTCCAAAAATGGGATTGAGTACCTTAAGAGATGGTAGATTTTCTCTCACTAGCAAAGGCTAGATGGCTACTTGTCTAGCATGTTTTAGAGGTAATTCCCACTCAAAATTCAGACCAGATGCCCTCTCTGAGATGCCTTCTAACTTTTGTAGTACATAGGAGAAGGACTTGTTTATCACCAACTGTGTAAATAACTCTCAGCAGTTCAGAGTGAGTATAGCAGTAAATTAATCCTACAGGTATGACTACCTAATTTAGTTTCTCATACCGTTTTAGTTTCTCATACCATAGTGTGATTACCTAGCCCTAACTTTGTAAACTCTTCTCCCTTAAAAACTGCAAGCTTAATCCTGGTTTTACCACCAGCTACATTTATGACCTTGGTCAAGTGACGTTAAATCAGTGATCTTTAAGGACCTCTTCAGCTCTGACAGTTTATGATTATGATTTGGGACCCATTGAGTGGGCAGAATAATCTCTAAACATTTCATACCAGTCAGAATTACTAGAAGGAATATTTTGGGGAATGAAATACACTACCTGTTCCTAGAGTCAGAGTAATGCTTCTGAGGTAGATATTTCTTGAAAGGAAACCACAACACAAATGGAAAAAACTTATCTTTTTTGAGTGGGAGCTTAAAATTCTCCTAAAAATGAGCCTTGGAACTCTGAGGCTTTATGACTTGGCCCCATGCAGAGCAGTTGGGGGTGAAGAAGTGATGTGATCCCATGTTGCCTCAAGAGGATAACCTCTGTACCTCCTTCTGGAGGCCAGCAAGTTACATAGACATTAGATCAAGGAAATGTATTGCCAGTAATCTGTCTTCTCTTTCACCCCTCCTATCCCTTCTCCCTCCCCTGCTTCCCCCACCAAGTCACAGACAATATATCATCTTTAAAGGCAAATTGTTAAAGCTCTTGTCTCTAATTTTTCCGGGGGGGGGTGTGTGGGGGTGTGGTTATTTCAGAAGAAGTAACTCATGGAACAGCCTCTGTATCTCTATGGGTTCTCATCCTGTCTCACAGGATGTTACCACCTGTTACTTGGCTCTGTAAGGAAAGTGAAATTTTGAAGACCACATCCTAGATGGGTGCATTTGGGTTTGTCTTTTTTTCCTAATTTAAATGTTCAGACCCATTTCAGCAGCCATGTTGCTGAGATATCTTATGTTAGCCTTCCCTTATGAAACACAAGGTGCTGGTGCTTGGTCAAGCCAGGCTTCTTTTAAGGGGTTCATGAGCTACACTGGCTTCTCTCTTGGCACAGGAAGCATCGTCGAACACGGGATCGGTCTCGGTCATCATCATCGTCCTCCCAGTCGTCACATTCTTACAAAGCAGAGGAGTACACTGAAGAGACAGAGGAGCGGGAGGAGAGCACCACAGGCTTTGACAAATCCCGGCTGGGGACCAAAGATTTTGTGGGTCCAAGTGAGAGGGGAGGCCGAGCTCGAGGGACCTTTGTGAGTCAGCCCCTACCCTAACCTCTCCTCTCCCTCCCATATAACTGGCAGGCAGGCCTTCCAAGGGTGCTTCTCTTCCTTTTTTTTTAAAAGTCTATTTGTCGCAGGAGAGTCTTTTCGGGAGGTTCAGCATGACCGCTCCAATTCTGTCTTCATATGCTTAACTCTGCTGACCCCATAGGTCAGGGCAGGCTTTCTTTATCTCTCTTTCCTTTGTTCATCTTGTACTAATAATTCTAGATTTGCTCTTTTCATTGTTTGTTGAGATATTGTAGAGGATGGGGGTGCATGAGCATCAGGTAGAGGTCACAGCCACTTCCAGCTCTCATACTCTTGTTATGCACTATCAGCATTGCGTATCTCTGGGTTCAGGGACCCGGCAGGTTCTTAGGGAGTCTAGAGACAGAGTAGGCTCCTCCTCATCCTCCAAATGGTTCCCTCTGGCCCAGTCACTTTTTTTCTCAGCTATCTATTTTTTACACTTACTTTTTCAAACATAATTACTTATTCAGATTGAAAGATTCTTTGTAGCTTCTGTTTCCCACCTTATCCTCTCTCATTGGACATCCAGCAGAATGCTCTTAATCATGCTCATACTACAACTGAATTAGCTGTCTAAGGTTACTGAGTATCCAGTCATACGATTGGATAGAAAGCAGTTTATCAATGGGAGCTCAGAGGACGTGTGCTGGTTTTGTTCTCTGTCAGAGCTTAAGGTCTCCTAATACAGTTTTCAAGAAGGGGCCGACATCCATATGCTAAATATGACCAACTGCTCTTCCCTGTTTGTTGCTGCAGCAATTTCGAGCTAGAGGAAGAGGCTGGGGCAGAGGCAACTATGCTGGCAATAACAGCAGTGGCAACAATGATTTCCAGAAGAGGACCCGAGAGGAGGAATGGGACCCAGAATATACACCCAAAAGCAAAAAATATTATCTGGTATGTGTCTGGGAATAGGGAGAAGGAATCTGACCTAGCCCATGGTCCATACCAGGGCTTTACTGAAGCAATCAGAAATGTGGAGTAGATGAGTCACCCCCAGCAGGGTTCTGTACCAGATCAGTCAGCCATTGAGAAGTCTAACTGCCTGGTGATCTAGTTTTTCCTCCCTTCAAACTTGGGAGCCAGGGTTTCTCTGACAATTAAAGCATCCTGAAGTATTATAAATAAGGTGGCTAACTTCTAGGGCCTCTTCTAGTTTAAAATTTATGATCCTGTAATGAATTGGATTAACAGTGAGGATCTGAACTTAAGTACGAAGCAGACTTGGTTTATAAAACAGATTAAGGAGTGGTTCTTAAAAGGAATCACCAGAGAATTAATTTCCCCAAAATTGAGATGTGAAGGAAAATAATTTTTTTCCTTGAGTACAAGCTTATATGAACCAAAGCACACTAGTTTAAAAGACAAAAGTTTAGCATTCTGTCCCAGTTGGGGGTTAAGTGCATATTTAGTAGGAGGACGTCCTGGGAGTTTCATATCTAGACAGGGAGGGCCCCAGAACAGATCTCTTATAGCTCGTTATAGGGGCCAGGGCCCCCATCTGATGGATCTGCCTAGATAGCCTTCGGCCATTGCTGCCTTTGAAGTGAAAGCTATTCTCCCTTCCTTGTGGCCCGTGAGAGAACTTCCTTTGGCTCCTCCCACTTCAGCATTAACTCTCACCACAGCACTTTTGTTGTTACTTTTAAGATGGGAGCTGACAACCATGTTATAAAGGCCAAACCAGCATCAACAAAGTGGAAATCAAATACAGCAAGGTTAATTTAGCTTGGGTCTAACAACTTATACATAATTGTTTTTGTGCTAAATAATGATAATAATAGCAAACATTTATATAGTGCTTACTATGTGCCAGGCACTGTGCTAAGAGTTTTATAATCATCTCGTTTGATCCTTAGCCATCAGTGGTAAGCAGTACATATAAATGGCTGTTACTTGCATGCTCTTAAAGTCAGGCATATCTAGGGCCAGCTGTGGGGTTAGGGAGAAGGGAGAAATGTCGTCCTATGAGAGTGTTGCTTTCAGCCCCTTTAAGACTCTAGATTGAGGGACACCTGGACAAGTCCCAGCAGACGTGGCTTGTTGTGCTGCTCACAGTGCCAGCTAGAAGAAAGGGTCTACACACGCTCCATTCCCTCTCCCCTCCTCTCATGCTAGAGTAGATCTCACATTTAGGGAGTCCAAATTGCCCTACATGGTCTACAATCCCACCCTTGGAGAACATTCTGTGTTGTCAAATAAACATAGCTTGATTTGGGGTTGTGGTGCTAGTAACCATTAATTTCTCTTAAAAGTGCCATCTTTGGGAAGGAACAAGCCTGTTCTCATTCCTCTCTATCCCCAGAGTTGCACACAAGGACCCCAATTTGCAATGAACACATCTAGGCTTTGGAGGAGCTACAGGGGATGGAGGAAGTGGGGGGAAGGGGCTAATCTGACTAGTCATGTGGGAGTTGGGAGACAAAAGACCAACATCTTAACACTTAGGGCAAGACAGTGTGTCCTTCAGCCTAAGTTTTTTCTCCTAAAATAGGAGTGCTAATTCTAGTACTTCCCTATCTCCTAGGGTTGTCATGAGGACCATGATTTTTTCCTTATGCTTGGGTGGCAACAGGTTAATTATGCGTAGATAAGCCTTTGGTCCTGTTCAGCACCAATATTGATATATAGAGCTTCCTTTTGTTCGCCAAAGCTTATCTGCCTCCCTCTCCAAGTCTCAACCTAGCTCCTAGTCCCAGGGCCTCTGCTTTGGTTTAGTTGAACCAGTTGCTTCCTCTCTAATACTTCCCTCTAATTCTAATAGTTTATGGTTGAGAGAGGATGGGGAAGTACAGACAATTTTTAAAACTTTTAAAACTCTTAAGAGGCGAAATGGTTGGCCTGAGTTAGGGAAGGGGGCCTGAGAAGGGCTCTGGGCAGGACAACTATTGAAATGGGAGAAGAAGGAAGGAGAGAAGTAGAGTTTCCTTCTGTTCACTCACCCCATGGCAGCCATCATCTCATTTAGTGAGATGTCACACTCCTTCCTGGTAGCTTTGGTGCAGAGTGGGTAGAGGGGTGCTGCGTGGAGATGGAGCATTTGTTTTTAAGGTGGGCTCAGCCATTGAGTCCTGGCACTTTCTTAACTAACTGAACTATGCTGTCTCCTCAGCATGACGACCGAGAGGGTGAAGGCAGTGAGAAGTGGGTGAGCCGAGGCCGGGGCCGGGGCGCCTTTCCTCGGGGCAGGGGCAGGTTCATGTTCCGGAAATCCAGCACCAGCCCCAAGTGGGCCCATGACAAGTTTAGTGGAGAAGAAGGCGAGATTGAAGATGATGAGAGCGGGACAGAAAACCGAGAGGAGAAGGACAATTTACAGGCAGCCGCTGAGTAAAGAGCCCCTGGAGGGCAGCCACCCCCAAGGGAGAGAGGCATCTAGCACTGGCTGGGGAGATGTCCCAGAAAGACTGAAGAGCTGAAGAGAGGATCCTCTAAAATACACCCCAAAGGTCCCCCACCCCACCTCCACCCCAGACTAGAGGGGAAACATCCTTGGCCTGTCCACTCAAGAGTTGTCCCTGCGGGCTGGCTGAGGAAGGGCCCAGCTCTCCATCCTTAACCAGGAGTAGGGCTTTTGGTTGTTTCTTACTTGTTTGTATGGGAGTGGGGTGGGACGTAGGCTATGAAAACTTGTTTGGATTTCTGTCTGTCCCATTTTGAACCAAGTCTTATTTTTTATTTTTTTATTTAATTTTATTTTTCTTTTTCCAATATAAGCTGAGAGATGAGGACTAATTCGGTTAATTTTGGTCTCCTCTTCCTCTGCCCCCCCTTCCCCACCCATACAATTTTTTAGATCTCTACCTTATGCATATTTAGTAACACTAGCTCTCCAGGTTCAATTTAGGAAAATGATTCTCAAGAACAAAACATTGGCATGTCAACTTTGATTTGGGACCAAGCAGCATTGAAAAAATCTAATTTTTAGAACAGCTTTTGTATGTAGTTAAGTTTAGGTCCTTTCAGATTACCTTGTTTGCATAAGCCTTCCCTGCTGAACTCTCTGTGACAGGATGTTGGCCCCACACACATACATACCCTCTAACCTTTCTCATTTTCAAGGGGCTTCCATCCCTTGTGGGACTGGACCCCAAGATATGTCCAAGTTGTGCTTATCCTCTCAGCAACTGGGATGTTAACTGGAGGGCAGTTTCTGATGTGTTTTCTAAGAAACTTCTGAATTCTAGCTTAAAAAATTATAAAATGAGAATAATTTTTTCAATATTTTTTATTAATCTTTTTATAAAATGAAAACTCCTGTGATTAATGAAGGAAGGCAGTTATGGTGTGGTTTGGGGGGGGGGTTGTGGTTATTTTTTTTATTACACCTTATGTTATAAATTTAAATTTTCTCAAAAGATGTTTGGAGAAAATAATGATCTGGAATGAGTCCCTATGTTTGCTCCAAGCAGATGAATCATAAGGAGTTCATATATATGTTAAAAAAAAAAAGAAGAGACTGCTCCTCTCCCCTTCCGTACCTTCGCCCTCTCCACCTTCAGATGGTTGTGCTACTTTTGTTCCCTCACTTTGCTAAATTTCTATAGTTCAGTTGGTTTTACTTGAATGATTCATGTTTAGGAAAAAAAATGTAAAGTTTGTTTCAACTCCTCCAGCAAATAAAGAAAATAAGCACTAGATCCAGTTGATCCTTGATTCTTCTTGGAGGGAGGGACAGACCGATGGAGGGGGTTGGAGGGTGGGGCAGCCTCTCAAAGATTCCAGGTGTGCCTGTTCTCTGCCGTGTTGGGAATCTGCCTGGTAGGAGCTGGGGATGTAAGGCTCTTGCTCTCAGGGTGACTCATCCTTCCCCCAGGCTCTGAGCTCTATCTCATCAGGTGGGGGACTGGAAGATAAAAGCGAAGAAACCTGGGCAGTGCACTTGATGGACTGATTTTTGGGGGGGGGGGGGCGGGGCGGTGCTAAGCCTTCAGACATGCACCAGCGTCTTGCCCAAGAACGGGGGAATTGGTGGGAGTACGGTGTAACGACTTCAGTGCCCCTTCAGCTTCTCCAAGGGCCTATTTTCTCTTTCCTTCCTTGACAGGAACCAGTTAGCACACAGCAATTTCGTAATCTACAGTCCCTTTTCCTTGTCTCTGCTCTTGGCCCCCCTTCCTAGAGAGCTCCCCACTACCACCATTATCAACACGTAAGCGTCTTAGCCGGAAAGAATTCACTTCAAAAAGAGACACCCTTCTTCCACTCCCCAAATTGCACCAGTGAGGAAAACCAGTACCACACACCTTTAGACTCATTTGATGATGCGTGAACCGGCAGTTGGGGCAAATCCCAGAAGGCCTCCCACTCAAGGAATTCTTTAAAACAAACCTGAAAAAAGACCGACTATACCCTCCGGGTCCTCCCAGTCCTGCCCACAACTGAAAGTTTCTGCCTGCGAATTCTTCACCTTTGTAGTTGGTAGGCTTTCTTCCGGTCACCTGTTCACCTTTGCCACATAGCTGATGGAAAGCTGGACCAGAGAACCCCGACCAGCGTCTGCCTGTCGTGCTGTGCCTGCCTGGGGCTGGGGCTGGGGCTGGGGCTGGGGCTGGGGCTGGGGAGGCAATTGATACAACAGTCTAGGGAGGAGTAAAAGGAGAGGGTCGGCCCCTGTCTCCGCCCACTACATTCCCACGCCTTTAGGCTGCGCCAGCCGGCGTAGGTGGGGGACCGCCGCACCCCACTAGCAGACTTTAGGGACACAGGAGGAGCGGGACTCTCCCCTGGGGGTGAGAGTTGTGGGGGGGGTGGGGTACAAGTTGCTGAGCAGGGTCCTCCCCCTTCCTCCCCAACTGCCAGCCTTACAGCCATTGGGTCCGGCCTTTCTAGTCTCTGCAGCCCGACCCCTCCCCTCCCCTCCCTTCCCCGCTCACCTGCGGGCGGCCAGTCCGACTCCGCCCAGCCCTTTAACCCAGGAGCGGCTTCCCCTTTCCCTCGGCCTGGCCGAGTGGAGCCAGCCCAGCCCATTGAACCCCGGGACGCCATGGGTACGTGCGGGACAGACAAGGGACAGGTTCTGGGGGCACTTTGGTAATCTCGCCTCCCCGAAACAGGCGGGCGGGGGGTGGAGGAAGGTATGCAGTTCTTCCTTGGACCTCAACTTTACCATCTGTGAAAGGGACTCTCTTCAAGCTGTAGATGTGCGGCTTGAGCTCCCTCGGGGCCGCGTGCTCCCAGGTTCCTCGTTCTCCGCGGGGAGGTCCCGGTCCGAGGGCTTGGTCCCCTCATCTCTTCCTTCCCCGCACCCAGAGGTGCTGGTGCTGGAGGACTACAAGGCTCAGAGGGAGGACGAGCTGACCCTAGCGGCCGGAGATGTGCTCCGGCAAGTGAGCCAGGGGTCCGCGGATGGCTGGCTCCTGGGGGAGCTGGCTGGGCGCCGTGGTCTCTTCCCCAAGCTCATCGTCCAGGTGAGAGTGAGTCCGAGCGAGGCCGGGGGTTACCCCGGGGACGTCCCGTCAGCTTCACTGACCCTTTGCCATTGCCTTCACCCCAGGAGATCCCGGAGAATCTATGGGACGACGGAGGCCCCCGGAGGCCCCGCTCTACGCGCCGAGGTGGGGTTCAGGTGGGGCGGGTCTGGAAGTGGGTCGCCAAGAGACAGAATCCCCACCCCACGGTGGGGGGAGAGGGCGGGGCAGGGTCCCCCTGGTGTCGCTCCCCGCGTCGTCATTGGGCCCCTGCACACAATGGGTTCTTGCCTTTCCAACCAATGGGGGCTCGATTGGGACTCGGGGTGGGAGGGGCCGAGCGCTCGCTCGGAGCCTGGGGGAGGGATAGAGAGAGGGGGCCGGGGGTATCTCCGGTCCCTGAGCCCTCCCCCCTGGCCATGGACCCCCCCTACTATTGTAAGGGCTCCAGGGGCCAGGGCAGGGGATAGGAAAGGGCCTCTAGGATGGGTCCCATATCCCTGACCCAAAGCTCTGCCACCCACCTCCCAGGTCAACCCGAGAGCCCTCCAACTACCCAGCGATGGTGTAAAGTGAATTTTAACTACAGCCCGGAGCAGCCTGATGAGCTCAAGCTCCAGGCTGGGGAGATTGTCCAGGTGCTTCGAGAGGTGAGAAGGGAACCATCGGACTTGATTTGGAGCATAGGTTTCAGACTAGTATGCGGGGCGGTCATGCTGATGATACCTTGGGTCCGTCTGCTTGGACCATTTCTCCAGATTGAAGATGGCTGGTGGCTGGGGAAGAAGAATGGGCAACTGGGGGCCTTTCCCTCTAACTTTGTGCAAGAGCTGGACTATAGGCCCTCTGGTGAGAGCCCCTGAGCCCTGTGTGAGATGCTCAACTCCTTATTCCCTGGTGAACCCCACCCCCTCTTCATGCATCCTTAATTTCAACTCACCTGGTTGCTCTTTAGTCCCCAAATCATATCCCTAGACCTTTGAGCTGCCTGAATCCTTCATCTCCTGCTCCCCTGATTCCAGAAGTGCTCAGCTTTTATCTTGTGGCCCCCAATGGTCCCACACCCTGTAGTTCCCCATGATCTTTCCCAGGTGCTGTGATCCCTGATGTCATCCCCAAGGCCACTGGAGTGGCCCAGTCTTGCCTGAAGGTAATGGGAGAATGGGAATATTTGAGGGGAGAAGGGGTTGAGCTTCTAGCTCTTTGGAGGAACTGGGGAAGAGGAGACTCCATCCCTCCATACCTGCCCCTACCTCCCAGCTGACCCGGACCCAAGAAGAAACTCCCGTATACCCCATAACAGGTGAGTAATCCCCATGAGATATCCCCCCATACACCCAAACTCCTTGCCCATAGTCTCCCTCCTCCTCAGTCTTGACCATAGGTGGGAGGGAGGGGCCCAAGAGAAGGGGGCTCCCAGGCCCATGATTGACACCCTCACCCACCACTGACCCAGCAACTGAGAGCTGTCGAGTTCTGTTTGACTATGAGCCTGAGGCACCAGATGAGCTGGCCCTGCAGAGGGGTACTGTGGTAAAGGTGTTAAGAAAGGTGAGGAGTGGACTGCTGGAGCAGACTGAGCCTAGGGTGGGGGAACCTGGGCATGGAAGACCTATGCCACCTACCCAATCTTCTCCTAGACTACAGAGGACCCTGGCTGGTGGGAGGGGGAGTTTGAAGGCAAAAGAGGAGTTTTTCCAGACAATTTTGTCCTCTTGCTGCCCCCGGTAAGTGTGGAGTCTTTTTCTACCCTCCCTCCCCCATCTCTGTGGGAAGATATAACTGGGCCTCTCATCCTACCCCCACCCCAACACTTTTTTCTTAGATTAAGAAGCTCCCAGTCGGTCGGAGTCCCCAGGAATCAGGTAGTGATCTCCCTGCAGAGGAGAAGTGCCCACCTACCCACTCATTACCCTACCCCTTCTTGTTATTCTAGGCTCTAGAGTCTGAAACAGGGTAGTTAGGAAGCTCTGGAAAGCCCCCTAATAGCCCATGAATATGACTTGCCCCTCCCCAAGACACACACACACCTCTCCCCAACAAGAGAAGGGTCCCACTTTGCTGGCGTATGTGTGCCCCCATTTTTCCTATTTTCCTACGGAGGCCTGGCTGTAGGGGTGGGAGGGAGCAATGGTTCCAGGCCCTCATGTGATTTCCACCGGTCCTCCCATCAGTGTTTGGTCGAGAAAGCTGTGGGAGGAGGCAGACATCCAAGGAGACAAGAGGTAAAGGGGAAATGGAGGGAAGGGAGTTGGATAGGGGGCAAGGGACTATGACAGATCATGGCATATCTCTGTGCAAAGGAGATGTCAGGATGAGAGAGCAATGGATGGATAAACGAGTGGCCTCTCCCTCCTCTGCTTCCCCCCCCCAGCTGCTAAGGAGTCTAAGAAGATGGAGTCTAAAATCACTCTGCCCCCCATCAAAAAGCTATCCTCAGCCTCTAAAAGACCCTCCAAGCCTCGGCCCCCCACCCCCAGGTACCTATCCCAAGGAGCTGAAAGAGGAGCCTGCAGTTGGCCCTCTCCACCCCAATCACAAGAAATAACAGCAGGGGGTCTGGACTTGAGAGATGGCAAGCTGAGAAGTCTCAGAGACCTGAGTGTCTTCTAGGCCTCTGGCAGCAGGTTCAACTGGGGACAAGCTGAAGAACTCTCGAGAACCAGGAGGTGGAGGAGGTGGTGTTGGTGGCCGAGGAGGATCGGATGGGAGTGGAGGAGGGGGACCAGGAGGAGGTAAACCCAAGCAGGTCCTAGGTTCTCATGATTGGTTTGTTTGGGCTGAGCTTCAGACTGGAAGCCTAAAAACCAAAGAAAAGAAACAGAAGCAAAGGGTTGGGTGATAAAAAGAATGAGGGACAGAAATGGAGTGAGCAGACACACTGGGGGGCAAAGGGAGGATGTGAGACATCTATGGGATGCCATGCAGAGAAAAGGAAGGAGGAGTATAGAGGAGACAGCTTGCTGCAGTGGGGATAGGGAATTATGGAGACCTTGTTGGGCAAACTTTCATCATTTGTTAAATGGAGGCGGATGGTTTTGGATTAAATGGTCCTCTGAGGGCCCCTCTGACTCCCTGATCCCAGAAATCCTGCCTTTGTGTCTCATGCTTGTGACCATGAACTCTTCTCTTTCCCCATTTATAAGGATGGGAGAAAATACTTGTAGGACCTCCCTACTGCCCGAAGGAGATAATGCAATGAAAATTGAGTATTTGCTCTAAAAGTCAGCTGTCGATGTTAAGGCTGAGACACTGTATTAGAGAGGACATAGTTTTCATAGGTACCCAAGGAATCTCCTTGTCTTGTCTTCCTGCACAGTGACTATCTCTCTGACTTTGCCAGCGCCAGGCAAAAGCAGTGACCGAAGCAGGGATAGTGTAAATGATGCCAAGACGACTCATTCCAGCCATATTCGGTCCAAGCCTCAGGGTCGCTATCCTCCCAGCTTCGACAAGATCCCCACTCCTGTGAGGATCCCCAGACCCCTATGTTGCCCCAACCACCACCACCACCCTGAAGAAAAAATAGGGCTGGGCTGGAGATTTCCTGGAGGTCCATAAGGGAATGTGGCTGGAGGACATCTGGCCCACCAGCTGGGTAGAAAGCAATAAGGTGGCTGGAGAAAGTGCTAGGGAGGATGAGGACTTAGCTACTTCTAACATTTCCCAGGATGGAGTCTCCCCACTCCCTAAGCCCCTGTCAGAACCCTGACTTGTCTATTATTCTGGGACCAGAGCTTTCCCTTTCTTTCCCTTCTAACCTCCCTTCTTCCAGGGACAAGAGGAAGAGAAACCCAGTTTGACAAAGAGTCAGCCCCCTAAGACAAAGCAGCAGGCCTCCGAGAAAGCTGCTTCTCGGGATAAATCATCCCAGGAGAAGGCACCTTCCCGGGAGAAAAAACACAATGAAAAGACTGCCAATCGGGACAAAACCCCCTCTGTGGATAAGACCCTCTCCCTTGAAAAGAGCTCCAGTAAGACCTCCACGGACAGAGATAATGGCGAGGACAAGACCACCTCAAGCCGGCAGTCCACAGACAAGGGCAAGACCTCGGTTAACCCCCTCTCTGTGGATAAACCAACTCCTTCAGACAAACCATCCCCAGACACGCCGCCCTTCCAGGAGCAGTCAATGGCCGATGAGAAGGTGTCCGAGACCTCCTTGAGTCACTTGTTAGAGCGCGTGGATCAGATGGAGACTGAAGTCGCTTCTCTGAGGGGGTTGTTGGAACTTCTGGTGTCACAGCAGGAGTGAGTGTCTGTGAGAGACGGGATGGGAAGGAGAGCACTAGAGAGAGGGAAGAGAGGAATGAATGACAGCAGAGGGGAGGCAGAAGCGGGAGGGAAAGATTGCGCAGTGAAGAGGGAAACCTCTCCCCGCCTCTGTCCCCCATTTGGGTCAATGGGCCTGGGTTTGAATTTCAGCTCTGCCGTTATTTCCTTGATTAAGTCATTATCCCAGGGCCTCAGTTTCCACATCTATAAAATAAGAGGAAGGAAGAAGATGGCACTTTCATGGTCTGGATCCAGGGAGTTGTGGGACGGGTTAGGGAAGCCTGGGGTTGAGTTTGGCTATTGTCAACAGAAAGGACATATTAGAAATCCAGGAGGAACTGAGAACTGAGCGGGAGAAGAGACTGGAACTGCAGGTAAGGTGAATGAAGGGGGTTCCAGAATGGGGAGGAGTCTTATAAAGGGGGCACCGAAAACCCCAGTCCCGCATCACTTATTCCAGTCGGGTCTCGTAATTCCGGAGCAGAGGAGGCAGAAAGACAGCTGTTGGGACAGGGGTAGAGACGAAATTTTCGGGGGTCAGGTCTGTGGGGGAGGGTTGAAGGTGAGCTCAGTTGGGGTTGGAGCCTTCCTCTTTTTCTCTTTTCCCTACCCGAGGCTAAGTTCGAGATGCTGAAATCAAGGACATACCTGGTGTAGGGCCCCGCCCAGAGGGGGCTTGTGCTTGCCCACGGACACAGGCTGCGCCTCCTCCCCATTCTGAGGGGCCGTCCCGCCCCTTCCCCATGATGGGGAGCCTCAGGCACCCCCCACACACACACACGCGTTCCCCGCTTCGGGGCTTTGCGGGTGAGGGTATGGGGGTTGTGGGTGGGGCCCCCCAAACTTCCCGCGTGAGACGGGCCGGGGCCTTTTGCGCCCCGCCCCGAGGTCTGCTCGGTCCCGTCTTAATCTCTCCCAAAACCCATACCTGACGCCCCCCTTTGTCAAAAACAGAGTGTAATAAAATTGTATTTGTAATAGCGCCTCTGAGGGGCGGGGCAGTTGGGGAGGGGGCGAGGCTTTCTTTGCTGGCTTCGGCCTCCGATGGGCGAGTCTTGCTGTCCCCCTCTTCTCAGCCACGGGCACATCTGGCGAACATGTGGCTCCTATTAGCGCCAGGGCCGCGGGGCTATTTTTATCCACCCGGACGTGGCTGAGCTGGAGGGGGACTGGCCGGGCCTGGCACGTGGGAAGCGACTCCGCCCCTTCCAGGGGGCCGCAGGGGGTTCGTGGGGCCTAGGCCTGCTTGGGCCCTCCCCCAAACCCGGAGTCCGAAGCCCAGCCCAGAACACATCTGGAGAGGCCCAGGAGAGACAGTTACACATATTCCTCACACCCTGAACGCGATAGGCCTCCACCTCAACGCAGAATGGCCGGAACTCAGCCACAACACCACCCCCGCTCCCCAACACACACACACCACAACCCCTACTGCACGACCTAATCCACGCAGGTCCACTCTACTCTTCTCGCCCCCAACACCAGACATCCCAGGCCGTCTGAAGAAGCCTGCACAACCACCATCGCTCCATCAGACACACCACCTCTCTTCCCATAGGGGAAAGGACGTTACCCCCACGACTTTAGATACAATGTCACAAACTCAATGAAGACACTATTACACGGTAGGCAGTCACGCTACATATAGCTAATCTTAGCCAAGCCCTCAAGGTCAGTGTCCTTCCAAAGCCTGGGAAGGAAGGCGGAAATGGGGGCGGGGTAGAAAACGAACAAAACATTTTTCTAAAGGAGGTCTGGTGAGTGGTTTTGGGGTGGGAGGGGGAGGGAGGCCGCATTCTCAACACTCGGGAGCTACTGGGGGCATGTCCCCTTTCAGCTTTTAGTCTAGGATCTGGCACGCTGCCGAAGGGAAGGCCAGGGGTCCCCTTCTCTGTTTGAGTTCCTAATCTTTCCAAGTAAGAGGGAAAGAAAACAGTTTAGGAACTGACCCCAATGTGCTCGCCCTCAACCTGAAAATCGACTGTGAAAATTTCCTCCATTCTGGGGAGGGACCATGCACGAAGAGGACAGAGGTTAGGAGCTGATTAGGCAGTTTTCACTGGTCACCTCCTTAAAACTCCCAGGGCAGAGACTTTTTTCTCCTGTCCCTACTCCTTGGGATCCATTAAGGGAATTGAAGGACTTTTTCCCCAAGAGGGAGTCCAGCCTTAGCACCATGGAAGAGAATTGATCCAGTCTAGAGGCCTGGAGGAGCTGGAGGGAGTCCTTCCCTCCTAAGCCTCTAAGCGAAAGGTGGCTCATTTGCAAATCAGTCCTCAGAGTCCCTTGCAGGTGGGGAGGCCCGTCAATAATAATGAACCCTGCCCACGGTGCCGGTGCCAGTGCCAAGGAGGTCGGGCTGCCCAGTACGCCAGATTTCTCGAAGGATCCGCTCCCTCTCCTCCAGCCGCTGGGCTCGTTCTAGCTCCTCCGCAGAGGTGAAGACGTTGACACTGAGGGGACTGTCCATCTCCGGGGTCAGTTCTGGTCCTGACCCAGCATCATCAGGGCCCAGCCGGGTAATGGTGTCGGTCTCATCCTCATCCTCGTCCTCATCCCCCTCCGGGAGGTCTCCTCGGGAGATTTTTTGGGGACCTTTTCCAGAAGGCCTAGGGTGGGGTCGGCAGGAGATCCGGATGACCAACAGGCAAAGGGTCAGCAAGAGCCCAAAGCATATGCCCAGAACAAAGTAGAGGCCGAAACTCTCAGGATGATCTGAAAAATAAAGGTTGGCCAGTTCAGACTGGGTCCCTGTATCTGGCACGGGCCAGTCAGGGAGCTAGTCCCCTCCCTCTGCCCGACTTTCCACCACAGGCCCAGGATCACCGCAGCAGCTGGTGACTCCAGGAACTCCAGTATCCAGGTTTGTGGGCTCTTTGGGAATTCTAGACTCTCCATTCTTCAAATGGTGCATTATCTAGGGTCCATCATGAAGTAAGGACAATTGGGCTAGAAGTTAAGCTCTCATTATACCCAGCACTCACCTCGGACGTATGCGTAGGCTGCCAGGCTATTACTGAGCAGTTCCATGTCCCGTTTCCGGGCCTCCATGTTTCTTCTGAGGAGGGTAAAGGGTGGAAGGCCCCTGAAGTGGTCTGTAGGGTCAATAGACTGAGGGTCAGCTGGAAGGAGAGAGGATGGGGAATCCGGAAGCCCTATTGATTGAGAAATCCCTACCCTCAACTCTTTTCCAGACATTAGGGATAACTTGGACTGTCTGACTCCATCTCCCCTTCAAAATCCCAGGATAACCCAGGCATTCTGACCCCATCCCTTGCCCTCACTCTGTAGAATCCTCTCTGTCCACACTGGAAGCCACTCCCTGTGAGGCAGGGAGAGCCGTCAGATTTGCCCGCTCCAGACCACAGATGGCTTGGCTCCCCATTTCCACAGGGGGCTGGACCAAGGAAAGACTAGTCTCGACTCTCCTGGTCTCCCTTGGGGGTTTGTGGGGAGGAGGGGTAGGGCAAGATCCGCCAAATTCCCACGTCGTCTCGGTCACTCCTGAAGGGCTGAGGCTGAAGTTGGGGGATGGGGGAAAGGGTTGTTGGGAGGATCTATGAGGTACGAGTCATTTGGGGGGGGCTCTGAGAGAGGGGGGTAATTTGAAGAGTGGGGGCTGGCCTTAGGAGTTTGTTCTTGGGAGACGGGTGGGGGAAGGCATAGCGGGGCCATCTGAGGTCGGAGGATTTTCTTTTTTCCTTCCCGTTGGGGTAGTGAAAGAGTTTAGGTTAGGGGCTGCCCTCCGGGGATCCTTGCGGTACTCACCCCCTCCCTGCCTTTGGAGGCCGGGATGCGGACCCCGGATTCTGGGCCCCCAGAATTTCCCGCACTCACCGGCGCAGCTCAATAGCTCCAACCACGGCTTCAGCTCAGGGAGCGCCCCGCGACCTGCCCAGCGCCTCCATGGCGGGAGAGGGACGGAGGAGGTTCTGTCCGCCCCGTCCGGCGGGGGGTTCGGCAGAACTCGGGGCGCTGGAGCCGTGGCCCGGCCGCCAACGGAGCGGACGGAAAGTTTCCTCCGAGGAAGGAGGAGGGCCCAGGAGGGGTAGGGAGGAAAGGAAGAGGGGGGGAGGGAGGGGAGAGCGCCCCCGCCCCGCCCCCCACCCCCACCCCCGGCACAGGAAACTGGCTTTTGGAGAACCCAGGCAGCCCTGCAGAGGAACGGAGGGAGGGAGGAAAGGGGAGTGTCTGCTGAGCTTTAGCTAGTCCCATCTCTTTATCACCCTCCCTGGGGGGCTCGCAGTTCTCATCCCAAGACCCGTCCTCACTGCGTGGAGAACCTCTAGACCTTCGAAAGCTCTTCTCCGCCTCATTGGGCTCCTCTCCATTCGGAATCCCTTCCCCAACACACAGCTCCCATCTATCTTTTAAACCCCCCAAATCCTCAGGCCCCCTCGCCTTCTCAAGGAGTCCCCATCCCCCCAGGTCCCACCCTTCCATTAAACTTCAGCACCCCCAAATCCCAGAGCGACTCTAACGTAAGAACCCCCCAAGCCTGACTTTATTCCACTAAACTTCAGAAGCCTCATCTCTCCCGAGTTCCATTTGTCCCCCAAACTTCCGACAGTTTCCATGCCATCTCCCCCACCTTAGCGTCCCCCAGCCCCATCCAGCCCTTTCAAAACCTCTGGCCCCAGCGTGGAGCTCTGGCATCCCCACGGGATAGCTTATGGAGGGAATGGGACTCAGATGCCAGACCTAAGGGGAGCTAGGAACCAACACTACAAGAGCCACGGGAAATTCTCCCTCTCCTCCCCCAGCCCAGGGTCTGGGATCTGGGTGGGGAGGTAGTAGAGGGCAAGGGGAGGGAAGGGTCAGGGGCCCAGCAGGAGGCCTGTTCAGGTTGGGGGTGGGGGAGAGTGGGGAATGTGTCTGCCTGGCTGAGCCCAGGCCAGTCTGGGGTTAATGATTGCTGGATTCCATTCCTAAGGCTGCTGGAGAGCTGCAGGCTGTGTCTGTGTGTGCATGAGTGCGTGTGTAAATGTGTGTGAGCTTGTTCAGGACAGTGAGTTCTTGTGCACACATCTGCACTAATGTGCTTGCATAGTTTGGGGTGCATTTGCATCTCATTTCTGTCCACATTCACATGAACCATGGAGAGTTCAACCTTAGCCTCAAGCTCACAGGGGTGGTGTTCCTCCTTGTGGGGAGCACTGGGGTGGGTGGCAGGGCTTAGGGAAGGGGGGTAGAAAGGGAGAGAGGAATGGAGGAAATTGTTGACATAGCCGAGGCTCCCTCCAGGCCTCCTCCAGGCCCCCAGCACTGCCCTGAGGGCAGAGGGAAAGAGGGAACTGAGCTAGGGGCCTCTTCCCTGCCTCAGCGCAGGCCCCCTCAGAGATGGGGTCAGGTTAGGAGCAGGCTTGGTTGGGGGCTGGGGAGGACTTTCCTTGGTGACCTCTCACCTCAAGGCAGCAAGGAAGATACAGCCAGGGAGGACAGACAAGGGTGAGCTGAAGGCTAACTGATCTGACCTAGGCCCCTTCCATCTGAGGGACCAGGAGTGAATTCAGGGCAGCCCAGAATACTTAGGACCCAGGCCTCCTGGACTCCCAGTCTAGAGCTCTTTTCCCTGTCTCTCTCTCTCTCTGCACAGGACTTTAGTTACTCAGAGACCTGGGCTACAAGATTCTAGTCATTCTTTCTGGACATGTAAATTGGGGGAGGAGGGACTTTGGAGTGGGTTGTTTCTAAGATTCCTTCCAACTCTAATATTATGTTCCTATGAGCCTTAATGGGACAACAGCTGAAAGATCCTCTCCAAATTAGAGCCTGAATAATATAAGCATGAAAAGCCCTGACCTTGGGTGTCCTGCTCCTCAATTCCATTTTGGTCAATGACCCTCATTATGGGGGGGCATCCTCTTCAACAGTTTAACACTATCCCCCTGCCATTCCTTCTCCCTGCTACTTGTTTCTCAATTTCCACCAGAAAAATTACTCCCCTGATTCAAACAGCAACCATATTGGAGAAGGGAATAAGCATGTATTAAGTGCCTACTGTGTGCCAGGAACAAAGCACTCTACAAATACTACCTCACTTGCTCTTCATGATGACCTTGGGAGGTAGGTGCTATTATTATCTCTGTTTTACAGTTGAGGGAACTGAGGTAGGCAGGGTATAGGACTTGCCCAGGTTCTCACAGTCTGAAGCTTGATCTCAGTTCCGGTCTTTCTGACTCCAGGCTCAGGGCTCTATCTACTGCATGGCCATCTGGCTAGGGACCAATCACTTCATAATGTGAAAGGATACATAGAGTCTGGGAGGAGAGAAGACTACACATTGTATCTAATGGCATTGGAGTTTTATCAGAGGAGTGGCGTCCTTGGAGGAAGGAGAGACATGTGGGCCCTGTTGGTCAGGAGATTGCTGGATTAATCTTGTTTTTCTCTCTCCAGGCCTCAGTTTCCTCATCTGTATACTGAAGATTTGACAATGACCTCTGAGTTCCCTTCTTAAATAATTACAGCTCTGACCCTCCCCCATCCTCCCACTCTCTGAGCCCTAGGATGAAGAATTTTCTGGTGGGTCCTAATTACAACCAGTCTCCTAGACTTTATGGGACACTCAATGATACTGAGGCAGTTAAAGAGAGGGTGGACATACAGAGAAGGCAGAGAAGGGGCCAGCAGTTGCCCAGGCACTCAGGGGCCAGTCAGCAAAGATGGAAGCAGGCAGAAAAACCACTGTGCCAACCACCTGAAGCCCCCAGATCTGGGAACCCCCAGGGTGGGCAGACCCGGGAAGGGGCCTGGGGAGGGTCCTGAGAGTGTAGAGATGGGCTCTTCAAATATTCACAGATCTACAGATAACCTCTGGAAGCAGAGCTTCCATAATGATGGGACTGTGCTAACTGTGATTGACTCAGGCTTTACGGTTGCAGATTCAATACACCATGTCTGATTTTTGCAGTGACAGGCTCCAGAAGAAACCATTAGCTCTGCAAACAGGGACAGGCTCAACATCTGCAGAGACTGACCACAAACAATGACCAAGGCCCCCACCCAAGGGCGATCTCTGCCTGTGCTTGCAGGTAAGAAGCTGGCCATTCCACAAAGCTCTTTAGCCCTATCAAAGAATCACTGAATTTTGTTGCTGGATGAAATCTCAGGTGTGTTTGTGTGTGTGTGTATCTGAGCATTTGTGGCAGCAGAAGCAGCAGTCCCAAAGGAAGGTTTATTATGTGTACACAGACACGTTCAGGTGCACACATGCATACATATATATGTACACACATTTGGGGGAGATAGTACCAGTCACTACTTTGCTATATCATTACTTTCTAATCATTATTGGTAAGTGGACCAGACAACATATGCCAAGTGCCCCAATGATCAGTGTTTAGGAAAGTCTGTAGAGATCCGGCTAGGCAAGATCTCTAGGTCTTCTAGACACTAAGAATATTCAGTAGCAGCAGGTTTTGTTTTGTTTTGTGGAAGCAGAAACCTGAAAATAAAGCAGTTGTCCTTCTGTTGGGAAATAGTTAAATTGCAGAGCATCAAAGTAATGTCTCATGATGTAAATAACAATGAATTTGAAGAACATCAAGAAGCATGAGAAGACTGAGAGCTAGAAAGGATATTGGAAGTTGCTGAGACCAAACCTCATTTGACACAAGGAAAAGTGGGGCTTGTGAAAGTGTACCTGTGAAGAGGAAGAATAAATTCAGGAAATATAAGTGGTATCAAAATAAAGATAACAAAAATTTAAAAAGAAAAAGAGGCTGGGAGTGAGCAGCCAAATCTGGGAAATGACCTTTTGGCTGTGGGACACTTGAAGGGGTCTTTCCATGAGTTCACACTTTTTTGAGGAAATGCCTTTTTCCATGCAAGTGCAAAATCTAGGAAGGACTATTTGAATGTCCATCATCATTTATCATCTAGTCATAGACCTGTAAGGGACCTTAGAAATCAATGAGTCTGGGGTAGCTATGGAGCTCAGTGGATACAGCACTGGTCCTGGGGTCAGGAGGACCTAAGTTCAAATCTGGCCTCAGACGGTTACTAGTTGGGTGACCCTGATCCTCCAACTGCTTCCACCAGTTCCCAAAAGAAATCAGTAAGTTTGAACCTTTCATTTATAGATGAAGACACTAAGGCACAGAGGGGAAGGATCCTGCCCAAGATCTCACAGCTAATGTTGAAGGCCTTGGGTTTGGCCCTGTAAGGGATAAAAAGACACGTAAGAGAGTCTTTGTTCGCAAGCCTGTCTTCCATTTATATAATCTAACTGTGGAGTCTGTCACTGTGCAGTCTAACATTGCAATTTGCAGTGCTCGTCTTGATAGAATCTGTGGGGAACATTCAGCTTGGCCCGTCTAGACTGTGACAGCAAAGAGCATGAGATTCAGCTGCAGAGAGAGGGTGGCATCATACTGTGGAAGGTGGTCTTACATGCCAGGTGATGTAGACCTTTTCATGAGGGGAATAGGGATCCCCTGAGGGTTTTGGATCATCGGAGCTCTGTTAGTATGGTAAGCCTGGCAGGATGTATAGAACGGAGGAGGGCAGTAGGGATGTCTTAGGAGACTTATAACAAATCAGCCAGAGATAGAGGGTATTGACCCAAGGCAGCCCAGGGGATGGGTGGGAGAGGGAGTCTTCGGGACAACGTCCTGAGTAGAGGACTGGTCTAACAGTTCGGCGGGCTCAATCTGGCTGGCTAGGACAGAAGGAAGGAAGCTCCCAGGCAGGATGGACAGTGTAAGGCTCTCCCCTGGTCTTGGCCTTCTAGGAGAGCCAGCTCGGTCCATGCATATGGATGCATCATGGGGATGGGAGTGGCTGTCTGTAATGGCTCTTCCAGCTGCGCTCCATCTTGGCGGCTTTATTTGCCGCCCCCGCCTGGCTGAGGGTCCAGTAGCAGGGAGGGCCAGCTGAAGGGGGCGGGACAGGGCGAACAGGCTCATCCTTGGAGCTTAGTGGGGCAGGCCCCAAGGGTCATTAACTCAGGGAGCCCCCCCACCCCACACACACTTCTTTTGGTATGTTTTCCTAAGGCCTCCAGAATTCATGTTTCCAAGGCAACCATCCCCAGCTGGTCAAGCAGGGAGGAGGCATCCAGGCACAGGCTCGGCCTCACTGCTGCAGTCACATTTGGGGAGCAATGCCTTTCCCCGAAGGGACCCCACAAGCAGGTCTGGGAAGGGACAGGGCTGGAGGGGTCAGGGCCACTCAGGGCGAGGCCAGGGGCAGCAGAGGCTGCTGAGGACCCCCACCTTGAGACCCAGGTGGATGACTGGACCTTCCCTCAGTGGGTGCAAAAATCCAGGTGTCCACGAGGGAGCAAAACATCATGAGGCTGGTGGGGCAGCAAGAAGGGACACGCAAGCTGGGCTGGTTCTACATTAGGAAATTTTATTGCAGACATGCAGGAATAGTTCTGATGTAGTACAAAAATAGGTCTTTATACAAATTTTTTTGTGACTTTTACATTTTATTTTGTTTCTTTACAATCGGCCTTCTCTTCAGCATGTCATTTCACTAACGCCGAAACAAGCAGCTTGGACGTGGATGTCCTCTCCTGTGCCCAGTGTGGCCCTGGGCAGGGGGGGAGGGGGGGCACCTCCAGGCCCTGTCCTCCCTCCTCCGCTGTCATGTACTAAACCTGGGATCAACATCTGTTGACTAACCATGGACAGAAGATTCAGTACAACTTTTGCAGAGTCCCCAGAATATTGCTTTGAAAAGGAGGGAAAAAAACCCCCAATCACCAAAAACAGACCTTTCCTAGGAAGGCTGCCAAGGGAGATGCCGCAGGGGGAGCAGGTGGAGGTGGGGGGGGCCTCAAGGAACCTTCTGGCCCGCACAGGAGGGACCCCACCTCTGCCACCCCTTGACCTGGACTCATGGATTATGATTCTACTCCATTTAGAGCTTTTTTTCATTAAAAATAAATATAAAAAACACGACTCCTTCCCCTCCCTGTTCCCCTTTCCCAGTGCTGTGCTGGGTGTGCACTGGTGCTGGCAGCCTGGACCTGCCCCCCCCTGCAGCCTTTTAGAGGCAGAACATGCTGCCCGGCGCCAAGGGGGTTAAGTGCTTGACACATGGAGATGTCTGTGTGGGCTGGGAGGGCTCACACATGAAGAAAATATAGGCCATGGAACAGACACAGAGCTCTCCCCACAACTAACCAAGCTAACAAAGGGCCAGGAGCATGAGGCTCCCGCTGGGCTTGGGGCCAGCTGCCTCCTCCCCAGCCCACAAAGTGTGTAGCCCCTGCTAACCTGCTGGCAAGAATTGGCCCCATTTTTTCCAGATGGGGAAACTGAGGCACAAAGAGGTTTGGTAACTTGCCCAAGGTCACTCACAGTGAGTCAGCATGGGGGGGAACCAGGAATAAGGGAGAGAAACACGGGCAGCCTCAGATTTTCCTTCCTTCTGCACTGCCTTTGGGGAAGGACAGCTCATAGGGGCCCTTCAATTTACAACTGTAGAAATGGGGACACTATGAACTAGGCTACGGACCTGTCATGGGGGAAGGGAGGGGAGAGAAGGTAAAGGGAAAAGGGAACAGAAAAGCAAATCCCATAATGGGGATATCTGAGCAAGACCCGAGGGCTGGCGCCAAGGATGCGCCTCCCAGACCAACGATGGGGGGCTGCCTGGGCCTCCTGTGGGTTAGAGGGGATTAGGTGAGAATGGGGGCAGTGCTCCGAGGAAGCATCAGAAGACAGGTTGGGGGAAGAACAGTATATCTGGCAAGACAGGCATCCAGTTCACAACAAGAGGCTCAGAAAGGGAAAAAGGCTGTGTGCTGTCCTAAACTTGGGGGGCCTCCTGGTACCCCAAGAGGCAGGGCCTCCTCCCCAAGGGACTCCAGGGGCACCTACGGCCATGGATGCTAGCTACCAAGGAGGAACATACAGCAGAGACAGCAGACTGCCCCCATCGCCCGGCCAAATTCTCAAATTGGCTGTTCTGAGGAATGTCTTTCACATTGTAAGTCATATATTAGATCTCTGTGTACCACAATGAGTGTAAAGATGGGAAATCAGAAGTAATGCAAGTGTACGGCACCTCAGGTAAGCTATGAAAAAAGAGGAAAACTAATAGTGTCAAAGACCTTTTTAAGAAAGAAAATAATCACTTTAGGAGGATGGCCTAAGTGACAGGCAGAGGGGGTGGGCTGGGGAACCCTGGGGGCTTCCCTCCACATGTCCCCTCACCTCTGGCAGGTCTGAATGTCTGCTGGGGTGCCCCCAATGACTGACGGGCTTGGAGAAGGTGGAGAGAAACTAGCTCCTTTCAGTAAATAAAAAAAAAATAAATATTTTGGAAGGAGGTTTAAGAGGAGGCAAAGGTTTCTTGAAGCTTATGGGAGTCAGGGTTGGGAAAGGTTGGGGAGGGCCTGGGGAAGGAGGGAGAAACAGGCTTTAAGAAACAGTGAAGTCGCTAAAACTCCCCCCACTCAGCTTATTCAACCCCCTGGAGCAGCACCCCTGAGCCACTCCCCACCCACCCTGCTGGGAGAGGGGCCCAGGGCTCTCTCTAGGGTCACTCAATCCAGAGATAGCATGGTTGGTTAAAAAAGACAGAGGTAGATTAAAAAGTCATGATTAAAAGCAGATTAGTTGTCTAGGCTTTTCAGATTAAAAAACAAACAGCCAATCTATCATTCCAGACACTAGCAGAGTGTGTTGCTCTGGAGAAAGTGGCCTCCATCCAAGTGGCCGCCAGTGGTGCCTCGGGAGAGCTGAGGTCACCTGCTGGGCCCCTGGGGGTGGGGACAGGGGTAGCTATTGCTGTTGCTGAAGGACAGGCAGTGCCCCTCGCTACTTCCGGAGGTAGCGCTGCGCCAGGATGGCAGCATCCAGAGGGTTCATGGGCTGGGCATCCCGGCCCAGTCTACGCACAGGGGGCACACTCCCAAACTGCCGCTTCTGCAGGAAGCTTCTGGCCTCGTGCAGGGTGCTCTTCTCCTCCGCCAGGAGCAGCTGCTGCCTCATGTACTTCTCAAACTCATACTGGGAACACTCCTCGGTCACCTTGGCCTAGTCAGGAAAGAAAAAAGGATCCCTCTTCATCAAACTGATCCAATCTGATGGGAAAAGGCGCACCTCCCTAACACTCACCAGCCCAGGGCCAGGCCCAGGCTGGCTCCCTGCATGGATGACTCTGGGCAGCACGTCTCTCCAGCCCCTCTTCCAGGCTCCAAGTCCCTGGGGAGCCATGGCTTACACTAGAGGGCAGAAATTTCAGAGTTCACTTTGTCCAAATGACTTATTTCAGAAGAGGAGGATGAGGCCCAGGGATGGAGAAGGGCTTGCTTAGCCTCCAGGCGAGTCATCAACAGAGCTGGGCCCAGGTCTCCCGGGACTCCCATCACTCTCCTCCTCTACAAGAATGGGGAACAAGAGGAGGGACAGCCCAGGACTCTGCTGTTTGCCTTTTCTTTCCAAGGAATGCCAAAGCAGGATAGCCCTGGCCTGGATTTTGTCCTCAGGACATGCAGAGAAAAGGGCAGATCAGGTCTTTCTAAGGGGCCTTGTGTGAACCCAGCAGCTGGCTGGACATGGCATCCTCCCTGGGAGAGTCCTTCTTTGTACCCGGTGAACCCAGGATGCTGGGAGGAGCCATCAGCTCTCTTATCCATGCACAGGCAGCATGAAGCCAGAGCTTCCTGGGAAGGAGAAAGAAAGGCTGACAGTGATGCCCGCCCCCCCCTTCACGGCTTGGTCAGGTGGGGTCGGGGGTGGGATGTGTGGGTCACAGGAGGAGTGGGGCCACAGAGCACTCAGCTCCAAACACAATGCCTACTGGCCCTACCCGAAATGACCTGAACTACAATATCCTGAAGCCTATTCTGTGCATCTCCAAACCAAAACAAATGTGTTGGGAGCAGAGCTTTCCCGCAGTAATAGGCAGCATGGGAGAGGACAGGACAAAATGAATCATTCAAAGGAGGAACAGCAGGAAGGGGCAGTGAAAGCCCAGCGAGTCACAGAGAAAACTTCTGAAGCTCAGGAGGAGACCAAACAAAGGCAGCCAGAAATAAGCAAGCAGAATGGCAATGATGGCCCGGAATTGTGGGCCGTGTCTCTGGGCTCACGAGGTCCCACCTCTTGGCAGAGGCCGGGGAAAGTGGGGAGCCATTCTCACCCCTGAGAATGCAACCCCAGGTCACAGAAGTATTGCAGTTGGGGGTGCCCTGAGAAAAGTGTATGAAACCTATTTTACAGGAGAGGAAAGCAAGGGCACAACGCACTGGTAATCTTCCCATGGTCATGTCCTTCTAACTCCAGTCCTGCCCTCGTCTGCCCAAATCCAACACCCAGAAGGTGCCCCTACCCTCCCCCACTCCAGGCTGGGCTTCAGATGAGTCTCCTGAAGGCAAACTCAGGTGATCTGTCTGAAAAGGTCCCAGGAGAAAGCTTCCCATCTCATCCCCAGCCTGGCCCACCCCGGGACCCTGCCACGTCAGGCAATGGTTGCTCACCTCCTGGGCACTATCTGAGCTGTTCACCTGGTCATCAATATCTGGAACCACTTGCAAAGGTCCACTGAGTGAAGACACAGACTGCCTACAGGGGAAGAAAACACCATGTCACTGCTGCTAAATGGGCTCCCAGCAGGGATGCTGAGATTCCCCTTCTCCTATCAGGAAAAATGGGCTGGAGGAGATGTCCTGAAGTCAGGTAATTCCAAGTCTGCCTGAAGAATGTCTGTCTCTTCTCTGCATGGCTGAGAACGAGACAGGGGTCTGACTGCACACCTCCAGGAACAGGGAGTTCACTACCAGAAGGCTAGAAAACTCTTTCTGATATTGAGCTGCAAGCATCCTCTGTCCCTGTTCTTTCAAACAGCAAATAGTTTTACAAAAACACAAGGCTAATCCTCCTTCCAAATTATGACCCTTCAAAGACTGAAAGGGTCATCATGCCTCCTGGTCTTTTCTTCTCCCTGACGAACACTCCCAACTTCTTCTGCAAGCTCTCTGGAGATATTGGGGACCCTCTGATGTGGGCACCAGATAGGGTCAAAGTAGGGCAGAGCACAAGGGAGAGGACACCTCAGCTCATCCTTGTGCAGGGGGAGGGGTACAATCCAAGCTACCTCATTTTGGCTGCTCTCAATTACTCAGATTTTGTACCATGGAAGAATGTTTCTTCCCCCTGAGACAAGACAGTCCTTCATATCACAAACCCCCTGGAGCCTCATTAACATCTGAATGCCCACGGCTGCTTTGCACTAGTGTACTTGAGTAGAGCCAGGCTGGGAAGTGGGGGCGCCTCCCCCTTCTCTCTCCAGAGCCTGCCTTTGGGTCCTAGGGCCCAAGATTCCCTAGTGAGTCCTCTGATCTACTCACCAAGAGGCAATGATGGCACTGAGAGACTCCAGCACCTCTGGAGCTGCCAAGCGCTGCTGTGGGTCAAGGACCAGCAGCTTTCGGATGAGACACACGGTATTCTCAGAAACCCGGCCGTCCCTGCCAGAGGAAGGAAAGCAAAGAAAGGGCTCAGCATGTGGGACAATGCAGGGATGATGCGCTGCTTGAAGAGCCCAGTGACAGCAAGAGGGGAGAAGGCTGTGTGCAGCCAGGAGGGCCAGCAGATAGAGACCTCACTCGGGCTCAAAAAGCTGTCAACTCTACTGCCGTCTCCTCTCCCTCCTCCATTCAAGCTTCTGTTTTGGGGTCCCCCAGCCCTACCTTGTCTCCAGGGCCAAGACAACATTGGCTGTCCTGGCAATCTTTCCCTAAACTTCACTACAATCACCTCTGGGACAAGTCCTTGGGGTCCCAGGCTGTGTATGCCGGTGGGATGGGAGTGACTCACTCTGGGATCGTGTACTCGGCAGCTTTGATTTTCCGGAAGAGCTCCTGAGGGATGCTGTCGTAGAAGGGGAACTGCCCGTACAGCATGGTGAAGAGCACCACTCCCAGTGCCCACATATCGCTGGGCTTCCCTCGGTACGGACGACCTGAAGGAAGAGAACAGACATTCCCTTCTGTTCAGCACCTTCCAGGCCCCAGACAGGGGTGGCAGAACAAGCGCATGGAGGATCCAGGTCCTTCAATGTGCCCTCACCTTCATCCCCCGACACAAGGCTCACTCTCTTCCCATTCCCACTGCAAGATGGCTCACCATCTTTCAAAGTTCCTCCTTCTGAAAGCCTTCCTTTGTCATTCATTCATTCATTCATTCAGTGCCTACAAGGTAACAGTGCACTGTGCAAAGTGCTAAGGAGAGGAAGATAAATCAGATACAGCAACCACACTCATGGGACTTCTAGTCAGGGTAGTAAGATCTATACATAATCAACAGAATGCAAATTAGACCACAAGCAGCTGATGGGCCTGTCAACTACTATGATTAAATCAGAGGCAGAAAGATCAGTTGACTTCAGAGACCAAGGAAGGTGTCCAGGAGAAGACAGCATTTGGGCTGGGAGAGACGGATGGAGAAGGCCTGAACAGGCAGAGAGAGAGAGGAGAGGAACACTAGCAGTGAAAGCCCTGGAAGCTGGAAGCCTTGTTCAGGGATTAAGCCCTCCTTAGATGGGGCAGCCAAAGGGAGAAAAACATAGGGTGGAACCAGACTAGAGCCTGAGGCCCTGAACGGAGTGCCTGTGAGCTACAGGGAACTGCCGATAGGCTTGAACAAGGCAAACAGCGAGGTCCTGCAGAGGCCTTTTCTCTTCAGAACTCCTAACGCAATATTAAAATGTTACCGAACTTTCCGAAGTGATGGACTTTTAAGATATTCAATAATGAATCCACAAAGCATTTCTCAGGTGACAAAGATTTAATGATATCTACAAAGCCAAATTAGACTGGTTTGTATGGTTAACAAGATGCCTCATGGGGAAGCCTGAGATCATGTTAACAAAAACTTGGCCTCTACCCTCCTCATTCCAAAGAAACGCCTCTCTCCAAGGTTACTAATATCTTAGGTGCCAAATCCAGTGGCCTCTTCCCAATCCTCACTCTCCTTGACCTCTTGGCAGCCTCTGACACGGCTGGTCATCCTCCCTCCTTGATGCTCTCCTTCTATGATTTCTGGACATCACTCTCTTCTGGTTTTATCTATCTGACTGCTCATTCTCTGGATGCTCAGCCAGGTCATGCCCTCTAACCAAAGGTATCCCACAGAATTCTGTCTGGTGCTGTCTCACTGATCTCCTCAGCTCCCATGGGTTTAGTTAACCGTCTCCAGGTTGACGATTCTCAAATCCATCTGTTCTGCCCCAAATTCTCTGCTCACCTCCAGTCTTTCATCTCTGCCTTTCTAACATCTCAGACTCAATGTCCCAAACAGAACTCATTTTCTCCCAAACCTTTTCTACTTCTTCCTTTTCCTATTACTTCCAAGGGCAAATCTAGAAGTCATCCTGGAATCCGTACCATCTCTCACTGCCCCCATATTCAAGCTGTTGCCAAAACCTGTTAATTTCACCTTGGCAACCTCTCCTGAATTTGCCCCCTCCCCTCCTCTGACCCTGCTCTCAGTCTAGGCAGGCTCCCATCACACCACACCTGGATTGCTGCACTAGCTGCTGCTGGGTCTGCCTGCCTCAGGTCTCTTCCCACTTCGATCCATCCTCCACTCAGCCACCAAAGGGACTTCCCTAAATCATAGGTCTGACTGTGTCACTTGCTCACCCCTGTCAATAAATTCCAGAGGCTACAAGCAGCTTCCAGAATCAAGTGCAAAATGCTGAGGGATTCAAAGGCTTTCAGAGCCTGGTGCCCCACTTTCTTACATCTTACTCTCCAACACGAACTCTTCAATCCTGTGACACTGGACTCCTGGCTGTTCCTGAAACAAGACACTCCAACTCCTGGCTTCAGACATTCTCTCTGGCCATCCCCCAGGCCTGGAATGTTCTCTCTATTTTATCTCCCCCACTGGCTTCTAAAATCAACCCTTCCACAAGAAGATTTTCTCCCTCTTAATTCCAGTGCCTTAAGCTCTGATGATTACTTCCTATTTATCCTGCATAGAGCTTGTTTTAAATACATCTGCTTGTCTCCCCAGTAGACTGTAAGCTCCTTGAGAGCAGGGACTGTCTCTTGCCTCTTTTTATAGCTGCAATGCCTGACATATAGGAGCACAAAATAAATGTTTCTTGACTATTAACTATTTAAATACCTAGTTATCTACAAAATACTGTGTTAGGTATTGCATGGAGGATGTAATAAAATTTCATTTTATGCTCTTATCTGGATAACTGTAAAAATAAATGCAATCTTTCAATCTATATGTGGTTAATGCTTTCTGTTCTGGTCCTTAATAATGTTTGGGAACAGATGTACTGCTGAAGAGTGACCATGAGGTCTTCATTAGGGGAAGGAAGAAGGACAAGAATCTGAATTGAGGAGAATTCACATTCCTTTATGTTGGACAGAAATTCACCTCCTGCTAACTACTTCTCTCCACTGTTCCTAGTTGGGGCCTCTGGACCATCACAACTGTCATCCCTCTAATGATACCCTTTGGAGACACATGACCTCCCCAAACTCTCCTGCCAAGTCTCTTCTCTATACCAAATAGCTTGCCAATTCTTTGAGGGTTTACTTATCGCTACCTCCCCAGAAGAGCTGATCCTATGGATGCTGGGAATGTTTGCCTGATCATTTACATTAGCTGGCCTGGGAAAGCCAGCAGTTATTGGTGAGTCAAAAGTGTCCTGGGGGGCATGGAACGTCTGAGTCCTCAGGCAGACTGGGGTTTTAGAGCCCAACATTTTGTAAATGTGTTATTTTTGTTAATATGTTCATTGTTCAGGCTTCCCAGAAGGTGGCTTGTTGACTTTATGAACCAGTGTCATTTTGGTTTTAGGGATTGTTAACCCTTCACTGCTTGAAGAAGGTTCCCCACAGATCTGTTTGCTTCATACACAATTTGCACTACGTTCATAATGACTACTTCCTTTTAGGTCTCAAGTCAGAAGAATATTTACAAAATAGGTTTTCTAGAATGGAAACAACTGATTCTGAAGCCAGTTTGAAGGCAGCTGGCTCAACGGGCAGATTACAGGCCTTGACACTGGATGCCCACTGTTCTCAGGCATTTGACCCTTCCAGATTGAGACCCAGAGACAAGCATTCTGGTTGAGAAGAGTCCCTGGTCTCTCAACGGGAAGTGTGCCAGAGCAAGAGTAGCCAACTGATGGATGTGAGTCCTTACAAGAGGCTGTCTGGGTCAGTCACAGCCCGAGATTCCTGCACGTGGTAGGTACTGACATGCAGGCTCTGGTAGCTGTCGAGGAGTCGGGCCTTGCAACAGTCCCTCTCCTACTGGGCCCCACCGCAACACGAATCACTGTCCTGCCCAGAGCTGGAGAGGCTGCCCGACCTGGGTCATCACATTGTTCTCTGGAGACAGGCTTTCTCCCCATCTGAGGCCTCCCCCTCCTCTCAAATTCTCCAGCCTTTCTAATCTGTGCACCCAGCAGTCAGACAAGCACATGAAGGCTCCAACATTCCGAGCCCCATTCCTGTCCCCCATCTCTCCTCTGACTCATCAGGTGAGTCACCAATGTAGGGGTCACGACAAGCACTAATGATTCCCAGCTCTAATCCGCTAACCAGAGGTGCTGTTTTCTCCTTTCTCCCAGGCTCCAGCTTCTTTCCTCCCTCCAAAGTCCTGCCGAGGGATCTCCTACAGCTCCTTGCTTGCTGACAGAATCTTTTAGCTGAGCAGGCAGCTCTTCTCACAGATAGCTCAAAGCCACCAGCCACAGCTTCCTTTCCCAGGTCTGGTGATGAAGAAGTTCCTCTCCAGTCCAGACTATTAGGGACAGAGTGTGTCCTCTTCTCTAAGTAAGGATGTGCTCTTCTGGGCTCCTGTTCTCTTGCCTGGAGGTGGGGGCTTTGTACCTAAACTGGGGCTAGAGATACAGGCCCAGGCTGCCCAGTGGCCTTATAGGGGCTCTGAAGAAAGAAATGGCAGAACATTCCAGTATCTTTCCCAAGAAAATCTCATGGACAGTACAGTCCACAGGGTCACAACTGAATGGCTGAACAACAGGGGCTCCACCTTCATGCATGTATTGGCGCATAACTTCCCAACTTCACCCACTCAACTTCTCCCATGGGCTTATAGGTGCTTTGGGTGCTTCTGCAAACTGAAGGTTCAGAAGGTTTGCAAAGTGTAACAAGCAGCTAAAGAGAAGACACTATTAGCATACTTTGTAGTGGCCAAGAACTGGAAATCAAGAGAATGCCCATCAATTGAGGAATGGCTGAATAAATTATGGTATATGAATGTAATGGAATACTATTGCGCCATAAGAAATAATGAACAAGAAGCCTTCAGAGAGGCCTGGGAAGATTTATATGATCTGATGCTGAGCAAAAGGAGCAGAACCAGGAGAACTTTGTGCACAGCAACGACCACAGTGTGCGAGAGTTTTTTCTGGCAGACTTGGATCTTCACAGTAATGCAAGGACTTAAAAAAAAAAAAATTCCCAATGATTTTCTAAGGTAAAATGCCTTTCACATCCAGAGAAAGAACTATGGAACTCAATCGCAGAATGTAGCAGATCATTTTTGTGTGTGTGTGTGTGCGTGTGTGTGTATTACGTTTTGGTTTGTTATATGATTTCTCCCATTTATGTTAGTTCTTCTACACAGCATGGCTATAGTGAAAATGTATTCAATAGGAATGTATGTGTAGATCCTATATAGAATTGTATGCTGTCTTGGGGAGGGAGGGGAGTAGGTGGAGGGGGAAAAAAATCTAAGTTTTATGGTAGTGATTGTAGAACACTAAAAATAAATAAAATTAATATAAAAAAAAAGAAGACACTATTCATTACTCCTTATACTGTAGCTGAGATCACTACTGTCGTTACATTTCCTCCTTCCTTTTAAACAAACATCTCCACTTTTCCTAACAAGCAGAGATTAAGGAGACAAGGGAGAAGTCTGGAGATGACAGCAGGGAGATCTAGACAGCTTCTGTTACCCCCAAATGAGGCCACCTGTTCACACTCTGGGTGCCAATCAGCCCTTGGCACTACACAGGCGATACACACACATGTATTTCATGGACACTTTCAGGGGATCAGCATTCCTGACAGGTACCAGCTGTTCCTAGCATGGGTCCCACCACCACACCTCTCTCAAACTGCCCTTTGGAAATGATGGGGGTGAGAAACGAAGAAGTAGATTGGGAAAATCTCAAATATCTGTTCCTGGGGTTAAAAATAAGCTCTACCATTATGGCTTAATACTGCTGTCTAGTGGCAGGCACAGGTACCTCTGCGAAAGTGACTAGGCAAGGCCTGAGCAGGGGAATCAAGGTGAGGTGGGAGCTATAGGTGTCTTCATGTCTATAGCCCCAAAAGTCTATCTCTGGTACTCTGGCCCATTTGGCAGAATCTAGTTACCCCCAAATACTAATGAACTTGGCAACTGCTGCCACCATCTCTCCCAGATGTCAGGAAGGCCAACGCTAGCAAAAGGTCAGGTTTTACAGAGGAGCAAGTGGGTGGGGGAGGAGAGGTAAGGAATCCTGGAGACAGGAAGCAAATGGGTATGAAAATCAGCACCTGTCCTATTTGGGAATCTTTATAAAGAAAACTGACTTTATTTATTTATTTTTAAAAGACTAGGCTCTCTCTTGCTGCATATAGCTAATTTTCTGGTTAGAGTACTCATAGAGAGCTACCATGATTCCCTAGATGGATTCTCTGCTGCTTTATGTCTCTGTGGCTCAAGGAACTCTTAAAACTCAATAAGTCTCAGGGACCATAAAGAAAATTTCCAAATTCTACTTGCATGAGACTCAGTCCTGTGGTGTCTGGCTCACCTGTAGGTGGGCTCAAGAGTCCAAACCCTAAAGAAAACAAGAATGCAACATGGATCTTTCTAGTTCCCTGACATGATAGAAAGAGTGGAGAAATCCAATCCTTTCTCCATGTTGGCAAAGAGAAGGAATGGATCATGACAGTCCCAGGGAAAGTTTCCAAGACTGTACAAGATACTCTACAAGAGTCTTCCTGAAAATCTAGCCTGCCACAGTCACAGAATTTTCAAGTTGGCAACGACAGTTGTTTGAGGTGTTTGGACAGGAGTCACATACCACTGAGTACATCTGGGCTGATATATGCTGGGCTCCCCCTCTGATCCTTCAGCAAGTCATCCTCACTCACAAGGTGCTTTCCAAGACAGAAGTTGGTGATGGTTATCCTGTGGGTTCTGGGAAGAGAGGCAAGACAAAGAGGCATTCATTTGCAAATAACTGGCATCTTTCTTTGTATCTTTGACGTGCATTTTATTTCTTTTTAAATAGCAAGGCTGCAGTTAAAGAAGTCTCCTCTTCAGATTTAGGAAAACCTCAAATCTTAGGTAAACCTTTGTCTAGTTCTCACAAAAGTCCCAAACCCCAGCAAACAGATTTGTTACAAGATCTATTCTGAGGGAGGTACATGGGGAGCAAAAGCTAAACCAGCCTCTGGTGCAACCTTGCCCATTGAGTTGGCACCCTCTATCATCATTTTCACTAGTCCTATTTGCCCTGCCGGTCCCCAGGCTAAACATCTGGAGCTGCCGAGATCCATCTGCAGTCAGTCTCAAGGGCCGCATTTACCTTAAACAGTCAAGGAAGGCAAATTGCCTAACCTGGGTCCTAGTCTATTTGGGATCATTACAGGTAGGGAAACTGGAATTCTCTCCGAGTATGTGGAAACAACAAACAAGGTGGCTCTGGGTTCAGACATTTCTGTTTTATTGGTACGTTATAATCCTACCATCATGGACTGACTCAGAGAGACACCACTTAGTCCCCTACGCTAGCTCCAGCCCACTTCTGCTCATCCATATACTCCATACTCCAATCAGACAAGACCATTTAACCTTCAGTAAAATGTCAGCTCCTTGAGGTAGTCTGCTTTGTCTCTGTACCCCTAGACCCCAAGCCCAGTGCCTTGGCAGCTGTTCGCATCAAAGCTAAGCTTACTGCAAGTCTTTCCTGACCGCCTCTCCCCCAAAAGGTGAGCACTTGCCTCTTACCTCCCATAATATTACTTTGTATGTATCTTGTATTTACTTATCACTTATATATTAATATTATTTATGATTTATATCTTGTCATTTCTCCCTGTCCCCTCTCTCTACCCCAGTAGAACAGAAACATCTTGATGGTTTGCATCCCCTGAACGGAGAATGGTACTTAATGCATAATAAATGCTTGCTAAACTGAATCCCAGAAGCAGAGAATTTGAGGGCTGAATGGCCAGGTCCTCAGCCTCTCTATGACATGCCTAACCAGAGGTTATCTGGTTTCTGCTTGAAGACCTCTGCCAAAAAGGAGGAGAGACAGACTCACCATTATCCAAGGTGACATCCATTTCACTTCTATATCACTCTAACTGTCAGGAAGTGGTTCCTGATATTAAACCTAAATCTCTCTGCAACATCCACCCATCATTTGAGCCCAAACAAAACAAGTCCAATTCGTCTTCCACATGAGAGTTCCTGGAATCCCTGAAGACAGAGGTCATACATGAGATTAATCATTTCAAGGTTCCTTTGAGGATAATGCTATGGCATGAGTCCTTTTGCCACCCTGGCTGCCCTTCTGCAAACACTCTACAGCTTGAGCCTGATCTTTTTAAACTGTGGTCCTCAGAGCTCAATATAATGCTCTCAGAGTGGTGTGATAAGGGCATGGTACCAAGGGCCTGCCACCTCCCTATCCCTGGGAGCCAGTCCAAGAGCACACTACCTCCTGCTGCAGGCCCTAACTCCCCCAGGATCTTTTTCGGAAAAACTGCTATCAAACCATGCTCCCCCTGCTCTGTATTTGGGAAGTTGAGTTTCTAAACCCCATTTCAGATTTGATAGTCAGCACTACTGAATTTCATTTTATCAGACAGGCGCTTCCAAAAATGTTTGGAAAACTGAACTGCCCCATGCAACCCATCAAGAAAAACCAAAGGCCCATCTGGAGCCTTCCTGTGTCTGGACCGTCTCGCCTGCTGGCTTCAATTCCAATTTATTCCTTGAAGTTCTGCTCATTGGTCTGCTTTCACCTGCAGTCCATCAGGAAGAGGATGAGCTGTGATTCCTCCCACTGCTCATCTCTTAGCACCCTGTTTGCACTAATTCCTATAATCCAGTTTGTAGTGTTCCTCTTCTGTTAGCTCTTGAGAGCAAGGACTGTATCTTAAGTCTCTGCCATCTCTCCAGGTGAAAATGGCTTCTGGTTTTGTTTCTTTTTGTTCTATTTTGCATTAGCCCTACAGTTGTATCAGAGTCCAACGTAGACTGGAACCCCTTTGAGGGCAAACTGTTTTCAGTTCTACATATCCCCTTAGTATTGAACACAATCTCCTGTTGTGTAGTCATCTGATAAATATTTGGGGAATGGTAAATGGCTGCTCTCTCCTTCCTCAGGTCTTAGAAATAAGCATCCTACTGTATCTCAAAGAGATCATGAAAATGGGAAAGGGTCCCACATGTATAAAAATATTCATAGCAAAGGAAATCGAGGGGATGTCCATCAACTGGGGAATGGCTGAACCAGCTGTGGTATATGAATGTAATAGAATACTACTGCACTAAAAGAAATGATGAACAGGAGGCCTGGAAGGACTTATATGAACTAATGCTGAAGGAGCAGAACCAGGAGAACTTTGTACATAGCAACAACCACAGTATGTGAGGAATTTTTCTGGCAGGCTTAGCCCTTCACAGCAGTGCAAGGACATAAAAAAATTCCCAATGGACTCAAGGCAAAACACCTTTCACATCCAGAGAAAGAACTATGGAATTCAATCGCAGAATGAAGCAGACCATTTTCTCTTGTATTATGTTTTGTTTTCATGGTTTCTCCCATTAATAATGCATTTAATAAGAATGCATGTGTAGAGCCTATGTAAGATTACACACCGCCTCAGTGGGGAGGGGGAAAGGGAAGGGAGAAAAAATCTAAGATACATGGAAGTGATTGTAGAACACTGAAAACAAATAAAATAATTAATTTTTTTAAAAAAAGTAAGCATCCTATCCCGGCTTTAAAGATTAATACAGGGTCATGCCTCTAGTGCTGAGTGTCATTTAATTTCCTTTAGAATGAGAATTGTGATCTTTCCCAAGGAGAGAGCACAGTTCATCTTCCCCAGCAGAAAAAACTCCTGGGGATAGGGCAAATTTGAGTCACTTGGCCATCTCAGTCACATAGCTTCCCAGAAGAAGCGTGGATGGAAGAATTGCCTGGCCCTGAAGCAATAGCTCACACAGGACTTAATCATTCTCTGCCTTTTCCAAACACTATTTACAAGTCAGTGCATGCTGGGCCGATGAGATCACCGAAGGGATTGTCCAGGAAGTAACTGAGCCAGTTCAAGGAGGCAGCAGCCCAGCCACCAGCAACACAGAACTAGCCCCGAGAGCTGCAGAAGCTCTGTGTGATAAAAGCTGAGAACAAAATGGATAGAGGAAAGAATTTCTTCCCCCTCTACCATTAAGAATATGTTAGTTCTCCCTCCCCACATAATAACATACAAGGCCAGCTCAACAAAACCTAGCCAGGCCTGTACCAGTTAATTGAGAAGTTTTGTATTTAATTAGCAGCCACCCAAATGTTAGGGACTGCCTGGTATTATTAAGGAAGTCAGCTCTAATTTGTAATTATAGAATCTAGTCCCTGCTCAATGTCACTACATAATGCTGTGCTAAGAAAAAAACAAAAAAACAAAAACCAAACCCTTGAATACACAGGTTTTCTAGGTGGTAACTTCTGAATACATCTTTAAATTTGCTCACAGAGCAAACTGCCTTCTACCGGGGAGAATGACAGGAAGTAGCAAGTTTTGGTACCAGCCCACCCTGTAAAGCTGCCCCCAGATTGTTTGTACAGAAGACAAAGGAAATGTGAGGCCAGGCTTGCCAAATTTACTTTGGATTTAGAAGCCAGAAATATTTTAAGTGCTTTCAAGTAATTAAAATAGGTTTCCATCCATCATTTTCATGCACACAATTCAAGGGCAGGATGAAGGGCTACGTACTGTAACCCTTCCCCAAACCTAACATTAGAAAAACTCAGGATGTTTACTTCTCCTTGGGAAAGATTTCTTCCCTTCCTAAATCTCCCTAAATAGGCTCCTATGTAGAATCAGGGAGTTCCCTCAGCTCCTTTACTGAGCAAGGAGACAGGAAGAAGCAAGTAGAAGCCTCTTTTCTATACAAAAATGGCAGCAGATGATCAAGAGGGATTAGGAAGAGGAGAATGGGTAGGGAGGCAGCTTGAGACTGGTGGGGTTTGTAGTAGAGGTGCTTAGCCATTATTTTGAAAGCAATGAGGTTTTAAGGTTCTGGAGGGACACAAGGTATGAAGAGAATGAATTATTGTTTATAATGGACCTGGGTAAACTGTGACACAGTGAGAGAATGGCTTTCTTTGTTTCTGATTCTCCTCTGGTATAATGGTCACTCGAGTCCTTGGGACCTATAGTCTAGCTAATGGCTGCAGGGAGCTGAACTGTACAGCAAGGAAAAGGTTAAGTGGAAAAAGCTTTTCCAGTAACTGTCACTATCAGGAGTGGGCACAATAGTGTCTCACATATTCAATAAGAACCATGATATGGTCACACCCCACTTACATCATTCATTAATTCTGGGCAAATAAAATTGAGGTAGGAGAGTAGAATAGATTCTGTGGGGAAAATGATACAAAAAGTGAGTGGCCAAATAAGGCTACATTAGATTTGGCTTTATTGTGAAATGACACTGATTTGGGAGATCCTTGAGGGAGATAGGTCCACATTCAGTTTAATTTTAAAAATGTTTATATTTTATTATAAAATGAATATTGAAAATACCACATATGCCACACAATAAAAAATTTAAAGGTACCAAATGTGGCTCAAGATTTGCTGAGCTGTGATATAAGAAAGGCCTGTGCTTGTTTAGGCAGAGATGACTATGCCCTTTTGGGACTGAAATGGATGCTGACTTAGGACCAGGCAAAAAAGGTAGCAACTATCTGATTTGTCTAGGGTTTTCAGAAGCCCCAACCACAGAACTACTTCAGTAGTGTTCTCCATTGCTTGGCACGGCACAAAATGGGTGGGCAAACACAGTGGGTGGGCAAACACAGTGGGTCAAGAGGAAAGAAGTCGCCAGACACGACATATGAGGAAGAGAAATGGGAGATGAAGAAAACCTCAAGATTCTCCCTATGGAGCTGCCTAAGGATTAAGGGTACCCATCCAGAGTTTATGGATCAGCAAGCAGCCACCTCTGGCAAACACCATGCAGGGTCTGCTTGTGGGAAGCGGACCCTATGGACAAAGCCCTGGGAGACAAAGATGAATCCCTCAGGGTCCCTTTCTTCATGGAGCAGTGATGCATACATGTATATAGTATGCCATAACCAGAATGGAATATAATGTGCTCTGTGCAGTGGACAAGAGATCATTTACAATGGACCTGGGAAGGGAGGCAGTCTGGTTTTGTGAGAGCAAACACATTCAGTGGCAGGGACTTAAAACATAAAAGCAGATGCCCTTCAAGGTGAGGGAACAGGAAGTGGCAGGGCTCTGAATCCTGCTGGCCTGGAGTTGACTATAGTAAGTTCAGAACAAGAAGGGGTCCATCCTGTTTAAGGGCCCGTCCAGTGATTTCTGGCTTCCTATCTGAATATCACTGTCCCTACTATCGGACCCTTGTTTCCCCTCATTCAGTTTAGATCTTCAGCTAGTTTTTATTAGCTAGCTGGCACAAGGGGTACTAATGTGCTTTCAGATCAGCTGACAGGAAATCAGCTGTTTTCAAACAATCTCAGTAATCCCCTGAAATGGGCAAGGCTGCAGCTTAGCAGAGCAGCTCAGCAAAATGCTTTTAGACCACATGAATAAGCCCATACAGTTGTAAGAGTATTCATTTTCGTTTTAAACAAGTTTCCAGCACTCCAAAAATGGCTGGAAACTTTTGTCTTAATTCAGAATTCTTAGTTTTTGTTCTCTGGACTGCACAGGGCTTTAAATAACACTAAGTTAACTAAGAATGGCTGTCAAGACTGAGAAAGATCTAGGGTTTCAAAGCAGGCATGCTCAAAGTGATGTAAGCAGAGGTGTTTGGCTTAACTGTGTTCACTGTTTATAAGGGAAGGTTGGGGGAGGGGAAGATTGAATGCAAAGTGAGTGATGGAAAAAAAAAATCAATAAAACATTTAAAAACTGAAGTGATGACAAGCTTGGCCCCAAAAAGGAGAAGATACTTCCCCCTGCTCCTTGGCAGAGGCTGATCTATATGGGTGTGGAACATTTGCATCGTATATCAGATTAAAATTTTTTTCTCTTACTTTTTTTTCTTTTGGTGAAACAATTTCTTTGTCATAAGGGAGGGCTGTCTGGGGAAAAACAGAAGGGGTAAATCTTGATAAAAGATATGAATAAAAATCTATCTGAAAAAACAAAGTGTTTCTGTGCAAAGCTGCTAACTTGCTTCTGGGTAATGCTACATCTTCAGCCGACTCCAAGGACAACTATGCAGCGATGAATACCTGGGAACATTTCAGTAATGTTCCTTGTGCCTGGCCAGGCTCAATACTGATGGTATGTGTCCCAGACAGAATGCTTTTGAAAATGACCAAAATGAAAAATGGCCAGTTGCTTCAGAGTTCATTGGGAAGGTCACAGATCATTAGAGCAGGAAGAAAGCTTAGACTTCATCTGGTCAAGGATTTCTTAAGCTGAGGTCTGTAAACTTTAAAAAAAAATTGATTAACTATTTCAAAAGTAGATTTATTTCCTTTGTAGTCCTACATGTTCTGGGAAAGAGCCCATAGGCTTCACCAGGCTGCCAAAGGGGTCCAGGACACAAAGAAGGTGAAGAAGCCTTGATCTAGTCTGGCTCCTTTTATGGACGAAGAAACCAAGGGTCAAAGAGGAAGGGGACACAAGTGCCGCCCTTCTCTTTCACTCTCAGCAATAGCAGCAGCATGGCTTTGCAAAGGCAGCATCCATTCTGTATCAACTTATATAACTGAGTCCTAGCTCTGTATCCCCTGCCCAGGCTACACCATAAACTCCTTGAGGGCAGGAACTGTGGCTTTGTCTCTTTAGCCCCAGCTCCTAGCACAGTGCTTGTCATAGAATAGGTGCTTAACACACAACTGCTGATGACCAGGATGCCTGTATGACTCTCAGTGGCCTTAGCTTCCTCCCCTGGAAAATGGGGGCTGCACCAAATGACCTTTAGGGCCTAGACTTTCCAGCTCTAAGTCCTCTAACAGTTAAGTCACAACTTCTCAGGACCCATGTTTTCTTATCAGTAAAATGTGGGGCTTGCATAAATTATTTTTCCAATTAAGGATTGGGCTCTAAATCTTATGCTCCCTCCCTATGACTCCTATTGGAAAGGTAGTATGTTTTTCAACAGCAAACAGTGGCCGCATTAGCTTGGAATAAGGGGAAATCCCATCTGTTAGGCTTCCTCTTTTGGCCAACCCATGTCTCTACCTCAACTGCAAATCTCCACTTAGACCTTACCCTTCCCAAGTTATATGCCACCTTCAAAAAATTCAAATTCATTTGCCCCTTTCCCCTCTTGTTTCAGGTGACAGAGCAAGCTGACTTCCTAGACTGAACATTAGCAGCAGGGCCACCAGTTTTCTGCTCCACCCTTTCAGCACATGTGCACACTAACAGTGCCTCCTGAACTTCAGGCCCTCTGGCAGGCTAAGTGAGGCAGTTTTGAGAGGAGGGACATTTGAGACAGGCTGGCCCTCAGAGAACAGAAGACCAGTCCTGGTAACAGTAGACTTCAAAGCTCAGCTCCCTTGGGAGCTCCAGAGAACTATGGTGACATTGCAGATGCTGACATTGTATGATGTAGCAGTGTAAGAGCAGAGGGCCTGGGCTCCAGGCATTGTCTTTGACACACAGACGCTGAGCAAGTAATTTTGTTTCTGGAGTCTCCATTTCTTCATCTGTAGAAAGGGGATAATCTATGTCCTCTCAACCTCCCAGGGCTGCTGTGAAGAAAGCACCTTCATCCCTTAGACTAGAAAGATGAGCTCATATAGCTTGAGGAAGAGGGTTATGAAGACTTCTTTCCTCTTGGCCCAACAACTGACAGGGAGAATCCCGTTCTTCTCCCCTTCAGCTCAATAAACGTGGTGCTGGTTTTCTGTCATTGTCTTTCCAATACCTGGCATAGGGCATGGCACATGGGAGGCACTTAATAAAGGCTGGCTAAAGAGACCTGACTTTCCAAATCTGAAGATGGAGAAGTTTCTTTTTCAGCATTCCTCGTGAACAGGGCTAAGGCCCAGCCAAATCAGAGCCCTTCCTTCAGGGCTAGAAGCCACATCACTGAAGAGTCAAAACAGGCAGGAAGTGAGTAGAGATAAAGTCTGCTCAAGGGTTCAGAAGAGGGCTTTCATGAGCCTGGCTGATGACAACACAAGAGAATTTAAAGAGAATTCACATATCTGTGAATGGACTGCCTGGAAGGGGGTCAGCATATATAAAGCAAAGACATGCCTATGAGGTCTGCTTTTCAACCAGAAAGAAAAGAGGCTCCAGTTTTTGGAAAAAGTCAAGACAGCCTGGTTACCAAAATGGTAGAACTGTGGCAGAAAGAGAAATCCTATAGTATGTCAGTATATCGGACCTGGATAGGAGTTTAGATATCACCCAGCTCAACTCCATCATTTCACAGATGAGGAAACTGACTTGCCCCAAGCCTCTTGACTACTTAGTGGCAGAGCTGGGACTAGAAGCTGGGCCTTCAGAATCTCAGGTCAGGACCATGTGGTATCCTGGTTAACGGCAAGTAAGTGGGATGGAGCTATAGCACTGGATCAAAGTATTCAAGAGGAGACTGTGATAGCCTTCAAGAACCATCCCAGTCTCAGCATTCTGGTTCCCTTAGCCCCATGAGATGAACAGTGCCCCTGAAGGTAGGGCATGCTTCGCAGGTGAACCTTTTGTTCCTAGCTGAGCAGAACAAACCCTTAAATGTTATCTAGCCCAACTTCCTTCATTCTATAGATGAGGAAACTGAGGTTCAGAGATGGGAACAGATGGCCTGGCCCAAAGTCATTGAGATAATCAGCCTATCTGGCAGAGATGAGAGATCGGGATCTTCGGAAAGAAAAGCTTGTTAGACACTGAAGAAATGTTCTCTCCCAGGGCAGGAGAAGCCTTGCACAGCCCCACTAAGATAATGACAAAATTCAATGGAGTATATTGGAAAATGTTACTCTGCATGGCTGAATGATGTGACACCATGCAGGAGGTGTTTGGGGATTAAATATGGAGAAGCCACAACAGAACCAAAGCAGCATTTCTGCTGACAAGAACAGAGATTTCCTGCCTTGTTCCCACTAGATGACCCTCCTCACCCTCCCACTCCCATTACAAGCCAGAGGAAAGAAACATGGTAACGACTACTTCTCATTTTGAGGGGCAATTACACTCTCCCTTACCAGTAGGGCAGATAGTACAAATACAATCATCTTTATTTTGCAGAGAGGAAAAAGCAGAAAGGGAAGTGACTCTCCTAAGACCCCACAGTTCAGTACTAAACCCAATCTAAGCTCCATGGCCCTACCATTGGATCATGAAGCTGCTCTACTCAATGGGCGCAGCCTAACACAGATCCACTACAAAAATTCAAAAATACCCAAGAAAATACGTAGGGCTCTCAAGGCCGGCCTTCCCGGGAATACAACACCCCCAGCCAGCTGGAAGCAACAGAACCCCAGGACCCTGCTAACCAGGCAGGCAGGGGAGGGAGCTTTGTTGCAGTGTTAGTGCAGTGAGTCACACTTCAGTTATGACCCTGTTGGCTGCCACTATGTTTTTTCCTTTTCTAGGAACTTGGTATGCAACTCTTTAAAAAGAGAGAAGGAAAGGAGAAAGAGAGGAGAAAAAAAGAGGGGAAGAGAGGGAGAAAGACAAGAGGGAGGAGAGAAATGAGGAGGAAAGAGAGAGGGAGGGAAAGAGGAGAAAAACAGGGATGAAGAGGGAGGGAGGGAGGGGGAGGGGAAGAGGGGGTGGCAGGGAGAGAGAGGGAGAAACATGGGGAGAGGGGGAAGAGAGAGGAGGAAGAGAAAGAGGGAGAGGAGGGAGAGGGGAAAAGAGAGAAAAAGGAACTGTCCCAAACCTAGAATAACCCCAGTGATGATTCAGCCATTTCACTTTTTCCAGTGAAGGGTGAGCATCACCACTGTCATCATGGACTGTTTATAAAAAGCTCTCCTTTTTGTTTGCCCCACAACAGAAGAGTTCCTGGCCCTTTGACCAGAAAACTGTACTGGAAGTCACCAGTTTCTTTGTTCCCTCCCTCAAGGTCAAGAACAGAAGCAATTTAACCAAGTGAAATGCATGAGAAAAATCTGCTTCCAGGTAGCTAGAGGGGGATTTTGAAACTGATGAGAGCTCAGGGAAGAGGGTGGCTGAATCATGGCATTACTCGGGCAGTGAGAGGGCTTTTGAGGCAACACTTGGGCCTCTGGATACTTGAAGTCTTTGCTGGACTTCCAGATCCAAAGCAGGTACTTGCACAGTGACAAAGAGAAGGTTCAGACTAGCAGAATGGGTTACCGAGTCAGTGACAGAAAATAGTGATTAAACTATCCATTATTTAGTCACACAGACCCCACTTACAGAACAACCCTGAATATGGACAGTGAAAACCAAATGGCTTTTTCCTTTTCTTTCCAGAACAAATGTACTTTGATCACCATCGCTTTTGATGACCCATGCCTTGTTCCATACCTGGAGTCTACCTTCAAGGCTGAGAGGAGTGGGCTGTGCTTTAGTTACTCTCAGTCTTCTCCAGTCAGAACAGAGAACTACAGAAATGTTTACAGTCATGACGTGACAAAGACACCATTCTAGTTAGACAGAGGAGGGATGAGAACATAGTACTTTCTACTAATACTGGTCACTTCCTAGCTCTAAGCCACAGCCTTCCAATTCCAAATAGCCTGAATCTCAGCTGAAGAAGCCAGGTTTACCTTTTCCTGACAACTTGATTAGTATCATTTTTAAGAGACCAAGAGGAGCCACTAAGAGCTGACACATCCTGTGACCCTCTTCACTATCTCAAGTCTAGAGTCTGCTTCAACACTCAAAAAGGGTTAATCAATAAAGAAAAGAGTCAAAGTACACCTAGAAACACACATACATGCCCTGGTGTCCAACGACACCTTAGGTGGCCTAACACTTACTAGGTGACCCTTTTGATGGCCCTGTGACTCCCCCCACCCCACATACCAGGCCTTGTTCCTGACAACAGGGTCCAATCAGAGTTTCCACAGAGAGACAGATCACTGTGAAGCAGCTGCCATATCCCGGCCCAAGCCAGGACCACAACTGACCTGCTGTGCCATGCTCCCCTCCCCCCCGCTTTCTTCTCTCTTTCTTCAGGTAAAGTTTCTAGGGGTAATTACCTTTGGATCTGAAAGCCAGGAGAGTCTATCTTCCCTGGTAGATCAATAGCAACAGGAGATAAAAGAATCTAATTCTTGGCATTTCTCACTATGTTTTTTTGTGGCCTCTGTATTTCCAAGATCACAGATCTGTAACTTTGGAGACAACCCTTAAGAAAACCTCATCCTCCTCTGGCCACCTTGGTGATGAGCCCCTCTGCATGAAGCTGTTTATCAAACTGCCGTATCCACTAGAGCCTGTATGCACAGCCTTTCCTCCTTTGGTGAGATGTACTTACCATAGCTTGGAAAGGGGAAGATAGTCTTGAAGGAACAACAAGTGAGGATTGGGGGTGGGGTAGGGTGCAGAAGGGAGGGGGCAGAGAGAGAGAGAGAGAGAGAGAGAGTGTCTGTGTGTGTGAAAAAGGGGCCCAGGCTGATTCATGGTGGTATTCTCAGAGCAGTGGGTTCCCTGAACTCAGGACTCCTTCACAAAGCAGAGGCTTCTGTCTCACTGAAAGGGCCTTAAAATTACTACCAGCTAAAAGAAATCAAGGATGCCCAGACCTGGGAGGAAGGGAGAGTCCAGCTTGTCCTTGCTAAGGAATTCTCCTGCCTACAACATCCCTAACAAGTGGCACCTACTCTCCTTCCTCAAAGACCTCTGATGAGACTCACTCACTCCCTACAGAAACAGTTGATTTAACTTTGAGGCAAGCTGGTAAAAACTTTCCATTTTATCCAAAAGCTGCCTTTTTGCAGTTAGTTGCCTTGCACTCAGGGAAACAACGTTTTTTTTCCACAAAGTTTTCTCCAAATATCTGAAGGGCTAAGACAACATTCTCTTTACCAAGCTAAACATCTCTTGTTCATTCAACTGGTATTTGCATATTATATGATTTCCAGTCCTATTTCTATAATAATCACCGTCCTATGGAAATGGTATAAGGTTTGTCAATATCTTCTCTAAAATGAAGGCGATCTTTCAGCTGTGGTCTAGGCAGGACAAAGCGTGAGAGATACTATCATTTCCTCTGTTCTGGTCACTGTGTCCTTGAAGTCAGCCTGAGATGTTGTTAGGTCTCTTGGTCACCTTGTAACATTTTGGATTTGCTTGGTGCTGAATCTAACTGCCTCCACAGTTTAAGTCTTTTGACCACCCCCATACTGTGCACATTTCTGAACCCAAATTGTGGGACTTGACATTTGATCTTGTTAAATGTGTGTTGTTGCTGCCAAAATCATACAAAGCCTGCCTCAATCTCAAGGTAATGAGACAGTGAGAAAAAGGTCACCTACCTTTTGTTTAGCACCATATTGCCAAGTTTCAGGTCTCTGTGCACAATATTTTTCTGAAAAACAAGTATTGAGAATGTGCTGATTTTGGATTTGGGTTATTTAGACACTCACAATAAATTCAAGACTCATAAAAGCTTAAGGCTTGTTAGAGGTGACTGAGCCCAAGGCATAAACTCTAAAATTTCCCCAAAGAAGTTGATCACAGAGCATCTGCTTGAGTATCTCTAACAATAGGAACCTCTCTCCCAAGTCAGAAATACTTTCCTTTTCAGCTCTTATTCTGTTGTAGAAAACACAAGAGAGTTCAAGAACTCTATAACTTTGTTAACTCATGTAGGAAGGAAACTAGATTTTAGCACCAGAAGTTCTCACTAAACCCCCGGCTACTGCTCTCTTGCTTATGGGTAACTGCCAAGAGAAAAGGACTGATTCCTACATCACCTCATTTATACCCACAATTTCCAATATTATGGATGAAATAATATTACCAATTGATTTATAAAACGGAAAACAAGACAGATACGAACAGTTCTAATTAAGATGAGAATGGAGGACAATCAAGGACTCAAAATCATGAACCCTGACAAATTCTCTATGGTGACTCATCTGTTGGAATGACATGGACCTACATTTTACTTGCAATGGATCAACAAAGCTTTCAGACTGATTTTTAATATCCTAATCAACTGAGCTTATTTGTATTTGACTCTTATAGGTCATGCTTCGACCTGTTTTTAGGTTTGAAGGGTCTCAAACCCAAAAAATCTGCTGAGCACCGGTGCTACAACTCTTAACCTGGCTTGCATTTAATTCCACTACTATCTTTCTTGAAGCTGCTGAGCCACCATCACTACTCAGATGGTTGAGAAGATAGAAGCTTTGGCAGGATTCACTGCAAGTATTCTGCCTGTTAAGGAAGCCAAGATATTCATCCATCCTCCCTCTTTATCTAGTACTTGAAAAGGAACATACTCTATGACCTAGAGGAGAAAGAAGAACAGTCCAGCTTGGCACCTGCTCACCTTATGCAAGGCTTCCACCACTCGGACCACATCATAGAATATAACCACTGTCTCCCTTTCGCTGAGTCGCTTTTCCTTTATGACATAATGCTGGAGGTTGATGAGATCTGCAGTCTTGTCACTAAAGTCATGTGCACAAAGGCAGTCCAGGACTAGACAGATACGTTTTTTCATTTTCTTGACCATCCGAGTAGATTCCACATCCTCAACGATTTCACAAGCTCGGTCCTAGGAGGAAAGGAAAACAGATAGTGGTTTCGTGACATTTGTTACCACTGGAGCCTCCCATTTGGATTATAGTGTATAAAGGAACAAGGATGTCATTCAGAAGACTTAAAAAAAAAACCAAACAACCAAGCCCACCCATGTACAGTGGAGCAAGAAAGAGGGGCTGAGAAGTAATACATGCTTGTGGGATTAAAATGAAGTGATTATAGGGTCAGTCAACATTACCTAAACTTGGACGTGCCAAGAGCTACACCCAGCAAACAAGCCTAGTTCCAGTGACTGGCCTGGTGTCTCAGAGAAGCACATTCACACACTGCCAAAGAAGTGGCCATGTTCATGAATGGAAGGACTTACATTCACAAGCAAGTATTCATTAAGCTCCATGTTTTCATCAGAATCAGAGAGTTGAACCCAGGGCCACAAGCTTAAAGCTAAAGTATCAAATGACTGACAGACTCTTGCCACTCTTCTCACGAGGTGTGTTTTTGTTGGGATGGGTGTGTGTGTGTTGTGTGCGTGCGTGTGTGTGTTTTAGGAGGAGGAGAGGGAGGTGTATCATGTTACTGTTCAACATCCCAGCCACTTATTCACTCGCTACTAGCTGTTCTGCTCGGTTCTGACACCACGTCTTCATTGTGCACCTACTCTGTCTACAGCTTGTCACCGGAAAACAACTCCTCATCATGCAGACTGCTTCAGCTTTGCGCTTCACATCTTAATAGTGCCCTCAACTGACTTCTGCCCCTGTGATTGGAAGGCAGAGACAAGACCCTCCCAAAGACTCAGAATCCCAGCTTCGTTGGCCCCCAGGTGCATGGCCTGGCTTTGACTCTACCATCACCTTCATTACGTCCCTGAGGCAAGTACCCTCTGGCATGACTGTCATTCCTCCTTTAGCTTTCATGTATGTCACCTCCCAGGCAGACCCTGGCTTTCTTATTTGTAGCCCTAGTATTTCACAAAGTGGCTGGCACAAAGTAGGCACTTAAATAATGTTTAGAGTATTGCATTATATTTAGGTAGCAATGTGACTTCTGTTCCCATAAGACAGTAAAGGTTAAGTAGAGGTCAGCTCTGGGAAACTCCCAGGATTTCAAATACATTTTCACAATCTCACTGAAAAAAACCCACTTCTTTCAGCATGGGATTGAGGGTTTATGGTCACTTTCCTTCCTTAAAATTTAAGCTGAACCAAGACAGATAACAAGAAAGACTATGGAGCTTTCCTTTTCCTCCCCCTCTCCAACAATGTGCTCTGCTACCCAGTTCGGTGCCATCTAAGGTCATTGAAGATCCTCTAGAATCACAGAACTCCAGTCAGAAGGGACCACAGAAGCCAGTCAGTCCAACACTGTCATTTTATAAATAAGGAAACTGAGGACCAAAGCTGAAGGGATTTGGACAAATCTGGTCCCAAAGGCAGTTGAGGGGCAGAACTGGAACTAGAACCCCTGCGATCCTCTCTCTCTCTTTCCCCATCTCCCTCCTTGTGAAGCACGTACGACTGGTACCCAACAATTGGAGCTTATCCAACAGCGTTTGTATTCTTATCTTTGTATGAATGGACTTTATCTTCCCAACTGGATTCTAAGATCTTTGAGGTCAGAGATTAAACCTTACATGCTGTATTACCAAGAGCACCAAGGACTGACTACTAAAGCTAAGTCTTTTTAAGTGTACAAAAAATGACTAAATCACAAGTACTTTTAAAATAACAACTCTGGTCCTCTGATGTAAGCTGTTAAGAAAATAAAACTATTCTCAATACACCTTGGATAAGAAAAACTTTCGAATTATTCATTACTACTTTGGGTTCCTTCCCAGAGTCTCTGAAGGCAAATCTAAACACAAAGACCTGATTGGAGACAACTTCTACCATTCACTCCTCTAGACTAAACTGATGAGGAGCAAATGTCCAGATGCGTCTGATCACCCATCAGGAGCATGCTGGGAATCGAGTCAATTTTGTAGTCACTATTGTTTGCCCTCAGCTAATGCTTTCAGGACTCCCAAATAATCAGCCCCTGCCAGAACAGGTAGGAGAACGCCTCTAGTCAGGATGGAGAGCTCATTTATTTCCTAAGAATGGTTTTTCTCTTTCATTTTAAAGGTGTTAGAGCCCCTTTAACGACACAGATTTTTAATGAGCATGTTTACAAAACGATTCCTAACCAGCCAATGCAACTTGAGTGACTTGTTTTCTGCCTGAAGAACCAGCAGGCCTAAATTGGAGAGCGCAACAAATGCCTAAAGGAGATACTGTACTTACTGGGACAGAAGCCATTTCTGGTCATTTTGAAGTGATATGGAAGCCCTCTACCTTCTTGTTTTATTTTTCTTACATTTCTCAATAGGTCTAATCAACTTTGGAGAAGATAGCTCAAATCTATCCCCAAAGACCTTGTGTTTTTAAGAGACTTCCTGGCTTTTCCCCTTTACTCAGAAAAGCTGCTTTTCAACGAAATCACAACCATTTAAAATGTACACTGTTTATGCTCTGGCTAGATTTGATCATCGTGACCAAGACCACTGGGTCAGTCAGTAAACAATGTCCTCTGAATAACCTCCCTCAGCTCTTAAGGAAGTCCTGACTCACTGGGGCGGTTCTGCATGGGAAACGTCATGGTGAGGAATGGCTCTCTGGGGAGGGGGATGGGATGGAGAGGAAAAAAATTAGGTGATATAAAAACAAAAGACAGTAATAAAAACTCTTTTTAAAAATTAACACAAGGAACTATTGGAAAGTAGAATGCCAAGTCAATGAAGTGGCAGGAGGCTCACCGAGTCAACCAGCCCCATTTCTGCCTTTACCTGGAAGAGCCCGTGGTGGTGAACGACACCATCCTGAGTGTGGAGGAGGGAAAGCAGAGAATACTCTGTGTGTAGCAGCATCTTGCCTTGCCTTTCCTCTTGTGTCTCTAGGCCTTGTTCCCCTCTTTCTTCGAGGGTCAGAATCTTTAGGGAAAAGGAAATGAAAACCTTACTGTATTTGTTGTTCTTTAAACCAAATGACAGGTAGGACTAGATGGTATAACTGGAGAGGTTTCACTTCTAATGCACATGGAAGACCAAACAGGCTTTTCAAATGTGTATATAAGTACATAATTTTATGTACATATAAATCCATCTAAACCAAGAATTGTAGAGAGTGACAATGTGTGAACCTAATTGCTTCAAGGTAAAAATAAAGTCACCTACTCATTAGAAAGCAACATTGGTATGACGCTATCTAGCAGACACAATTCTTTCAAGAACGATGAAGTCAGAAGTATTGAGGCCCTCTCTTCCACCTACCTTCAACTGATAGAAGTCATCTGTCCCATCTTTCCTTGCCAAACACTGGACAATGCTGGGCACTGGTGAGTTACCTAATCGAGGACCTGAGGACACAGAGTAGAACAGATCTGTTTGCATTTAAGGGGCCATGCCTAGCAGAGTGGGATGTCATTAGATCATGAGATCCCACATTTTGAGCTACCAGGGGCTTCCATAATCAACCAACCCAACTGCTGAGCACATGCATCTCAATCCTGTTATCTTATTTAGACAGGCTGAATGGTCTACATTGGGCAGCCTTTCCTACCAACTGTATTATTCCTAAAAACAAAGCCATGTGGTTTTACAGTCTTCTTGAACAATATCAGATCTACCAAAAAAACTTCTTCCATACAGACAGGTGTACTTGCAGCACTTCTCTGGGCCCACCACTGTGGAGGGAGGTCCCTGATTCTAGCAGGGGAGGGACTAGATGATCCCTTTCTAGCTTTAAGATTTCGTAACTCATCATTCTTGTACTACTGAGAAGTCCACACGTCCCAGGGTGCTGTGTCACGCAATCCAGCACAGACCTGATCTCTGCCCCTGTGTGAAGGCAACTTCCTAAGACCTTCTTGCCTAATACAGCTAGCTTCTGACTACGGGCAATCTGGGCTTCTGGGGTCAGTGTTTGGCACAATGCCTAGCACATAGTAGGTGCTTAATAAATGCTTATTAATGTGACACCAACATTTACTTAGGTGACTCAATATAATCACAATATAAATTGTAAACCCCAGAACATAAAACTCAGTCACCAATCAACCCACTCCATTTCCATCATATTCTGGTTTCTCTTCATTTTTTAAATATCTTTTCTCAAGTATGCTGACACCACCAAATGCTCTTATTCACAAACTGTCAGCCAAATTTTATAGGAACTTGGGAGTTTATATTAATGCTTTTCTAGAATTAATCATGCACTCCTCAGGCACCTCCACAGCAATAAGGAGGGTCTCAGGTGAGTTCTAAACCAAGGATGATTTGATCTCGTGGTAAAAGAGAGCAAGTACACCTCTCCTACGTCCCAAATGAACTCAGGTAGGGTTGGGAAGAGGGGAGGAGGACAAGCAGTATTTTCAGGAAAAAGAGAAAGGCCTCATCTCCTCAAAGGAAAGACAGTCCAAATAAGCAAACACACATACACAGACACACTCTAATGAAGGTATTCGGTTTCAAATATCTGCTAATTTAATACTTCACAATCCCCTGAGAAATTAAAAACAAACAACCTTTAGTTTACTATAAGAGCCCCAATAATTATGTGACTGAACCCACAAAGTCTGAACATGATGTTCATACTGGAACATTGCTGCTCTCTTGTTACTTTACTCAGGCAGCACATGGAACAGGTTGCAAGCCAGCCTGCTCTAGACAACTGAGAAAACAAGTGTGACTTACCTAAGATAAACGGCCCAGCTCTCTTTGCATTATTCCCAGAAATGCTACTTCCAAGAGCCTTTGCCTGAGCAGACGTTTCCCCAGCTCCTCTGTCTGATGCTCTCCGCTTCATCCTCAGCTCTGGAAGAGAAAGACGAGATTCCCCCCACAATGAATGACTAAGTCAGCTTGTTCCCCAGCCTTGGGGATAGCACAAATCTCTGACTTGGCAATGCATCAGGAAGCCACCTCCTCTTCCTCTTGTACAGAGGCAGTACTCACTGACAAAAAGCAAAGGCTCCTTGATTACTTTGGGCTAAAGATGTCTGCAAGTCAGAAAGGGAGAATCTGGCTACAAAGGAAGGAAAAGCAGCATCTACTGAATGATACCAGGAGATTTCTGCAGTATGAGCCCAGCTCTGAGAGGCAGAAGATGTGAGTCCAGTCCCAACATTTACAAGCTGTGGGTTGCTTGTGAGTCCTAGTTTCTCCTATAAAATGGGGATAACATTTGTACTCTCTACCTCACTGGACTATTGTGAGGAAAGGACCATATAAATTACAAATTACTTTATAAACTTGAGCTCTGATTAGTGTTATTATTATTAGTAGTAGCAATCTTGGTTTACAAATATGAGTCCTGTAAGAGAAAGTCAGTACCCACAGAACTTTGGCCAAGGAGGCCATACATCTATTGAAGAAATTCCTTAATTCACCTGAACTCACAGGTCTATGTCTGGTAGATTTTACTGATATCCATAAAAATTCTCTTTTAAAAGAGAACTCAGCATTTTAAAGATAAACCTTCATTCTACTAAAACTATATACACAGAGAATTCAAAGTGTAACTTGAAAATTAAAAAAACTATGGGTAGAACTCAACCAAGAAATTTACCAGTGTAAGTGTTTCTTTACATTAAGTCTAAACCTAATCTGGGTTTCAGTTGCCTGACTAGTTATTTATGTTCATGGGTAAAATGAAAACGACGAAACCTTACTTGAATACTGGCGACCACCAGTCTTTTAAAATGGGAGCGGCTAGGTGGCGCTAGGGTGCAGCAAGGTGGTACAGTGGATGGAGCCTCCAGCCTCCAGACAGGAAGACTCAAATCCAACCTCAGACACTAGGCTGTGTGACAATCCCTTAACCTCTTTCTACCTCAGTTTCCTCATCTTCAGAATGGGGATAATACTAGCATCTACCTCCCAGTCCACCCCTTCCCCTCAAACAAAAAATTCATCAATAGATTGCATGATATACTCAGAAAAACACTCGCCCAGGAGGCAAGACTCCATTTCTAATTCCCAGCTATGACACCAGACAGGTCACTTCATTTCTCTGGGACTAAGTTTTTCACTTGTAAAATAAGGGGGTCCATCTCTAAGATCATCTCCACCTCTAAAATGCTGTGGAGAAATCTAACTTATTTTACATGTGCCCAAGACAACACACAGACTAATTTCGCAGTTGCCTAAGAAAGGTTGCATGCCTTGCTGCCAGCCATGGGCATCAGGAGCCAGCTGAGAACTCCTCAGCCACATACACCACCGTCAGAGATGGAATGCCCTCCCTACCTTACCATAGGAAATAAAAATGGTAAGGGAATCATTTTTAAGAGATTTTGGCAATCCTCCTGCCTTAGACAATTGGTAATAATCATATTTATTTGAATACCTTGTCTGGTGCACTAGTCCCAGAAACAGGAATTACTCTTCTCCTTGGAGACTCCCACAGAGGCCCTGGTACATCTGTGCAAATGCTGCTTTTATACAAAACACTGTCTAGACAACAGTTTGATGAGAGCTGTTGTAACAGAGATGAGTGGGTACAGCCCCAACTCGCTGCTGCCACACATTGTACCTTTAGCCCACCTCTTCACCCCATCCAAGGCCAGTGGAATTCAATTAGAAGAGCAGAAAAGGAAACCTATTTCAAAGTATAGGCAGCAAGAAGGAAGGTAACAGAGATAAAAACCAAAATGCCAGACTTGGATGAGGGGTAGCACCTACCAGTTTACTAGTACCACATAATTTCAGGCAAAGCCAGGCATCCTATAGAGACACTTGATGCAAAGCAGTGCTTGCTGCAGGGATGAAGGGGACACTCGATGCTTCCTAGGTTCACAGCACCTGTTGCAATCTGTTTATAGACACTGGGTTTTGGGGAAAAGCCTTTTGAGACAGACAAGAATATACTGCTGCATACTAATTCTAACCGTTGAAATTCACTTGTAGGTACTGCCTCATCATTTCAACAGCCTAGAAATATGGTCAGAAGGGATAGTCTCTATCACCATTGGGAATACACATTATTCCTGTATTTGCCACTTAAGAATAGGGTACAGAGATTTCTGTGGGCAACACTCCCAGCAGTGCTTCTGAAATCTTCTTTCAAGATGACAGAGTCCCTGGCAAGGCACTGACAGCCTGGGTACGGGGTGGGGGTGTTTGTGTGTGTGTGTGCGTGTGGCCTCAATGCTGACAACTCCTAAAAGGGAGCCTCCCTTGCCAGGGCTACAAGAAGAGAGGCAATCTAAAATTACAGGTGAGGGCTGCGTCTATGTGCAACTCCTCACCAAGTCTGTGTGGTGCTGCTGCTACACAGGGATTTCCATGTTTTCTGGCTTAGAAGTAACCAGAGCTTTAAATGTCTCACCTCCCTCTTTTGTTGTCTTCTTATTTGCCTGCTATGAATGAACTCTATTGGGATCTGGCCTCACTTAGTGAGGCAATAATGTGGTGATGGGAGGGGGGAAACGTTGAGAGACACAGGAATATAACATCTCCTTTTGGGGGCTGTGGTTGGGACATGGTGTCTTTGGGGAAAAAAAAAAAAAGCCAGCATGGGGATCTTGAGGTGATGGCAGCCAGAACACTGTCTCTGACATCAACAAAACATTTAAAACAATACAAAAAAAAAAGTTCAGAAGATGCCCCAAACAGGGTAATATTATTCCTGTTAAAATTGACATATTCAAAAATTAGAAGCAACAGAAGTTCATAATTTTATACACAATTCTCTTTTCTGTCCTTTACAAAATAAAACATTCGTATTAGCTGGAGATCATTAAATTCATAATAAAAAATAAAGAACAATGTATTATTTTAACCAAGTGGGTGGTGGCATTACTCCAGATCAGCAAGTTCTTAATCTGGGGTTTGCCAAATTGGATGGGGAAAAAAAACCACTACATCTTTATTTCAATATAATTGGTTTCCTTTGTAATCCTCTCAGTATTTACAATGCATATAAACATTATTCAGAGAAGGGGTCCATAGGTTTCACCAGCCTGCTATTGGGTAAAGTTAATTTGAATACAGCTGGGCCAAGCTAGGGATCTCCTGCCAAAATAGACAATGCCAGCAGCATTGTGGGGGAGGGGGAATGACACACCACCACCACCACCACCACCACCACAGAGTCAAGTTTTTGCTTCTGCATCAGACAGGGATCAGCATTACGGAGGTGAGTCCCTCACTCAAACAGCTGGACTCAACTTAGTAAAGGACAGAAGAGGCAGAAGGCTTCAGTGATGTCATGACATATGATGACTGGCCTTCCTTAGCACATGACTCAGTCTCTCCTTATCCTTCCCAAGAAAGGTGTTCTACTTTCATTCTAGATGTCAACAACTGCTTGACCAGCTGCTCCACCACCTCTGAGAATACTTCTAATATGACTGACTGTCAGGTACTAAAGAGGTTACCTGGGGAAGGTTCTCTGGTTACCAGTGACCTTATGCAAGACCTGATCCAACCTCAGAGGTGCTTCCAGGCAAAACAAAGAAATCTAGAAAGTTGAAAACAGAGTTCTAATGCTGGGAAGCTACATGTATGCACAGACCAAAAATCAATCCCTTTTTCCGAGGGACTCCTGGTGGGACAATTTGTCATCAGCTGTGAAATTCCAGCTCTGAAAAGAGAGAAACACTCTACAGTGGGCTCAGTCCAGGAGCTTTACATGCAGCATAAGACACTCTGTTACTTGACCTCCAAGACAGCCAGGGCAGAATGTGTGAAAGGATTTTTCCAAAGACATCCATTTTCTGCCTTCAGGGTTATCACACCAGCAGGCTGTGAAAGGCAGAGGAGTTTGGGACACAAAGATCTCCTATCTTGGGCATCAGACATCACACAACCAATGAGCCCCAGGATATCTGCGGCATTGGTTAAGGGCTCACTGTTGTGCTAGGTCTGGTTGGGTGTGGTGGGAACTGGCAGATAAGGAGGAAATACAGAGGAAGTACAAGACAGTGTGCCTGTGCTGCCGGAGTTTACAAGTGGGGAGTGAAGATGGACATACATGGAAATATATCACAAGAATCTGTGAGACAGACTAACACGGCCAGCCTTTCCTCTCCAATTTGACAGAGCCATCAAATTAATCTTCTGAATACACAGGACTCACTAGCATCGTTCCCCTTCTCAAAAACTTCCACTAGCTCTTTACTGTCTCTACGGAATAAAATGGCAGCTCCCCAAGCCGGCATTCAAAGCCCTTCACAATGGAGCTCACGTGTACATATTTTACATTATTCTCCTTTATGCACTCTATATTCCAGCCACAGGGCTGTTCCTCGTTCTTGTCTTCCCTTTTCTGTCTCCTTGCATTCATGCCCAGGAAACCCTCCATCCACATGTCTTGCTGTTGAAATTCTCTTCCTTCAAGATTCCACTTAAGCCACCTCCTAAAGGAAATCTGCCCCGATTCCTACCCTTCCCAGGATCCTGGCCTACCCCTCTTCCCTCTACCTCCTGAGGAAGAGATACCAACTTCTGCCATAGTCTCTCCAGGGAAGAGCAGCAGCCCTCTTTTCTCCATGCCAGGAATTCTCCTGTAGGCAGGAAGAAGGCTCTTTAAGTAGGATGGTATAAACAAAATGTCCTGATTAGACAATGAGTGTCAATACAAATAGAAGATTTCCAGAAAGGGCCCCTTAGGAGTTAGCCTTTCCACTTCAGAAGCTGGCTGAATCAAGTACAAAAGCTGGGTTGTGAGTGTAGCATCAAGTTTGGGCAGGAGGAGGACTGTGGAACCCTGGACATGTTCTCGGAATTTGTGATTTGGCTATTGGGTCATTTACTAAAAAGTTGCCCTGAATTTGCAGGTGTGTACCTCCTGTGACCCTTCAGCCTGGCACAGAAGGTTCAAAAGCTGGCTAAGGGGTTTTTAGCTTAGAAAGGTAGCATGTGGCCCACAGTGAGAACAGATGTGAGTAGAGTGGTAGGTGGGAAACATCTTGGGTGTTGACCACAGCTGACAAAAGAAGGGTGTATTCTTCAGGGAAGAGCACACTGCATAGTCTTATGCAAATTCTCTAGTAGGAAGGAGTATGTGCCAATTATAAATGGCTTCAGTCAATAAGTATTAAGTACCCACTAAGGGTCAGGCACTGTGCACTGGATATAGAAAAAGAGGCAACAGATAGTCCCTGGCTTTCAAAGGAGTTCACAATCTCTTGGGGTGACAAGCAACAAATGTGTACAAGCTAAATCTAGGATAAATAGGAGATAACAGCGTGAAGGCACTAGAATTAAGTGAGGTTAGGAAAAGTTTCTTGTAGAAGCTGGGATGTCATTTATCTGCTGGTTTGCAGGTGGGGCACTCCAGAATATCTCCTGCCAGCATGAAGGAGCATGACTTAATCGATGCATGTTTTCTTCACCTATGCAAGAAGTAACTTCTGTAGGGCTCATACTCAGCCCCAATCCTACTGTTACTATTCACAGATTAACTGTACAAGATCTAATTGGGATCAAGTGGCAGAGAAGTTTTCAGAGCACAATACAGAGACTGGAGACACTTGTTCCACAAGGGGTCTGAATTTGATACGCAATGATTTGGTTCTCAGTCTCTTTAGATTTCAGATAAGTTTCCTGCAGAAGATGCCCTGTCAAATGGGGTTAATATCTATACTCCCTGCTTCATAGAACTGTTGTGAGAATCAAATGAGCTAACAGATATGGTTCTTTGCAAACCATAAAAGATGTCAGCCACGATTCCATGGAAGCCTTATATTCTGGTGCTGATCTCTGCAGTAAAAACCAAGTATCTCTCCAATATGGGCCCAACCTCCCATTCTGATCGTATTACATATCATCTTACCTTTCACACATTGTATATGATCCAATCAAACTGGCCTTAATATTTTTCTTACATACAGCACTGCATCTCTTGCCTAGGATTTACATCCTATCCACCTGCATTTCTTACAATTCCTAATGTGTTTCAAAACTCATTTCAGAGCGGTCAGACCTCTACCTGAGACCTTTCCTGATCTCCCCAGCTGTCAATGAACTCTCATCCAAAATTACCTTGTGTATCCTTTTTATATATTTATACATGTACATAAATTTCCCAACAGAAAGCACCTGCTAATCACAAAAACCCTTCATCCTTCTGTTGCCCTTCTCCAGTATGGTCTTTCACTATTCTAAAGTAGCTAGAACTGAATATAAGATTCCAGATGTGAACTAACTAGTGAAGAATACTGTGGGACTATTACCACTCAATCTAGTCACCACATTTCTATTAATTCGGAGTAAGCCGCTATAGTTTGTTTTTTTTTTAATAGCAGCCATATAACACTGTTGGCTTATCTTTTTCATATATATGGCCACATACATTTTATACATGGCCAATTGATTTTTTTTTAAGCCTAAGCCTTGGACTTTACATTTATCCTTGTACACTTCCATCTTGCTCGTTGCAGTTGTTATTTTAAGGCTGTTGAAATGTTGGAGTCTTGATTCTGAAATAATTTTATTATTGATCTCCCTACATTTGTCATCTGTGACACAGATAAAAATACTGCTGCTTTCTTCATCCTTGTCTTCAGTGCTGCCATGCTAACACTGCCTTCAGAATAGGACAGGGAAGAGAAACAGGGTCAAGCAAGGCAAAGATCGACAAGGGCTCTCTGTCGTCAGCAGGAGGACAAAAGCAAGAATACAAACATCTTACATGAAGATCATCTTGTGGGTTACTCTCTCTATGTGTTGTTTTGTCTGTTTATCTTTGTTTAGCTTTCTCTCTTAAAAACCATTACAACAAGACAAAATGCTTGAAAGCTTGCTTCTGGAGAACAGTTGAAAAAAACGCATCTTTCTCTTCACTACAGAAACAAGACACTACAGGTATGGAGTATCACACAGACTGGTATGTTAGACATAATGGAGGTGTTGGTTAGTTTTGTTGAATTGCTTTGTTACAAGGGATGGCTTCCTGGGTAAGGAGTAGGGATGGGGCAAGAATACATTTAGAAATGAATGTGACATAAAAAAAATTAATAAATATAAAGTACAATGAGAGAGGGACAGAAAGAGACAGAGACAGACAGACAGAGTGATCAATACCATTCTAGTCCCTGGAAAACACTTTACCTATCATGTGCTGAAGACAAAATGCAGACCATCTGTTAACTAGCACAAAACTCAAAAACATGATCTGCTGGGTAGACCCAGGCAAGGGTTGGAGGCTGAAGACTTGGATTTCAATTGGGCCCCTGAAACTTACCAAATACCTAACCCTAGGAAACTTATCAAATCTTACAGAGCCCAAGTTGCTCATCTGTAAAATGGGATACTATCACTTGCTGTAAACCTAAATGCCCAAATGAGAGCTGACATTATGTACACTGCAAATTCTAAAGTGCTATGAGAATGTCAACTTTTATTATTATTATTTTATTTATTATTATATTATTTATTTTATTATTATTAAGTGAATTAAACCCAAGAAAAAAATCCCTGAAACAATCACAAAACCTAAGAAACATTTAAGTGCTGAAATTTTCTGGGAAGTCAATACTGTTTCAAGAGAAGATCCTCACAGACCAGCCTCCAACTCAGAGCATAATTTTTCAGGATCTACACATAAAGGGAAGCCACTCTGAGATTGGGTTAATAGTCAGTGGGCCTTATCAAGTGACCACTTCACAATTAGATTTCTTTGCTTAGGACAGTTTCTCTGGCAAGAGTTTGGTGCCCCCTTAGTTTGCTTCAGTCAGGGTTAGATATTCATATTCAAAGATTATGATATAACCCATGTTTGTGCTGAAATTTTTATTTTTCCAAAGTAAGGCATTCACTTTGTTCATCTGAAAAATTGCAAAAGATTTGTAACCCAAATTTGCCAAGAAAGTATACACCTGCATCATTTTATAAATAACATTTCACCCAGTCTAGGTGAGGACTACACTTATTTCTTTAATTAGAGATTAATTGCTTGATAAGGCCAACCTCCCCAAAACCCTTCAGAGCTACATAATAGGGAAAATACCTGCAGCAGAAACAAAGGAAGTGACTCACAAGGGAAGTGGACAGGACAGTCAGAAATAGAACCCAGGAGTCCTGCCTGTTTCCTCCTATAAGCATTGGACAACATCCTCTTTGCCTGTTAGCAAAAATACAAAGTGCTTTGCAGAACAATCTTCTGGCACAAAGATTCACTCAATTTTTGAGCTCATATGTGGAAGGGCCTTATTCTAACTACATCACAGGGAGAGTGGCTATGAATTAGCATAGTACTGTACTTAAAATTAAATCAATAATGTGATTTTTTAAAATCTGTATGGACATAGGCCCAGTTAAAAGTTCCCCTTTGCATCATCTTTAAAAGCTGAGAGAAGGTCACTTTTGGAAACCAAAAGGTCTGAAAGCTAAGGGCACTTTAAACAATGTGATTACCTCACTCCTGCAAGCCTCAGTATCTATGGCCAATGGGAAACAATACAAAGATAGTGACATAGAGGATAAGGAGAATCTCTCCAAAGAGCAGTTTCTGGGAACAATCAATAAATGGGGGAGAAAACTAGGTTTCTCTATATATGTTAGGCTAAGTTGCTGTTCTGTTCTTTAGCAAATGGCTTTATGGGTAGCTGTTTGGGGTTTTACTGAAGTGGACATTATTCCTCCCTGGGCCCCTAGGTTGAGAGATATCTGTTAGGTTACTGAGCAGAGTTGGATAGCCTGCCTAGTAACAGGTTTTTGTTGGGTCCCTGTTAAAAGGTTATTCCCCTTTGAGTTGTGAAATATCTGATGAATTGTTAACAGTCATTTTCTGTTTAGTTGCTTTGCATGGTAACCACCTGTGACCCCCTAATGTTAGACCCCCTTTTGCCAGGTAACTACCTTCTACTGAGCACCCCCTCTTCCTGACAACTACTTTTTGTTGAATGACAACCAGTCTTTGATTGGGTCCCTCTCCTGGCACCTCTTCTCTGTTGGGGCCCTTTGCCTAACAGTACCCTGACAACCCCTTCTGTTTGGGGGCTCTTACCTAACAACAAGCCCCCCCTGCTCTGTCAGAACTCTGTTTGTTGTGGAAACCACAAGGCTGTACCGAGTAGCGCCGAAATGCTTAAAATGCACACTCCCACCTCAGTTTGGGGCTGTCTCCTCTGGGTCTCTCCATGAGGCAACCGCCAGCCTGGCTAACAAATGATGCTCTCGAAATTCCTAATTGACTTTTGCCTGTGAATTATTCTCGGTCCGTCCATTTCATTACCAAACCAGTCATGGAGAACCATTCCCCAGTGGAACCAAGATGGCAGAGTACAAAAAGCACTCACCCTAGCTCTCCCAACATTTTCCTGCAAAAAACTTTACAGTAACACTTCAAGTCAAATTCTGGAGTGATAGAGCCAAGAAAAGGTCAGTGGGATATTTTTCCAGCCCAAGACAACTTAGGAGGTCAGAGAGATCTGTAACACAAGAGTAGAGGCTAGCCTGGAGCCCACGAGGAGGAAACATAAATGGTGCAGTCCAGGTGGTGGTCACAGAAACAGCAGCAGCAGCTTCAAGATCTCTCACACTAGAGACAGGAAGGGAACTGGCAACTTATCAGAAAGATTATAGGGGACCCCTGTGCTAGCACTAGTCACAGGTACATTGCCCATCCCCATCTGTGGGTCAAAGTTCAAGGGTGGAGAAGAAAACTTTTTGGTCAAGAAGGGGTGGGAGCCTTAAGGCATAGTTAACATATCACACTTGTGACCCTAAGGGCGCTGGGACCCTGAGGCACAGCATTAAACGCAACGTCCAAGGATCCTCATCCTTCCTGGGTTAAGGCCCAGAATGCTAGTGACCATATGTCTCCTCAGATCAAACCACTGTGGAAGCACTGGAAACTTCCAAACCCCGAATCTGCTCTAAAAACAGCTGTGTGGAAAAAGATCATCCTGAAGCTTGTGACAGTGCCTCTATCCTGTCCACATGCTGGGAGCAGAGCTCGACTTTAACAAGAAGTTCAAGATCAAGAAACAGGGTGGAAAAAAATGAGTAAGCAACAACAACAAAAACCTGGCTGTAAAAAGCTACTCGGGCAACAGGGAAGAACAAGACAAACTCAGAAGAAGGGCGTAACGTCAAAACAGCCACAAGCTAGGCCTCAAAGGAAAAAATGGGAATGGATACAAGCCCAGCAAGAATTCCTGGAAGAGCTGAAATGATTTTCAGAATCAAATCAGAGTAAAAGAAGAAAAATTAAGTAAAGAAATTAGAGCCAAAGAAGAAAATTACAAAAAAGACAATTGAACAACTTGGTATAAAAGAGGCACAAAAACATGAAGAAAACAACACCTTAAAAACAGAACTGGCAAACTTCACTGATGAAAAAAACTCCTTCGAAACTAGAATTTGCAACTGGAAGCTAATGAATCCATGAGACATCAAGAAACAATCAAACAAAGTTAAAAGAATAAAAAAAAGAAGAAGAAAATGTGAAAGATCTCATCAGAAAAAAACAAATGACCTACAAGATAGAGCAAGGTTGGATAATTTAAGAATTATTGGACTACCTGAAGGGCGTGATCAAAGAAAGAGCCAAGACATTATATTTCAAGAAATTATGAAAAAAAACTATTCCAAGATCCTAGAAGCAGAAGGTAACAGAAACTAAAAGAATCCAACAATCACTATATGAAAGAGACCCCAAAATGAAAATTTCCAGGAATATGACATCCAGATTCCAAAACTTAAGTCAAAGAGTACTTCAAGTAGTCATAAACAAACTCTTGAAATGCCAAGGAGCCACAGTCAAAATCACACAAGATTTAGCAGCTACCACATTAAATGAGTGGAAGGCTTAGAATATGATATTCTGGGAGGCAAAAGAACTGGGATTACAATCAAAAGTAACCTACCCAGCAAAACTATATCTATCTATCTATCTATGTATCTATCTATGTATCTATCTATCTATCTACACCCACACACACACACACAAAATCCTTCAAAGGAAAAAAATGGATATTTAATGAAATAGCGGACTTTCAAGCACTGCTGATGAAAAGACCAGGGATGAATAGAAAATTTGACTTTCAAATACAAGATGCAAAAAAAGCATAAAAAGGTAAAGATGAAAAAGAAAGCATAAAGAACTCATAAGCTTTTTCTACATGGGAAAATGGTACTGCAATTTCTAAGAACTTTATCATTTTTAAAGCAATTAGAAAAGATTCTATATAGAAGGGGGGCATGAAGTGAGTTGATTATATTGGCATGATGTAAAGAAAATGGATAGGTGAGAAGGAGGGATGCCCCGGGAAAAAGAGGAAGAGTGTGAAAGAATGGGGAAAACTACCTCACATAGTGAGTGAGCAATATCTGAACCTCTCATCTAAAGTGGTTCAAAGAGAGAAACACACACACTTTCTCTTTTTCACAATTGGGAACTAGGAAGGGAAGGGGATAAGAGGAAGGGAGTATGTGTGTGATAAAAGGGAGTATAAATAATAGAAGGCAGTGGTCAGAAGCAAAACAGACTTTAGAGGGTACAGGATAAAAGGGAACGAGAAGGATTAAATAGAAGAAAATGGGATGGAGGGAAATGCAGAGTTAGTAATCCTAATTGCAAATGTGAATGAGATGAACTCACCAATAAAATGGAAGCTATGATAGAGTGGATTAAAATACAGAATCTGACAATCTGTTGTTACACAGAGAGTTAGAATGATGCTGGAGTAGTGTATCTATCATGCTTTACCTGAAGTAAAACAAGCAGAGGTTGCAATCATGACCTCAGAAAAAGCAAAAGCAAACACAGATCTAATTAAAGGGGATAAGCAGGTGAACAACATCTTGCTTAAAGAACAATAAAGTAATATCAATACTAAACATAAGCAGAGCAAATGGCACAGCATCCAAATGCTTAAAGGAGAAGTTATATGAATTACGGAAGAAACAGTAAAACTGTATGAATGGAGGACCTCAACTTTCCCTTCTCAGCACTAAAAAAAATCTAACCATAAAATAAATAAGAAGTGAAGGAGATAGATACTGTTGAAGAAAATTCAAATAGAATAGAAAGGAGTTACACCTTTTTCTCAGCAGCATATGGCACCTTCACAAAAACTGATCATGTCTTAGGACCTAAAACCCTCACAACCAAATGCAGAAAAGCAGAGGTATGACACACACCCTTTCAGACCACAATGCAATAAAAATTACATTTAATAAAGGGTTGGGGAAGGATATGTTAAAAATTAGTTGGAAACTAAATAATCTAATCCTAAAGAATGAGTGGATCAAAGAACAAATCAAAATAACAATTAATAAATCACTGAAGAGAATGACAACAATGAGAACATTTCAAAATTTATGGAATGCAGCCACAGCGGTACTTAGGGGAAACTTTATATCTCTAAATGAGATATAAAATAAAAGAGAAAAAGAGCAGATCAATGAATTGAACACGCAATCAAAAAAAACTAGGAAAAAAACAAATTAAAAATCCCCAATTAAACACCAAAATGGAAATCCTGAAAAGCACAGGACAGATTAATAAAATTCAAAGTAAAAAATCCACTAAACTAATAAATAAAACTAGAAGTTGATTTTATGGGGGAGAAAGTTATAAATCATTGGTTAATACGATTTTGAAAAAGAAAGAAGAAAACCAAATTACTAGTATCAAAAATGAAAAGGGTGAATGAACCACCAATGAAGAGGAAATTAAAGCATTCAATTATTAGGAGTTATTTTGCCCAATTACATGCCAGTAAAAGAGATAAATTAAATGGATGAAAATTTACAAAGATAAACTGCTCAGATTAACAGAAGAGAAAATAGAATACTTAAATAATGCTATCTTATAATAAATAAACAGAAGGTACCAATGAGCTCCCTAAGAGAATTCCCAGGACCAGATGAATTTACAAGTGAATTTTACCAATTATTTAAAGAACAGTGAATCCTAATACTATATAAACTATCTGAAAAAACAGGTAAAGAAAGAGTCCTATCGAATTCCTTTTATGACACAAATAAGGTTTTGATACATAAAGCAGGTGGTGCAACAAGAGAGAAAGAAAACTACAGTCTAATTTCCTTAGTGAATATCAATGCAAAAATTTAAATAAAATAGTAGGTAAGGAGGTTACAACAACATATTACAAAGATCATACAATATGACCAGCTGAGATTTATATGAGAATGCAAGGCTGACTTGGTATCAGGAAAACTATCAGTATAATTGACCATATCAATAACAAAAACAACAAAATCATATGATTACATCAACAGATGCAGAAAAAGCCTCTGACAAAATATAACACCTATTCCTATTAAAAACACTAGAAAGCACAGGAATCAATGGAGCCTTTCTTAGAGTGATTAATACCTATCTAAAACCAAGAGCAAGAATTACCTGTAGCAGAGATAAACATGCAGCCTTCACAATAAGACCAAGGGTGAAGCAAAAGGATGCCCATTATTACAATTATTCAATATTGTAATAGAAATGCCAGCTAGAGCAACAAGACAAAAGAAACTGAAGGAATGAAAATAGGCAATGAGGGAACAAAACTAGCCCTAATTGAAGTGATATGTTGGTACAGTTAGAGAACCCTTGAGAATCAACTAAAAATCTAGCTGAAACAATGAACAACTTTAAGCAAAGTTGCAGGATACAAAATAAACCCATAAAAATCATCAGCATTTTTATATATGACTAATAAAACCCAGAAGGAAGAGCTAGAAAGAAAAATTCCATTTAAAGTAGTTGCAGACAATATAAAATCTTGGGACTCTGACTGCCAAGAGAAATGCAGACTATAAATGAACGCAATTACAATACCCTTTTCACACAAATTAAGACAGATCTAAACAATTCTAGAGATATTAACTGCTCATGGGTAGGCTGAGTCAATATAATAAAACTGATAATTCTATCTAATTTACTTATTCAGTGTCTTACCAATCAAACTACCAAAGATTATGTTATGTGAGCCAGAAAAAATAATAAATTCATCTGGAAAACCAGAAAGTCAAGAATATCATGGGATTCAATGAAGGTGATTGAAGGAAGGTGGCCTAGCAGTACCAGATTTCAAACTATATTACAAAGCAGTAATCATCAAAACAATCTGATACTGGGTTACAAATACAGTGGTGTTCCCCAATTGATAATGGTCAAAGGATATGAGCAGGCAGTTTTTAGAGGAAGAAATTAAAGTTATCTATAGTCATATGAAAAAATGCTCTAAATCACTACTGACTAGAGAGATGCAAATCAAAACAACTCTGAGATACCACATCACACCTATCAGATTGGCTAACATGACAGAACAGGAAAATGATAAATGTTGGAGAAGATGTGGGAGAGTTGGAACACTAATTCACTGCTGGTGGAGCTGTGAGCTGATCCAGCCATTCTGGAGAGCAGTTTGGAACTATGCCCAAAGGGCCACAAAAATGTGCATACCCTTCGACCCAGCAATATTGCTTCTAGGGCTGTATCCCCAAAAGATCATAAAAATGGGAAAGGATCCTACATGTACAAAAATATTTATAGTAGCTCTCTTTGTGATGTCCAAGAACTAGAAATCAAAGGGATGCCCATCAATTGGGGAATGGCTGAATAAATTGTGGTGTATGAATGTAATGGAATACTATTGTGCTATAAGAAATGATGAACAGGAAGACTTCAGAGAGGCCTGGAAAGACTTATATGAACTGATGCTGAGTGAAAGGAGCAGAACCAGAAGAACTTTGTACACAGCAACAACCACAGTGTGCAATGAATTTTTCTGGTAGACTGAGTACTTCATTACAATGCAAGGACTTAAAAAATTCCCAATAGACTCTGGAGGCAAAATGCCTTCCACATCCAGAGAAAGAATTATGAAATTTGATCACAGAATGAAGCAGACCATTTTCTTTTGTATTATGTTTTGTTTTATGATTTCTCCCATTCATTTTAATTCTTCTATGCAATATAACTAAGGTGAAAAAGTATTTAATAGGGATGTATGTGTAGAACCTATATAAAATTGTATGCTGTCTCAGGAAGGGAGGGGACAAGGAGGGGGAGGAAGGGAAAAAAAAACGTAAGCTATATGGAAGTGATTGCAGAACACTGAAAACAAATAAAATAATTTAATTAAAAAAATAAGAGTGGTGGACCAATGGAATAGAGTAGACATACAATAAATACGAGTAAAGGACCACTGTAATCTAGTGTTTAATAAACCTAAAGATCCAAGCTTTTGGGATAAGAACTCACCATGTGGCAAAAATTGCTGGGAAAACTGGAAAATAGTTTGGCAGAAACTAGGCATAGACCAATTCTCATTCTGTCTATCAAAAGAAGGTCAAAATGGATAAATGATTTAGACATAAAGGGTGATATCATAAGTAAATTAAGGAAACATGGAAAAATGTACCTGTCAGATCTATGGATAAGGGAGGGGTTTCTGAAAAAATAAGAGAGAGGACCATGGAAAGTAAAATGAATAATTCTGATTACATGGAATTGATAAGCTTTTGCACAAACAAAATTTATGCAGCCAAAATTAGAAGGAAATCAGGAAACTGGGAAAAAAATTTCATAGCAAATTTCTCTGATAAAAGCCTCATTCCTCAAATATATAGGAAATGGAACCAATTTTATAAAAATCAGAGCCACTCCCCAGTGATCAAAGGATATGAACAGGCAGTTTTCAGATAGAGAAAACAAAGCTATCAATAATCACATGAATAAATGCTCTAAATCATTACTAATAAGAGAAATGCAAATTAAACAACTCAACCTCACACCTATCAGATTGGCTATAACATGACAGAAAAGAAAAATGACAAAAAGTTTGAAAGGATGTCGAAAAATTAGGACATTAATATACTACTGGTAAAGTTGTGAACTAGCCCAACCATTCTGGAGAAGAATTTGGAACTACTTCCAAAGGAAGTGTACTTCTTAAAACTGTACACATACACTGATCCAGCAATACAATAGATCTGTATCCTAAAGAGATCAAAGAAATGGGAAAAGAACCTATTTTTACAAAAATATTTATAGTTGCTCTTTTTGAGGTGGCAAAGAACTGGAATTTGAGAGGATGCGATGCCCATCAACTGGGTAATGCCTGAACAAGTTGTGGTATATTTCACCCCATTCTAAGCTATAATTATTTGTTGTATATTGTCTTCCTGTTTTTCCTATAAGCTAGTGATCTTTCTCACCCTATTCCTATCCCTCTTCACTTCTCTGCTTTATTTCTACACACTACCCTGGCCTCCTATTCCTTAACATACCCACCCCTCCAAGAATCCCTCCTTTATCTTCTGCCCTCAGCCTATCCCCTTGCCTTCTTGTTTCTTTCTAAATTTAGAAGACTTTTATCTAGATATATATGTTCTTCCTTCTTTAACCCGTTCCCAATGAGAGTAAGGTTTCAACTCTACGCTTCCTCCCCCCTACTGGCTTCTTCTGTATCAATTTTTCCATTTTTGCCTCATTTGTATGAGATAATTTCTCCTTTTTATCTCTCCCTACACAAGTTTTTTTTTAATTAGAATCACCCCATAATATTCACCTCAACCCAAGCCTTTCTTTGAAACTACCCAAATAAAAATGACAGTCATAAAAGAACTGATAATATTTTTGCATATAAGAGCAAATGATCTAACCTTATTGAGTCCCTCAGAGTTGGTCCTTAATGTCTACTTTGTATTTCAGCTGCTGTTTTTGTCACAAATACCTGAAAGTCTTTTAGTTTATTAAATGTCCACTTTCTTCCATTCAGGATTATACTTAACTTTGCTGGGTAAGTTACCCATAGTCTTAACCTGAGAATCTGATAAAATAGCCAACGTCTGACATCGCATCCTGAGTCATCTCCAGTTGTCCTGATGAATATCAGGCCACTGGACCCAGATGGCTCTGGAGGAGAAAGTGAGGCTGGTGACCTTGCACAGCCCTCCCTCCCTCAAATCAAAGTCAACTGCAAGTCATGGCATCATCTTGATGTCATGGCCCTCTTCAAGAATGAAGGACAAACACAAATTACTCTGACCAAGACAATATCCAAGACAATTCCAAAGGACCCATGATGAAAAATATTCACCTCCACAGAGAGAATTGATGAACTCTGGATGCAGACTGAAGCATATCTCTTTTACTTCATTTTTTATCTGTTTTCTTCTGCAACCTGGCTAATTTGGTATTATGTATTATATAATGGCACATGTACATTTGACAGAAAATCGCTCTTCTCAAGGTGGAAGAGAATCTGGAACTCAGAATGTTAATAAAATGAATGTTAAATTTTTTTACATGTAATTGGGAAATATTTAATGAAATGAATTTTAAAATATTAAAAAAAAGAACCATTCCCTTACTACCACAGCCTTCCCCATCCCTGCAACCTTGCCAAAGATAAGCGTAGTTTTTCAAAAAGTTCTCCAAAAGCAGAAACAGGTTATTTTAAAATTAACAGTCAATAAGTGTGGAACATTGTCCATACTGTCAGACAAGGTTTGATGTGCTGGTTACTTTTCCTGAAATCTTTCTTTTTTCTTTTAAAATCTTTGTATAAGGAATAGCTGGAAGAAGGTTTGGGAGAGAGGGGAGGCATATTTGGAAATGAATGTGAGGTAAAAAGGCATCAGTAATAAATTAATAATTAATGGCATATGGGGTGGGGAAGGGAACAAGAAAGGGAAAAATGGGAAAAGGCAGAATGGTAGATGAAAGGTAGAAGAACCAAAATTTCTAGTTAGGCTCTTGATCCCCCAATAGAAGCCACCAACCCATAAAAGAATACATCTAGTCCAACATCCCCAGACAGTTTTTAACAGCCTTCTGAAAACCCAGTGCAGATCTTGAGTAAAGCCCAAAATTTAACCTGGGAGGCAGAAGATCCAATCACTGTCCGTGGAGGCTGGTCAAATCAATTTCTCTATATTCCAGCTTATTTGTGAAGTGTGACAACACTAACTGATAAGTCATCAAGTCATTTCCCCTATCAGGTCTGGCTTTGGACAATCCATTTCCACTTGTATTAGAAGAGCCTCATTCCAACTGATCTACATTACTCCCTCTCTGCCACCCTACAGCACAGTCAAAGCGACCTTTTCTCTCTTCTCCCAAGCCTTTTGCACTGGTGGTTCCCCCATGCCTGGCATCGAATTCCTAATACCCAATGCATCAGACTCTGTCTTCCTTCCATACCCACCTGATGTCCCCCAGTATTTATTCTCTTTCTATGTATTCTATATATGCTTACACATGTACTTGTGGTCTCCCCATTAGAATGTAAGCTCCTTATAAGTTGGATTTGATTCATTCTTGTTTTTGTGTCCCTAACAGAGGCCGGATTGTTTCTTCTTTGTATCTGTATCCCTAACAGTGCATGGCGCATTAAAAGTGCAGTTAGTGGCCAAAAAAAAAACCTGTGTAAAGACAAAGAAGAGGGATGTTGGATCCACTCTGTGGAAATGTAGAATGAGGAAGGCTGGAAGATAATGGGGAGGACTAGATGTGATTCTGGTCAGGAGCAGCTTGGGCTTTGTTACAGTGTCTACAGCAACAAAAGGCTCTGAAAGCAAACGTCACGTTCAATTTAGATGAGATGAAGTGAAGTCAGACAACGTTCATTAGCTATCCTTGGCAAGATGAAATTAAACATAAAACTTCACACCTCTGACAACTGACAATATAGTTCATTTTGTAAAGTTCCAGCAGCTGTTGTGCAAAGAGAGAAGGAGCTCTGCATCAATATCTGGGGAGCGGGGTAGAGGAAGCAAAGGCTTGCTGGCCCAGTAGGCAAAGACCCTGCAGGGAGTACTTAATACAAGCCACCTTAACCTGTCCAAATGGGTTGGCTCCAGCCCTTAGGTCTCAAGAAGAACCACTTCACATACATTCTAGGTTAGCAATCAGAGCCGACTTCTCCCCCTAGATATTCCAGAGGTCAAACAAGGTCTATCAACCACAAATGCTGACAGCAGTAAGGGCACTGAGGGGCCGCTTCAGGGAAGCCGCAGATTGCAACACAGAGCCTGCAGCACAGGATGGCTTCTGATGTCTTATACTCACAGCACTAAGAATCATTTGTCCAACTACAGAATTAAAATTAGCATAATATCTCTCCCGGAATACTCATTTCTAGAAAAGAGCTCACCTCTGACTCACCAGGCTTCAGAAGCCAGTCAAATCCCAGGATTCCCCAAACTGTTTACACAAAACTAACTTCTAGCTCAGGACCAAGGGGCATTCGGGCACAGAGAGCTGCCAGACTGCTAGGTGGTTTAAGTTATTATCCCCTCCCTTCCATTGGATGGTCGTAGCTACAGGGGCTAAGGGTTGATTTACAGACAGCCATCAATCATCTACACTTTGCAAACGGCTTTAACTGCACAGGTGGCAAAGCCACAGTCTGGCTAAGGTTCAACTACAGCAATCTCACACTTTCCTCACCTCCTAGACCAATTACAACAAAAAGTCATAAAAACCCAACCTAAACTATGTACTTCAACCCACAGAACTAGTTAAATGTCACATACACAGCCATGGGGTTTACCCCCAGGAAGACTGCATATCACAATGGATACTGTACTAAGGACCCTAGAGATGGTCCACTGGAGAGCAACAATCAAGCAGGTGAACTCGAAGCCCACCCAACCTCCCAAAAGAGGACCTGAGGTAGAAAATCAAAGACTGGGAGGAGGGGGAAAGAGGTAGGGAGACAGACTGAAATCCAAAACCACAAAACGTCTGATTAGGGTGAACACAGACTTCACCAAATTCTAGGGCACTAACGATGAAGCCTGAGATAATTTAATTTTAAATAAACTTATCACCAGAGGTTTTCACTCATGAAACTGCAGGAATAGTTTGAAAAGGGCATCTCAGAATATTTGAGGAATAGTCTAAACTTTTAGAAGATAAGCATGACCTTCAAACTGTCCTCTGACATTTCTGGCAGGGAAAAAATCCTAACTTAGAATGGCTCCAGGGGGGACAGAACTGGGGCTAAGGGCTGCCAGGTATAGGGAAGTGAGTTTTATGGTCAATACAAGCAAGGATTCCCAACCATGATAGCTGTTTTCACAATGGGATGGGCTACATTGTGGGGTATCTCTACTTTAGGAGGTATCTACATAGAAGCATTTTGACCACGTTGTGGAGGGGATAAACATTTTAAGGAGAGGTATACAGGGACAGAAGCAGTAGAAAAAAGGGCTTCAACAGAAAGACCACTGGTTTGCAATAAATAGACTAATGTGTTCAAATGCCAGCTCTGTCACCCATGCTCCTCAAGAAGTCACAATCTCTCTGGGCCACAATTTCTTCATCTTCAAAATGAGGCAATGGGCCTAGATGATCCCCAAAGTCCTTTTCAAGTTCTAACATTCTAGGATTCTATGGGGCGAACTAGGAGAGGTACCCAAATATCCCTTCTAGCCTGGTGACTCCTGAGGACTTTCATAAACTACATCCTAATAGCAATGAGGATCTATCACCTTTGACTTCCTTGGGTCAACAAAGGCTACCAATCTGGCTTTGAAGAGCTCAAAACTAACATGTCACTCTAACCTGAAGTTGGAACACCTAACCCATTCCTCCTTGGAAGCTTTTTGCTCGTGACTCCTCTGTGATGTACCAAACATAGACAGACAGATGTATAACAGACAATATTTATTAAGAACTTTATCTGTTTCAGGTCCTGTGCTACCAAGTGCTGGGGTTACAAATATGAGCCTTGTTAAGCTGTCCCTCACTTCAAGGGCATCATATCTTAATATAGGAAGACAATATGTAAAGAGTTAGAATCATGGGCGTGTTCCTTAAAAAGTCCTTTGTCAAGCAATCCTATTCAATTTACACTTCCTATAATTTTAGACACATTAAAAAAAAAAGAGCTTCAAAGGGTAGTGGCTTCTACCACTTAACTTTTAAGATTCTTTAAGCTCCCTATACCAGAGAGGAGTTCTCCAAGTGTGGTCCAGGGAATTAGGGGCCTGTGAGGTCAAAATTAATCTCATAGTAAGACATTTCAATTTCCAAATACTGTAAATATTGATAGATATAACCCAAACAAAAGCTCCCTGGGGGTTTCTCAATAATTCTTGAAAGTGTAAAGGAAGAAGTCTTAGGGCTGAAAGGTTTGAGAACTGCTGTGTCAGGGAACTCCTTTGCTTTTTGTAAAGAAGCCTTTTGTAATGTAACTAACCAGTTCCAATCTTATTGCTTTATGCGTTTTGGGTTTTCCCATATTAACTTTTCTTTAAAATATGTACACCGATATAGAATCTTATTAACATCTACAGACCTAACAGTTAAAACAATTTATTTTTTGCTAGCAAAAATCAATTGGCTAGTCATCTTCCTAGGGAGACATTTTAATGTCCTATCATGCCATATAATTTCAGCCCAATGTTTATTGGGGGAAAAAAAGAAAGCTGAGCAGCCACTTAGAAAAATGTCCAATTTGGTCTCCTACGACTTTAGACTTGAAGGATTTTTACCAATACAGATCACTACCATCCACTCTATAATACCAATTAGCCCTTTGGTTTTATCACTAAAGGTCAAAGAAGAAAGATTCTTTCAGCTAAGCCTGGTTCCTTGAAAAGAAAGCACTTTTAATACCTGCCAGGAGAAAGGAAGGGAAAGTTCCTGAGAGGTGATGGATTTAAGAATGTTTAATAGACTGAGACAGGTATAAAATGTTCCAAGTCTCAACTTTGGTAGCTTACAGCTTGGACCAAGAGTTTGGGGACACCGTGTATATTTTCGGACTTGGCCAATGCAGGAATCTGATTGACCTGACTATCCCAGTCTGTAACAGGAGTTTTGTTTTTTCTGTCTTTCTCAATGGGGGGGAAAGGGTGGGGAGGGAGGGAGAGGTGAATTTTCCTAGATGAGAATAAAAGAAATTGCTTTTCTTATTCCTCATTTACTGAAGTCTGGAGAAAGAATTTTCTTACAAAGGACACATGCTTTACTTGAGGAGACCTATCAGACTTCTTTAGCAAGATCTCTTATCTTTTTCATGGAGTAAGACCAAGGACAAAAGTACAGAGTAATGGCATAGCTGAAACCATGAGAGTTCCCCAGAAATCCCCCAGTACAGTTTTCATTCTGATCCCAAAGATGCAACTGGGAATCTCATTAGCTAGAGGAGATACGGTTACTTCTGATGCAGACCATTCTGCATGGGCACAAAAGCCAATTTGTCAAAGCTATATTGTATTCTGTATTAGGGGTATAGTGAACAGCTCATGATTCACAAAACCTAGGTTTTCCAGGGTGGCTATTCTGGAGCTGCTAACAAACTTCTGACCTAATTTTTAGGTGGCCAATCAGGAAGAGAAACCTAATACTGGTATCCCTTTCTAGAATCAGGCCTCAGGGGTCCTTTTAGAAAAGCAGACTTTTTGAGGGTTTATTCTGCTAATGACCCTGGTCAGTTTGGCTGGCATTTGAAGGGCAGGGGGAGGAGAGGAGAGGAAGGAGTTATACTCGATGGCCAAAAAGCTTCTTTTCTGGGATGTACAAAGAGCTGTTTCTAAATGAGGCATTTTGGGGCTGGGAAAGTTTAAGGTTAAGAAATTTGAGCTTCTGGAAAATCCAGGAAGCTCACCTCCCTGCCTAAACATAATCAACTGAATGGAGGAGCATGGGTAAGTCTCATTCTCCCCATCCTATGGCGGACAGTTGCCCTTCTCTGGGTTAAAGACAAGTGAATAAGTCCGAATACTAGGGAACAATCTACGAATGACAGAAATAGACAGTTACATGCACACTCAATCATTTAAAATTTCTTTTGTTCCTTTCGATTTTAATGCTTGTCAACAAAAGTTAAAATAAAACTGTAAAAACTGTTAGGGAAACCATCACTAGGGTTAAAAAGGGAGATGGGCTTTCTCAGAGACTTTGTAATCCTTCCCCCAAAGCCAGCTATCCTGTATTTCAAATGCTGGTGTGGAAAGTGATTACTTGACCCAGTCTGCAGAATTCTATGTCTGGGGTCAGAGAATATAGGACTTGCTTCCTTCCTAAACTAATTGAGAAACAAGATTGAGGTTACTGGAAGGGTAAGCACATTAAAGAATCTGTAGATGCCTTCTCCCTCCCCCATGCTTGCTTTGAAATCCACATTCTCTCAGGAGTTCCTACTGTCCTATATAAGGTGCTACCTAAGTTATCCATTTTCCTCCCAAAATGACTCTAAAATCATAGCATTTTAGAACTTGAGTTCATTTAATACGAACTACTTTCCCCACTCAACCCCAACACTGCAGAAGAAACTGGGCCGCAGAGAGGGGGGACCACAAGGTACAGGAGAAAGAGCACTTGCTCTGGACTCAGAACTTGAATTCAAATCCACCCCTCTGACACGTCAGACTCCATCCATGTGAGTGACCTTGGACAAGTTACTTAGCTTCCCTAGGTCCCTGTTTCCCCATGTATAAAATGAAGGTGTTGGCCAGAAGGCCTGAGGTCCCTTCCACACTGGGTTCTGTGATCCTGAATGACTTGTTCATGGCTACAGAGATCCAGGACTAAAACCCACAGCTCCTGATTTTTCAGGTCAGTGTTCTTTCCAATGCCCCAGCCTGCTGAGTCAATTTCTCACAAACTTTGTTTTTAGAAAGAGTAAATAAAAAGAAACTATGAACATTAGATCCTTCAAGGCATTTCCTTCAGTTCGAAGGAACACTTTCAGTTGTCACTAATTGCATCTAATAATTATTGGGAGTTATTTCCTTAAGTCTGTATGGGGTTTAGCAACTCCAAATGCTGAAAAATGAAGCAAATCTTATTCATCTGTTTGAGATCTAGCAGTAACCAAATCCATTATCAGTAACTGATAATCCAAACGTGCAGCTGTCCTAATTGTAGAGTTCAAAAAACTCTACTTTGCCTAATCTGGGCTACCTCACTGGCTGCACTTGGAGTCAACTGAGATATTTGTAAAGTGCTTAGCTAAGCTTGCTAGCCCTCCTCCTTAGTGCACTGAATTTAAGTAAGTAAACGCCAACAGACTACCTGCGATTCAACTAAATGGGAATTGTGGATTTAACTAGGTTTTTGCAAGTAAATCACCATTTGGGGTCTATTTAATCCTTTTTATTTCTCCTCTACTCTAAGGGAAAGACTTTCCCACACTTTCAGACACGATATTAAAAAAAAAAATTCAAGGTCTTGGAAATGAGGCTTCCAAGGAATTTATGGCCACTATTTAAAAGCAGAAAGTACTCCTCTTTGTGTACAATTGTATTTCCTCATTTGAAGACTTGGACTTCCACAAATTTTGTGCTTCCTTATCTCTTGTTGAGAGAACCCTTAAGCCTAAAGGGAAATACACCCAGTAAGACTGTCTTCCTCCTTATAGGTTCTCCAAGAGAAGCTCTCAGTAGTAAACTCAACACTTTGGGGCTTTTCCCCTAACTTAAAAGGGCAGTATGTAAACAGCTACAGGAGAAAGTGTGTTCTACTCAAGTAAAGGCCATTCCATTTAAGGTCACCTAAACTACCTACTTTATCAGTAGGTGGTGCCACCTTAAGTGGGACTGGAAGGATTTAGATCTAGCAGTCAGGTGAAAGGTACAAACCACACAAGGCTATGGCGTCTAAAGCGACCAGCTGCCAGATCCAATGCAGCATGCCAGCCAGGTTGTGGCAGTAAACCTGCATAGCTTAGACAAGCAAGTGGGAGGGAGGGCTCAGATTGAAAAGTGAATGCTGCAGAGGGCCCAGCCTCCTAGGGATGCAGCATGCCATGAAGGCCGGTCCCTATGTGGAAAAGAATGCGTGGCTCTCCAGGTGCCAAAAAAGTGTGGGTTTTCAACAGGACTCCCAGGAAACAGTCCCCTCCTACATGCTCTGGCACCCCCCCCCCCACTTCCTTCCTAGGCTCTCGTGATCAGAAAAGCACCCTGGGCCACCATCCGGCCGGGCTCATCTATCACCTGCGGAACCGGAGGGAATGTCGAGTCACTTCTGCACTCGGTCCTGGAGAAGCTGAGGGGGCTGCCAGGGCACAGCGCGGGGCGGGGGGCCGAGGGCACAGCCCCGTCACCACCTCCGAGCTCCCCAGGGCCCCTCGGCAACCCCGAGGTCCACTCTAATTAATCACTCCTCCCGGATTCGCTCCCCACCCCCACCTACCTAGCCCAGGTAACCTGGCCATCCCAGCCCCCCTCCTCTCTCTGTCCATCCCTTTCCTCTACCGGCTCTCCTCTTCTACGGAGTCTAGACCTCCAGGCTGCCCCTCGCCCCAACCACCCAAATCAATCAATCCATCAAACGGCGTTTACGAAGCTTCTACCAGGTGGCGGCCACGGGGCTAGGCTCGGGGAATTGAAGACAAAAAAGCAGCCCCTACCCTCGGGAGCCTTCCGGTGAGAGCACCAGTGCCGGCCCTAAACACAGGGTCTACCCCAGGCACACACCTTAGGCAGCCCCCTCCCCCACCCTGCCCCGGCAGGTCCTCCGCCGCCCCCTCCTGGGAGGACTCCCCCTCCCCCGAGAAGAGCCCGCTCGGGGCCCCCTTCAGGCTAAGTCCCCTCGCTGCAGACCCCCCTTCGATTCCCCCCCTCACCGCTCCGCTCACCTTCCCCCGGCGCTCAGCGCTCCTCGCCCATAGTCCGCGTCCCGGAGCCGGGGGCTGCTCGGCGCTCCGTCCCGGGGGGCGGGAGGCCGGGGGGCCGGGGGCGGAAGAGCCGCTCTACCGCCGCCGCCCAGCGCAGCCGCCCGAGCCGCCGCCGCAGCCGCCGCCGCCGCCCGAGCCGCCGCCTCCCTCCATGGCTGCGGCGCCGCCACCTGACAACGGAAATGACGCACCGCCACCCCCACGACCCAGCCCCCCAGCTCGGGGCTCCGCCTTTCTCTTCCAGGGCGGGGAGCGGGGACGGCCAGCTGGCTCCCTATCCGGACCCGCTCTAAAGCCCCTCGCGCCGCTGATTGGCCTCTGGAGAGCGGCCATGTTGGTGCAGGGCGGAAGTTGTTCGACTTCAGACCTGAGGGGCCGGACCCTGACCGAGACTGGCTCTCGGTGGGGACGGCGCCGAAAGGAGAGGGGTGATTGGTGGCTGCTTAAGAAAGGGGCGGGCCCAACCGGCCCAGCTCCTTCGGGGGCGAGGCCACGGAGACGGTGACGGCTTAGCCCCGCCCCTCACACCACCCCCGCCGGAATCCTCCAGAGCCCTGAATCACGCAGTCGCACCCACCTCCCGCCCCTTTCGGAAATCCGCTCTGACGGTTTGACAGTTACTCAGGGCTGCGCGGCCCGAATGGGTCGACCACGGGGAATACCGTACTTTTCAGAAAAGTGACGCGGCTATCCTCTGGAAATGAATTTTCTGAAGCCATGTGTTTAGATTCCCCATAATAATAGTAACTGGTATTTACCTACATTCGCTGTGTACCAAGCACTGTGCCAAGCGCTTTACAATTGTTATCTCATTGTAAACAACCCTGGGAGGCAGGGGCTGTTATTATCATCCCCATTTGTAAAATGGGGAAACTGAGTCACGCAAAGGTTAAGGGACTCGCTCGGGTCACACAACCAATATGTCTGAGAGGCCAGATTGGACTCCAGGCCTAGGGCTCTAAGAGGCATGGTTGCTGGACATAAAGACGTCCTTAAAAAGGACAGCCCCACACTTCTAAACACAAACCCCTGGTCATAGGTAGATTGTGCAGGTATTTAGAGCGTGATCTCCTTGGGAGCTGGAACCGTTTGCTTTTTTTGTTTTCCCTAGTGCTTAGCAGTACAGGCACACAGCAGGAGCTTAATAAATGCTTGCGGACTTGTTGACTTGACTAAGCAGCCCAGCCATCAGAATGTTGTGCTGCCTCCAAGCCCTCTTGTGACACACCTAATCATAATGGGGTCAGCATTCCCACCTGGGCTCTCTTCCCCTATTAGAGCAGAAGCTCCTTGAGGGCCTAGACTATCTTACTTTTCAGTTTGTTTGCCTGGAACATAGCAATGCTCATTCATTCATTCATTCATTCATTCCTACTTCTGGCCCAGCGGGCCACATCCTTCCATCCCATTTATTCCCTTGGCTACCAGTGTACTATAGTGGGAGAGCTGGAGGATGTAGGATCTGGGTACAGATTTCTGCTCTGCAGTTCACCAGTTGTGAGCTCTGGAGTCCCTTCTCTCTGGGTCTTCTGTAAAATGAGAAACCTCTCTTTAAGGTAGATGACCTCTATGATCCCTTAGATAATCTGTAGTCTGTAAATCTGTAATCCCATGGTCTCTAAAGCCTCTTCCAACTCTGAAAAAATGTGTTATTATATATAGTATATACATACATACACACATATATATGTACACATATGCAGTATATTTGTATGTATTGACTTCACATTTATGCTGCATATATTTGTGTATGCCTTTGTTTACTCTCCCATTAGAATAGGAAGCTTGTTTGGTCATTGCTTCATTCTTTGTACCTGTATCTCCAGTGCCTAGCCCAGTACCTGATTAATAGAACAGTTGCCTAATAAATCTTCATTGATAGACTGATTCATCCTTCCCCATATTTCCTCTACAGCAGGGGTTATTAACTTTTTGGTGTCATGGACCCATTAGACATCATGAGATGCATTTGTCCATTAGACTGAGCTCCTTGAAAGCAGGGGTTCTCTTTTGCCTTTCTTTGTACCCTCAGTACGGTGCCTGGCACATGGTAGGCACCTCCTAATAAATGCTCGTTGACAGGATCTGACTCCATCTGGCAGTCTGGTGAAGCCTATGGACCCCTCCTCAGAATATTTTTAAATGCATGAAATAAAATACATAGGGTGACAAAGCAAACCAATTACACTGAAAGTATCAAAATATTAAAAAACAAAACGAAACAAAACAAGCCAAGTTCATGGACCCTAGGTTAAGAACCCCTGCTCTACAGAATCACAGACTAAGCTGAAGCTGACAGGTCCTACTAAGAAGTCATCAGGTCTCTAGGGACAAGACCAGACAGACTTCTTCCCTCCCTCTCCCCTAGCTCTGACAAATTTCACCTGTTTCTACTGACTCCATAGGCAGGATCCTCTCAGTCACCTGTTCCCATGTCTCACGGCTCTGAGCTGTCTAACCTCAGTCCCTCCTGCTGCAGTTTCGGCAGCCTATTTCCCTTCTTGTGTCAGCAACCACACCCGCCATGAATCAGCTTCTTGCAGCAGCCGCAGATGGGGCCTTTAAAGAGATTGCATCATGCTAGGTGACTCACGGCCCTCTCTGGGTTCTGTTGTACCTCCCAGAGCTAAGGATCTGCCAAACAGAGAAGCTGAGCCGCCTGGCCTGGCCATAACCGCCAATCTTCCTTCCCCACCTTATCCCTCCTCCGGGGAAAGCCCAGAGGGCTGTTGCCTCCAGGGGAGAAGTGGGAAGCTAAGAGTGCTGGCATATGGATTATGTGTGTGTCTCCCTTTCATTCTCTCTGTAGGGGTATTTCCATGTCTCTCCCTGAGTATGTTAGGTTTTCACTGTCTCCTTGTCTGATGTTTGTATAGCCACGTGGGTCAAATCTGTCCCTCTGTATGCCAGTTTCTGGATGCCTGTGGGCATGGGTATTTGTGTTGCTGGGCACTCTCTGTGGTTATAAATCTTTTGTGGGATCCAGTCTCCCACTCAGCTGACAGACAACGCTAAGTCCTGCTGCTGGACAATTCACGGGCTTGGGAACTTAGAGGTCACCTAATCCATTTTACATACGGGAAGATTAAGCCCAAGAGAGGGCAAAGGAAGGGGCCTGCCCGAGGCCAGAGTGGCAGAGCTAGGTCTAGGTCCTCTAAGCAACTTGGTCAGGTCTGGGTTGCATGGTCTCTAAGGCCCCTTCTGAGATTCTGTAACCCTAAACACAGCGCTCTCTCCACTGCACCATCCTCTCTGGGTGAACTTGGACAGGGCAGCTAGAGGTACAGTGGATAGAGTACTGGGCCTGGCTGGAGTCGGGATGATTCATCTTCCTAAGTCCAAATCTGGCCTCAGACACTTACTAGCTCTGAGTCCCTGGAAAAGTCACAATGGTATTTGCCTCAGTTTCCTCATCTGTAAAATGAGCTGGAGAAGGAAATGGCCAACCATCCTACCTCCTCAATAGTCTCACCCCTTATCTTTTCTTTTGTTGCTATACATCCCAATCTTTACCAACAGCTAGGGGGTAGGAAGTTAGGTTAGGGTGTCATGAAGACCCAGAGGAAAGCAGTTCTGGCTCCTGGGAGAATGTCCTAAAAACAAGATTTCCTTCTCTTTCCTGAAGTAGGCATGGGTCCATGTGCGTATTTGTGTATGTGTGTGATTTGATCCCCTTCCCTACTACATTTCCATGGGACTGGTCCCCTCATTTCTCCCAGTCCCCATTTGCAGTACTACTATAATATGACATCAACCTGGCTAAGAAATCCTGTTTCTTAGCAAGAGGATTCAGGGCAGCGTTCTCCTGTTGAAACAATTTCTTGCTTTTTGGCCATGCAAAGGTGTTCACACTTACAAGCCTCAGATGTTGTAACTGAATACATAGCTTTGGGGTTAACATTTCAAAGAAAGAAAGGGTTTGTGGAGCTTATAGGTTTGTCCTTCAGCAAACCTGCTGGATAAAAATCTTTCACAGAAGCTCAGAGCTAGAAGGGACCTCAGAAACCATTTAGTTCAGGGGTTTTTAATCTGGGGTCAATAGACTCACAAACTTCATGGGGTCTATGAACTTGGACAGGGCAGCTAGAGGTACAGTGGATAGAGTACTGGGCCTGGCTGGAGTCGGGATGATTCATCTTCCTAAGTCCAAATCTGGCCTCAGACACTTACTAGCTCTGAGTCCCTGGAAAAGTCACAATGGTATTTGCCTCAGTTTCCTCATCTGTAAAATGAGCTGGAGAAGGAAATGGCCAACCACTCCAGTATGTCTGCCAAGAAAACCCCAAATAGGGTCATAAAGAGACAGACAAAACTGGACAACAACTAGATAGGGGAATTACATCCTAATTTTATTAACCTTCGGTTTCCTCCTATGCATTTAAAACCATTCTCCTGAGAAGGGGCCCAGAGGAACAACCTAAAGTTAAGAAGTCCTGGTCTAGTCCAACCTGCACCTACGTAGGAATCCCTGCTACGCTGCACTCTAATAAGTGGCCATCAATCCTGTGCTTCAAGATCTCAGTGATGGGAAACTCACTTTCTGAAAGCAGCCCCATTCCCCTTTGAGCAAGCTGGAATTGTCACACAGGCTGAGTATTAATTTGCTTCTCTGCTCCTAGATCCGCCCTCCTGATTTAGAACACCAAGGGATTTGGCTGAGTGGCTAGGAGAGTTTGAAAAAGGGATGCCCAGATGGGCCTCAGCCTTGCCTTGAGATGCTACTTTCCCTTTTCAGGGGATGGGACAGGATGTGGCTGGGATAATGGAAAGTCCCTGGAGTGGCTCCTAAAACAGTATGAGTTTGGATTTTTGAAGGGACTCATTATCTTCTTTCCTTTGACATTGACACTCTCCTCTCCCTTCCCCTCTACACTCTGCCTCCCATCCCCCTTCCACAGCTGATTAAAAATATGGGACTTTATGGGGGCAGAGAAAGAGAAAGAGGACACATGACTACAAGCTATGAGAAAAACTCAACCCAACCCAAAGGTGCCAGCCGGGGAGCTGTCAGCAGGACATAGATGTGGGGAGATTGGTGTGTGACAACACACACACACACACACACTCTACACTCCATCTCCTGCTCTGGGGATGCAGACAGCACTGCCATAACAAAATGACGCCTGTCACAACAGTTTGAGATGGCTGGCTGACGATGCACAGGCTCCCGGAGCATCTGGTGACTGTCACAGAAGGGAAGGGGAGGAGGGAACAGGCATGCTCAGTCACCTCCTGTCCCTTCAGGCTCTCAACTCTACCCTTCCTCTGACACCAGCCTAGTTGGGGGCTTCCCTGGCATGGCTGGGTTCATGGGCTGGGGGCAAGGGATATATTGCAATGCCCTATGGTGGGAGTCATTTCTCTGCCATGGTTCCTAGGGGGAGGCTGCTATAGGACCAGATGAGTTTCCAAGACAGGTTTGTTTATCTGGCCTCCTCTCTTCATCCTTGTCATCAATGTGATGAAAGTAGACCTCTGGCTTGGGAATCAGTAGATACAGACCAGACCTGGAGTCAGTGGATCTGAACTCAAACCCTACCTGCCACTACCAGCATGATTTTGGGTGAGTCACTTACCTTTGCTGGATCTCAGTTTGCTCATCTGTAAAATAAGGGAATTAGACTAGGTACTGCTGAGGTCCACTCTGGCTCTGGATCCTATAAATCTGTCCTGCAGCCCTGGCTCTGACCTTGGACATGACACTTCCCTGGACTTTAATTCCCTATACTTGGGCTAGTTGTTCTCTTGAGACCTCTTCCTGTCTTTCAGAATCGATTGGTCACTTGCTCATACCATTACGAAGAAAAAAAAAAGGCAGAAGTGGATGATTTCAGTCCTGTACCCAGGCCAAACTGAGATCTGAACCCATAGCTAACTACCACAACTTCATTCTTCTTCTTCCCTGAGGGGAAACGATGATTTCTAAATTTCAGTTCAACTAGGGTAAGGTGAGCAATAGGCAGGTTGGGTGGTTTCCATTTGCCAGGTGCTTGTAACCAGTGGTTACATCTATTTCTCTGATGAAGTGAAAGGGAGAGAGCAGGCCTCTCTCTTTGTCCCTTGAGCTGGGGGTGTAGTAAAACAGTTGGGACATAATCAGGGGATTGCAGCTCCATCTGGATATGCCAAGGCAAAATCGGAACTAAGCTCTCCTCACTCTCTTTAACTCTCTTCCATTTCCATTACTTTCCTCTACAGAAAAGGAAACAGAATGAAACTCCCGACGCTTCATTCTGTGTCTGGCAGCCTATTCCTCAATGCTAAAAAGCTTGGCATATAGTATTAAATGAGATAATACACACAAACCTCATGACACTATATAAACGCTGGTGACTATTGTTTATTAAACTGTTGTAACAGAAATTTGGTGGTGGTGGGGTAGGCACGCTCATTTGTAGCCTATATGAGCTGGTCACCCTTTAGCCTGCTACTTAACTCATTTCTATATTAATTTCTCACCAACCTGTCTTCTAGGTTAATCCAGTGATTAATCCATTGTTAATAATAATCTCACATTTCCATAGTCATTTAAGATATGCAAATTGCTTTCCCCACAATAGAAGTGCAAAGTCGGTAATGCAGATATTAACCCTATGTGAGGAGAAGGGAGTCCACATCATCACTGGGAATCTTAGATATGGAAAGTGCTTCCACAGAGGCAATTTCAGGGTAAACTGACAAGTCTTAGAGAACTGGTTAAACCGCTGACAGGTTGAGTGACCTGCCCATGGTGGCAGTTAGTGTGCATCAGAAACAGGATGAGTTCAGGTCTTAAATCTAAGGAGGGCCATCTCTCCACTATTCCATACTGTTTCTCACCTGAGCTTTACATGGAAAGAAACAAATGCTGTCCTGGATGGCCATGCTCTTTTCCCTACAGCCCTCATTGTGTCCAAGGTGAGTTTCGCTATTCTCCCTGACTACTTTTCAAATCTGGGCCATCTCCAGTTGTCTTGCTCTATATCTGGCCACTGAGCCCAGATGGCTCTGGAGGAGAAGGTGAGGCTGGTGACGTTGCACAGCCCTCTCTCTCTGTAACCCAATTCACTTGTGAATCATGGCATCATCTTTCTGATATCACTGCTCCTTTTTGAGAATGAAGGACAAACCACACACATGGCTTTCCAAATCCCGAGTCCCTCATGCCCCTGGCATCTGGCCCCAATTAGGGGTCCTGAGCTCCTCAAGCCAGGGTCTGCTTTCACTGGTGCCACTACAGATTCAGAACCTTTTAAAAGCCAGCAAAATGCCCCTCAATCTACATACCATTAGTCCTACCCTCTGTAGGACCTTTCTCATTCCTGAAATTAATTAACCTTTAGTCCTTTATCAGGGAAAGTGCATGTCAGATGGCTGTGACTTTGATCTTCCCAGGCCTTCCTTCTGCCAGATATTCAAGCAATATATTCATGAAGTCACACTTCCTGAGTTTTTTGTCATTTCCCCTACTACAGGAAAATATACTCCCATAAAGCATATGCTAGCCTTGGACTCCTGTTCTTTGATCTTTGTCCCTTGAACGCAGGGAATTTTTTGTGAGGGTTTGTGCCCTCAGCTTGGGCAGTTGGAGGGTTTTCCGTTATAGGCACTGGAAGAGCCAAAAGGCAGAGTGGTCCTGTAAGCAGCAGGGTAGAGACAAGAGAGGACTATTGGAAAATTCTCATCCTGAAAAATGCTTTTATGACCACAACCTCCTGGGCTGAAACTGATAAAAATCACTTCAATATTAATAAACACTTGCCAATGGCACTGCTGACATTATTGTCAGTCACCACAGACCAAGGAGGTAATTTTTAGCCCTGTCGAACAGGGACTTTTGACTCATCATATATTTCTTCCTCCTTCCTCCCAAGGGTTTCATCTCCTCATTTCAAACCCTGAGATGAGCCCTCTGCTTGACTCAGGGAGTCCCTTGTGGGTAAACTCCTAGGAACCAGGAATCCACAGTTTGCCCTCATTCTCAGGAAACAAAGGGCAAGCAAATAAACCATCTGGACTGAGAAAACAGAGATGTTCAGGCTGGAATAGATGTTTAAGGGGAACTGAAAACTTGTATTCTACTCTTTGAAGGCCTGTCATTTGGAGGAGAAATAAACTTATGTTTCTACAACCCAAAAACAGAATTAAGAGTGGTGGCAGGTTACAGGGAAGTCAGTTTGAGCAAAATGTCCGGAAGAATTTCCTAATAAGATTTGTCCAGCCATGGACTGGCAAGAACTCACATGTAAGTAGTGATTCCAGGCTGGCTTATGGAGTGAAGTGTTCAACTAGGCCTCAACAGATGAGCCCCTGTCAGCAGGGCTACAGCAGGGTCCTGGGCTGGGGGGATCTCTGAACAGATGACTTCTGAGAGACCTTCTAATTCTAGAATTCTACGATGCAGAGAAAAAACAACAAACAATTCCTTTCCCTACTGGAGTACTTTAATTCTGTACAACATGGAGAGACAAGTGGAGGCTTGGGGGTCTAGGATGGCCAAGGACTCACTTGCATTCAAGTTTGGTTTTGGAAGTAAACAACTGAGTGGAGGAGAGGATTCACAAAATATTCTTAGGCCAAGCACATTTCACAGCAAAGATATCAATGAATTTCAGAAAAGTAGTAAAAATGGCTGAAATTAACCCTTTAACACAGAATCGGGGAACTCCATGGGTCTGACCGGTCTAGTCAAGCCCCAGTGGCCAGCAAGCATGGGGGACGGTCTTCAACTAATCCAAGATTACAGACATATCAGATTCTGGGTACGCTGATCAAATCCTGGGTTTGTAAAAGGCAAATGTGGCTTTGGAATGGGCTTGTCCTTCTTGTGGTCTGCATCCTGATTAGGGACAACTGTCTACCAGAAAGCAGGGTAGCAGCCTCCACCTAAAGTTGTAATACCAAGGGCTCTGAAGGAATCTGAGTGAAGAGGGAATGTCTTTCACTTGTACTTCCTGGTAGGAAATTCTCTTCGGCCCTTACCCTCACTGCCAAAGTTTCGCACCCGATGGATGGCCTGAAGTTGCTGCTCAATGGTGGCAGTGATATCTACATCATCAGGAATGTGGACATAGCGGACATTGCGACCAGTCACAAAGAGGTCATCAAGTTGGACCTGCTGGCCATGTCGGTCTGTGTAGGTGACCTCAGCCAGACGGATGTTCATGAAGGCATCCACGTTATCCACTCGGCCACGGGCCACAGTCTCATCTCGCAGGTCCACTGTGGTCACCAGGCCCCGGAGACCCTGCAGCAGGATGACCAAGCTATTCTCAGCAATAGTGCGCTCCTTTACTGAGTGGCTTACCTCCATCTGGCAGAGGTGGGGATTACTTCAACCCTTCACTGAAGACAAAAGGAAAGACATCTAAGCAGTGGCAAATGAAAGGCCCAACTCACCCTTATAGTCTTGAGAGCTAGAAGGGACTTATAGAGGTCATCAAGATTTTGTGTGTGACATGCATCTATGTGACAATTTGGTGAAGCTTAGAGACTTCTTCTTAAAATGTTTTTTAAATGTACAAAATAAAATACACAGAATTACCAAGGAAGCTGTTACAATGAAATACAATTATCAAAATATTCTAAAAAACAAGTTCACAAGTCCCAGGTTAAGAATCTTTGACCTGGTCTAGCCATCTTATTGTAGACATGAGGACACTGAGGTCCAGGGACAAAGGTTCCCTGACTCACTCAGAATCAGAGGTAGTAAGTAGAACTGATTCTTGGGGTTTCTTCAAATGTTACCTCAAAAGTACTTCACTCTTCACACAAAACCATTTGACCATCACCACGTGCCTCCATCTCTCACAGTAGTCTGGGATTTAACAGACAATAACCATTGACACAAGTTGATCCGTTGTATTCTTCTATGGCTGGTGTGGCTTTGTGTGTTGACCAAAGAGCTCCTTAGGGCAAGGACTATGTCTCTTTCCTCTGTCCTTAAAGAGAAACCAGCCTCAAGCCTGTGCAGGGAAAGCTGGGAGATGGAGTCACACATGGGTACCAGAAAAGGATGTCTATTTTTCTTGTGCTGTTTCTACCTGGGAGACCCTCAATGAGTCACTTCTCATCTTCCTGGAACTCACTCTTCTCTGTGAAAGGAGGGAGTTGGACTAGGTAATCTCCAAGGAGGTACATGACAAAGAACATTGGTTTAGGAGTCATAAGACTTGGCTACACAGATCCTTGCCCTCCCAATTGTTAGTAGGGCAAGGCCCTTTCCCTCTCTATATCTCAATTTGTCTGTCTGTATGATGGTGAAATGAGGGAGCTGGACTAGATGACATTCTCTAAGGTCTCTATAAAATCTTTAGAGGATGATCCAATAATCCAGTGGTTCTTAACCTGAGACAGGTGAACTTGTTTTTTAAAAACATGCTAATAACTATTTCAACATAAGGGACCTCCTTTATAGTCTTATGCCTTTTATGCATTTAAAAATATCATCCAGAGAGGGGATCCACTGGCCTCCCCAGATTGCCAAAGGGTTGCATGATTAAAAAAAAAAAGAAGATTAAGAATTGCTGCTAACCTCAGTAGGATTTAATCAGTTGAAAGATTTGCAAATTCCTAAGAGAATCACAGATTTTCAGAGTTGGAAAGGCCTCTGGTGGCCACTTAGATCTGACAAATAGCAGTTATTCAGACTTTGCCTGAAGACTTCCTGTGAAGGAGAAATCACTACTCTAGTCCATTTTACTTTTGGAAAATTTTTCTTAATGTCAAATGGAAATTTACCTCTTGGCAACTTCTACCACTGCTTCAAATTCAAGGTCCTTAGCAATTATTAATTCAATATCTATTAATAAACATCAATTATGTGTGCAAGCAAGGTCAGAGATCCTAGAATTAGACCTGAAAAGGACTTCAGAGGTCACCTTATCCAAACACTTCATTTTAGAGATGTGGAAAATGAGGTTTAGGGAAGCAGAGTAACTTGTCCAAGGTCACAGAGGTCATCGGCAACACAGGAAGGGCTCCAGCTCCAGAGCCCAAGAGATTTCCATGCTTCTACCTCTAGGACCAAGCTGAGCTAAGTGCCCACCATCTGAGGCTGGGGGAAGAGCAAAGTAGCAGAGGTATGAACTCAAGCTGCCTGACCCCAAATCCAGTGCTCTTGCCCCTAGCCCAGACTGGTTGAGTTTTTTCGTTTTTTGTTTTTTTTTAGCAGTTTTGAGCGAGGATGATAAAGACTTTGTATCCAGCACGCAGTCACCCTCTTAGGCTGTAGTGGAGTTGAGGGACAAATACCTTTCTGGGACAAGGGAACAGAAAGCAATGGCTTTCAGGGACCAGGGAGGGCCGGGGAAGGTGAAGAAGGGTCTGTGAAAGGATCCTGCCTGAGGAAGGGAAGACAATTTTATATCTAGAGTGGGCAAACGTCAGGGGGGAGGGGGCACGGAGGAAGCTAGGGGGCAGACCCAGGCTCAAATCTAGCTCTCTGACACCTCCTAGCTGGGTAAGTCACTTCACCCGTCTGCCTCAGTTTCCCCATCTATAAATGGGGATAATAGCACCTTCCTCACAGGGTTACTGTGATCATTACATGAGATAATGATTGTAAAGCATTTTGCACAGTGCCTGGCATAATGTAAACGCCACCTAAGTGATGGCTCTATTTATGTATTACTGTCATTACGAACGCCATCTATAAAGTGGGGGAGGGGAGGAGAAACTGCGAACTCCTCCCCCGCTTTCTCTCTCAGGGCCTCCAAGCTCATGATCCCATTCATATTAGCCTCCCTTCCGCCCCTCCCGCCGACCACTCGGGGTTACCTCCCCCCACGCTCTCCTCCCCCCACGTTTAGGGCCCCCCAACCCACCCCTCCCAACTCTCCCCATTTCGGCCTCCTCCCCGCCCTGCGGACCCACCACGCAGGGCCCTTCACTTCTCTCTTTCTCTCTCTCTCTAAGGCCCGAGAGGACTCCAGGGGCCATGGAGAAGCCGAGCGCAGCCTCCCCAAACTTGGCCTCCGGGGCCATAGAAAGGCACGGACAACAGAAGGACGTGACCACGTGACCCAGTCGCGCGATCACCGCGGGAGCGGAAAAACTACAAGTCCCGAAAGGCTCGGCGGCGATAGGCCCTTCCGGCACTCCTTCCGGCTGACTCCTGCGCATGCCTGTTGGGATAGCTGAGAGCGCTTCTCCTTGGCGTCTCCCCCCCGTCCCTCCTCCTCGTGTCCCTCCTCCCCTCTCCCCCCCGCCCCCCCCCCCCCCCCCCCCGCTTCCTCCGCGAGGTCCTCCTTGATCTTTTCCCTTAGTGTCTCGTCCCTTCTGGCCCTTCGAACACAACCGCGCACAGTGAGGTGGAAGGGGCTCTCTTCCCAGCCTGACGTAGCCTCCTGCCCCCTCGCACACCAGCCCGTCTCGGGGCTTGGCCGGGGGTTCCCCGCTGCCTTCCTTCCAGTGTCCCTGCGAAGGCCGGCGCCCCCCGCGGCTGATGCCAGGGCGGCCGCGGCGCAGCCGTTCGCACGACGTTGGCACCCCGTCAAGACGCCCGGGGCGCGTCTTCTTGGGGCCCCGATTGTCTCCTCCGTCCTGCCCGACTCCCCGCGACTCCAGCTGGGGGCTTTCCTGGCAAAGATAGTGGAGGGTTGGCAGTTTCCTTCTCCAGCCCGTTTTACAGATGGGGGAACTGAGGCCAACGGGGCGTCACGCAGCTAGGAAGTGGGGCCCGCAGGTTGGAACTCAGGGTGCTGATTCCACCCGGGGGCCACTTAACTGCCCCTGTCCCCTCTGTGATGGGGAATAGGACAGGACAGACACCTACGTGTGTGAGCTATTACTGGCCCCTGGCTGCCCTCCAGCTGGGGCTTCTCTGCATTTTGCCAGGTCTCCCCAGCCGGAGGGCCGGTACCTGGAGGGGCGAAGCTAGTCTTTTATTGAGTGAGTGAAGGTGTCGAGGCGGCCACGGGCATGGGAAAATCATCTTTCCAGGAGGTGTGGTCAAAGATTGACCCAGGAGAGCGGGGACTGGCGTGGATGTGGACTTTTGAATGGGAATTTCAGTGGCAAACTGAGAATCCGGACTACAGGATGGGGGCGAGGGGGTTCTGGTGGCAATTAGGGTAGACCGTGACCCTCACAACTTTTGTCGTAAAAGTGAACATTTATTAAACGCCTATTATGCGCCCAGCACCGGGCTAACCGCTGGGCATACAAAAGAGGCAAAAGACAGCCCTTGCCCTCGAGCTGATGATGTAATGGCGGAGACCTCATGCAAACATGATACACAAAGCAAGATATTGTGGGATAAGTAGGAAATAGAGAGCGGTAGAATGCAGAGGGCTTGGAGCAGGCTTCCTGGAGAAGGAGGAGTTTTAATTAGTGAGAGCAGAGGCGGGAGAGGATTCTGGGCGCAGGGCAGAGAATGGCCAGAGCTGAGAGGTGGAGTGTCTTACCCATAGAAATGCCAGGAGGCCAGAGACGCTGAATCAATCGAAGAGTACCTGTCAGGAAGTAAGATGTAGGAAGAGCGGAAAGGTAGAAGGGGGCTAGGCTACCCTGTGAATGCTGAACAGAGCCGAGAGAGGACAGTGGCCAAGAGCAGTGTCATAGAAGGGTTTTTTACCCCCAAATGGAAGAAGGTTTGTGTGGATTTTAGGGCACAGGGGAAGGAAACAGTGGTGGAGAGAGAAACCTTAAAGATCGAAAAAACATGGAATCTTGGGGTTGGGGGAGAATTTACAAGTCATCTAGTCCAACTTAGGAGGGAATGTATGGCTCTCTAGAGTGAGGTAGTAATGGAATTTAGGTGTAGGTGACGAGGTTAACTTTAGAGAGGAGATAGTGCTAAATGTCCTCATTCTTCTTACCTGTTGTAATTCCTGTTGTGGCCCAAGAAGAAAAATAAAAACATGATTTCATTAACGTGGGCATAGGTAAATGATCACTCCATGCTCCTCACGGCTGATTCCATGTGAGTTGGGCCAAAAAAGAAAATCATCCCACTTTGTGGTCACCCCCCTAGTGATTATTCTCTCTGGAATTTTTCCGTTGGCATAGCTTTTGAGCTATATATATATATTGCAGAACTGCAGATTGTCTCACACATTTGACTGAGATTTTTTTGAGACCAGGTGTCCAAGTGGACAAGGGGCCATCTCCAGTTGTTCTGATCCATATCTTGCCACTGCACCCAGATGGTTCTGGAGGAGAAAGTGAGGCTGGTGACTTTGCAGAGTCCTGCCTCACTTAAATCTAAGCCACTTGCAAATCATGACATCACCTCCCTGATGTCATGGCTCTCTTTGAGAAGGAAGCACAAACAACCACCAAGGAGACAAAGGAATCTGGATTCTTGAGTTCACAGTCTGACTCAGACATTTATTAGTTCTCTGACCCTAAGCAAATTCCTTAAACCCTCTTGGCCTCAGTTTCTTTTTCTGGAAAATGGGAATATACCTACCTCCCAGTGTTGTTGTAAGGACCAAATGAGTTAATATTTAAGGCCTGGCACAAAGTAGTTGTTTAATAAATGTTTATTGACAGCACGTGTAAAATGCTTTGACAACCTTTAAGTACTAAAGAGGAGCTATTATACTTTATCTTTCCAGCTGTTACTTAGCACAATGTCTTATATACAGTAGGTACTTAATGCTCGATGTCTGATTGGCAGAAAGAAAAATGGGAAACCCTGAATGGCACAGCTGGGCTGGCATCAGGTGTAGCTCCTTTAGTTACAAGCATTTTTGCCACAGTTTCAAAAGGTATTTTTATGTTTTTTGATACAACAGGGTGGAATCTTGAAGAAAGTGCAGTAGTGGAATTTAGGATTCATGGATTCTAATCTAGTCCTGGCCATTAGTTTGAACCTTTCTCCCACCACGGTCTTGATTTTCTCGCTGGGGGAAAAAGCAGTCAGGAAACCACAGGCCTGGTGCAGTCTTCTGTGTTCCTTAACTTGGTAGTAATTGAAGAGCAGCTGTGACTCTGACTGCAGAGGACAGAGGTGAAATAACCAGAAATTGGAGAGAACCCAAAGGGTGGGGGTGAGATGCTGGGGTCATCCCACGACTCTCATGCTTTGATTTAGCGTGGCCATGTCATATTTACATTTGAAAATTGGTGTGTCTGATATTCTGGGAATTGACTTCAAATCCAATCACAGAGCCACGTGATGAAGACATGACTCAGGAAGACTTGGAGTTTCTCCAACATGATTCCTCAACACCTTGCTGGACACATTGTGAGACAGATGCCATGCAGTGGCTGAGGAGGACTGCGGGTCAGTCAACAAGTATTTACATTAAGTGCTTTCTCTGGGTCTGGCACTGTGTTAAGCTTTGGGAGCACATATGCGCGCGCGCACACACACACAAAGTCAAAAGAGAGGGTGTAACTGAAGAGAAGGTGGGTATTTTGAAATGTGCATCTTTCTAGTGAAAGCTGATTTATTTTGTCCTTGAAAGTTTGCAAAGCGCTTTACCGAAACTCATTTGGTCCTCACAACAACCCTGTGAGGTGGGTGCTATTATAGTCTCCCCAATTTACAGAAAATGAAACTGAGGCTGAGAGAAGTTAAACAATGTGGTGACAGATAATAAGCATCAGAGATGGAATTCAAACCCAGGTCTTTCAGGATCCAAGCCCAGCAACTACATCCACTATAGATCACTGTTTTGCTTTTTCCAAATTTTTTTTTTCTTCGTGGGTACTGGATCTGTGGTTTGGGAAAGGGGGCTTTGCTCTGTACTTTGCCATTGGGTATTAACATTTTTTCTATTGCTATAACCTCCTACAGACAGAAATACTGAGAGGCAATGTGGTAGAATGGTTAGTGCCCTGCAGTTAGAATCAGAAAAGCCTCATCTAAGTCCTAACTTTACCAGTTATAGCTTGGTATGAGCTTGGCAAGTCAAAACCTCCTTGGGCCTCATTTCCTTCATCCGTAAAATGGGGATAACACCAACACAGGCTACCTCACTGGAATGTTTTTGGTTTTGACACAGGCAGGGCTCCAAAGTTTACAAAACCCATTTTCATCCCTGAGGATGTTAGGTGTTAATCATCATTCCCATTGCAGTGGAACTGACTGAGGTCAGAGAGCTGAAATGACTCTAGGGTTATATATTTAAAAGGTGGTGCGGCTGATTTGGGGCTAGTTCTCTGCTAACTCCAAGTCTGGGGCTTTTTTCATTACATTAGCCTAGCAGGATCCAATGAGAGAATGTCAGTGAAAATGCTTTGACAGCATGATGAAATCCATCCAAGTCAGCTATTCGTTTTCCATTGCCCCACTGTCTTGGGGTGGCCATTGGTTGGCTAAGATTTTGCCATCAGAGCGTGAGCTCCCTCAGGAGTAGCCAAGCTGGAAAGGCTTCACATTCAGACCTAGTGATAAAGCATGTGTCTCAGAAAACAGTATGGTGCATAGAGAGGTTTATCTATAGAAAATGGGCCACTGAGTGAGACTTTTTTTTTGGATACAGCAACCCTTGGAATGACTAAAATACAGTGACTGGCACACAGCATTCCACATTGGTGCTTAATAAATGTTTGTTGCCTGAAGTGGATGAAATAAATTTTAGTTATAATTTTTAAAAAATGGGACAGCTTCATCCCTAGAAGGTTGGTAATTTGGTAATGATGTTTTGGTTTGGGCTGTAGTCACCTACAAAAACTACCCTCTACATGGAGGAATTGGAATCTGTGGTACAGCACAGGAGTATTGGAGTGGGCAGAAGAATTTGGCCTGCTTTAGGATTGGGTCACAAGGGTGAATGCTCCTTTCAGGATTTGTTTGGTATGGCAGACCCCACTTCCTGATGTTCCCTTGCCTACAATTTGAGAAAACAGGGAGTTCTGCTTTATAACGCAGACAGGGAAGGTAACAGGTGCTTTTGTGTGACCCACAAGATGATGTGATCATTGATTTAGAGCAGAAAGAGACCTTAGAGGACATCTAGTTCAGACCTTTTTACAGATGAGGAAACAGACCTAGAAAGGTGAAATTACTTGCCCAAGGTCCCAAAAGGGAGTAAAAGGCAGAGCTGGGATTTGAATTTGGGTAAGGGAGCACTCCTTCCAATGGACTATGCTGGTCTTAGTACTTAGTTCTTAGTACTTCATTACTCTCTATCCCTCTCAATTTTAGGATACCATTTCTGGTAGCCAGTGCTGTCATATTGTTTACCTGGAAGTGAAAGCTAAACCTATAAGTGGTTGGTTCCTTACATAACAATTACAGCTGTGGCAACAGTCTGAAATCGCCATGAAAAGGGGGCTTCATGGCAACTCTGTTCCTTCTGCACTCCCTTTAGTTTGAGGTTAAATGAAAGAGAATTCAGAGAGTTTTATTCCCGTCACCACTGCTCTCTGTTGTTTCTGACTTACCCCCTCATCCCTTCTAATGGTCTCAGGATGCTCCTACTGCCCCCCACACAAAGGAATTACACTAATTTTCTCAGCACTGATGTAAATCCAGAGGGATGGAACAGGCCAAAAGATTGCCTCATCAAAGAGCTACTTTAGGGTTAGAGATTTTTATCTTGTTTATTTACCAAGAAGACAGATATATTTGAAATTACTGGCATTGCTCAGGAATATGTTATTGGGAGGTGGCCACCTCTCCTTGGCAGTTTGTGGCTCACCTCCAAGGGCCTAAAGGATGTGCTCCTGGCAGTCGGCAAAACCTGGCTTTGTAGAGTATGCTTAGCCAGACTTAGACAAAAGGATAGGAGCTAGCCTTTAAACAGGCTGGAACATTTTCCCTTGGTTGGTACCCAGCCAAACTACCCCCTTCAAAGGGAGCCCAAACTGTGTCAAAGAAGGGGTTGAACAGAAGGCACTTTGTAAATGTTGATGAGTGTTAATGCAAGCTACCCCAATCTACCACACACTTTACTGGGGGAGTGGAAGGGGTGTTTTTCGTGAGATAGATGAGTAGGAAGCAACTTAAACTTGTTTGGTTTGTAAAGAAGACTTATTTACTCATATGAAAACCCTCCTCCAGTGCCAGGGCACAATCCACATTTTTAGGAGTTAGTCTGATGCTAAAAGATGAGAATAGGGTGATCCTTACCCTTCTTCTCACTGCAGAAGAGGACTGTTTTAGCTTAGACATGACAAGTAAAGGGAGTGGGGTGAGGAGAAGTCAAGTCACCCCTCATGAGGTCCTACATCACCAAGCTGAATCCTATATATAAATAATTTAAGTCTAATCTATAAACATTATTTGGTTTAAGCCATGGTTTAAGAGGACCAATAAGGGATTACTGCATCATTCTAAAGTGCAAATCCTTCAGCACTGGGCTAGAGCACATCTGGTTCACCAGAAGGGGTTGAGGTGTAGGCCCATCTCCATGCATGCTCCATGGGCTAGCTTCCACAGGTTACAGTCTAGCAGATGAGAGGGAGGGAGCTCTCTAGATCACTCCCACTTCATCAGCAAGAGGATGAATTGATTTCAACCTCCTGAAAAGAGAGAGGGCAAAGCCTAGGAATACTTTAAGTGAGCCCTAATCAGACTCAGGAATCTTTTCCTCATGAAGGCAAATTGCTTAGCTGGTAACGGAAAGGCAAAGTGATAGCTCTTTGTGGTATGTCAATCACCTGAACATAAAAGCACTGGCTGTGAGACATATCTCATGATCTCCTGGTCGTCTGGTATGCCAGCCTGGGAATGGTAAAGATATAGGAAGCAATGGACAAAGAGCTGGGGGGGAAGCAGCACAGACCATGCTAAAAAGCAAAATATTTTCTTTGCATATATCCACAAATCTGTATATCTCCATATGCTCCCCAGTCCCTGGGATAGTCCACAACATAGCCCTGACTGCTCTGCCTCCCTGAGATTCCTGATCCTACTACATTAGGGAGAAAAGAGCTTTCCAAACCCCCTACAAGGCAGAACACAAACAGAAACCTTTGGATTCCCCATTAAGAATCAGAGACTCTGACAAGATCCAGACGAGAGGAGGGAGCAAAGCTGAGATGAGGTGCACACGATCCTGCCCTTATGTATTCTGGGGCTGGGATCTGAGCCTGTCAGGCCAGAGATGACTCCTCCAACATTTGGAAAGGAAACACAAAAAGGTCAAGTATGAAACTGAGAATGAATTTAGCTGAGTGCTATGTGTGTGTGTGTGTGTGTGTGTGTGTGTGTGCCTTTGGAAGAGAGCTCTGAGCAAGGGAAGGAAGCTTATTCAGCTGGTCACACTACAAAAAAGTATGAGAGATAAAGGCTCCGTTTGGTAGAAAACTAGCAGCATTTTTGAGGGTCCTAGTCCAGTCTTGGGCAGCTTTGATCCAGCAATTTCTGCTGTAGGTAGGACCCCCGGCTTGCCAAGGTACAGTTACAACTCATCCATCATGGCCAGCAAATCATCACCTTTGCTGGTGCTCTGTTGGGGTTGATCATGGATCTCAAATTCCCCCATGATCCGAGTTAGCTCTTCATTTCTTTGCTGGTCCTGTTAATGAAAGTAAAGGCAGAAATGAGCAGAAAGCATGTTGTAGGAGGAAGTGCGTTTTAAGAGAACGGTTCTATCTTGTTACTCAACATGTCATCTCAGGTCACTAACAACTCTAGGTAGTAAGTACATTTTGGTTTCCCATCTGCTCCGGCTAGAGGGTTTCTTCCTCTTCTAAATCTAAATGGTGTTTTTATTTATAGTTCCTTAGTGGTACTGATCATATTTTGGCTTGTATAGAAATTGCCTGTCTTATCTTTCCTGCCATGTTATAAGCCTTCTGAGGGCAGGGGCTGTGTATCCATCTTGGTTGACCTTTCAGGGCCCACTACTGGGTCCTATTTGTAGTAAATGTTCATTCTGCTGAACAAGATGCCCCTCCCAAGATAAGCTCATCACTTCTAACTTCACCACTATGCTGCTAACCCAAGCCTCGGACAACACCTCCCTCAGTCTCCTCTCCTTTCAGACTGGAGGGCTGGAAGGTGGAGTACCCAACTCCTCTCAAAGCCCTCCTGAATAGAGGGTAGTAACTGGGCCTTCAGCTCGCTCCACTTTGCACCTGCTGCTCTGTCTGCTTCCACCCCACCATCCATCCTGGCTTTCTAGCCTCCTCTTGTGTGTTGTATTCCCCTGTTAGATTACAAGCTCTTTTTTTCTTATAGGTATCTCTAACATTTAGCACAGTGCTGGGCACACAGTAGGCATTTAATAAATGTTTACTGAATTGAATTAGATATCTGTTGAACTGAATTGTCTTTTAAAGGTTATTTTAAAGGACTAGATTTTGACTTTGGGGTGGAAGAAACTGAGGTGGAGTGACTTACTCAAGGTCACCTAGCAAGTAAATGGAAGCAGCAGCATTAGGAGCTGGGTTTCCTGGTTTCCAATCCAGTGGCTTTCCTGGTATCCAATTAATTGGGGGTTTCTTTCTTTGGGGTAGTCCCAAGAATGTGCCCCTCTTCTCTTCTCTCCTACACTACTCATTACTACAATTTCTCTGTTCAGCTGAGAAGCTTCTTATTCTTTGCCACCCAACTCCCATCCAAGCTCAGTTTTCCATACAAAGTAGGTCCTGGTATAAGGCTCTTGCTTCTTCTCCAAGCTAAGTCATGTCCCTGCACTCACTCACCTGGGCCGCCTGAATGTTGATCACTTGGTATAGTAACTCTTCTGGCCTGGTTAATGCTGCATGCCTAAGGATGAAGGGAAGGGAGAAGAACAATACATTTAGATTTAGAAGAAAGAGATCAACGATCTAATTTTCTGCAGGTTTTCCTAATATGATCAATGCTTCCTTACATTAGTACTCTGAGCTAGATCCCCTTATTTCAGGGCATGCTGGAGGAGCTTTCAAAGCAGCCTCAGATGGGCTGTTTCTTAATTGCTAGCCTAATCACTCTCTATTTTTATGGAGTAGGAATAAAATAGCTCGACAGGTAGGTGGTTCAATGGACAGGATTTAGGGCCCAGAGTTAGGAAGATTTGAATTCAAATCTGGCCTCAGACACTCACTAGCTGTGTGACCCTGGGCAAATCCCTTAACCTGTTTGCCTTAATCTACTGGAGAAGGAAATGGCAAAGCAGCATCTTTGCCAAGAAAACCCCAGGGACAGTACTTGTGTGCTGTGGTCTGTGGGGTAACAGAGAGTCGGACATAACTGAACAGCCACAGAAATAAAACAGGTATTGGTTTGACCATCAATACTAGAATTATAACGTGGGTGAAAAGTACACATTTCTAAGACTATGATATTAGTTTAGCAGACTGCTGAGTTAGTTTGTTTGCCTTCCTATTTTTCAGGGTCACTAGCCATTACCTCCATGTTGATTGTGAGGAAGGCTTACAAATGCCTAACTATAGCTATATATAGACACACATACACATGTAACATAAAATACGCATATGTATATATACACACATATACTTTTGATTCTTTTGAGTTCATGCCATTTATGATTTGCAACCATACTGTATGCCTAGGAAAATAATAACATTACAAAGAAATAGATGGGCTTTTGTGGCACTGAGCAGTCCTGAGGTAGAATCAGATTTGCAAAGGAGGAGATGAGGCTGGGTCACATTTGAGAACACTTTCATTCCAAACTGCTCAGTGCCACAAAAGTCCATTTCTTAAATGTTATTAGTAATACCACATGGCCACAAATCATAGAAGGGCATGATCTTAGAAAATCAAAATTGCAAGTAACTCAAAGGTAAAGATCAAAGGACAAAGGTAAAGTAAGCAGTGAGGGTAACAAGTTGCAGCACACTATCAACACCAAGAAGAGCTCATTTTTAAATAGTGCTTTGGGAAAGCACTTTTCCTCACTGTGTGGTATGCCATCCCCATTTATCTTCAGTAGGTCCCTCCTTCACCATTGCAGGTCACACATCTCAACCCTGTGTCCTAGTGCTCATGACATTTGAGTTTCCCATCTAGATCATAGCCACCCCTGGAGGCCATGGTTTATCCTTCAGTCACTTCCTTTCTGGTTCATGTTTCTTTGGTAATTTCTTTTATGCCGTTTCTCCCCTCAGTTCTTTATTGGACATATGCTGCTGCCTCCACATACCCGAGTCACATCACTCTAATGACAGACTCACTGCTCTAATGTGGCTTCTTAGCATCATGAGGATATTGATGTCAAAAAGATGGGCCTTTGTTTCAGGGAGAAGCATGGGGTCAGCTCCCTTTAGAAGTGAGGGAATGGGCTCTGGGCGGTTAAGTGATTTGTCTATGATTATATAGCCACTAAGTTTCTGAGCTAAGATATGAAACCAGGTCCACTGAATCTAAGTCAAATGCTCTTTCCATTACATCTTGCTGCCTCTCATATTTGTGTGACAGGTATGAGAAAGGACATAAAACACTTTATGATATGGTATGTATGACATAGAGATTGGCCAGTCACCCGGCAAGATGAAGGACAACAAATAGATAATCCAAGTACTGCATTCATAAACATGATCTCTCTCTCCCTTCTTCCCTGCCTCCCCCGCCCCGCTCTCCCTCTCTCTCTCTCTTTCTCTCTCAGCAGAGTAGCAGAAGGCATGGAGGCCTGTATTCTGAAGGGGTAGGGGGAGAGAGTACCTATCCTGACAGACCCACCAAAGTACCAACAGGAATAAAACATACTCTTCTTCTTCGTCAGTGGTAAACAGATTTAACCGAAATCCAGGTTCAGGACCACTGGTTTTGTTAATCTCCATTCCTCCCATCAACCTGGCCAAGAAATTCAGTTCTTCTTTAGCAAGAGGGTTCGGGGCAGTATTCTCCTAGTAAAACAATTTCATACTTTTTAGCTATGTGAAGGTGTTCATACTTTTAAGCCTTAGGTAACATATATATCTATATCTATATCTATCTATCTATCTATCTATCTATCTATCTATCTATCTATCTATCTATCTATATATATATATATATAACAGATCACATAGATTTGGGGTTAGCATTTCAAATAAAGGAAAATATAGTTAAAAAAAAATAAAACCACATGATTTCTGGGGTGAATTAGATCCATTTAGAAAGCCTAGAAATGATGCTTATAATCATTCTCTAACAGTGACAGAAGAAAGCTCTTAGTTGTAAGAGAGCACTGATCTGAACGCTAAGTAGAGACACTTCACTTGACAAGCCCAGCTGAGGTGTATGAGGCCTCCATGACAGGCTTTGGAATGGCTCCAGTGACAGGCTCTAAGACAGAGGCCCCAGATAAAGCCCCAGCTGCAACAGTGCCAACCCCTTCTTCACAAAGTATTTTTCCTCATCTGTAAAGATGAGAGCTTTGCTTTTTACTTTAGGGTCCATTAATTTTCTTATTCTTTTGGCACTATCAACTAAATCCGTGAGAACAAGGGCTTGCTCCCAGGTCTCATTTTGGATGAGCTTTCACACTGCCCTCTAGTGGTGAGAGATGCTACTGAGAAGTATTAGAGCACTGAATCCTGGGTAAAAGTGATTTACTCCATGACCAGTTGCACTGGGAATTTATATATAACGGAACTTAAAACCTTGCTTATGATTCATGCACTGCATCACTAAACAGAGAATCTGTAGAAGTGCTGGTATCAAGCTATGGGATCCACTGGCTTAAGGGTGCTGGTTCATGTGACCTGGTATGCGGTGTCTGGGTTTGTCAGGCAAAGGCCCAGATGACCTACATCTGCCCACTAAAACAGCACACTCTCAAGGAGAGTTAGGAAGAGCACACACGCTTCTGATGGACCCAAGACTAGGACAAGCGCTGAGGGAAACATTTGCTTTAAACTCTCAATTATCCATATCCCTACCCTGACTGCTGCAGGCTATGTTCACAGGAAAGGTTCAACACAGACTAAAGGTAAAATATCTCAGAGTAGAAAGGAGCTCACCTTAGTATTCAAAGCTGAGTTCTTTGATGCTCCAGACACATGCGTTTCCACTGGCCGACTAATGCTGTACCTGGTATCCGTAACAAGTAGTTAAAACATTTTCCTAGTTCCTGTACCATTTCACAGGTTTTCTAATTATTTCTCATTATAACTCCCACATTAGTTATTTTGAGACATTGAGAGGCTGGAGTGTAGAGTATGGTTTTAGGTGTATGGATTTTGGAAAGGTATTTGGATGCTGGATTACTAAGTGGGTATTAAACACTCAGAATTTTCAACCCTTCAGGAGTAAACAAAAATAGGAAACACAGAATAGGGAATCATTTCCCTTCATGTTTTAGGGTCATCCCTAAATAGGGCCAAATGTGATAATCATGTGTAAATGAAAAATGCATGCTATTAGATCAATAAAAGAATAAATGAAAAAGCATTTGAGGCAGCTAGGTGGCTCAGTGGATAGCTCACTGGCCCTGGAGTCAGGAAGAATCTGAGTTCAAATCCATCCTTAGATATTTACTAGCAGTGTGACCTTGGACAAGCACTTCGTTTCTGTTACTTTAATCCACTGGAGAAGGAAATGGCAAAGCACTTCAGAATCTTTGCCAAGAAGACCCCATGGACAGTATTGGTGGGCTATGGTGCATGGGGTCATGAAGAGCTGGACAAGACTGAATGACTGAACAACAAAATGTGCCAATGCTGGGGATACAAAAGGAAAAGCAAGACAGCTCCAGCTCTCAAGAAATTCACATTCTACGAAGAGGACAGACACATATTGGAGGCTCCAGCTACAAGTCCAAAAGAAAGGCCCAGTGGTCTTTAGGGTACAGCCTCAGGGCAGACAATGATGTCTCTTTGGCTGTTTGCTGAAGGGCACAATTACAGGCTCTGGCTAGCCTTCTTCCAGGTGATTGGTGCCTTCTTTCTTTACCTACAGAGTTTTTTCAGTGGTTTCTATGACAAGATCAAGGATCTGCATTCATTCCACAGAAGGAAGAGAGTCATCTCTGCCTTTCTCAATGGCTTTTATTGCTACACTCAAAGGGGTTTTTAATTCCGTCATTCTACTTGGGTTCTTTCAGGAAGACAGGGTTTACTTACATATTTGTCCCTAGTGTGAGGACTCTGTCTCCATAAAGATCAAAAGAACCTTCACTCTGTGCCCTGACATAGTGTCCACCATGCTTAAATTCCACTCTCTTCACTTCTTCTCCTTTGTTATTAAACATCCTGCAACACAACGAATGGTTAAGAATGATTCCAAGGGGCAAAGATCTTTATGTGCTTTATTCTTTATACTAGAGGAGAAGGACTTGCTGTTTTTGCCTAGAAAACATTTTTCCCAACATTACTGGATAAGCTCTAATACTTTTTAGAACCACACAGGGTAGAAAGTGCTCTGTAGAAGGAAACTTTACTGAACTCTGTATAGTAAGGCCACTGACTGACACATTAGTTTATAACAAAAACAAATCTCAAGAATTCAAAGAAAACTGAGGAAAAAACAAAGAAGAGAACTGAAAGTTACGTGGTCCAAATATTTGTCTTGTACACAGACAGATCACCAAGAATTACATCATCTCTGACAAATAGTCATTAAGCCTCAGCATAATGTATCCAGTGATAGGGAACCCACTAACCCACTCCATTTTTGGATTTCTCTAATAAAGAGAAAGTTATTTTTATACTGATTCAAAATCTGCATCCCCAGCAGCTACCAGTCCAAATTAGTTTTTTTTCAATTCTCACAGAACAAGTTTAATCTGTTTTTCACATGAAGAGCCTTAAAATATCTGAAGACAGTTACTATATTTCCACTAACTCTGACTAGTCTGTTGAACTACTCTTTATAAGCGGTCATCCAGTCAGTCCCCTTGTCATGCTGGTCAACCTCTTCTCGGTTGCTTTCCATGGATGTTTGATCATTGCTTCTCTGGTGGAATACAATGCCCTAGGAGGTAATCTGGCCAGCACAGAACTGTGTAAATAACCTTTGCTGTTTTAGACAATGAATTTCTATTAATGGAACTTTCGTTTTTGGTTTTTTTTGGTGGAAAGGGGTAGCTATATCATATTGTTGACTTATATTGAACTTTTAGTCACTAAGATGTCCACATGATATCAAGTTGTGTCTCCTATATCCTGCACTCATGAAGTAAACTGTTTAAAAGGTAATAAGAACCTCTGTCAAATCATTACTGCTGAGAATTTACCTGATGAGTCCAGGAACTTCAGTTCCCCATGGAACAGGCCCAGATATTGGCAATACAAAGCGGCCATTTGAATTCTGGACTCTATCCTTTAGAAATATGGACACCTAGGAAAAATATAGTAGTGGTATCATCATTTTTAGTATCAAGTATTTAGTATCAAGCAAAGTGAGTACAATCTAAGAATCAAATGTATACAAAATAATTTCAGAGACTGTTAAGTGTGCTAGAACTCGCTGTTACAGTCATTGGTGCAAGGAGGAACGAGTAAAGCAGTAGGGAGGAAGGTGTCCATACACAAGTGAGTTAGGTGTGAATTTGTGTTTTACAGCCTTCTTCACAAATGAAAACCCTTAATGCCAATTTATATTCCATTGTTCACTGGGAGTTTGATGTGTCATGAACTAAAAACTGTTAAGAGACTTTTAACAGCTAATCATATGAACTATTTAAAGTTATTTATGTATTGTGAATAAATCTATTTTTAATATCATCTATTACTAACATTTTATGTGGCATGACTAAAAGAAGATTTGGCACTGTGGCTTCCTCAGGATTTTAAAAATTGCCTTTATAAATGAAACATAACATTCTCGTATTGGGTGATCTTAGAACGTGACTTGATTTTCCATTGTTAATAGTCATACCTAGTCAGTATCTACCATGTGGGAGGCCCTGTGCTGAGTATAGAGAGTGCTGAGTATAGAAAGACATGTAAGACCTGGTCCTTAGACTAGAGCTTACAATCTAGTCTGTGACACAGATCTTAAAAAGATAACTAAGCATACAAAGAAGCATATACAGATAGTAAGTGTTAGAGGAGATCCTAGGAAAGTGGGCTGGGCTGGCAGGCTTCATGGAGGAGGTATGACTTGAAAACTAGAGTTTGAAGGATGCGTAAGACTTTGATGATTGGAGAGGATCCATGGGAATGGTGTGAGGAGGGGTGGGAATAGGAGTATTGAGTTATCAGGACCAGGTGACTGGAGGAATGGATGTGTATAGGGGAATGATGGAAATAAGATGGGAGATGTAATTATAAAAAAAGCTACTTGTGTTAGTTCCTGTCAGAATTCAACCATATTAAAAGTCACTTGTATTTCTTAATTTAACCATAGAACCTGTATTTTGCAAACAGAACTTCACTTGGAGGAAAAATGGTGATTAAATAGGTGATCTCTGGAGATTACCTCACATTCTCCTGCAAATGGAGGCAGAGGGGTCTTTGTGTCTAATTGAAACAAATGAGATATTTGTCCCTAGAAGACTCGCAGTATGATTTTAAAAAACAGGAATCAAGGACCCTGACCAAGTTATACCTATAGATAGACTCATTATATTAATGTTATTATTGTTGTTGCTATTAACAATTACTCACATTTCTAGAAAACTTTACAGTTTAAAAAGTGTTTTCCTTATCACAACACTGAAGTAGATAGTACAAGAGTCTTTGTTTTACAGATGAGGAAACAGATGAGGCCCATGCTAGTAAAGTACAGGGCTGAGTCTGAAACCTTTACTCAAAGGGTAGAGTTCTGTCCACTGTACTGGCCCTCCCCAGAGTGTTCCCCTGAACCCTGCTGCCTCTCAGTGTGGGTCCCTCAAACATACACTTTTGTGTTCTGACCCCAGCTCCATTTTAAGGCTGATTGATCCTGTAAGAGACTGTTTATCCACTTACCCGGATGTGCATGTCCTGAAAGAAAATCAGTAGGGTCTGTCTGATGAGATGGAACTCACCATCAGAAAGACAACTATACACCTGCCAAAGAACGGAGAACAAAGTCCTGTGAGCTTTCTGGGAAGGGGCAGGGGTGGGTGCTCAGTGAAATGAAGGGTCCAGAATGGATCAGAAAAGCAAAGCAGAGCAGCAGCAGCCATTACAGCTGGGCCACCCAAGGGAACAGTTACAGAATCAAAATGAAACTAGCATGAAGAAAATAGAGAATAGACATCTTTAAAATATCTTTACAGTACTTTTTCTCTCCCCCCACAAAGCTCCTGAGAACATACCTTACAATTTAATAAAAATCACAGAGTTCTAGCTCTAAGGAAACATCTTAAAGGTTTTCTAAGACAGTCTTCCTAAGCCCCTCCTTTCTCTCCCCATCCATAGTATTACAGAGGAGAAAACTGAAGTTTAATGGAGAAGAGACTTGCACTTGGGCTGACACTAGGGGATACCTAGAAGAACATTCATTATCTACTTCTGGGGAGGTTGGAAGACCACTGCTTGGGGATGTGGCAGAAGAGATCCCTGGATGTGAGGTTGGATTAGATGCCATTTTGAGATCCTGTATACTACAGCTCAGAGACTCGAGGATTCAAGAAAATCCTTTCCAAGCAGGACAGAAAACACTGGCTACTCTGTGGTCACGGATGGGGCAAACAATTGAAGCTAAAGTCTAAAATGTTTCTTGAGGCAATAGCTTCTTCTCAGATATTTCAGAATTTTGTTAGGAGACTTTTAGGCTTCCATGGCCATGGACTTTACCTTTCCTAAATACTGTAATGACAAAGAATGTTGACAAAGCTGAGGGCTTAATGACTGATAATGTTCTTACTTCAATTATGTGTCGAAAGGTTTCATCCACTTGGTTCACGATGGTTGGGGAGTCACGGATAAAATCCTTGATGGCATCTAAGTGGTTGAAAGTGACCAGCAACACATCCTTAGGTCGGGGACACAGCAACACTTGATATTTGAAAGCCATGGTCATCAAGTCGTAGAGCTGAAAACCCGCACAAGAAACACAAAAATAAATTACTGAAGTCATAATGACTGGTCAATGACATTGTGCTATTAATACTTTTTGTGGTTGTTGAGTCATTTCAATCGTGTCCAATTCTTCATGACCCTCTTTGGGATCTTCTTGGCAAAGATACCAGAGTAGTTTGCCATTTCCTTCTCCAGCTTATTTTAGAGATGAGGAAACTGAGGCACACGGGGTTAAGTAACTTGCCCAGAGTTGCACAGTTAGTAATTGTCTGAGGCCAGATTTAAACTGGGGAGGATGAGTCTTCCTGACTCCAAGCCCAGTGCTCTATTCACTAGGCCACCGATTATCACTCCTCCATTAAAATCCTCTGTGGTCTCATTGTGATATGGAAGTGATTGTAGATTTTCTCAGTTTAGAAATGCTTCATGTGCAGGTTTGGGCATGACTGAGGATCAGTTTTCTCAGGATTAGCCCAGCTAAATTTGGAGCGACTCATCATCAGAAGGTTGGTGATTAATTTTCTTGTCCCTTGCAACTCATGAAGAACATTTCCAAATGCAGGGAGCAGTGTGATCTGGGACAGAGTGTCCACCATGGTGAAATCATATGTTTACTGGGTTCATTTCTTTTCTTGATCTCATCTTCATTTTTTTTCTCTAGACCTTGGACTGGACCCTGGACAGACATTAAGACTGACAAAGAGCCAAACACATCTCCAATTAAGCACCTCATTTTTCACTTTCCAAAGCTGAAACCATTAAAGTTTACTCTGGGGACCTAGACTTCTACAATAAACTTCCTGCCACTCACCCATTTCCAGATTCCTGGTATATGCAGAAGGAATACTCTATTTCATCACAGGACAATGGACTGCAGAAGCTCCAGCCAATGGTTATTTTCTAGTCCTATGGCCAGCATATTCTCAGTTCTTGTTCCCATTAACCCAGTGATCCAGTCACTGCCTCCAGAGACATTCTCAGGCTTCCCATCCCCATCCAGCTCAAGGCTATCACTTCCAAAGGGGCAGCTAAGTGGTGCAATGGATAGAGCACCAGTGCAGAAGTCAGGAGGATCGGAGTTCAAATCTCACCTCAGACATTTGACACTCACTAGCTGAGTGACCTTGGGCAAATCACTTAATCCCAATTGCCTCATCCTGGGTCATCTCCAATCTTCCTGGTGAATATCTGGTCACTGGATTCAGATGGCTCTGGAGGAGAAGTGAGGCTGGTGCACAGCCCTCCCTCACTCAAAACAATGTCAAGTGCAAGTCATGTCATTATTTCTCTGATGGCATGGTCTTCTTCAGCAACCAAGGATGAACACATACTTCACTCCCAAAGCACTCTTCCATTGTCTCCTTCCACGATACCCTCGAGACCCCCATTTAATTAGTGACTTTCTTTTATCCTCATCTCCTTTTCTACTCCCCATCTTCTCACTGAAACCTTGTCTTCTCTGGAAGACTGTATTCCAGAGCATCCTCTTAGGAGAAAGATGCTCCTGAGGGAACTACGAGCTCACTGACTTAAGAGCTAGGTCACTGCTAGGTAAGGCAGTTACAACAACTGGTAAAGACTTGGCTGCCTGGCCACAGGCACATAGACCAGCAGGTGTCCGCACAAGGCAGGGCTACGTGTGGAGTCCTGTGAGCAGCCCATTTTAAGGATAATAATAATAATTAAAAATTATAACAGTGATGATGATAGGTGGCAGTTATGTAGCACCCACATGTAGGCTTGTACAGTGTTTTATGTATACTTTATTGCTTAACACAACAACCTAGGATGCTGTGTGATTAGGATCCCCATTTCACAAATAAATGAGGAAACTGAAGCTCAGAGAAGTGACTTGCCCAGGGTCAGACAGTTCAGAATTAGGGTCTGTGGCAAGTGTGGAACCTAGGCATTGGTGCCTTCCAACTCCATCCTTCATTCTGGCCCGTGTCTGACAAGGATCACCAGGATGGGGAGGGGGCTCCATCAGGCTTCTGCAGTATGATGAGCAGTGGAAGGAAGTGTTTCCTTCAGCTGGAGAGAAGGAGGAAGACCTTCCAGCCCAGGAGAACTCTGGAAGGGGTGGGGCACTCAGGAAGGAGCAGCTCTATGATGGACGCTGACATGCAAGGGCCCACTCTGTCTCATACTTTAGAGGAGGAAATTTCTCAGGAATGGGCTGGCCTTGATTCCTTTCAAGCTGGAAATCTGTGATTCATATCCCCAGATAAAAATGAAGAAGATGCCATGACAGGAGGTGTCAGTGTCCCCCGGTCTCCATTGCCATTCCACCATCACACAACAAACTTTGCTGTTTTGGGGGTTATTCTATCTCCCTTTATCCATCAGTCAACAAGCATTTATGAATCTCCTGTGTGGTACGCTCTGTGCTATGCTACACTATAGGGATGCAAATACAGAGAGTGAAACAAGCCCTACTCCCACAGAGCTGATGTTTTAACAGGGAAGACAATGAATCCATATATAAATATACACAGAATAATTATAAAGAGAATAAATACCAAAAAAGCTACAAAGTGATTAAATTCAAGGCAGTTTGAGCACTAGTATTTAGAAGAAGGTTTCACATAGAAGGTGGAGCTTGAGCTGACTGGAAGAGATGAATTCTGAGATGGAGAGAAAGGAGCACATCTGGTGGGCCAAGGCACAGAGGGAATGGAGGGTCATACACAATGGAAAGAGAGAAGGCTAATTTAGCTGGATCTCAGAATGTGGAAGAGGGAAACATGTCTGATAAGGCTGGAAAAGAAAGGGTTTGAAGATTGCTAAAAGCTAAACAGAGGAGTTTCTATTTTATCCTAGGTCTAACAGATGACTGACTATGGGAGTGATATGGTCAAATCTGCAGTTAAGGAAAATCCCTTTGGCAGTAGGATAGGCTGTGGTGGGGAGAGGCCTGAGATTGGGAGACCAATAAAGAGGCCCTTATAATCAAGATGAGAGTTGATAAGGGCCTAAGGTTATTGGTTAGCTCTATGAGTAAAGAGAAGAGATTGGAAGAAGTAAAAACAGTAAGATTTAGCAATTGATCAGATATTTGGGGTAAGACTGGGAAATTCAGCATAATGCTGAGATTAAGAATCCAGGCAACTGGAAGGATGATGGTACCATCTATAGAAATAGGGAATTTGGAAGACTAAGAGATTTGGGGGAAAGATGAGTTCAGTTTCAAATATGTTGAATTTGAGATATCTTTGGGACATCTGATTTGAAATGTTCATTAGATACTGGTGATAGGGGCCTGAAGCTCATCCAGACCCTGGCCTGGATGTGAAGATCTATGAGTCAAATACATAGAGATGATTAAACAGAAAATGCTTAACTTGGAGTTCAAATCTCAGCTCTGCTGTGTGACCTTGTGCAAGTCACTAATGTGCACTAAGCCTCAATTTCCTCACCTCAAAAATGAAAGGATAGGAACAAATGCCCTCCAAAGCACCCCCTCCCTCCAACAACTCCTGATCTGCAGTCCTGTGATCTGGGCCACAGCCTTGCTGTTGCATTTTAACCTACCCATGTAGTCCCTCTCCCTCCTTTTTTCAAGAAATCTGAGAGTAGCTCACAATCATCTCTCCAACTCAACTTGTCTCCATAGAGCTTGAGATCTCCTCAAATATCTCACCTCCAATGACCTACAGCTTTACTCTACCTCAGTGACCCACAGGCATGGTCAGTCAGACCTTAGAACACCACCACAACCGAGGTATCGCCTTAATGTTGGACATTAAGCCCCGTCTCTGGTTATAGTCTCTTACCCTCCCATTTCTCCTGTCTCTTGTTAAACCTGTTTTTGATCTTTCTTACAAGTCCCTTCTCTCAATCTATCACCCCTCTTCTGGCCCTTCTTTTCTTCCTGTTGAGGGAGACTTGACTTTATAGACAATCAATTCAACTTTTATTGTCCTGAACCCATCACTTCCTTGGCTCTCTTGTTTTACTGTCAATTCCCAACTCTGCATCACCTCACTATCCACCTTCTTAGCCTGTATCTACTGGGTGCTGTTGAAAGAAGGCACACCACTAAGTTCACTGCAAACTATGTGGTCTAATCTCTTTCTCTTTTTTTACTTAATACTATTCTTTCCCCAATTACATATAAAGATAGTTTTTAACATCAATTTCTGTAAGATTTTGAGTTCCAAATTTTTCTCCCTCTATCCTTTCTCTCACCTCTCCCCAAGACAGCAAGTAATCTGATATAGGTTATACATGTACAGTCATGTATTTCCACATTATTTCCACATTAGTCATGTTGTGAAAGAAGAATCAGAACAAAAGGGAAAAACCATGAGAAAGAAAAAACCCAAAACAACAAACAAAAGTGAAAATAATGTGCTCTGATCTGCATCAGACTCCATAGTTCCTTCTCTTGATGTGGTTTGCATTTACCATCATGAGTCTTTTGGAATTGTCTTGGATCACTGTACTACTGAGAAGAGCTAAGTCTGTCTTGGCTGATGTTCGCAGAATGTGGCTGTTACTGTGTACAATGTTCTCTTGATTCTACTCACTTCACTGAGCATCAGTTGATGTAAGTCTTCCCAGGTTTTTCTGAAGTCTGCCTGTTCATCATTTCTTATAGTACAATAGTATTCCATTATATTCATATACCACAACTTGTTTAGCCATTCCCCAATGGATGGGCATCCCTCATCAATGTCCAATTCTTTGCCACTACAAAAAGAGCTGCTATAAATATTTTTCCTTTCTTACGATCTCTTTGGGATACAGATCTAGGAGTAGTATTACAGAATGAGAATTACAAATTGCTCTCCAGAATTGTTGGATTAGTTCTATGTGGTCTAATTTCAATTGGGTCCTTACTAGCACACAGCCAAACTTATTTTTCCTTCATTCTCTATTCCAGTCTTTTCAATAGCTCTTCTATATCTTATCTTTTCTTCTCAAAGCCCTAATGCCTTCTCATTTACTCTTGTCTACTAAGGAACAAATGTTTTTGCTTCCAACTTTACTGAGAAAATTGAGACCATTCATCTTGAGTTCCCTTATCTCTTCTATTCCACACCTTAAAATATATACAAGGCATTAAATATATATATAACTATTAAAGCTTAAAAACTACACTAAGACTTCTGGGATACTCTACATATATATACATATACATATATATATATAATATATATGTATATGTATATATCCATTAAGAGACAGTGGATGAAGATCTGCCTATCTACTTATCTCTCTGTTTATTTTCACCCCCTCCCTTCTCCTTACTAACTTATGTTTTTGAATAGGAAGTCTAAGCCAACTTCTACTAGTCCAGGCCAATCCATCTACCTCTGCCCTAGATCTCATCTTCTCATTTCTTCTCTAAGGGCTTGGCCTGTGCCTCATTCCCTCTCTCCCAATTACATTTAATTATTTCCTATCTATTAGCTCTTTGCCTGCTGCCTACAAACATGATCAGGTCTCCCTCATTTTTAACAAAGCCTTCCCTTGATCCTGCTGTGCCTTCAAATTATCTCACTTTCTCTTCCCTTTCACTCTCTCTTCCCTTTCAGTGCCAACTCTTAGAACAAGTCATCTATATTTGTTGCCTCCAATTCCTTCTCTACTCCTTACAATATTGATTTTGATTCTGCCAATTGGCCAAAAGTGTACCCTCTAATGTTATCAGTGATTTCTTCCGCTAAATATAATGACTTTTTCTTAGTCCTCATCCTTTAACTGCTCTACAGCTTCTAGCACTGATGACCAGCCTCTCCTTGTTGGATACTCATTATCTCTTCTCTTGGCTTTCTTGTCCCTGCTTTCTCCTGGTTATCCTCCCACCTGTCTGACTGCCCTCCCTGTCTTGGCAGATTATCCATTTTTGCAACCCTTAGCTTGGGTGTCTCACAGGGTTCTCTCCTTGGCTCTCTTTTCTCCTCTCTTTATGCCTCTCCCTTGATGATCTCATTTTTTTCCATAGGTTTAAACATCACCTCTACCCAAATGACTCTCAGATCTGAGAAAATTTGAGAAAAGATCATATATCAAGCAGAAATCTCTCTTAAAATCTAGTCCCACATTATCAATTGCTAGACATGTCTTTGATTTCCTGTATTTCGAACTCAACATGTCCAAAGTGAAATTCATTAAATTGTCCTCTAAGCCTGTCTTTCCTCAAAACTTCTCTATTTCTATTGAGGGTACCATCATTTTTCTAATTACCCTGCTCCATGGTCCAAGTCATCATTGATATTTCCCTCTTCCCCACTCCCCATATTCAATTAGTTTCAGATTCTACCTTTGGAGTATAGTCCCCTTCCCTCCATTCACTGCCACCACCCTAGTTTCTACCCTTACTACTTCTTGTCTAGCGTGAAGGTGGAGTTGTAATTATCTTATCTCATTTAACCTTAATATATTAATCAATAACAATCACTACAACTTACTACATACTAACTACAACTACAAAATAGCTTTTACTTAGTATTTTAAGATTTGCAAAGCACTTGAAAAATATTATCTCATTTTTATCCTCAAAACAACAATAAGAGGTATGTGCTTTTGTTATTCCTATTTTACAGTTGAGGAAACTAAGTGACTTGCTGAGGGTCATACAGCTTGTAAATGTATGAGGCTGGATTTGAATGCAGCTCTTCCTGACTCCAAGTCCAGAGCACTATTCTAGCTGTCTCAGTGGGAGAGAAAACTCAGTATCAGTTGAGAACATATCTTGATTGAATCAATCAAACCCAGAGGTGTGAACAAGGTCTAAGCATCTCTATCCAAGCAATCAATCAAAGACTTCAGATTAAATGCAAAAAGTACTTAGATAAACTGGAGTGACATTGACAGGGTTGGCTAAGGAAACCTGGATATATCCTGTGGGTCATAGATAAAATATTGAACCAGTTCAGGCTCAGGAGATTAGAGTAATTACAGTTAGTCCCCTGAGAAAGAATTTATTAGGAGGAAGGAATGGCACCCTCTGCTGAAGTCTGTCTTCTTCCTCCAGTCCCACTGACCTGAGGAAGACCTTGTGAACTCTGTAGTTAAGGAAGACTATCCATCTTCCCACAGTGTCAGGGTCTCTGAGAAGGTGACAGCAGCTAAGACAAAACCAAGGTCAAATGATGAAGATTCACAATTTCATAAAAAGCCTTGTAGAAAACTATATCATAGCCTTCTAAGCCTCAAAACCTATGATTACATGACCCAAGTGTACAAATATATTTATAGTAATACTTTTTGCTGTATCAAAGAACTGGATATTCATCAAAAGAATGGATGAACAAATTGTGGTATGGAAAGTTAATGGAAAGTTATTGTACCATAAGAAGTGACAAATGGGGATAAAGCCAAGATGGAGAAGTAAAGCAGTGACTCACTGGAGTTCTCCCAAATTCCTCTCCAAACAACTTTAAAATAAGCCTCAAAATGAATTCTGAAGTGGCAAAACCAATAAAAAGACAAAGTGAAACAATTTTCCAGCCCAAGACAATCTGGAAGGTTGGCAAGAAAGGTCTGTCTTACTGGGATGAGATTAGCGCACAGTCCATTGGAGGCCTCTCCCTGGTAAACCAAAAGCAGGCCTTGGGGATAACTGAAGGGGAAGTGGTGGCTTCTGTAGCTCTCAACCCACAGATGATAAGAAGGTTGGAAAACTGGTCAGAAGATTATACCAGACCCTTTGCTGGCCGTGGGTGCAGGACTCTGTTGCATTGCCTATACACAGTCCCTGATTGCAGTCCTAGGGCAAAGAGAAGCACTACCATCGTAGAGCATGCAGCAGCAGGGGTGACAAGGATCTTGGTCACAGTTCCAGGGTAGAAAAGGGTGGCACTTGTGGTTGCTCACAGACAAGAGCACAGACCTGCAGAGAGGTGACCACCTCTCCTTAGATCATAGTACCTTGGAAGAACTGAAAATTTACAGATCCCCAGAATTAGCTCTGAAAATAGCAGCACAAAAAGTCTAAAGCCTGGGACAGTGCCCTTTCCACCCTGGGAGTAGAGCCCCAACTTAAACATCAAGTTAAAAGTCAAGTAATAGGCTGGAAAAAGGAGCAAACAACAAAAAAATAACCTGACCATGGAAAGTTACTATGGTGATAGGGAAAGTCAAAACACAATCTAAGAAGAAGATAACAAAGTCAAACTAGATACATCCAAAGTCTCAAAGGCAAATGTGAATTGACCTCAGGTCCAAAAAAAAATTCCCAGAAGAGTTCAAAAAGGATTTTAAAAATCAAATAAGAGAGGAAGAGGGAAGATTGGGAAAAGAAATGAGAGTGATGCAAGAAAATCACGAAAAAAGAGTTAACAGCTTGGTAAAGATGCCCCAAAATATTGAAGAAAATAACATCTTAAAAAAAGAGTAGGCCAAATGGTAAACAAGGCACAAAAATCCACTGAAGAACTCTTTGGAAAAACTGGCCAAATAGAAAAAGAGGTATAAAACTTCACTGAAGAGAAGAACTCCTTAAAAAAGGAAAACTGGCCGAAGGTAGGCGGTATAAAAACTCACTGAAGATAATAATTCCTTAAAAATTAGAATTGAGCAGGTGGAATCTAATAACTCCATGAGGCATTAAGAAATAATAAAATAAAATTTCAGACCACCTGAAAGCCATGGTCAAAGAAAGAATCTCACTATTAATAGAAATTACCAAGGAAAACTGGGTATCTTAGAATTAGAGAGTAAAATTGAAATTAAAAGAATTCACCAATCACTTTCTGAAAGAGATCCCAAAATGAAAATTCTAAAGAATATTACATCCAAATTCCAGAATTCTTAGATCAAAGAGAAAACATTATAAGCAGTCAGAAAGAAACACAGTCAAGATAGCACAAGATTTAGAAGCTTTTACAGTTAAAGGATCAGAGGGATTGGAATATGATATTCTGGAGGGCAAAGGAGTTAGGATTACAACCAAGAATCACCTACCCAGAAAAACTGATATATAATCCTTCAGAAGAAAAAAAAATGGATATTTAATAAAATCAAGGACTTTCAAGCATTCCTGATGAAAAGACCAAAGCTGAACAGAAAATATGACTTTCAATTATGAGATTCAAGAGAAGTATAAAAAGGTAAACAAGCAAGAGAAGTCATAAGGGATTCAATAAAGTTAAACTGTTTGCATTCCTATATGGGAAGTTGTAACTCCTAAAAATTTTATCATTATCAGGGCAGTTATATAGACAAAGGGAATGGGTATGAGTTGATTATGATGGGATAATATCTAAAAAAATGAAATTAAGGGGTCATAAAGAGGGATGCACTGGGAGAAAGGGGAAGAGAATGGGGCAAATTATCTCATATAAAAGAAGTAAAAAAAGAACTTTTATAGTAGAAGGAAGGATAGGGGGTGGCAGACAACATTTATATCTTACTGTCATCAGAATTGGCTCAAAGAGGGAATAACATACATACTTAGTTGGGTATAAAAATTTATCTTATCCTACAGAAATGTAGGAGGGGATGGGCATAAGAGGGTGGGGCTGATGGAAGGCAGGGGAGGATTGGAAGAGGAGGTAGTCAGAAGCAAAAAAAATTTTGATGAGGGACAGGGTGAAAGGAGAAAGAGAAGGATAAATAGGAAAAAATAGGATAGAGAAAAATACAAAGTTATCTTAACTGTGAAAAAAATTTTATAGCAAGTTTCTTTGATAGAGTCCTCATTTCTCAAATATATAGAGAACTGAGTCAAATTTATAAGAATATAAGTCATTCCCCAATTGATAAATGGTCAGAGGATATGGACAGGCAGTTTTCAGAAGAAGAAAGCAAAACTATCTACTGTTATATGAAAAAATCTAAATCACTAATGATTAGAGAAATACAAATTAAAACAATATGGGAGGGGATGTAGAAAAATTGAAGAAAGCTAAAGCAGTGTTGATGGAGTTTGGAACTATGTACAAAACTGTACATACCCTTTTCCCAGCAATACCATTACTAGTCACTATACTAGTCTGTATATTAAAGAGATTTTTTTTAAAAAAGAGAACCATATATACATACAAAAGTATTTTATGGTAGTGCTTTTTGGCAAAGAATCAGAAATTGAGGGAACGTCCATCAACTGGGGAATGGCTGTGAACAAGTTATGGTGTTTGATTGTGATGGACTACTATTGTGCCGTAAGAAATGACTGGAGGAAGCTTTCAGAAAAACCTGTAAAGACTTATATGAACTGATGCAAAGAAACAGGAGAACAGTGTACATAGTAACAACAATATTGTACCATGATCAACTGTGTAAGACTTAGCTAATCTAATCAAAACAATGATCCAAGACAATTCCAAAAGACACATGATGAAAAATGCTATTGACCTCCAGAGAAGGAACTGATAGAATCTGAATACAGATCAAAACATACCTTTTTCTTACTTTCTTTTTCTTTTTTTTGTTCTGTTTTCTTTCATAGCATAATTAATATGGAAATATGTTTTGCACGATGGGTACATGTACCACTTAATTAAATTGCTTGCCTTCTCAATGAAGGAGGAGGGGAAGGAGGAAGGAAGAGAATTTGAAACTCAAAATTTTAAAAGGTGAATGTCAAAAATTGTTTTTTCGTGTAATAGGAAAAAATAAAATATTAAAAACTAAGAAGTGACAACTATAAAGAATTCAGAGAACTTTGGGAAGATCTGCTGTGAATTGACACAGAATGAAATGAGCAGAACTAGGGAACTAATTTATATGATGACCACAATATTGTGTGATTTACCATGACTTCAGAAGATTGATAAGGAAGCATGCCTCATGCCTCTTCATGAGAGGTGATAGAATAGAGGTACAGAGGTACATGTTTTTTTGGACCTTCCCAGTATATTAAGGGAGGATCTGTATTGGGGGTGGAGGTGGAGGATGAGTAAGAAATGAGAGAATTGTAAGAAAAAGAAGTTGGTTCAATAAAATAAAAGAAAAATTCAGAGGGGAAAATGAAAAGAAGATCTGAAAGAGACAAAAACATCCAATATGCAGAGAAGTACAAAAAAATGTGAAAAGAAAGAACGTGGAGGTGATGGGCATAGAAAGTGTTCTGCCTCTCTCCCCCGCAAGCTGGGCTCTGAAATCAAGGAGACATAGAGGGCAATAGCTTGAGGGGATAGTAGGGCCAAGGGAAGGTTTTTAAGGCTGGAGAAGACCTGGAGTATGTTTACAGGCAGAAGGGAAGAAGGCAATAGATAGGGAGAGGCTGAAGATTAGAGATAAAAAGGATGATTATGAAGGCAATTATAGATACAACCAGGATCGGAGGTACAATTAGAAGGGCTAGTATTGGTGAGAGGGAAGTCCACCTCTTTGTCAAAGACTGGAATAAAGGAGGAAGGATGATGCCAAGTTATTTTGTGATGGAGGGTAAAAGGAGAAGGGTGAGTGAATGGTCAAAGCCTTCTATTTTCTCAGTAACATTTGAGGTGAGGTATTTTGATGACATTGTAGATGAAGGGGTATGTGGGAGGCTTGAGAAGAGAAGGTTTGGAACATCTGCTAAGGGAAGTTCAATGGAGTCAGCTTTAACAGTAAAAGGATTACCTTGCTATAGACCAGGTGTGGGGAATCTGCGGGCCTTGAGGCCACATGGCCCTCTTGGTCCTCAAGTGCAGCCCATGGATGGAATCCAAACTTCACAGAACATGTGCATTTGAGGACATAGTGGACGATGTGTTGCCTCAAGGCCACAGGTTCCCCACTCTTGCTATAGACTTAAAAAAAGATCTCCCAACACCTAAAGTTATCCAAACATGGGATCAGATGCTTTGGGACATACTATGTTCTCTGTCACTTGGGGTCTTCAAAATCAATCTAGATGGCCATTTGTTGGGATGCTGTAGAAGGAATTCTCAAGCTGAAATAGTTTCAGAGGTTCCTTCTGTGACTTTAGAGGTCCCTTCTACTTCTCAGATTCCACAATTCTGAGTCATTGAAAGAAGCACAGAGGTAGATTAAAGCCAAAAGAAGAGAGTTTCAGGATGGAGGAAGCCATATACTGTAGAAGTCAAGAAAATTCAGATGGAAGAAAGAGCACTGATGACCTTTGGAAAAGCAGTTTTGGCAGAGTTGTGGTAGGAACCAGATTATAAAGGACTAAGGATGGAGAAATGGGAGGCACTAGGAGTAAATCACTTATTTTTAGAAGTATAGCAGTAAAAAGAAAAAAAACATATAGGATCACAGATGTAGAATTGGAATTTTTTCTCTCTGAACTCTCTCCGTCTCCTATCTTCCCTACTATAAAGGGCAACAGCATCCTCCCCATCCCTCCAGCTCACAACCTAGGAGTAAACCTGGCTTCCTCATTACCTTTCCTTCTCAACCTTACCTTGGCAACGTCTTCTCTGACACTGCCACACTCTAGTCCTCCGGTGAGTCTGCCTGCTTCAAGTCTCTCCCTATTCTAGTACACCCTCCATTCAGCCACAAAAGTGATTTTCCTAAAGCACAGGTTTGACTATGTCATGCTTCCACTCCCCACTCCCCTCAATTCCCCACTCAGTAACCTCCAGTGGTTCCCTATTGCCTCTAAGATCAAATACAAAATATTCTGTTTGCTATGCATAGCCTCCTCCTACCTTTCTAGTCTTCTTACACAGTACTTCCCAAAATGTACTCTTTAACCCAGTGTCACTAGCCTTCTGGCAGTTCCACAAATGAGATCCTCCATCTCTCAAGCCCAGGCAATTTCTCTGGCTGTCTCCCAAGTCCCAAACGCTCTCCCTCCTCCACTCTGATTACTGACTTCCCAGGATTCCTTTAAGTCCCTATTAAAATCCCACCTTCTGTGGCAGATAGTAGTTAAGTAACTTGTCTGTGATCATGAAGCTAGTGAGTTGGGCTGGATTTGAACTCGTCTTCCTGACAACAGGTCCGATACTCTACCTACTGTGCCATGTAGTTGCCTCCAACTCCCGTTGGACAGCCTTACTTAATGGGCTGCGTTAATTATATCATGATACAATACTTAAATGAATGCTGTCTGACGATCACACTGGTATCAATGTTTCCCATTTCTACAGCCCTTTAAAGCTTACAAAGTACTTCCTTTATGATGACTTTGTAAGATGAGTATAACATCATGAGCTCCCTGTGATAAATGAAGCGGAGGTTCAGGGAGGCTGAATGCTGTTTCCATGATCTTACAGGTAGTGCAGTGGGAGGGGAAATGACTGGGAGGCTGTGATGACAGTGGGGCCTCAGTGGAGCTGCAGGGTCTGATGAAGCCCCAAAGATGTGCCGCAGCTCAAGATGTCCTTGGTAGGTAGGCTGGAGTATCTGCTATTTCCTTGAGGAAAGAGGCAAAAATCTGGCACTAGTATTCCTCAGAGTGAAATGCCCCAACTTGTTTTCCTGAAGTGATAATTTTATGTGACTAGATTAGTATAATTTTGAAAATATTTTAATTTAAAGGTAGTTCTTGAGATTTCCTGTTTTCTGCAATAATATACCTAATTGGAGGTCAAATAAGGATAAATATGAATTAAGTGGGAGAAGAGGGGAAGATTATTTAGTTTAGGTTATCAGTTCAGTCTGGAGAAATAAAACAAAAATAAGGACAGGCAGAAGAAATGGGCAGAGAGTGGAGAGAGTCTGCTCACCTTATCCATGCTGGCCTGGTTGAGTCTCATGATGGAGGCGTGAGCCAGGCGATCATAGACTGTTCTCAGGGCCTTCTTGGAATAGAGCTCTTGGGGCTTGAATAGCTCCTCCAAAAATTTTTTATTGAACATGGTTGAGATGATATCATTCATAACTGTAAAGAAAAAACAGAATCCAGCTGAGTAGTGTACAGGAGGAAACTCTTCAGAAGCATCCAAGAAGGATGCACCTGGAGTACACGGGTCTAGGCTGGGCTGTGCTTTTTATGAAATACTACCAGGAGAGAAGTGGTAGAATAGAAAATACAGCTCAAAAACAGAGGAAGGAAAGCCTTGCAGTGGATAGAGCACTGGCCCTGGAGTCAAGAGAACCTGAGTTCAGATATGACCTCAGACACTTACTAGCTGTGTGATCCTGGGCAAGTCACTTAACCCTGTTTGCCTCAGTTGCCTCATCTATAAAATGGACTGGAGAAGGCAATGGCAAACCACTTGAGTATCTTTGCCAAGAAAACCCTAAATGGCATCATGAAGAGGACATGACTGCATAATAACAGCACTATGAGGGAGGTTTTCTTTTTCTACCTTTAAAAAATCCCTACTAAGAGATCTTATTTCCTTTAACAACAAACATTTATTAAGAGGCCCCAGTGTGCAAGGCACTATGTTAGGCATGAGGGGAGGATACAAAGATAAAAATTGCAGTCTGGGCTCTCAAGTTGCTGCAGCCTTCAGGGGGAGGGGAAGGAATATGTTTTCATAGAAAAAAACACTACAATGCAGTGTGTGAAGGGCAAAGAAGAAATCCAGGGAAAATGCTCTGAGGGAATTTTAGGAGATAGAAAATGGCCCTGGTAGCCAAGCTGAGTCTTACCACATTTTGGCTGAATCGAGAGGAAGGATGAGGGTTGGGAAAGGCATCAAAGTGGTCCAGGCATTGTGGGCAGCCTGCTCAGTCACGGAGGTGGGAGACAGGCTGTATTCAAAGGACAGTCTAGTGTGGCTGGAAGGGAGTGAAGCGGATGATATGAAATCGAGCCGGAAGGGAGGCGTAAGCCAGATTGTTAAACACCACAATACGGAGTTTACAGTTTATACTTTGGGCCACAATGAGCCACCGAAGGCATGGCAGTTAGCACTTGGAGTTGGGATGCTAACTGTAGCAGCTGTGTGAAGGATGGCTTGGAGGGGAGAGACTGGAGGCAAGGAGATCAGGAAAAGGCTATCCTAAAAGCCCAGAGAAGAGGACACAAGGGCCTGAACCAGAGCAGTAGATGTGAGTGGAGAGGAGGGATGGGTATGAAAGATGTGATAAAAACAGAACTAACAGAATTTTGGCAACTGATTGGATATGGGAAGAGGGAAGATTCATCAGAGGTGACTTTCAACCTAGGTCACATGGCATTTAAGAAACTGGGGAGTTTGAAAGGTGAATTATTACTCTGAAATGTGAGAAAGCTGATGTAGCTGTTCTCCTCTTCCTCAGAGTGGGTGCTAAATTGTAGAGCTAATTCAGAGTTTTCAGAGCTCAGAAGTGGGTAGAAAATATTTATAATTATGAATGTCTACGTCTAAGTCCCTTCCTGTTGGTAAGCAATAATAAAGCTACAAAACATCTTAAAACATTTTGTAATTGGTCAATTCTGTTCACATCTTGGATGGAAGGGCCAGGGCTAAAATATGAGGTTTAATTTTTATTTTTCCACAATCCATAAAATAATGGTGCAGCAATCCTCACTACTTCATACCTCCTGAATTTCGAATTCTACTCTAGCAACCATACTTTTACTTGAAAATAACCAACACACCAACATAATATATCAAACCAACATAATGTATTAATTCCTCATTTCTAACAAATTAGATTTAGATTTTAAGAACAGTAAGGGTCCTGAGAGATAATTTGGTGCAATCCCTTCATTTTGTGGATAAGGAAAATGAGACAGAAAGACTTGCCTCAAATCACATAATAAGATAATTGTTGGCCATAGCCTTAATTATTTTTCCACTGAATATTTATTTGTTTCAAAAAAGCTTCTTATTCACTTTGTCTTGTCAAATTCATTACTTTCAAGCTCACAGCATTTTCTTATTTTAAAACACATAACCTTAATTAACTAGTTTGAAAAATGCAAAGTAAAAACCCAAGTAGTTGCTTTGAGGCTAATAATTCCAATTTATCTAACAATTTAAGGTCTAAAAAACACGTCCCTCATAATAGCCCTGTGAGGTATATAGTGCAAATGTGATTATCTCCATTTTACAAATGGGGCAACTCAAGCTCAGAGAGGGTAAGTGACTTACCCATCATTACACAAATGAGACCCCACCAGGAAGCTAAAAAAGAATAGAGCCCTTTCCTCAGAGATAATAGTGATTAAGGCAGAGAGGAATGTAGTAAGAATCCATCCTACAAAGTAGCACAGTCAATGACTGTGTGTGTGTGTGTGTGTGTGTGTGTGTGTGTGTGTGACTCTGGCAAAACTTAGAAATAGCTATTCTCTGAGGCCTTTGAGAACCCTGCAGGAATCCAGGAAAAAAAGAGATTAGGACCAGAAGAAGCAACTCTAAAGGAGAACTAGGTTCCCCAGGTAATGAGTTAATCACGCTGGCAAAGGAAAAAAGAAAGTTAAACCCTTCCTTCTGAAATGTGAGTAAGTCTATGCTAGTTATAATAGCTCATATAAAGAGGGCAGTCCAAGAACACTGTCGGAAAAGAGGTAGGAGCACAAATGGAGTTGACTCCCTAAGGATGGGATACAAGGAAAAGGAAATGTCAGAGGAGAGACTTCTTGCTATTTTAGGGCCGAGTCTGGTGATATTCCCATTGCTACCACCCTGGCTTAGTCTTTCACCGAACGCCCCTACCTGTGTTACAATAATCTTACAGTTTGTCTCTTCATTCTAAATTACATGACAGCCTGACAAAATAGTGTTCCTTATGCACACTTTGGTGACTAAGGCAGTAAAGTCCAGATTCCTTACCATGACATACAAACTCTTCTGGAATATACTCCCTTTTTACCTTTCCTGCTCTGTCTCACACCACTAATTCATCATGCTCCAATCAAACTAAGTTACTTGTCCTTCCCTAAATAACTTGGTGCTTTCACCCATGCCATTCATTCCTTCTGCCTAGAATACTCTCCTCTTTGTCTTTGTTGAAATCCTTTAAGCTTGGTTTACATGTTATTTCTTCCATAAAACCTCTCTTGGTCCTCTCAGTGAGAACTGATATTTCCTTCCTCAGAACCCTCATAACATTGCTCCTCTCTCATGTACTCACCGGGTTCTTTTTTGCACAATAATTACTAAAGTGAAGGTATCATGAAGAGGGGGAGCATATCTTCTATCATTCTATCTTCCCCTTGTCTATAACGCCCTCCAAAGCACAGGCTTAGTAAATAGCTGTTTCATTAAAGAACATTTTTTGGGCCACAAGAAGGACCATGTTTTTAAGTAGTCCATTTCATGCCAAAGACCATATGCCACCATCTCATACATCTGTCTGTGCCAAATAACAGTCTTTTACACTCAAACAGGAGGTTATGTGATCAAAATACATTACTGGTGTCTATAAAACCATGAGTTAGGGGAGCTCCAGGTCCTGCATTCTACCAGTCAGTCTGTTAAGTCTTACTAAAGAATGCTGGGGATACAAAGACGGGCAAAAGCAAAGATCACTCCCACAGGTATCCTACATTCTAATAGTGGAGATAACACGCAAACAGCCATGTATATAAAAGATCCATACAGTGGGAATAAACAAAGCATTTATTAAGCACTTACTATGTGCAAAGCACTGTGCTAAGAGCTGAGGATATGAATAGAAAGCTAAGACAGCTCACATGCCAAGGAAGGGGACAACACAAATGGAACATTTCAGCTGCAAGTGAAAAGAAGTCCTGTTGACCTCCGTGTACACTAGCAAAGCAGATGGGAATACCATTTCTTTAGTTTCATTTCTACTGATCAAATCCTATTTTTTTCTGATGCTGAGTCACTGGATGGTGCCAAGGACTCTGGTGACAAGAACACTCCTTCCTGAGTCTTCAGCCTCTGCAGGAGCTGCTGCCAGGCTGCATCTGCTCAGGGGTAGCCTTCCAGGATGATGGCTGAGGGCATGGGCCAGAAGCCCTTCCCTTCCCAGGAAAGGTGCAACAGAAATACCTCTAATCTTTCTGTTCCTCAGCATCATCCTGAGCCACTAACTTTACTCTGGTAACACTCTCCACTCTCCTCAATCCTGATCCCTTGGTGTACCAGTCCAACTCCACACTCTCCTTGAATCCTCATTTTGATTCCCTGGCTCCAACGTCCATGGTCAATTAAACCAGAACAAACCTCAACCATGGATTATTCTCACCATTAACCTTCTTTGTTTCTCATCACATGAACGTGAACATAATGGATGAAATCCTGAAACAGTGCAAACTGGGTCCACTCTTAATTTATGTCAGTTAATCTCAACTAGCCTCTCACGACAGCAAGGCAAATCTACTAATCCTCCCTGATGCCCTGTCCCATTCTTGACAGCAGCTGCTACCAACCTCTTCTGTCCTTTAGCCTCCCATGCTACCCCTCCCCCTAGCTTGATGCTGAGAATGTTGCCTCATATTTTACTGAAACAACTGAAGCCATTTGCCAAGAGCTCCCTTCTCTCTACTACACATATCACATCCCTTGGATATGTTTTCCCACTATGTCCTTCACTCAAGTCTCTGATGATGAGATGGTCCTTCCACTTGTTAAGGCCAACCCTCCTACACAAACTCTTGATCCTATTTACTCCAGCAGATTGTCTCCCTGTCATCTCCTATCCACTGGTACCTTCTCTGATGCCTACAAACATGCCTAAGGCTTCACCATCTTTACAAAACCCTTACTAGATTCTACCATGCCCACCAGTTATCATCACATACCTTCCCTTCTCATCTACACTTGGAAAAGCCATCTATAATTGATGTTTCCACTTCTTTTCTCATTCTCTCCTAAACCCTCTGCAATGTGGCTTTAGACCTTGTTATTCAACTGCAACTGCTCTCTCCAAAGTTACCAACGACTTCCTAATTGTCAAATCTATTGGCTTCTACTTGATCTTCATACTTCTATAGCATTTGACACTGTTGACCATCTTTTCCTCCTGTACACTTGCTCCTCATTAGGTTTCTTTCGCTCTTCTCCTACTTGTCTGACCACTCCTTGGTCTCTTTTGCTGGATCTTTGTCCATGTCATGTCTACTAACTGTGTGTGTCTTCCAAGGCTCTGTCCTGAGCTCTCTCCTCTTTTTCTCTACACTGTCTTATTTATTGGGTCCCATGGGTTCAATGATCATCTTTATGTACTTGGTTTTCATACCTATTTCATACCTATTTATCTAGCCCAGACCTCTCTCCTAGGCTCTCTTCCCACATTATTACATTCCAAATTGAGTGTCCCACAGACAGAAATCTCAAATTCAACATGCCCAAAATAGAACTTGTTATCTTTCTCTACAAACCCCCAGCTGAGTGCCCCACCATGCTGGCAGTCATCCAGGTCCATCAATTTTAATGTCATCCTTTATTCTTCTCTCATTTATCCTATATCCAATCAGTTGCTAAATCTTATATTTCCTTTCTCTACAACATCTCTATAATATGTCCCTTTCTTTCCGCTCAGTCATCACCCTACTTCAGACCCTCATCATTGCTCACCTGGAGTAGTACCATGGCCTTCTAACTGGTCTTCCACTCCAATCCTTCTTCCACTGAGTTTCCTTTCTTTTCAGTCTTCTTACATTATTTCACTTCCTTCCATGTACTCTGTGATCTGGCAACACTGGCCTATTTGCTCTTTCTTTCACACAACACTGTTTCCCATTCTAAACCTTTGCACTGACTGTTCCCCATGTCTGGAATGCTCTCCTTGCCAGCCTCCAACTTCTAGAATACTTGACTCTTTCAAAGACTCAACTCAAGGCCTTCCCTAAGAGGCCTTTTTCCATCTCTCTAGCTGTTGATGCTGTCATCCCCTCTTAGCTTACCTTCTACCTAGTCTGTATTGATCTTTTAAGTTCTGATTTTTGTCACTCCCTCCTATTGGAATGTAAGCTTCTTGAAGTGGCAGCTAGGTGGTGCAGTGGATAGAGCACCAGTGCAGGAGTCAGGAGGACCTGAGTTCAAATCTCACCTCAGACACTTGACACTCACTAACTCTGTGACCTTGGGCAAGTCACTTAACCCCAATTGCCTCATCCTGGGTCATCTCCAGTCATCCTGATGAATATCTGGTCACTGGATTCAGATGGCTCTGGAGGAGAAGTGAGGCTGGTGACCTGCACAGCCCTCCCTCACTCAAAAAACCAAGTCAAGTGCAAGTCATGTCATTATTTCTCTGATGGCATGGCCTTCTTCAGCAACAAAGGATGAACACACACACGCACACACACGCACACGCACGCACACACACACACACACACACACACACACAAGCTTCTTGAGGACAGGGACTGTTCTTGATTTTTTGCTATACCCCCAGCAAAATCCAGGAAGACAGGCAGCACAGTGCCTGGTACACAGTAAGCACTTAATAAATGCTTGCTGAATGTCAAGAAGGTAATGTTTCCTCTAAAATAAATTATAACTCCTCTAAGACTTAGCAGACAGACTTTAAGAACTGCTGAGGACAAAAAATGTATCACTATATAGCTAACTTGTCATCCCAGAATCCCAGAGTCATAGGTTTTGAGAGTTGGAAGACACCTCAGAAATCATTTAGTCTAACCCTGACACAAAGTAGTCTCAGAGTCCTCTGGCCTCCTGAGGCCTGAAGAGTTCCTCTGAGGAGCTGTCCCCTGGTGCTGAGTGCTGGTTGTGACATCGAGTCTCTTCCATTTCCACAAGTGCTTCTGTTTCTGAATCTGGTCCCTCCTCTATATGACAGCCCTTCAAACATTGAAATATTGCTATTGTATCCTCCCTGATTCCCTTTCTCCAGGTTAAATATGCCAAGTTCCTTTGATTGATCCTTATATGTTATGCTCTCATGGTCCATCTGGTTGCCCTCCTCTCTTTCCTCTTTAGCTTATCAATACATTTCTTAAAGCATGGTGCCCAGAACCAACTATGGTAGTACAAATGAAATCTCATAAGAACAGAGTACTGTGGCAATATTACTTTCCTGCATTAGGAAGCTGTACTCCTCCTGATGCAGCTTGAAACTGCACCTCACACTGTGTACCCACATTGAGGTGGGGGGGGCTTTAAAACCTCCAGAGTCTATTCATACCAACTGCTGCCTACCCATACTATCCCCATCTTATAAGCAATGGAGTTGATTTTTTTTGTACCCAAGCATTAAGACTTTACATTTATTGCTATAGAATTTCATCTTTAAATTCAGCCTAGTACTCTAGCCTGCAAAGATCCTTTTCGATTTTCCCTGCCATCCGGTATGTTAGCTATCCTCCTAGCTTTGTGTCACCTGAAAATTTAATGATCATGCTTTTTGTGCCTTTATCCAAGTTACAGATAAAAATGGTAAAGAGTACGGGGCAAGGAATAAATCCTGAAGTATTCCCCTGGAGACCTGATGCTATGGAACCATTAACTACTACTCTTTGAGTGGGCTACCTGGATAATATTACCTAAATCAGGGGTGGGAAACCTGCAGCCTTGAGGACACATGTGACCCTCTAGGTCTTCAAGTGTGACTCTTTGACTGAATCCAAACTTCATAGAGCAAATCGACTGAGTAAAAGGATTTGTTCTGTAAAACTTGGACTCAATCAAAAAGCCATACCCAAGGACCTAGAGGCCACATGTGTCCTGGAGGTCTCAGGTTCCCTACCCCTGAGTCCCAGATAATATAATCCACTGATCCATGTTTCTCCAACATAGACACAAGAATAGTGTGATACGTTTTATCAAAAGCTTTGCTAAAGTCCAAGTAAACTAGATCCACAACATTAACCCACCAATTTAACAATCCTGTCAAAAAAAAAATGAGGCTAGTTTGGGATGATTTGCTCTTGATGAAGTCTTAGTAGTCCTTTGGAATACTCACTACCCATCTCTAACAATCCTTTGTAGAATTTTTCCAGGAACTGAAGTTAAGATCACTGAACTAGAGTAGACGGTACTCTTCTTTAAAAAAAAATTGGGACATTGTACTTGTTCAGTCTTGAATCCTTTCATTTTCCATAATCTTTCAAATATCACTGATAGTGGCTATGAAATCATACCTACCAATTCTTTCAGGAACTGATAGAAGACTCTGTATGAGCTAGGCTGATCTCTGGACAACAGACAGACTAGACATACATCACCAGACCCACACTTAAAACTTTTCAACTTCTATAGGACTTTCCAGAACTTATAATCTGCTGGCATAACCTTTGAGAACATAGGGTCACCTCCATACCACAATGAAGTATCAAAGTAGGACTTTAGCAAAGGAGATACATATACAAAAGGTTATTTGAATCTATATTGTAAGTCTCGAAATCACTTAACCAATAGAATTCTAAGTGTGGCCTAAATAATACTTAGGTGGAACACAGAAAAGTATAGAGGATAGACGTATTTGAAAGGGACCCAAGAAGATATCTAATATAAGCTTTGCCTGAAGGGTAAAAACCTTTAATGATGAGAAGCTTATTATCATATAAAGCAGTCCACTCCATTATCAGACAGCTTTGTTTATTAAGAACTGCTTGTAATGTACACTATGTACACTTGGTACTTCTGTTTGCTGTTGTTATTTTGGGTTGGCATAGAAGAACAACCATCTTGACAGAAGCCATAAAGTTTTGCCAGTAATGCAAGTTGGATTATTGAGAGTGTCAAGAAGTCAAGGACATACAATGACAAGAAGAACCAAGGTGGGTAATTACATTGAATTAGATAATTGGATGTCTGCTTGGAGCTTGCTTCTGACTATATTAAGATGTGGCAGGCATATGCGAACTAATAATTGAAGACAGCTGTGAGGATAGCCTTGTCCTATCTTGAGGAAAGCCTAGGAGCCTGCTCTAAATAAATTTTCTTTTTAGGAATTTTCAATGGAGTTGAGAGATTTAGCCATAGTGACAAGGGTGGGTAAACTCTTCACCAAAAAGAAGACAAAGTGTCTAGCTTCAGACAAATGTGGAAGACAAGGTTCTCCTTGTGCTGTGAGCTATGAACTGCAGAAATGGTACCATGTTCACCTATCTCACAGGTCAAAGAAAAGCCTTTACTGTACAAAGTGTAACTTTAGTCTACATGCTAGAAGAGAAGGCAAAAAGAATGGAGGGGTATGTATCTACTCTCCAGATTACCAGGATGAATAAATACTTCCTTGACAACTGGAAGAAAAGCTTCCAGGAAGAAACAAACAAGAAAAAAGATGTAAAATGACATATAAAGAGTATGAATCTGTCAGGGAGTTAGAAGATGGAGGAGCATGACACAGAAAAAGGAATGCCTGATGAACATTTAGAGCTAAGTAATAGATAAAAGTTTCTTTTTCATTGAGAGGAAAAGATGGGTCATTTTCGGAAGAAACTACTTCTTGTGTGCCAGAGATGACAGTGTGGATCCACAGGTCCCATCAGATAAGAGGTCATTCAATAATGACTACAGGAAGAAAAGATGAGCAGTGATTTGTTGACTTGAGAGCGACACTGAAAGTGTGCTCTCCTCACAAAGCAGGTAGCAGAGGCATGACAGGAGGCCTTCTGGGTCTTGTTAAAACTGAAGATGACTATTTCCTCCCAGTGATTTGTGTGGAAACAAACGATACTATAAAAGGGAATTGTGAGAAGGCAACACTAAGGATTATAAGGTCTTGGGCAAGAAACTGAAGACCCAAGGATCTTGAGGAAAGTTTTAACCAGGATTGTTGATTGAAGGCACTGTATAGCGTTGATTGAAGGTAGCAAAAAAAAAAGATGAGTTGGGAAGTATTCTGTCAGAATGTTGTCTGAGAATAGGAGTTGGAATTTGGTACTATGGTTTAAAATATAAGATTGATGGTTAGGGACATAGTACATCTAACAAGGACTGGTAAAAATGTTTACATGGAGCCTTGCAGTTCTAATGAAGAGAGCTTTAAACTGAAAGGGGAGAGAGAGAGTGGGAAAAAATGGGCCATATATATATGTGACAAGGCTGATACCAGAGATTAAAAGAAAAAAGAATAGCAGAAAAGAGGAGCAATTATTTATGGGAAACAATATCTAAGAAGACAGGCAGCAATAAAACATGGGGCCTCAGATGTCTATATAGAAATGAACAGAAATATGGATAATAAACAATGAACTAGAGATTCAGACATGAGAAAGCAAATCTGACTTCAGATAGATCAATAAAAATTGGTGAGATGAACTCCTGAACAGAATTTGGCTAAGGAAGTATATTTCATTTAGAAATTATAGAAGAGATAAAATGGTAGTTGTGCTGTGTTGTTTATTAAGAAGATATACTCATGAGAGGAAATCTGAGAATGCATTTGGGTAAGGCTCAAAGGAAAAAGAGTGATACTGTTATAAGACACTACCACAGATCTGAATGGAAAGGAATTTGATGAGTTTGGGAACCAGATAACAAACCTGCATGAAGGCTTGGCCTTGTAGTGATTTGGGGCTTCAGCAATATGGACAGCTGCTGAACTTCTCATTGTTCAGGACCAAGCAACTAAGGAATCATTAGCTTGGATTAATGATAATTTCATTCTTCAAAAGTCATTAGATACAGTAAGGGGTCCTGCTACTCTGAATGCGATTTTGATAAGCAAAGTGTTCATTGAAGTAATAATGATATGAATTACAGGTGTAAGGGACCATCCAGGGAAAAAGTTTGTGATAGCTCAAAGTCACTCAAAATTTTGGGAAGTATTTCAAATGCCTCAGAAAAGATAGGTAGTATTCAAAATATTCTATGGGTAAATTGACCCAAGGAGAGAAAGCTCTCTAGAATGACAGCTAGTGGACCCCACCAGAACTGATTAGGATAAAGAGGAAAAGGAGGAAATTGTCAAAAGAGAATGATGTGCTTGTATAGGGTACTGATGAACCAACCCAAATTTTTAAAAAGAAATGTTCAGAAGAAGGTAAAAGCAACGCAGATAATGACTGAGGATGGATACAAAAGAACAATCTGATGGCCCAGTAAAAGTGTCAGCTACATTTGGGACAAAAAGTAGATCAAAGAAGGAGAGGTAGGCTGCTGAAGGTAGATGGTCTGAAGATAACAGATGATGGCAAGAAGGTTGAAAATCTCAGAGATTATTTTACTCTTCTGTTTCTTCCAAAAAGACTGACATTCACAAAGGGAAGGACAGAACAAAAACAGCTAGGGAGCTGAAAATGAAGAAAATGAAAAGTTAGTAAATTATCACCTAGCTGTCCTCAGTGAGTTCCAGGCATTAGACCCAGAGAAACTACATCCTAGGACACAAAAAAATCCCCTGAACAACCACAAGACAACCCTCTCCTCCTTGCCAAAACCCCAGATCTCAAATCCTAGCAAATATGACTGCTGGGTCATTATCAAGCTATTCTGGAATAGTAGAATTGGAATATGGGGGAATATAGTAGAACAGGGAATAGTAGAACAGGGAATTAGTAGAGGAGTTACAAGACTGGAGAAGTACAAATGTTCCAATTTTCACAAAAGAGTGAAATCTATAAACTGCAGGTTAGTGAGCTTGAATCCAGTTCCTAGTAAAGTTCTGGAATACATTATTAAAATGTATTGAGCCTTTAGAAAGGGAAATAATGATCAACAAAATTCCAGAAAAGCTTCGTTCAGAAATTGTCGTATTTGACTAACCTAATTTCTGTTAGAGAGGGGGACGGAGGGTAGGGGAGAATAGAGCCAAGAGCGCCAGAGGAAGAGGGAATACATTCAGGGGAATGCTATAGACATTATACAGTACCGTATACTAAGCAAGGTTCTAGACAGACAGCAGTGTGTCATGGTGGAAAGTATACTGCATTTGGAGTCAGAGAACTTGGGTTAAAATTCCAGTTCTGCTCTTTACTACATTCTGGATGTCTCTGGGCAAGGCTCTTAATCTCCCTGTGCCTCAGTTTGTTATCTATAAAATAAAAGCCTGGATGAGATGGCCTCTAAGGGCTTAAATCCTATGACAAGAAGTTTCTCATGCTATTTTTGCAGCTCAAGTGGGTTAGGTAATAGTACACTTAGGTAGGCTCAGGACTGATTGAGTGACTAGACCCAAAAAGAAATGGGTCAGATGTCAAGTGTGAGAGAGGGCTCTTTTCTGCTTTCTATACACATTTGACTTTGATGGTTTCCTCAGTTCTCATGAGTTCATGATCATTTCTATGTAGATGACTCCCAGATCTCTATATCCAGCCCTGGTCTCTTGAGCACTAGGCCTATATTGCCAACTGGACATCCCATCAGTATCTCAAACTCAACATATCCAAAACAGAATTCGTTACATCTTCCCCCCACCAAAATATATATCCCCAAACCCACTCCTCTTTCTATCTTTTATTATTTTTGTCAACCACCATCTTTCCCATTATCCACCTTCACAATACTGGAGTCATTCCTAACTCTTGACTCTCTCTTAGCCCCATATCCAATCCATTGCCATGTCTGATTCTACCCCTACAACACCTCTTGAATATCTCCCCTTCTCTGCTCTAACATAGCCACCACTCTAGTCTGAGCCCTCACCACCTCTCACCTGGACAATTGTAACAGCCCCTAATTGGTGTCTCTGACTTAAGTCTCTCTCCCCTCCAATCCCTTCTTCAGACAGCTGCCAAGGTGTTGCTTCTAAAACACAGATGTGACTATCTCACTTTCCTTCTCGATAAACTCTGGTGTCTCCCAGATACTTCTAAGATCAAATACAAACTCTCTCTTTGGCACTTAAATCCTTTTAACCTTTGCTCCAACCTGCCTTTCCAGGCTTATTAAACATTACTTCTTTTCACATATTCTACAGTCCTGTCAAACTGGCTTTTTGGGTGTTCTTCAAAATGATAGTATATCTTCAACCTCCAGGCCTTTGCCCAGGCTGGAGGGAACTCCTTCCTTGCCTTCATCTACCTAAATCCCTAATTTTGTTCAAAGCTCAACTTGAATGTTGACTCCTATTATGAAGAGTCTGATCCCCTTAGGCCAGAATGATTTCCTCTAGATACTTGTTAGCATATATCAGAGCACTGGGAATATTGGATTAAACTCAAAACATCATCCACAGCAGACACCAAAGACATATCAGAGTAGCAAATGACCTAATATACTTATGTCATCAAAATGCTGAGACAAATCTGCTGTTTTGCTTTGAAAAACAGATTTTCTAAATATTCTACCATCATAGAGATACCAGACCTACAGGACTTGGGTCAAATTAAGATGCAGGTTAGCTGAAGGTTGATGAATTAGGAATAAAATCATACAGCATGCATGAATTTCATGCATTCTGCATCCATGCAGACACATGCTTGCTTTCTGTAGCTTGCTCAATAGACACTGAGATTTGATTAGGAAAGCAGCTCAGGCAATGAATATTACTCCTTATTGAAACCATGCCCTAGTTGGTTACATGATACCACAGTAAGCTTGTTTCCAAGGACTGCAAACACTCCTATCAAAACAAAGGTGTTGCTACTATCCTCCCAGGCTCCATAGTACTTTAGGACAGAGTTCCACTGAGTATAGGGGTAGGCAGAGGGAGGTACAAAGATCTCTCTGCAAAGCGTTCTTGGGGTCTCATTCGTACTACTGAATCTATTTCTTTTGAGATTCTGATAGAAAATAAAACATTTTGGTGCCAGGCTCAAGGCTTCTCACTCTGTTAGTGACTACTGCTACATTTGTAGGACTATGTACTTGTGGATGGAGATCTAAGGCATGCAGCTAAGAGATACCATACCTCTTTTCCTGTCCACCTCTGTCCATTCATCTACATGAAGCATATAAAAAAAAAACACACCAGTTCATGAGGCAAGGACACTTTTTTTTCAGATGAAGTTTTTAAAAGACAGTAACTCTTTAACTAGCCAACCAATAGAATGCCATTCTAAAAAATATTAGTATTTCACATCTGCCAAGAAAGCTTTGCCTGTCATTTGCACCTTTTAAAAGGAAGATAGAAAGTGTTATTGATATCTCCTAGGCAGAGCCAGAGCCTACAAAATGCTTCAGCACTACAGGGTAGTATTGGGAGGAGGAAAGGAAAGGTCCAGCATATTCAGCTACCAGAAGATTCAGCTGCGAGGAGTAGTGGTGGTGGAGGGTGGTATGTGTGGTTCTTTTTTTAATAACTTGAGAAGACATCTCTTCTAGTGCTATCCAGGCATGCAACATTGAAAATAATTCTTCATTATGAAGAATATGCCATAGAAGGTAGGTGTGTGTGTGTGTGTGTGTGTGTGTGTGTGTGTGAACAGAACAAGAGGCAGACAGTAGGATGGATAGACTCATCCCAAGCATCCTGATTTCTTCTATAGTTAAGGTTTCCCTTCCCTTTCAAGTTGGGCAACTTGCAAAATAAATAAAACAGGAGAGTAATATCTGTATTTATCACATTTCCCATTTGCAAAGCAAGGCAAGTTAAGTAACAGATGGATTTCTGAATAGAATATTCCCAAGGATAGCTGGTCATGCAGACACAGGATCACTCACTCAAAGGAAGATCAAATCAGGCAAAATTCACTGGTTTGAAAAGTCCTTGAAAATCCTACTTGTTTGAAGTAGTTTTTTTTTTAAAATTTCTTTCTCCTTTTCTACTGAAGTCCATCTGACATCGATTATTAACCAAAATGGGTGAGAAAAGATTTCTATCTCTATCCTAGTTTGCTCAGAGATTTAAATGAATTTACACATTAATATATCTATTGAGAAATTGGAAGTTATTGGAGATATTTATAGCCAGAAGGAGTTTTTGATGTTATTACAAAAGGGTATTTGTAACTTTCTGACTTACATGGAATGCAAAGGGCTAATTCTAGCCAACAGTGTTGCAAGACAATAGTTCATAACTACAGTCTCCAGTATTTTAGTTTATTTAGTAGCAACGTGATTACATCCTAGAGAATCAACAGCAGTAAAGTTCACCACCTTTCATGCGAGTTATGGTAACAGATTTATGAAACAGCACCACGAGTCTGGCTTCTCTGAAGCCGATAGTGATGTCTTGGGCATTCTATCAAAGTTTCTTTCCTTCTTTTATGTTTGCTTAGGAGGCAGTTTTAAATGGTGGGCTTCTGGGAACTCAAAAAAATATTGAAAAGCTGTGGAATTTCCACTTTGTCCCTGTTATATTGCGTGCTTGGGCACAAAGTTATGCTGCAAAGAGCATATCCTGTCTGAAGGACACTCAGTCTGTTTGCCTGATGCTGAGATAGCTGGTGAGTGAGCAGGTGAGTCCACTGGCAATAAAGCCCATGGCCAGCAGATGTCTCTGTGGTGCTGTTTTTATGGCCAGTGTCTTCCTCAGGCTCCAGAGTGCCCATCTGCACAGAGACAAGAGTGTCATTAATTATAGCTCTATTAATTCTCCAGCTGACTTCTTTGTCTAGTTGATGGGATCACAGAATTAAAACTGGGAGGGACCATAAAGGTCACCTAGTCACCCCCTCATTTTACAGATGAGGGACCTGAGGCCCAGAGAAGTCAAATCACCCAGGCATTGAGTAAAAGATCTGAAACGAACTCCTATCCAATAATCTTCTCATTGCACTACACCGTCTTAGGCTTCACCACATCTTCCACAACAGAATCCCCAAGTAGTATGCTCAGTATGCACACACAGTAATTATAGAAGGCACTCAATAAATCTTGCTTGGTTGACTTGCTTGATCTTAGGAAGCCTTGTGTTTCCTTGGACAGAGGGAGGATGTACTGCAAACTTTTCCGAGGTCCTTTCTGCTTCTACTCCTTTGTGAGTTTGAACTCACAGTTTCATTTTAAGGAGTATTTTTTGGACGAAGCAGTCCAGAGTTGATTTGGAATCATAAACTTAAAAACAGAACCTAGCCTAGATAGTGCCAACGAGTTGATCAGCTCCTTGCTGTCTGCATTCTTAGTCACAGCAAAGTCATTTCACTTATCTATAACGTCAGTTTCCCTACTTGTAAAATGGGGAATGCAAAAATGTGGTAGAAACTTATTTTTATGAGTGTTTTTAAGAAAAGAGGAACAAAGGAACACAACCTTGTTACTCTTGCTTTAAAATTTCACAACAGTCAATGAGCAACCCTCAGAGGATGATCCATTGAGGCTGAACTTGCTTTCTGTTGAATTCTGAAACAAAGATCATACTAAGCAGGGAGCCTAGAGAATATTCACTGATGATGCTGGCCTAGGGATAGCTTCTATGAGATACTTCAAGACTGTCTGATAAGGATATTGTTGCCAGAAAAAAAAATCCCCCCATATATATGTATGTGCATGTGTATATCATATATATACACACATATATGTATATATGTAAAATTTTTGTTGGACAGTATAAAAATGAGGGGTATGTAGAAAAGGGTGAAAAAAAAAGGTTTGTTGGGGTGGGGTTGTAGGCGCAAGTAAAAGACAGCTGAGACTCCTATAGGATTATAAATCCAGAACAGACTTCAGAAGGCCAACCCTTTCATTTTATAGATGAGTAAACTGAAGCCCAATAAGCTTGCCTTAGGTCACATAAATAGGAAGCCAGAGGCAGGATATGAACCCAGATATTGACTCATGAGCTAGTATGCCTTGCACTGTACCATGCTGCTCTTTACTATCATTGCTTTGGGATCAGATTTGTTGTCTTGGAAATGGACAATCACCTTTCCAATCTCAGGAATCCATGCCTTGAATCAGCATAATTCCCATACTTCTCAGAGAGGATAAGGAATTCTCCATTAAGACCTAAGACTGCCCTAAATTCTCTCATTTGGCCATAGGATGCAGCACAGCATTTCAACTTTCCACAATAACTACTATGATCAAAGATAACTTGTGGGACCAGTTCCAACTCTTGTGAGAAAAAGATGGGGAAGAAAGCATCTTAGCATTTTCAGCTGGAAAGGGAGGTTGCTGGGAAGGTGCCTAGGCTGCAAAGAGCTGTGTTTATAGGAGTATTAGGAGGTCTCATGTTAGAGAATAAAGACCATTAAGGAAAAGGGGACTGTGGGCAAAGGAAGGGAATACACTGGGGTCTTGATTAGGGAAGAAAAGGGAACTATGGGAACTAGGGCCCCTACTGAGAACAGGAAATGCTGGAAGGCAATGTCAAAGTAGCAAATGAGATAAGACAGGTAAAGTCCTCTGCACAGCTTAAATCACTGTTACACATTACAGTTACTATTATTTTATGGTATCTACTACTACTACTACTACTACCTTTTATTGTTCTTCTAGTTTGGAGGATGAGAATCAAGCCACACTAGGGACAGAGGGACCATGTAGGTAAGATCAGGAATTTTGAGGGAAGAGAGTGAGCCAGTTTTAAAGGGTTGGGTGATTGAGGAGTAGTGTTCCAGTTTGAAAGGAAGGTGCTGAGAGAGTAAAGTCTGAGGTGAGGTTGTCAGGAGAACAGGGTTTTCAGTTTTGATGGGAATGTATTGGGTCTCCCCATTCTAAGGATAAGATAATGGGGAGCAGAGTTTGAAGGGAGACAGTATATGGTAGGGAGTGGAGTCCTCCAGTTTTGAGTAGTGGTATCAAAGGTACAGAATTTGAATGGAAGGCCTGAGGTGATGGGGAGAAGGGTCTTCAGAAGGTAATCATTAGGGATGGGATCAGGAGAGAAGAGTATGAAGAAAGGAAATTGGAAGATTGGGGTCTGAGAAAGGGGTCCAAGAACAACCTCTTTCACTCTCAGGATGTATAGGACCTGCCAAGGGTTTGTTTGTTTGTTTGTTTTTTTGGAGAGTTTCAAGTTTTTGAGGAAATGGTCACAGGAAGTAGCTTTCCTGGCTTGGGGGGAAGGGGTCTAGAGGAGCAGCATTCATTCATTTCGACGGTCTCAGGGACCAGGGTCCTCTGCTTTTGAGGAATTATTAAGAAACAACAAACAGCTGAGGATGGTTTGTGGTGAAGGATCTGCTTTAGAGGGGGTTTTGGGGAGCATCATCTGAAGACTCCCTGCTTTGGGGAAGGGTCTGGGGAGATCGATCCCCTGCTTTTAAAAAGGATCTCAGGAGGAATATTCTCTTGATTTTGGGTGAGCTAGGGGGATAGTTTCCATGCTTTGGGGCGGTCTCGGGAAGCAGAATCTCCTGTTTTGTTTTTGTGGGAGGGGAGGTTCATGGCAGCAGTGTTTCCAGTTCCTAAGGGGGAGGCCTCAGAACAGTCTCCTGTTTTGGGGGGCCCGTGGGGGGTCTCAGGGAGCAGAGTCTTCTGTTTTGAGGGTCCCTGGGAATAGCAACAGGCCCTGGGGTGGTCTCTGGGAGCAGTCTCCTGTTTTGGGGGATCTCAGGGGACAGTATCCTGTCTCAGGGTTATCAGGGAGCAATCTTCTGTCTCGGGGGGTCTGGGAGGAGTCTCCTATTTTGAGAGAGTCTCAGGGGGCAGTCTCCTGTTTCGGGGGATCTCAGGGGCAGTCTTCTGTCTTGGGGGATCTCAGGGGCAGTCTTCTGTTTTGGGGGATCTCAGGGGTCAGTCTCCTGTCTCAGGGGGCAGTCTCCTGTCTCAGAGGTCTCAGGGGGCAGTCACTTGTTTTGGGGGATCTCAGGGGGCAGTCACCTGTCTCCGGGTCATCACCTGTCTCGGGGGTCATTTCTTGTCTCGGGGGCCTCAGGGGACAGTCTCCTGTCTCGGGGGGTCTCAGGGAGCAGTCTCCTGTCTCGGGGGTCTCAGTGGGCAGTCTCCTGTTTCAGAGGTCTCAGGGGGCAGTCTCCTATCTCGGGGGTCTCGGGGGCAGTCTCCTGTCTCGGGGGTCTCGGGGGAAGTCTCCTGTCTCGGGGGGTCTCAGGGAGCAGTCTCCTGTCTCGGGGGTCTCAGTGGGCAGTCTCCTGTTTCAGAGGTCTCAGGGGGCAGTCTCCCATCTCGGGGGTCTCGGGGGCAGTCTCCTGTCTCGGGGGTCTCGGGGGAAGTCTCCTGTCTCGGGGGGTCTCAGGGAGCAGTCTCCTGTCTCGGGGGTCTCAGTGGGCAGTCTCCTGTTTCAGAGGTCTCAGGGGGCAGTCTCCTATCTCGGGGGTCTCGGGGGCAGTCTCCTGTCTCGGGGGGCAGTCTCCTGTCTCAGAGGTCTCAGGGGGCAGTCTCTTGTTTTGGGGGATCTCAGGGGGCAGTCACCTGTCTCCGGGTCATCACCTGTCTCGGGGGTCATTTCTTGTCTCGGGGGCCTCAGGGGACAGTCTCCTGTCTCGGGGGGTCTCAGGGAGCAGTCTCCTGTCTCGGGGGTCTCAGTGGGCAGTCTCCTGTTTCAGAGGTCTCAGTGGGCAGTCTCCTGTTTCAGAGGTCTCAGGGGGCAGTCTCCTATCTCGGGGGTCTCGGGGGCAGTCTCCTGTCTCGGGGGTCTCAGTGGGCAGTCTCCTGTCTCGGGGGTCTCAGTGGGCAGTCTCCTGTTTCAGAGGTCTCAGGGGGCAGTCTCCTATCTCGGGGGTCTCGGGGGCAGTCTCCTGTCTCGGGGGTCTCGGGGGAAGTCTCCTGTCTAGGGGGGTCTCAGGGAGCAGTCTCCTGTCTCGGGGGTCTCAGTGGGCAGTCTCCTGTCTCGGGGGTCTCAGTGGGCAGTCTCCTGTTTCAGAGGTCTCAGGGGGCAGTCTCCTGTCTCGGGGGGTCTCAGGGAGCAGTCTCCTGTCTCGGGCTCCGCAGCACGTCTCCAGCCCCCCTCGGGTCCCCGCCCCCGCGGCCCTCTCACCTTTGCGGGCCTTGTCGGTCGGGATGTTCTGCGCCCGCAGGCGCTGGTCCAGGATGTACAGCATCTCCCCGCCCAGGTTCAGGAAGAGCAGGGGCAGCGTCCGCACCGACATGGCGCCGCGGGCCGTGGCCGTGGCCGGGGCCGGGGCGGGGGCGGGGGCCGGGGCTGGCCGCGGGGAGCCGGGGCACCAGACACCGGCAGAGCAGCGAGTGCCACGGGCGGACCCTGCACAGGCGTCCCAGACACTCGGTTGCCAAGGCAGCGCCAGGGCCGGGGAGAAGCGACCAATCAGAGCGCCGCTTGTTGAGAGGTGGGCGTCTTAAAGGGGCCGCGGCGGAGGACGGGAGACGTCCGGCCGGGGGCGAGCCGGGCGCCTCTGGGTCGCGGGGCGGGGCTGCAGAAGGGCGAGGCCGGGCGGGCTTTGAGCTTCCATTCATTTCAAGGGGCAGAGCTGGAAAGAGTGGTGGGCTCGGAGGCGGAGGACCTGGGTTCGGTTCCGTCTCGCTTAGTGGCCAGGACCCCGGGCTAGTCCAGTTAATCCTCCTTTATCCGGGTGGCCTTGGGCCAGTCTCTTTGATCTTTCGGGACCTCGGTTCCCCCATCTGTAAAAAGAGGCGTTTGGACAACTCCAGTCCTAAACCTATGATTCCGAAATAAATGCTACCAGCATTTATTTAGCACCGACTGTATGCAAACCCTACCCCACTCTTTCCCCCCTCCCCGAAATAGACATTCTTCTGGGAGTTGGAAGACACACAGCTTAAAGGAGAGACGCTGGAGACCAGGACCTAAGAACACGGAAGGGATGACAGATAAGGAAACTGAGTCCCAGGTCTGCTAGATGAGGGAGCCAGACTCCTCCCTTACAAGCATTTCAACCACAGCTCCAATTCGTTTTCACAGAATTGTTAAGAGTCAGGAGACCTGGGTTCAAATTCTACTTTGGACAGCTACTAGGTTAGATATGTGACCACTAAGCATTTAGAGGTAGTGTGGCATATAGGATAGAGTCTGGCTGGAAGAGCTGAGTTTAAACCCTGCCTCATATATACTTAATAGGGAGTCTTTTGTTTTGGTTCATTCACCTCCTCCTAGTGTCCTAATCTGCAAAAATGTAGGGGCCGGGGTGAGACTTGACTCCAAGGTCCCTTCCAGCCTTAGCCCTTGTTTTGTGCTCCTGACTCTGTGACCCCATTTGGGGTTTTCTTGGCAGAGATACTGGAAGGGCTTGCCATTTCCTTCTCCATCTCATTTTACAGGTGAGAAAACTGAGGCAAACAGTGACTTGCCCAGGGTCACACAGCTATTAAGTGTCTGCACTCAGGGAGATGAGGCTCTGGGTTCTATCACCTGTGTCACCTAGCTGCTCCTAGCTTTAGATCCATGATTCTTCAATTTTCTCTTCTATAAAATAGGGATAACCTACTTGTCCATTAGGAAACCATTTTTCAAGCCTTTAAATTCTATATAAACTCATTATTCCATTTTGAAAAAACCTTGTTCATTTGTGAAAATGATCCACAATCAAGAGTGGATCTTTGAGTTGAATTTTTGCTTTTACATCACAATCCATTAGATTCTGAAGTCCTTGGGAGATCACAATGTTTTTTTGCCTCTTTTTGTATCCATAGCACATAGCACAGTACCTGGCATGAAGTGGACGCTTTATAAATGTTTACTGATTATTTATTATCACCTCTAATAACAAGCCATCCCTTGTAAGAAAGAATTAAAAAGGGAAACATAAATGAATCAATTTATTAACTGAGGTTGAGAGTAAATGCAATGTTCCATAGGCAAAGTCCCTGTCTTTGAGGAAAGAATATTCGAGAACTCAGTATTTCCTTTATCTGATATCATCTTTTATTTTTCCAGCTTTTTATTGTCTCACTCTTTCTAAACCTACCTTTGGTCCGGTGACCTATAATCCATCCCTCTACCCTTTAGTACTGTCTCAAGCCATCATCCTGGCTCTGCCAGACTTGACCTTTTGGTGAATTGGTGCAACCCTATGCAATCCTCTCCTCTTGAACCTCATTTTTCCTTATCCTACTGCTGATCATGCCAAACCAAACTGCAATCATGGATTACTATCACTTTTACCTCCTTCCTTCCTACTCACATGCTGTTAAGTTGAATTAGAGGGAATCATCGAAATATTGACAAATCTTAAATGGGTCATTACAGCAAAGCAATTCTATCACTCCTTAACACCTAAACCCACTGACTTTAGCCATTTGCCGTTTCCCCCTTTGCTTCCCTTCTCATTTCATAGCCTTCTCTTCCAAATACCTTGCAATCTTAGCTTTTGATCTCATTATTCAACTGAAACTTCTCTTTCTAGTTACCAGTGATTTCTTAATTGCTAAATCTAATGACTTTCACCTGAACTTCTCCAGTCTTTGATGACATTGACCCCCTTCTGCATGAGCTCTTCTCACTCACTGTTCTCTTGGTTTCTTTTCATTCATGACTGCTCAACCTGTTGTAATGGATTTTTATTCATGTCTACCCCACGAACGCTTGGCCATCCTCTCCCTTGATCTCATCAGTTCTCATAGCTCAGTGAGTATGGTATCTCTATGTGGATGATTTCTAGGTATCTTTCTCCAGCTGCAATATTTCCTGAACTCCAATCCCAAATTATCAAACATCGGGAGAATATTTCAAACTTCATGTTCCACAGATACACTATTGAAACTCAATATGTCCAAAACACAACTCATTATCTTTCTTCACAAACCCTCCTCTCATCTGAAATTCTCCATTACTGTAGAGGGTACCACAATTGACTTTTTAGTCACCCAGGTTCACGACTTGGGTATCACTGTTAACTCCTCTCTCACCCCACATATAGCTAATCATCAGTTGCCAAGGCTTATTATTTCTTTCCCAGAGATCCCTAGTATAGGTACACTCAATCATCGCTCACCTGGACTGTTCCAACAGCCAGTTCTCCCTCAGGTCTCTGCACATTAATCCTCTCTGCTCAACTGCCAGTGATTTTCCTAAAGCATGGCTCAGAGCATGTCAACCCAAGAATTTAAGGTCTAGTGGTTCCCAATTACTTCTAGGACCAGAGAAAGTCTGGCTTGTCATTTAAAGCTCTTCACCTGGTTCCTTCCTCCTTTCTACAGATGGTTTATTATCAAAGTATCTGTTCTACTTGTTATTCTTGAATTGGCTTTCCCTGTGCCTGGAACACAGGGGGAAACCTCCAACTTAGTGTCAGAAGCTTCTTTTCAAGACTTAGCTCAAGTCTTTAGATAGATTAGTCATTAGATAAATTGCACCTATTGCAGACCTTTCCTGGGCTACCAGCTGCTAACACAACTCCCCTAAGGTTCACACACTCATGAATGTGTATGTATGTATGTACAGTTGGGATTGCCATGATGAGGTTTAAATTCCTCCTTAGTTTCCTCTTAGCCCTGTTGTACATCATGATTTCATCAGAACCCTTGGCTCCTGCTTATGCTGGTCATCCTCTTCCTCAACTGCCAAATCCCTTACCCTTCTTTCAGGCTCTGGTTCTCTCCAACAGGAATGGCTTTCTCTGACTATGGCAGCCTAGTGACTTTCCCTTGCTAAGGACAGTAACTTCATTTGCTGTCTCCATCACTCATCCATTGTTTATTTATGTCCTAGTGTCATTTATTTATGCATTTCTAATCTCTGGCTAGACTGTCAGGTACTTGGGGGCAGAGGCTATGCTTTCTCTTTGTACATGGATTCCCCTCAACTGTGGATAGAATGTTTTGTTCATTGATGGTCAACGACAAATCAGTGTGAGTGGGCTGGCCAGGGCTGGAGCACACGCAGCATGAATTAGTATTTGTTAAGCTGAAATGTAACTTCTAGCTTGTAGTCCTTGAAACATAATCACAGGATGCTGGAAGGGACCTGAAATCACCCCCTCTAACTCCTTCATTTTACAGATGAAGGAATCAAAGCTCAGAGGATGGAAGGGACTTGCTCAAGGTCACCCAGCCTGCAAGTATAGAACTGGGATGGAAAACCTAGAGCCAGCTTAAATCTGGTGCTCTTTCTAAGACACCTCTGGGCCTTCTGGGATGAAGGGGCCCCTGCCTTTAGAAAGGAACTGTTCTAATCTATCTAATGATTTATCATATTATTCATTAAAACACTCAAACCATCATCTAATGACATCATATTATTCATTAAAACATTCAAACCATCCTCAAAAAAAAAAATAGAGAGAAAAAGAAAACCCAATTAGGCCATGGTCCCGCCTCCTGGGGGCCAGCACTCAGACATATGCATGCACCTCAGAAGAGGCTCAGGTCCATACATGGTGAAGTCCCTCTCACTTTTCTCAGACTGACAACTCTATCCTTCCCTACAGTCAGCCAGGACATATGGAACACTGGGTTTTAACTTCATTTATTTTTTGAACTGGATAAAAGTGCCACAGGACTGGCGGAGCCCGGGCTATGAGACTGCAGAGTCCTGACTCCCCAGCTTCTTTGTTCCTTCACGTTTCAGTGCTTCTTCTTGCTTTTTTAGCTTCTTCAGCTTTTGTGCCTCCTGGAAAACCTATTGGAGGAAATGGGAAGAAATGGTCCTTTAATGCTAGGTAAATAAAATCTCATCCGTCATTTTTTACTAAGGCTCAGCAGAAAAGTCTAATCTGTCCCCTGACTGACATGACAGCCCTTCTCATACTTGAAGACAACATTCAATTTCCCTCAATTCAGATTTTCTTCACAGAGAGCCTTCCCCTAACTGAAGTGAAGCCCCATCCTTTTTAGCTGCAAGATAGCTACCTGCCACCTCTCTGGTAAGTCAAACACTGTTTTAACATCCAAGACGAAAAACAGTCATCTTACCTGAAGCCCAAGAAAGCTATTCCATGGTGCTACTACACCCCATTCCACATCGGCCCAATTAAAGTGGCTTCTGAACCTTACCTTTATACAAAATGCCTTCTTAGCCATCCACCGTCGGTGTGCGGGCCGGTAATACAGAGGGGGAAATGTGTACTCGATGCTCAGCTCTTTACATATCTTCTCAAACACCTCAAAGTTGGTCTGCCGAAGTTTTTTGAGTAGTTTTTTTCTCTGGTCAATGGACATAAGCAGGAGTCGCTTGTGAGCCTTGTCCTGTAGGACCACCAAGTTAGTGAATTGTCAATTGTCCAGGGCAACAAGGAAAGGCTGTTTCATGAGTACCATGATTTTCCTGATGGTCTCATGACCCAGGCTGCCATTACTCTACATAGGAATCTTGCATGTGACTTAACAATCAAGCCTTATACTCCTCCTTACAAAGGAGGCATGGGGGTTTCTTCCAGTTTCCTTCCTCATTCCAGTAGACTGTAAGGTTCTTAAGGGCAGGGAATATTTGTGACTTTGTCTTTCCATCCCCAATACCTAGTTCATCTCCTGCCACTTAAAAAAAGATGGCTGAATGCATGAGTTTTCAATTGGCAGACTCTAGTTTCTTCCTCTGCAAGCTCAAGTATTAGCTGAAAAAAAGCTAAGGACCTACCTACTGTTTCAATGCTGCAGAGGCAGAGAGACTCAAGAGTTGTAGCCAATGAGATTTTCAGGGTCACAGATGTAAAGGTGATGGGACCTCAGAGACATTTAATCTATCCCCTTCTATTATAGATGAGGAACTGAGGTTTGTCAACCTAGCCAGTTAAGCAGCAGAGCCCAGATTCCACTCTATGTCCCCAGAACCTAAATCCAGCCCACTTTCTACTTCACCCTGTGGCCTCTGGAGTCAAGGTCTGGGCTCCCCAGAAGTAACAGAATAACCATAAGAGCTATACTGAGAGAGGGCTTTAAGGTTTGCAAAGTGTGTTACCTATTGCATATTCTACTGCACTGATCCTCAAGACATAGGAAGGGACACACTTTAGGAGCTAGTCTTTCCATTTTATGGATTAAGATGAGGCTCAGGGAGGTTAAATAATTGGCCTGTGCTCACAGCCAGAGCGCTGATAACTAGTGCCACCTAGTGTCACCTTAATTAGCAGAAACTGACAGAGAGAGTTAAGTAGCACTTTAAAGACATTTAATGTAAGCAATGTTTGATGATTATACAATCACTCATTAAATTACGTTTACTCTGGTTTACTGGAAAACTCAGTAAATTTCTGAGTATCTGATGTAGGCTGAAGTCTGGGCAAAGATTCTATTGGATGCCAAAGAGAAACACCCATTTGCAAGCAAGGGTGTGCCTCTTTATGCATAAGAACTATGATTAACCCATGCTATCCAAAATTGTATATCCAGTTTACTTTAGGTGTAAATAAGAACACATTTTCCCTACCAATAAATGCTTTATGAGACCACCCTCCTGCCCTGCAGTGGGATCTTAACCCTGCAGGTGCTGCCAGATCTCTCTCCATGGAGGAAGGGACAGAAGGAGGGATTGAAGGGGGCAGCTCACCTTGCGATGCTTCTGCATGTGTTCTTCATAGTTTCGGATCCTGACTGTCAATTTTATAACTACAGTATCAAAACACAAAAGGTCAGGACAGCAAGCAGCCAGAACTCAAGAGTCACAGAATCTTTTTCACACTTCACTCCATGATGGGTACTCTTGGATTCAGTGACCCTGGCCTCCAGGTTGTTCCATGAACAAGACATTCCATCTTTCTTCTCTGGGTATTCTCTCTGGCTTTGCTCTTCTTCCTCCCCTCTAAATACTGACCTTCCTGGCTTCCTTTAATTCCCAACTCAAATCCCACTTTCTACAGGAAGCCTTTCCCAACCCCTCTTAATGCCAGGGTGTTCCCTCTGTGGTGGCATGTTGTCTCTCCTATCAGACTGTAAACTCCTTAAAGATAGGGGCTGACTTTTGTCTCTATTCATATCTCTAGCATTCAGCACACAGCCAGGCACACAGTAGGCACTTAATGTTCACTGACTGATAGAGGGTGACCTCAGAGATCAAAGCCCAAACATCACCTCACTTATGTAAGTTTGACCTCCTCCTCACCTACCACTTCTTCTGTGCAGGGATGGAATTCTATCATGGAAACTCCCCCAGAGAATTCTGATCAGCAGCTCTTCAGTTTTAGGAGTCTGCATGGAGCACTGGCCATGGCCGTGCAGCTATGTATCAGAGGTCAGATATGAACCAAAGGCTGCTCTTTAGTCACTCTGCAATATTAGTAATAAATTACTAATATTTTGCGCGCTGCCAGTGTCCTGATAATCCCAATGGCCATGGGAACCCTGGTGGTCTTTGGCCCTTTTCGAGCCTTTCAGATAGGAGGGCAGGTAAGGCACAGCAGAAACAGGCCTGGCCTGAGTCAGGGGACCCAGGTTTGAGGTCCAGTTGGGAGATCTGGCAGGACTTTGGACAAAGAAATCACTTTCCTCCTCTGGCTTTCTGCCTGCTTCTCTAGGAGGGTTTTGATGCTTGATAATCTCTAAGGCTCCTGCTAGCTCTAACAGTGTATGCTTCCTCCTCACTTGTCAGCTCCTACTCTGCCCTAAGTACCCCCAACACATCCTTCCTTTGAATTCTTGCTTCATTTCTGTGGGTACATTACTATTTCCGAGGCAGGGCAGAAAAAGCAGAAGATGGTGCAGAGAAGAAGCCCTCAATACCAAGCAGACATGGCAGACATGGGAGAGAGCAGTTCTGAGAGAGTTGCAATGGTTTCTTGCAGAGAAACTATTGACTAATGGGTCTCTCTCAAGACTTACTCATGACACACCCCCTTTTCAGAACTAGAGCTGAACTGAGCTCTGATAGTGTGGAAAGAGGATGGGGGTAGGACTGGCTTAAGGACCAGCTCCCTTAAAGCAAGGTTCTCAAAACATGGCTAAGAAGCATCTGCCAGGTGGTCCATGGGTTAGGGTTCCTGACTGAATTAATAATTGCATTTTGTTCTTGGCAGGAATTAATTACTCATCCTATTGGCATCTCATTAACAACAGAGAGATGAGGTACACTGTGTGCATTTAGAAAATATTTGTCTAAATTAAATGACATTTTACTATCAGCCCTGAGAGCTGTGCTTTAGTAACGAAGTAGGGGAAGGCAGGACAAGGCAGTGCTGTGGCTTTCCTGCTATCTGGGGGATGCTCAGACTGGACAGACAGAATTACTAGTGGGTATGGAAGCTGGGGGTACCTTCCTCAAACAGGATGAGAAAGCTTGTAAGCGGGCCCTCCAAACTTTTCATATGGGTCTCTTTGATACTTAGAAACTCATCATCTAGTAAACAGAAACTGGTCAAAGGGTAGGAGAGGAAGTAACAGTTTGGGTTACACGAGTGAAAAGGAAACTGTAATAAACAGCTGGACGCCCAGGTGGAAGGTGGGAGTAAGCCAGGGTGGGTGAGGGGACAAGAACCTGGATGGTGGCATGACAGAACTGGAAAACACCTTACAGACACTTGACTCCAATTCCTGATTTTATAGCAGACTGTGCTCAAAGAGGGGAGGGGACTTAAACAGTCACAGAATGAAATACAAGTTGGAAGGAACCTTAAAACACAGAAATGTTAGAGCTGGCAGAGCCCTTAGAACATAGAATTTCAGGACCAGGAGAGGCCTTAGAACACAGAAATCAGAGGTATAAGAGGTCTTAGAACATAGAATTTCAGGACCAGGAGAGGCCTTAGAACATGGAAGTCAGAGTTGTTATAAAGAAATAAGAACAAAGAATAAGACCTGGGAGGAACTCTGGAACATAGAGAACAGACCAATAGCTTCAAGGTGCCTTGGAGATCACTATCCTTTACAGACCTGGCGATTACAGTCTAGAGAAGATACAGGACTTGCTTAAGGTCATATCAAACACAGTAAATAGAAGAGCTGAGATGGGTAGTAGTTCTCAAAGCTGTTTGGTTCCTGGCTCCACCGAATAAGACAAAAGACCCCAAATACTACCCATTCTCTCCTATTCCTGCCTTACCTGACTCAGAGAAAAATATGTCAGAATGGACAGAGTTGGGGTGCTTCTTACTGAGAAACTAACTAGATCCCACACCCATTACTAATGATTAGCTTCCCTCAGCAACAAATTTATAAGCCTTAGCCTATCAGCAGCACCGACCACAGGACAGACCGTAGTCTTGCTATCCTTGGTCTTAGGTCATACCTGGTGTGCTGTTCAGTTCAGTTCTGGGTGTCAGAGTTTAGGAATGACAATGAGGGGGCGGAGTCAAGATGGCAGAGTAGAAAGATGCACATATAAGAGCTCCGAACCCACAGTCCACAGATTTAATGTAAGAAGAGCCCCCCATAAGTTCTGGATCACTCTAGGGTATGCAGAAACATAGTGGAAGAGATTTCCGTTCCAGAGAGCCCTGGAGAGCCGTACCCAGGGTCCGTTGCGCCCCGGAAAGCAGACCCCACCCCAGGGCTGCCCTGGCCACGGCCCCAGAGAAGCTGACCCAAGCAGGCTTCAGGGACGGAACCTCCGGCGGCCGGGAAGGTCCCTCCACCCACAGAAGCTACAGGTCAGTGAGAGAGATGGCTGGGCTGACCGAGAGGGGGAGCAGGGTGTCTCCGTGGCTCGGGCCCCCTCGGGAGGAAGCGGCAGAGGCAGAGGCGGTGTGGCCACTGCGGCCCGAGACTCCCCCAGCAACAGGCAGGATCTTCATTACTGAAAGTCTCTGCATAAACCACCTGAAGGAGCTGAGCCTGGGAGACGGCCTTGCCCCACCCGCTCCATTTCTGAAGGCCTCTGCATAAAGCCCCTGAGGGAACTGAGCCTGGGAGGCAGCCCTGCCCCCACCCCAGCACCAGAACTAAAGCTCACATTGAATAGCAGCAGCGCCTGCTGCGGAAAGCCCATTTGAATCTCAGACCCCAAGCACTAGCTGGGCGGATCTAGGCAGGGGTGGACAGGAATCTCAGAAGTCAAGTAACTGCCTGGGAAAATGCCTAGAAAAGGGAAGAAAAATAAGACTATAGTTTTTTTGAACAGATGCAAATGATCCCGACTTTTGGATCTGACGACGACGAGGACATATTCTTGCCATCAGGGAAAGACGTGGAGGGCGGGGCCTCTGTATCCCAAACATCTGAAATAGATATCCAATGGGCTCAGGCCATGGAAGAGCTCAAAAAGGATTTTGAAAAGCAAGTTAGACAGGTGGAGGAAAAACTGGGAAGAGAAATGAGAGAGATGCAAGAAAAGTATGAAAAACAGGTCAATACCTTGGTAAAGGAAACCCAAAAAAATGCTGAAGAAATAACACCTTGAAAAATAGGCTCACTCAATTGGCAAAAGAGGTTCAAAAAGCCAATGAGGAGAAGAATGCTTTCAAAAGCAAAATTAGCCAAATGGAAAAAGAGGTTCAAAAGCTCACTGAAGATAATAGTTCTCTCAAAATTAGAATGGAACAGATGGAGTCTAATGACTTTACGAGAAACCAAGAAATCACCAAACAAAACCAAAAGAATGAAAAAATGGAAGAGAATGTGAAATATCTCATGGGAAAAACAACTGACCTGGAAAATAGATCCAGGAGAGACAATTTAAAAATTATGGGACTACCCAAAAGTCATGATCAAAAAAAGAGCCTAGATATCACCTTCTATGAAATTATCGAGGAAAACTGCCCTGACATTACAACCAGAGGGCAAAATAAGTATTGAAAGAATCCATTGATCACCACCTGAAAGAGATCCTAAAAGAGAAACTCCTAGGAACATTGTGGCCAAATTCCAGAACTCCCAGGTCAAGGAGAAAATCTTACAAGCAGCTAGAAAGAAACAATTCCAGTATTGTGGAAATAAAATCAGGATAACTCAAGATCTAGCAGCTTCTACATTAAGGGATTGAAGGGCGTGGAATAGGATATTCCAGAAGTCAAAGGAACTAGGACTCAAACCAAGAATCACCTACCCAGCTAAACTGAGTATAATACTTCAGGGGAAAATATGGTCTTTCAATGAAACAGAGGACTTTCAAACATTCTTGATGAAAAGACTAGAGCTGAAAAGAAAATTTGACTTTCAAACACAAGAATGAGAAGAAGCATGAAAAAGTAAACAGCAAAGAGAAGTCTTAAGGGACTTACCATAAGTGAACTGTTTACATTCCTACATGGAAAGACAATATTTGTAACTCTTAAAACTTTTCAGTATCTGGGTAGTTGGTGGGACCACACACACACATGTACATGCATGCACGCACACACACATACACACATGCACACACATACAGAGACAGAGAGCACAGAGTGAATTGAATAGGATGGGACCATATCTTAAATTAAGGTAAATGGTGAGAGAGAAATGTAGTGGGAGGAAAGAGGGTGAAATGGAATGGGGTAATTATATGTCATTTAAGAGGCAAGTAGGAGACTTTTTAGTGGAGGGAAAAAGAGGAGAGCTGAGAGAAAAAAAACAAAAACAAGAAGTTTACTCTCATCACATTTGACTAAAGGAAGGAATAAAATGCACACTCATTTTGGTATGAAAACCTATCTTACAGTATAGGAAAGTGGGGGAGAAGGAGATAAGCAAGGGGGGGGATGATGGAAGGGAGGGCAATGGGAGGAGGGAGCAATTTGAAGTCAACACTCGGGGAGGGACAGGATCAAAAGACAGAAGAGAAACAGTGAGGGGCAGGATAGGATGGAGGGTAATTCAGTTAGTCTTACACAACACGACTATCATGGAAGTCATTTGCAAAACTACACAGAAATGGCCTATATTGAATTGCCTGTCTTCCCAAATGGAATGGGTGGGGAGGGAGGGATGGGGAGAATTTGGAACTCAAAGTTTTAGGAACAACTGTTTAGTATTGTTGTTGCTACTAGGAAAAAAGGCATACAATTAATGAGGAATAGAAAGTCATCTAGCCCTACAGGAGAAAAGAGAAGATGGGGACAAGAGAAGGGAGGGATGACAGAAGAGAGGGCAGATTGGAGATAGGGAAAATTAGATTGCTTGGTGTACTGGGGTGGGGGGAGGGGATAAAAGGGGAGAAAATTTGGAACCCAAAATTTTGTGAAAATGAATGTAAAAAGTTAAATAAATAAATATTAAAAAAAAAAAGGAATGGCAATGATAAGCGGGAGTGTACAGAAAAGGGCAACCAGCCAAGCAATTAATCAGCCAATCAGTATTTATTAAGAACCTACTATGTGTCAGGCACTGTGTTAAAGTCTGGGTATATGAAAAGAGGCAAAAGCCAGTTCTTGCCCTGAGGAGCTCACAACCTAATGAAGGAGACAACCTGCAAACAAAGTGATCTAGACAAACAGGACAAGATTAACAGAAAGAAGGCACTGGGACTGAGAAGGGTTGGGGGAGGCTTTCTGTAGAGGGGCATATTTTATTTGGGACATAAAAGAAGTCAGGAAGTCTGAGCAGAGGAGAGAGAGCATTCTGGGGATGGAGGTCAGCCAGAGAAAATGCCTGGGAGAGGAGAGTTAGAAGCCAGGAAACCAGAAAGGTGTAAGATGACAAGAAAGATAAGAAAGGGCTAGGTTATGAAGGATTTTGAGAGCCGTGGGTTCATGTTATATGAGCAAAGGTTGAAGGAATTAAGGGTGTTTAGCCTAGGTTAGGGTTTAGCCTGGAGAAAAGACTAGGGAGCTTGGAGGGTGGGGGAGCAGAAGTGGAGAGGGATAAATATGGTAGCTGCCTTTGGTTCTGTGAAAGACTGCCATGTGGAGGAGGGGTAAGGGTTGTTCTTTATGGCCACAGAGGGCACAACATGGAACACGGATAGAAGGTGCAAAGTATACATTTACAGATGATGTGATACAAAGTTTTCTAACAACTGGAGATGTCTGAAAAGTGAAATGGGGGGCTTCAGGAGAGAGCAGGCTCTCCTCATGAGAAAGGATCAGGCAGAGGCCGGAACAGCAGGTGTCACAAACATAATCTCAGATTCCTGCTGAGACCTCTTTCAACTCTCAAATTCTCTAACTCTGTGACAAGGCTTTGGGAGGACAACTGAGCACTTGTTGGCAAGGATACTGGTGGAACTGGGGGAGGTAAACTCCTATCCCTCTCATGCCCTCAAAACAGCAGCAGGAACAGCTGCAGTCCAGTCAATCCACAATCATTTATTAATTATTTTTAATTATAAATGTATTATAAATAAATAATAATTATTATTATTAACGCCTACCAAGTGTCAGGCAGCAGGGAGACAAAGAAAGGCTAAAATAGTCCCTGTGCTCAAGGAGCTTGTATTCTAATGAGGGAGAAAGCATGCAAACACACCTTATAACAAGATACAGAAAGTGTAAATAGAAGGTAATCTTAGAAAGAAAGCACTAGTGGTAGGAGGGGAAAGGCTTCTTGCAGAAGGTGAGCTTTTAGCTGAAACTGAAGGAAGCCAGAGGCCCCAGAATGTGATAAGAGGAAGTGTTCCAGGTATGGAGCAGTCAGCAGAAACATAGAAGATGGCAGAATGGTACAGGAGGAACAGCAAGGAAGCCAGTGTCCCTGGATCATGGACTACGGTGGAGGGGTGTGAAGTAGAAGAGGGGAAAGGTGACGGTGAGTCTGTTGGTGGTGGGGGAGGGTTATGAAGAGCTTTAAAGGCTAAATAGAGGATTTTATAATTAATCTGGAGGTAAGAGAGTGACTAGAATTGACTGAGTAAATAGGGTGAGACAGTCAGACCTATCCTTTAGGAAGATCACTTTGGCATCTGAGGAGAGGATGTACTGAAGTGGAATCGACTTGAGGCAAGGAGAGCCCCCACCCCAGCTCCAGCTCACTGAAATAGCCCAAGTGTTTAGTGATGAGGGCCTTCAACAGGGTAGTGGCAATAACAGAGGAGAGACAGGATCAGGTTCTGGGAATGTCAAAAAGGTAAAACTGACTAACCTTGGAAACAAGGATATGGGAGTGAGGGGTGAAGGGGAAGAGCCTGGGTGACTGGGAAGACAGTGGTGCCTTCTACCATAACAAGTTTAGAAGAGGGAGGACTTTGAGTTTCTATGTGGCATAGAGCTCTAGATGTCTGGTAGGCAGTTGGAGAAGTGAGACTGGAGGTCAGGAGAAAGGTTAGGGCTGGATAAAGAGATGGTAATTGAATCCATGGGAGTTGAAAAGATTCCCAAGGAAAGGAGGAGGTGGGGGAAGAACCGGGGCAATGTGGATAACCCTTACCCTAGGCCTACAGATCTAGGACCTAGCTGTGAGCCGTCTAGCAGGAGGAGTAAAAAGAGTAGTTTACAGGATTCTGACCAGGAGCATGGACTCCAGGGAACATACTGGCTGAAAGCTTTTAACTTTCTGGTCAAGGATTTTTATCTTACTCAATTGCTTTTTAATCACCCAGATAACAGCTTCGACCAGAGGGTATTGGAATAAGAATAAAATGATTGTTTCTTTGAACCCTCAGGGTCTTTGTGACCCTTTCATCAGATAAGAATGGTGATACCCATGGCACCCAAGGCTAATTTGTTACAGTAGACTTTTAGGTACAGAAGATAATTTCATTTTTCTTGGTCACTCTCTTTCTTCCTTGCCCAAGCAAGATTTCAGCTCCCACAGCCATCTGAGCTGAATAGGGCCTTAAAATATGTGTTGGGAAGCAGATCATTCCCCCTCCTCTCCACCCTCCATTCACCCCTGGACCAACCTCGAGCTTCCAGGGTTGTAGTATCTTCTGGGTTTAAGGTGATCTGGTTTAGCAACTGCTCTGTCTTTATCTTCATTTTCTCCTTCTGATGCGAGAACAAACCAAAAAGGTTCTTTTGTATGGTCAGAGCCCCTTCATCCTCAAAACATACTCCACCACCCTCTCCCCACATTCTCAAATTTCTTGGGACACTGGTACCTACTCTAAGGGTTGTCTTGGAAAAGACTGCTCCCAAGAAGTGACTCCAAAGACTGATGCCAAGGGAACTCAGTAAATAGCAACCAGAGTACAAAAGGAAGGAGTACAAAAAAGGAGACTTTCTCTAAAACTCAGAATCTTCACGGTTACCTAGAGCAGTGGTCTCAAGTTCAAATAGAAATGGGGGTCACTAAATGTACACAAAGATCTTTGTGGGATGCATAAGGTCTTCATTTAAAAATGTAAATCTGTTTTATTGTATTTATTTTCAAATTACATTTTGATCTAGTTCTGGCTGTAATCAGTTGTACTGCAAGTCTGACACTTCTGACCTAGGGCTTTGAGAGGTTATCTGTCAGAGGCAGCATGGTGCAGTGGGTAAATTAGCTGGCCTTGGAACCAAGAAGAACTGGGTTTGAGGTTGACTCCTAATAATAGATGTGTGGAAGGTCAGCAGACATGAGCCATACATCACACTGGGGACAAAAGGCAAAGTGAGATGGGTAACATTCCCATCATCAGAAGAAAGGATCTGTGCTTCCTCCCATTACTTATAATTATAAATCAGCTGCCATTTTATATAGGGTTTTGCAGTATATATGAAGTGCTGTATGCCTATGGTCTCACTTATCTCTCATGGCCCTGTGACAGTGACTGGGGCGGCAGTGTGATACAGTATTGAGAGCACTGATTTTGGAGTCAGAATCCTGGCTCTGCCACTTAGTATGTGACTGTAAGCACATGGGCAGCTAGATGGTGGAGTGGATAGAACACCAGAGCAGGAGTTAGGAGGACCTGAGTTCAAATCTCACCTCAGACACTTGACACTCACTAGCTGTGTGACCTTGGGCAAATCCCTTAATCTCAATTGCCTCATCCTAGGTCAACTCCAGTCATCCTAATGAATTATCTGGTCACTGGATTCAGATGGCTCTGGAGGAGAAGTGAGGCTGGTGAACTGCACAGCCCTCCCTCACTCAAAACCAAGTCAAGTGCAAGTCATGTCATTATTTCTCTGATGGCATGGTCTTCTTCGGCAACAAACACATATAAGCAGGTCACTGTACTTTTCAGAATTCAATTTCCTCCTTTGTACAAGGGTTGGGCTACCTGATCTGTGAAGGCCCTTTCTAAATCTATGACCTATGAACCTTTTCTTCTTGATTTATAGATCAGAAAATGGAGGCCCAGATAACTGTGACTTGTCCAAGGTCACAAAGAAAGTGGCAGGGCCAGGATTAGAACCCAGGCTTCGTGAGGCCAAAGCGATCCTCTAGTCACCTCCTCTTGCAAATGTACCCAGAGAGCTCAGTGGTGCCAACAGTACCATGGCAAACTACCCTTGGTGTGCAACATATCTATGTCTGAATTTAGCCTCACGGGATGGAACCTGTGGCCTCAAGGCCACATGTGGCCCTCTAGGTCCTTGAGTATGGCCTTTTGACTGAATCCAAGGTTTTACAGAACTTGAGGATTTATTTCATTGAAAATAAACACTAGGGAGAAAACATAGCAGACCCCATAGCACACCCTATTCTGATAATGAGCCACAGATGGGTACTGATAAGGAAGATAGTAGAGGGGAAAAAAGTACTCACTGAAGGGAAGAAAACACTCACCTGGCTGGCCATTTCCAGAGACAAAAGTCTTTTCACAACCTCGTGGACCCTAGAGGGAGATCACAATGGTAAATAACTTTGGAGTGGGTGTGGTGGTGGTGGTGGTGGTAGGAGCCCCATATTTCAGGTTAGTCTGGAAAATCATGGTAACCTAGAATCTCTTTCCCAAGTAGATCAATAAAGTCTCTGGAAAAGAGAGGTCTTCTCCCCAAGAATCAGAAGAATGACAGATTATGCTTTTAGGGAGACTGTTTACTAGGATGACAGTAAAAATATGAGGCTGCTCTGTCACAGGGGAGGCAGGACTTCAATAATAACCGGAATACAGGAGAGATCATCTCAACACACCTCAAGCTTCGAATCTTTATTTTCCCACTCGTCACAATTTTAAGCCAATGACTAAAAGGAATAGCCGATGCCTTCATCACTCTAGGTCACTTTAATTACCTGGGGTCCTCATCAATTAGTCCCATTCAACCACTTTCCCAAATTGGGACCAGTCTCTTATGCTTAACTAGTAGAAAAAATAATGAGAATGATCTGTCGGTGAGAGTGGTGACCCAGTTCTTCAAAACTGGCCTTTTCCATCTCTTTTCTCCCACATTCTGCCTCCAGACCATGACACACATACATACCCGTCAATTCCCGGGACGTTCTGATACTCTTTCAGCAGCATGGAGGAAGGCAGGTCATCCATCTGGCTGGGCTGAGTAACTAAAGCTGGCACAGAAGGAAACCACAGGAGATCAGCTCTCACCCTTCAACAACCGCCCCAGGGAACCCCGACAGACCCCAGAGGCACCTGGGGGCTAAAGAGATAAAAGACTGGGCAAGTTATTCAGTCTTGTGGAGTCTTAGCTTATTCGTGTGCAAAACAGGAGACGGGGGGGGGGGGGGGGGGGGGGGGGGGGGGGGGGGAGGGGGGATCTAAGGCCCCTTTTCGGCTTCCCATCATTAAGTCAGCCACCAAACATCTATTCCGCACCTACTCAGTGCCCAGCCTTGGGCTGCGGGTGGGGGCCGCAAAGAAAGGTGTAAGACAGCCTCCGTCTGCGTGGGTCCCACGATGGGGAGCCCCCCTCCCAGCCTTGAAGCTCCGGAAATAAGCCGGGCAGGGGCCCCGCTCACCTACCTGGTTTCTTGTCCGCATAGGCTCGGGCTGCCTGGAGGAGGGGGCCGTTTCCTAGAGAGGGAAAGGGGGGGTATTGGACTGCCGGGACCCCGGCCCCTCCCCCCACTTCGCTGCCCTGGATACCAGATTCATTTCCCGTTCTCCTCCCCGCTTTCGCGCCCCTCCCCCTTCCCGGCGGACCCCGCTGCCCACCCTCTTTCCTGGCCCGTTTTCACAGCCCTACTTCTCTCCCTGACCTCTCCGCCTGGTCTCCCGTCTTATTCTCGGGCCCCGCCGCCCGCTTTCCCTCAGGCTTCGCTCTCGCCGCCGGATTTCGCCCCGCCCTCCCCCTTACCAGGCGATCTCCGGGTGCACGGAGGCCCTGCGGCTGCTCCAGCTGTCGGTCCGCAGGCCAGGGCCGGGGCCTGAGCTCGGCCCCACAGGAGCGCCCTCCGCGCCGCCCTCAACATCTTGGCGCCCGCGGCCTCCGCGTGGCTTTCCGGCCTGGCCTCGGGCCTCGCCGCCGAACGCCGGAGAGCGAACGGACGACTCACACGGGCGCAGCCATCTTGGCTCAGGCTCAGCCAATCGAGCGCGTCTGCGGGCAGGCGCAGAGGATGGTCGAGCGCATCGATGCAACTTCGGGGGCTTGCTTTAAAGAGTGTTAGGGAGTGGACTCCCATGTTCTTCAATTCTCTGCCAAACCTGCGCTCCATCTGAATGCAGACTCCGAAGTGCTATGTAAATACTAGCCATCATTATCACCGCCACCACCACCACCAGCACCAGCATCGATGCCAGGTGCTGGGAAAGACCCCTTTAACCTTCGAGGCACGTGCCTCGGTCCAGCCTGGACTTTGGCATTTATTTCCCAGTCGGGACCTCTAACCCTCTTCCCTGGCCCAGGAAAGATGAGTTTCCCTCATCGGTGAGTCAGTGAATAAACATTAATTAAGCGCCCAGTCTGTGCCAGGCATTATGGCCCCTACCCTCAAAGAACTCACAGCCTAATGGATAACCCCCGAATAAAAACCCATACCCTGGATAAATTGGAGATAAGCAAGAGAAGGAGAGAGGGTTCTTTTACCGCTGACATTCTGTGATTCTGGGAGAAGTTCTAACCTGGGCATTCATTCAGCAAGCATTTAAAAACATTTTAGATGGATATCTCTTTTTTTTTTTAATCTCCCAACATACCCTGAATACCCTCCTTCTGGAGCATCATCAAAACAGAAAATCTAACCAACCACTGAACTAAGTTGAATGTTCGTCTCCTTTACTTCCCTTACCTCTGCAAAAAATGGAGGGAGGTGAATTCTCTTATCTCATCTTTGGGGCCGTATTTAGTCATTATAAGCTGGCAGCATTCAATTTCCATGGTTCCACCTAGGTAGCTGTAGGCATTTGGTATGTTGTTTTCTGGGTTCTATTTACTTCGCCTTGTGTGGATTGGTTTATACATGCCTTTCTCAGACTTCTCTGTGTTCAGTATTCATTGTTTCATGAATGTAATTGATGGACATATACTTTGTTTCCATTTCTTTGCTACCACAAAAAAATGCTGCTATGTATATTTTGGAACAGAATCTTTATTTTAGATATTGACCTCCTTGGGGTATATGTTTATCAGTAAAATCTCTTTAGTTGCCATCTTAGCATAACTACAAATTGAGTTTCAGAATGAAGAATGAGGCTCTTTTAAATGTTTGGCATATGCCTGGCTCTGCTGTGGGGTTTCTAGAGTACTTTAAGGTTTACAAGTATTGCCTATGCTATCTCATATTTCAAACAATTCTCAGGTCCCTTGGAAACAGTTTCTGTGGTGAAGTTTATATTTTATTGATTCCATCTTCTTTCCATGACTCCTTTTTCAACTACCACAAATTCATTCTCTCCCATGTTGTTTCTCATGTTCTCAGTTTTGCTACTTTTCCCAGCTACTGTTCTAAATCACTGTCTTACCCCAGTCATAGCTTAGAATATTTATTAAACAACAAGGCAAAAGACTTACAGTCTCTGCCTAACTCCTAAACAAAATGACTATCTCAACTGATGTATTAAGCTTTAATATATATATATATATATATATATTCCTGTTCTGTTACTTTCCTTCTCTTTGAAAAAAAATCCAGATTCCCATATTGCCTTTTATTTTGTTGTTGATGTTATAATGAAGTAGAGCACCAATACATGAAAACAGGATACTTGGGAGTGTGATTTCAATAAGTGTGAGAGGGAATTTCTCCTAAAACAAGATGTAAATGTTGGACTTGTGTTTGTTGAGGCAATAGGGCTGAGGACGGTTGGGGTCCACTATTAAGACAAACCTTTGTTATTGATGGTAGGTCAGTCATATCACTTCTATATGCAGGGTGATGATACAGTGAAACTTGAATCTCGAGTCAAAAGATCTGGGTTCAAATCCCACCTATGGTACTTATGTGTCCTTGAGTCAGTCATTTAAACTCCCAGGGCCTCAGTTTCCTTATCTATGAAATGAAGGAGGAGTCTGTGTTTGCCTCTGGCTCTTTATGATCCTATGATGGGGCTGCCTCTGAGGTTTCTCCTGGTTCTAGCCCTGGAATCCGATGATTCAGGCTCTTCAAATCCCAGCTCTGGTTGCTACTGGTATAATCTTAGTTAGTCACTTCATCTTTCTGATTCTTAGTAAAATCAGAGGGTTAGATTGTGTGATCTCTATGGTCCCTACCGCCTCTAAGTCTAATGATTCTATGAAGTCATCCTAAGTTCACAATGTAGTTCATTTAAATAAGCCAATATATGCTAAGCACCTACTGGGCTCAGTCTACAATGCTAAGTATGCAAAAATAAAAACTCACCCAGACCCTGTCCCCAAGGAGCTTACAGTCCAAGAGGGTGATAAGCCATGTGCACAAATAAGTCAGATGCAAGGTTAAATGTGATACAGACAGTGGACAGAACCCTATGGAACTTTTACATGGTAGACAGTGGTACCTACCTCTTGGTGGGCACCATTTAATCAGAAATGAAATATTTATTAAACAGGAAGAAAAGGTAAGCCTAACCAAAACATAATACTTTCTTACGAGAAGGCAAAAGCAGGAGTAATCAAATCATAAATAAAACCAGATCACAAATCAAAACAAAACAAAAGAGTACACCCATAAATCAGGTTCTGCTCTCCCGCTAATGTACACAGTGTCTATGTGTTTGTGACAAGAGGCATAGACTTACAGAAAGCTAGTGAGGCATACCAGTAGGGAAAGCCTTGTGCCTGAGGAAGCTCAGGACTGAGCTGCAGGCCTTGATGTTTCCTAGGGAATATTTTGTTTCATGAATTGCTGACTGGGTGGGCTCATTCCTCTTCTGGGCCTTTCCATTCCCTTCCTGGACAAAGCACTTCTTTGTTACTCTCATCACTGAAGCTGTATTAAACTTAAAAAAAAAACAAAAATAGTGTCACACTCTTTTAATGACAAGCAGTTCCCTTAAACTTGAAATCTGGAGTATGAGACATTTCTCTCTCTTCATCCAGAGATAGCAGTAGTTGTCGCTCAGTCACATCTGATTCTTTGTGGTGTCTTTTTGGGGTTTTTGTGGCAAAGATATTGGAGTCATTTGTCATTTTCTTCTCCAGTTCATTTTATGTATGAGGAAACTGAGGCAAACAGGGTAAAGTGACTTGCCCAGGGTCACACAGCTAATAAATGTCTGAGGCCAGATTTAAACTCATGAAGATGAATCTTCCTGACTCCAGGCCAGGCACTCTATCTGCTGCACCCCCTTCTCTACTCTGATTACTGACTTCCTAGTATTCCTTTAAGTCCCAACTAAAAATCCCACCCTCTGTGGCAGACAGTGGTTAAGTGATTTTCATATAGCTAGTAAGTGACTGTGGTTGAATTTGAACTCAAGTCTTCCTGACTCTAGACCCTGGGTGCACTATTCTCTGAGCCACCCACTTGCCTAAGACATGGTAGTATAATAGAGACCAATTCAAACGAGCCTATGAGTCAGGGTTTATTTTTAATATCAGGTTAAGGGATTCCCAAGGGATTCATGGTTATATTTCAGAGGGATCCTGAATTTGGATGGCAAAAGATGACCTCTTTAGGTTTAGTAACTTCTCACTGAAATTTACCATTTCTTTCAGTTAAGGATTAAAAACAAAACAGTGTTTTGAGAACTCCACCAGACAAATAAAGGGGTCCGTGACATAAGAAAATAATCAGAAATTCCTACTGTTAGGAGTTTCTCCTCTCCATTTGTAGACAAGTCCAGCCAGCTCTTCAAACCACAGAGGATTCTGCTTTCCTCCAATCATCTCCCAACATCAGAGCTCTCATCTAATCAAATCAGCTCCCAGAGCAGCACAGGGTAGTGGTAGAGACTGCCTGGTCTGTCAGTTCTCAAACTGTAGATGATGGTCTCTGAGCCCAGCCAGTTCTTCGAACATCTGGAAAATTTGCTTTCTCTAATCAGCTCCCAGCAACAGAGTTCCCTTCCAATCAGCTCCCAGAAGCAAATCCTGTCTCATTTTCAGTTTAGAGAGGGGGTCGTTTCAAGCTTTAAATTGTCTCAACTCTCATTTCAGCTGCTCTCTGCTTCCACATATCCTTTCTTGTGTGTGTGTGTGTTTAGCTTTTACACAGAAATTTTTACTTCAAAAGATATAATTACAAATATACAAACTTAGTCCTCCAACACATGGGAGGCATAATTCACTTTCTACCTGGCACTACCTCAGTCTATGGGGAGGTAGAGGGGATTAGGTTCCCTGCTTAGCTGGATTTCCATAGAGCACTCAGTTCCAGTTTCAGGTCCAAACTTCCCCTTGTGTCCTAGTCCTAGGTACCCTGGCTCCTCAGGATTTCCAGGTTTGGGCTGGATGGATGCCTACACCATCTGGCCTGCAAGTGGGGATCACCTGCTGAAACTGAGGGGGAGAAACAGCAAAAAAGAGAAACACTCCTAGGATCATTTCTTAGAGCTGCAGTAAAAGAAGAAGGGCAGGTCCCCTCTCACCATTCTGGTTCATGCTCTGGGTGAATTGAGATCTTCACTTTTTAAATGAGGCAGGAGAGAGGATGATTTTGTGCTTCTGTTTGGTCCAGCCATGCCCTGTCCTGCCCTTCCCTGCCTTGTCTGTTGATCTCCCATCAACTCTTCTGCATCAAACCAGCACTATCAGGTGTGAAATAACCTAACTCATTGGTGATATCTAAAAAAATGTCTCAGTCTGCACTTGAAGTCTGTTACCTCTTTGTCAGGAGGTGGGCAGCATGTTTCATCAAGAATCCTTAGGAATTATTGTGGATGGTCAACGTGTTGATCAGAATTCTCAAGTTAAAAAATTTTTTTCTTCTGTTTTAATCACTCAAGATCCCCTTTTGTCACCCTTCCAACACAACCCCAGCCCCACAACAAAACCCATTACTTTGTATAGTCAATCAAGAAATCAGTGCTGATATCCTAGAACACATTTCTTTCATTCTGCATTCTGAATCCTTTAGTTCTCTATCAGGTAGGTAGCATGTTTCATCATTAGTCCTCTGGATTCCTGGTTGATAATTTTGCTGATAAGTGTTCGGCACAATATTATTCCACTACCTTTATATACCAGCACTTGTTTACTCATTCCGCAATTTATGGGCACCCTCACAGATTCCAATTCTTTGCCACATCAAAAATAGCTACAAATATTTTTGTACATCCTTAGAATTTGTTTTTCTTAGGATTAATCTCTCCCTTAATTTCTCCCTAATTTCCCCTCCTTCCTTGTCTTCTTTCTCTCCTATTTCACTGTTGAATGAAATGTATTTCTGTACCCAGTTATGTGTGTGTATTTCTTTTTTTGACCAATTCAGATGAGAGTGAGGTTCATGTGTCAGTCCCTACCCCCAAACAAGGTATAAATGTATCCTTGTGTACCCTAATTATGTGAAATAATTTCTCCTAATCTTTCTTTCCCTTTCCCCTCACTGTATTTCTCTTCCCCTCTCTTTCTATACTTAAGATCATCAAGACGTAATAGAATTACTTCCAGGCTTTGTCTAATGGGGCTCGCCCTATGAACTCTGATGGTGAGAGGGATCAGAAGGGGATACATGTATCATCTCCCCAAATTTGAATGTGATCAGTTTACTCATTTAGTCCTTTATCATTGTTTACTCACTTTTACCTTTGTCTTCTCTTCTTTGTTTGCACTTCAAACTTTCTACACACCCTCTAGTCTTTTCATCAGGAATGTCTGAAGTCCTCTATTTCATTAACATCCATTACTCCTTGCACTTCCCTCCTCTTTCCTTACCCCCTTCAATCACTGTACTCCGTTTTTGTTTTTTGGCAAAGTTTTCTTGGCTGTAAACCCATTATGGAATAATGCCTTATGAAATATTGTACTTAAATTTGTTTGTTCCTTTGTAAAGGCTGTTAAATCACATGTGATTGTGACTGTGGCTCCTTGGGGGCTTGAATTCTTTCTTTCTGGCTGCTTGCAGTACTTTTTCTTTAATCTGGAAGATCTGGATTTTGGCCCTGATGTTTCTGGGAGTTTTCATTTTTTTTTTTGTTTTTGTTTCAGGAGGTGACTAGTGGATTCTTCCCTTCTCCTCCCACTTCACCCTCTGGTTCTAAGAATTCTGGACAGTTTTCTTCAAAGATTCTTGAACTAGGATATCTAGGTTTTATTTTTTTTCTGCCATGATATTCAGGTAGTCCAATGATTTTTTATTTTTTCTCCTCAGTCTGTTTTCCAGGCCAGTTGTTTTTGCTATAAAGTATATTTTCTTCTATTTTTTTCTCAGCCTTTTGACTTTATTTTTAATATTTCTTGTTGCCTCATGGAGTTATTGGCCTCTATTTGGTCCATTTAAATTTTCAGAGAGTTTGTTGCTTGGGCAAGGTTTTGTACCTCTTGTGCCAAGCTCTTCATTCCCCTTTCCATTCTTTCTTCCACAGCTCTCATTTGTTTTCCCAGTTTTTCTTCAAGTGCTAATTCTATTTATAAAAATGTTTAAAATATCTTTTTTTAGACTCTTGTTTCAGCTCTTCCAGGAATTTTAGTTGAGTTTATGCCCAAGCTGTATTTTTCTCTGAAGCAATGCTTGCAGATGTTTGGGAGTCATTCTTTTCTTTTATGTTTGTGTCTTGAGTGTCTCTACTTCTATAACAGCTCATTTTCATCATTCTCATTATGGTAGGATTCTTTTTCTGTTAACTCATTCTTCCAGACAACTTTCTGACCAGTCTTGATGTTAGGGCTGGACTCTGTGGCACTTTGGGAGTGAGGTCTGGGCTGGTTCTGTTGATGCTTCTTTCTTGGGGTTTTGAGTGTTGTATTATTCAGGAATCTCAGGAACAGGCTGGGGATATCAGGATAACAGGCCAGTTATTAGTGTTCCCAAAGGGGTCTGATCCAGGGCAAAGTTTGATTGTTGCTCTGCTGGTCTGTGCTCTGTGAGTTCCTGGCCTTGGTTTGGTTCTGAGCAAGAGTAAATGCTGCAGGATTCCACCCTGATTGGCCAATTGAAAAGCTCTGTTGGCTCAGAATGACAGAACTGTAGGCTCCCCTTTGGTCAGGTTTTGTTCTGATTATTCCTCTGCAGGCTAGGCTAGATGTTGGAAGTGAACTCTGCTTTGCACCTGATATATGCACCATTTTGTCTGGTGTTGCTGACTTCCAAACTTGTTCCTTTCTCTGTACATAACCCAGGGCCTCCTTACTGGGGAAGCCATTGTCCTGCTTCTGTGGGTCAACTTCTCATTCACCTTAGATCTGGGTTGTGAGACTGGAGATTGACCAGTTGGCACATGTCCCCATTGTAGTTCCCTTCTGGGTGTCTGGTGGTGCCCTGGTGTGAGTCTGGGGGTTTCCTGCATGGGTTGGAGAACTTTTCCTTCCTTTGTGCGCAGCTGCTTTCATGGAATTCTCTAAGCAGTGTGCTCCTGACTCTACCCATCTCCAGTGTCCAAAGACCTCCCTGTCAGTCTCCCTATGACAAAGTGAGCTGGACAAAGGACTCATTGTGACTTATAGTGTATTTCCACATCAAGATTCAATCTTTTTTAGCTATGTCAGGAAAAGTATGTAGAGAAGAACTTACTATACTGTTTCTTATCACCCTGTCATCTTAGTTTTAAGTCCCTGCTCTCTAGGAAAATCTGGAAAACTTTCACTTGTGAAGATGGGCTTCATGGAGGAGTTGCTATCTTGTTGTGTTCATCCTTCATTTTTAGAGTACCATGACATCAGAGAAATGATGACATGACTTGCACTTGACTTTGTTTTGAGTGAGGGAGGGCTGTGCAAGGTCACCGCCTCACTGTCTCCTCCTGAGCCATCTGGATCCAGTGACCAGATATTCATCAGGATGACTGGAGACAGCACAGGATGCAATAGGAGACCTTGGTCTTTTAGGCTAAGGCCTTTTCAGGTAATGCCCATTCAGTTTAACAGGTCCCTTTACGAAGTAGTCAGTGGATCCCCCTTTAAATAGAAAAGCAAGAATAAATGAATAAATAAATAGATCTGAGCAGAGCCCTGAAGGAAGAGAAAGATCGATAGGTAGGGATGAGGAAGGCATGCATTCTAGGAATAGGGAATGGATTCTGAATGCATAGAGTCCAGACACATTCTTCACAATGTTTTCAGAATATTCCAGTTGGCCTGGTAGTCGGATTAAAGTAAAATCATGCTGAAAAGGCAAATTGGTGTCAGAGTGTGACAGTTGAGGAGTTTTGCATTTTTATCCTAGAGGCAATAGGAAGATTTTGTAGGAGGGCAGCATAGTGTCTGACCACTACTTTAGAAAGATTACTTAACTAAATAGAAGACCAGATAGCAGAAGGAATAGACTGAAGGTTGTTACTGTTCAGTTGTTTCAGTTGCATTTGCCTCTTTGTGACTCGATTTGAGGTTTTCTTGGCAAAGATGGTGGTTTGTCATTTCTTTCTCCAGCTCATTTTATAGAGGAGGAACTGAAGCAAACAGGGTTAAGTGAATTGCCTCATGTCACACAGCTAGTAAATGTCTGAGGCTGCATTTGAGCATAGGGAAATGAGTCTTCCTGACTCTAGGCCTGGCCCTCTATCCACCTCAAGGCCTCAAGACTGAAGGTAGAGATGTTAGTTAAGAAGTTATGACAATAATCTAGATTTAAGAGTTGCTGGGGGCCTGAGCTAGAGTGGTGACAATGGGAATGTGAATGGACAAATGGGAAAGATGCTGTGGAGGCAGACTTAGTAAGACTTGACAGCTAATTGGATGTGGTGTAGAGGGAAGACTCAAAGAAAATTTCAAGGTTTCAAACATAGGTGGTGGAGACCTAGGGGCATCAATAGTAAGAGAACAGTTTAGAGGAGAGGCAGGTATGGGTGGGGGGAGAGAATAATTTCAGTTCTGGAAATGCTGAATTTGAGTAGAGAGCTGAGTGGAGAGACCCAGCACATGGTTGGATTTTATTCACAGCTAGAGATAGTGGGATCATAGATGCAGAGCTGAAAGGGCCTTAGTGATCCCTTAATACAACTGCCTCATTTTATAGATGAGGAATCTGAAGCCTGATGAAGTTCATTGACTCCCCTTGGGTTACTTAGATTTTCATTACATTGTAAGCTCCTTGAGGACAAGGACTTTCACTTTTTTTAGGGGAGGTGTCTTCAGAATTTAGCATAGTGCCTGGCGCATAGTTTAATTTATTTAATTTATTTAAATTTATTTATTTATTTAGGCATTTATTTAATAAATACTTATTGACGAATTTGAAGACATCTCTCTTAACTCTAGATCTGGTACTCTTTGTTCTACTTTTATATCCTGAAGTTAGAATTCAGGGAGGAGACTGGGGCTGGAGCTGGTGAATGCAGAGTCATTTGGACAGAGGTGATCACTGAAGCCATGGGAAAGGATTTCTTTCCAAGTGCCATATTCTGAGTCTAATCCTTCTGGCATTAATTAATAATTAATTATCATTGTGGCTGCTCTGATGTTCTGGGAGGAGAGTGTCCACAAATCCTTTTTCTGAGTACATGGTCTAGAGGTAACTGTTATCTAGATAACCTGTGCTATATCCTCATATGCTCTTTGTGAGTCTGTATGAGCCTGTGAACTAACCTATTCCCCACTTAACTTGAGAGAGTAAGATCCCACAGAAAGTAAATAAGAGTTGGGACTCTAACCTAACTTGTCTGACTCCAGACTGAGTGTCAACATACTTACAAGGTGTTTGAGATGGAAGGTACCTTAAAGATTGAGTAGGCCAGAGACTCTCAATCTGGCATTCATGGACCCCTGAGGTCTATGGATGGATTTTAGGGGGTTCATGAACTGGGATGAGCCAAAAATTACATATTTATTTTCATTGATCTCAGTCGAAAGTGAGCATTTCTTTCAATTATTTCAAGTTGTCATTCTGAGAAGTTCATAGACTGCCAGAGGGGTCAATGATACAAAAAAGGATTAAGAACTCCTGATCTAGTCCAAACCCCTCATTTTCCAGAGGAAAAGATCAAAAGAGGCAGCATAGTGTAATTGCATAAGTGCAGGATTTGGAGTCAGAAGAAGACTTTGATTCGAATCCTCATTGTTCCTTACTAACTGTGTGACCTTAAGCAAATCACTCAGTTAATTGAAGGAGTCAGACTAGATGACTACTGAGGTCCCTTTCAGTCTTGAAATGTGGGCTCCTATGAAACTTAGAAAATGAGAAATGATTCGGTCAGAGTCACCTGATGAATCAGTGGCAGAGCCACGGTGGAATTGAGATGTCTTCACCAGTCTTTTCCTAGACCAACAACATCTCACATGAGGCTTGTTCACTGATAATGCTTATTCTCCCTTGCCCTCCCCTGTATTCCCTTTCCCCCTTCACTCATGTGGTTGTCAGCAAGGATAGAGAGCACAGACACACCTTAGAGTCTGAAAGAATCAATTTAAAATATTGTCCATTTGGAAGTCACATGGCAGGTACAAAAAGTATTCTTTGACTTTAGGAAATATGCACAGTCCTCTCTTGTCAGGACATGGGCCCACAGAGTAGACTAAATTCAGGTGGGGAAATTGATAGGTGGGGCAGCCAGACCCATGCTACCCTGGAGAAGGGAACACCTTTCTGTACAAGGGGAGAGGGCTGGAGGAGAGGGCAGTCCTTTTGGGGATGAGGGGGTTCTAGGTTCTTTTAGTGATTCTTCCATGGTTCCCTGCACTGTGCAGAAAAGACCCTCCCCATAACTCCACTGGAGAGGTCCTGAGCTGTCTTCCCCATTAGGGCAACCAAAGTCTCTTGCCTACTCTTGAGAACATTGGGAAACTCTGAGATTCTTCTCTCCCCACAGGAATTCTGAACATAAGTCCAAGTATGAGAGGGCACCTCACAGTATGCAAGGAGGTTGAAGTGGGAGTCTATAAAGGATTCTAAATGCTGCCCAGTCCTTCAGCACCTTCAATCCTCAGACCTTGCAGAAGGGGAAAATCAGGAAATTGTCCTTGTGGGCCGTGAGGAAGGAAGGCAGAGTCATCGCCATCCTCTTCCGGGAAGCCTTGAGAGCTGGTAACCCTAGATTCGGGGGGACTTCTTTGGAACCACATGTTCTCATAGGGTTTGGGGCTTGGTGTGAGGTCAACCAGGAGAGGCTGTGTGGAATCCGTGCGCAGGTAGAGCCCAGCAGAGGGCCTGTGCTGGCTCTGGTAGCCTTGGTTTCCCATCACCTTCCCATACTGGATGGGGCTATTGGAGCTGGGATGGGGCTTTGGCAGGAAGGGATCGCCCTGCAGAATGTAAGCCTGGACCAGGTGGGGGAGGTTGTTAGCCTCTTCATCTGTCTCAGTTGTTTGTGGTGGTGGCTTTTTCTCTTCTTCCTTAAGGACTATGATCTTGGAAACAGGGGGCATGGCAGGGTCCCTCAGACTTGATAGATGAATGGTTTCCTGGGAAGGATGAGAGCATCAAAGTGATAGGAGGAGGTTACCCAGATCATTGCTCCCCCAAGGGGCCAAAGGTGAGTTTTGGTTGCCCAGTGTTAGTTGGGAGGAGACTACTCTCCTTGGGAGAGTGAAAGGCACATAGGGAGGAGAGGGAGATGCAGCTGGGCAGTGGAAATCAGTGTATTCATCTCTCCTGTCAGCCTATTTTCCTTGTTAGCTCCCAGTGCCCTTGTACCATCCTTAGCCCTCCCTCCAGTCTATATCTTACCCCAGGAAGGATTGTGGGGATCCACTGGCCCAGGCTGCTGTGGGCTGGGTCTGGGACATTTGGCCAGAATTGAGTCTTCATCCTGGAAAAGTTGAAGTGAGCGAACTGGTTGGGGTGGGCATCCAGGATGCCGTATTCTGGTGCCAAGAATTCCCCTCTCCTAATTGACCCTGGGTTCCTGTGAGTTCTCTGATAAGGGACTCCCTTTGTCCTCTGAAAACTTCAGCTTTGCTTCAAGGTCAAGGGGAGGGGGAATCCCTGGTCTTGGGGAAAAGAAGACTGAGAGCACTTGAATTTTGTTTGCTAAGACTGTGTAGGATGGGGCTTGGCCTCTAGTCTCTCCTTAATCCAGTATACCGTAGAAAAACCTTGGTTCTAAAACTAGGGCAAATCCCTGGGCCTCATCTGCAAAATGAGATGAGAGTCAGTGATCTCCAAGGTCTCCTCTCTAAGGTTCCTTACGTTCTGGGTTCCATGATTGTATTCATAGGGGAGGAGATGGGCTTAGGAGGAATTTCAGTTAGATGTGAGGAAGGATTACCCAGTTGGAGAATGTGGATGGATGGAAGGAGGCAAGGCTCATGATGACAGACCCTGAGGCTGGTGAGCTGGGTCTTGAACTGTTGAGCTGCGTCCTCCCCTCTTAGCATCCCATCCCCATCCCACCAACCCCCAGGCTCTCACTCACTTGTGGTTCTTATGGAGGCAGATCAACGTAATAATGCAGAAAAACACCACAGAGAAGAGGCTGGTCAGGATCAAGAGTACATTGATATCTTTCTCTTCTGTGGGGAAGGTTAGTACCAAAGGAAGAAAGGTCAGATCCCAGGGCACAGAAACATTTCTAAATTCCCAGAATGGATACTTCCCCAATGGGGTGCCATGACTTTCCCTCTAAGACTATGTCTTCCTGAAGGCAGGGTCACATTTCCCCACATCAGACTAGAATCTCTTTAAAATGGGATGTGTTTTTCCTTTGGATTTTCCTGGGGTAACTAGGGCAGGGATTTGCCCCAGCAGTATATATGAGGCTATGACATTGGAATGGGAACTCCTTGCACATAGGGCTCACTCCCTTCTTTCTGACTTGTGTTCCCTGCACTAGAAAGGTGCTTGGCATATAGTAGGCACTTGACAGATACTTGTGGATTGGTTGGTTGTTAGCTGGTGGGCTCTGGCCACCCCCATGGAGGCTGTCTTTACCAAGGGCTATGGTCACCACTGTGAGGTCTGTGCTGTTAATACTTCCAGCTCGATTGGAAGCCATGAGATGGACGTGGTACATGCTGGTGGGTGCTAGGCCACGGATGATGCAGGTTCGAGAGGAGGCATTTAGAATGATGACTGTGAAATGACAGTGGAGGAAAATGAGAGAGATACAGTTAACCTGGGGTAAGGAACCTGGGGGCTCTGTGAGCTCTGGGACTCTGGGACACTTGTCTCTGAGAAAACATATACCTCAGGGGCAGGGAATAGTCCTTACAGAATTCCTGGTTTTGGACATTGGTCCAAAAGTGATTGAGTGACATGGATGGAGGATATGGGAGAGCCCTGGAAGGGAACAGCCAGAGAATACCAGATATATGTCCTGGGGCCCTTGTCCAGGGCTCTGGGGGAAGGAAGCAGTAGTGGCTTAAGCATATCATTCAAACTAGCTCAGTAGCTAGTTTGGGAGATTGAGTCAGAGGGGGACAAGCAATGACCCTTACAAAATTCCTTGATGTGGGAATGGTTCAAAGGATAGTGTACTGGGTATGGGAGACCTGGGGTTTGTGGTGGAAATGTCAGGGATCTCCCTGAAAGAATACTGGGACCTCAGCGGCCTTGGGGGTAGGGATCAGAGAGGGACAGGGGTGGCACTCACAGAATCCCTCATCTTGAGAGTTGGTCCAGAAGACAGTGTATTGGGTGATGGGGCTCTTCCCCAGCTCTGGGGGCCCAGGCTCCCATTCCAGCTCTGCCCAGGTCCTTCCAATATGCTTCAACTTTAGCTTAGGGGCATGAGATGGGGCTGTGGATTGAGAATGGGGGCTCCATGGAGGGTGGGTGGATTTTGATCACCTCCTCTCCAGGCACGTCCAGCCCCTGGGGTTGGGGGAGGACAAATGGGGAGGGGGTGCTGGTGCCCCAGTTCCCAGGTCCTTATAGCTGGTTGCTGCAGGCATATGTTGGAGGTAAGGAGGGAGAATCCCTGAAACCAGTGTGACCTTGTCTCTTGCTCCAGCCTTCTTTCTGTTTTCCTTTTAGTCCCTTCATTTCCCCTTCCCCTGACACCAAGGGGAGAGAAGGGGAAGCTCATTTTAGAATTGATGGCCCTTGACCATCTACTTAATTTCTTCCAAGTCCTCTGCCTGAAATTGAAGGGAAAGTTACCTTATTGGGCCCTCCTGCTAGTGATCTCTGGACTAGTGAGCTAAGGATGGGCTGGGCTGGGCTGGATGTGACCAGGGCAGGAGGAAACTGGGGTGGGCAGAAATCTGGGAATGAGTAAGTTGAGAGCAAACCCTTTTCTTGGGAGTAAGCATAGACATGCTGGGGGCGCCCTCTGGTGCCGTGGTACAGGGGGGACACAGTGATCTTGTACAGCTGGAAGGGCATGATATTCTCTGCAAAGGAAGAAGAGGGAGGGCTAAGTCCAGGGGAAGGCAGATGGAGCAGCCACTGTATTTTCTTTCTGTGACCATTGACACTGGCTAAGGGGAGAAGCACAAGAAGGATGGTAGCTGGACTGTTGGGCTACAGCTGTAGTAGGAGGCATAGACTAGCAAACATCAGGAAGAACTTTCTATCTCTGAATATGGGGGATGGGGGAACAACAGGCAGTCTGAGAAAACCTAGAGATTCTTCTCCCCCAGAGGAAAAGAACAACCACAATGAAAGCTAGCATTTATATAGTGCTTTACAAATATTAACTTATTTTGTATTTGTAACAATCCTGGGAGGTAGGTGCTATTGTTGTGCCCATTTTATAGATGGGGAAACTGAGGCTGAGAACTGTTAAGTGGCTGGCCCAAGTAGTGTCTGGGCCTGGATTTGAACTCAGGTCTTCCTTACTCAAAATCCCTCACTCTAAGAGATCCCCCTCCCCCATCTAGGCTGGCGCAGGAACTGCTTTTCCTAGAAGCAGGAGAGTGGATGGGATGATGAGGTGGGAGGGCAGTCAAGCCCATGGGACAGGAGGACCCTGTAAGCCCTTCATAAGGGATCTTCCACCAATAAAAGTGCTTCAGTTCCCCTGTAGGCTCTGAGCCCTCACCATCCAACAGGGTCCCAGTACTGCTTCCATTGGACTCCATCTTCCAGTTGCCATTGCAGTCATCCTCTTGAGCTGGAGCTAGGCACCACTCTATCACATAGGCTCTGGGGAGGGGCTGGCCGAGGGGGTGTTCCCATCCTACCCAGAGGCTGTGAGCATCTGGGGCAGAGGTATGAATGCTGGACAGAGAGGCACCTGCAGATGTGGATATGGTATGGAACCCGCCTTGTGGAGAGACAGGAAGGCTGGGACATCCTTTCTACCCCCCAAACTCCACCCTCCATGAATACAGTGGGGGCTTTACCCAGCTATGACTCTAGTCAGGCCCCAAGAAGATGCTACCTAGAGAGCCTTGCAGAGGAGGAGGAAGCAGGGTGGACTTGGAGGAGAGAGGTGCTCGGGTCCTGGCAATCAAACTGTATATCTGCTGTCTCTTCTGACAAGGCAGGAAAAGTCTCATCCTTACCTTGGCATTCCCAGAAGATGACATTGGTTGGGGGAGATTCTCCAGCTGTGTTATAGGCTGTGACGATGACCTCCTGAGCCCTCTCTGGCAGCTGGAAGGCACAGCTTAGCTCTGTGGTGTTGCACAGGGGTAGTGATTCCCCATCTTGTCTTGGAGGACTTGGGAAGACCAGATAGCCTTGGATCCTATCTCTGTTCTCCTCTGTGGGCACTGGCTGTATAGACACACAGAGGATGATTTGGTCTCTTTAAGGAATCACAGAATATAGCAATTGGGAGGGACTTCAGAGGACATTTAGTCCAACCCTAGAGGTGAGGTGGCAGAAAGGGTTTTGCACTTTAAGTTAGGAGAGTCTTGGTTTCAAATTCTGCTTTAGACATTAGCTACGTGATCCTAGGCAAATCACCTATTCTTTCTGAGTCTCAGTTTCTTTATCTGTAAAATGGGTATAACAATGCCTGTCAAAAGCCTCCTGTCATAGTTATTGTGAGGTTCAGAAGAGATCAATATTTCAGAATTAGAAGGGATCTCAGAGGCAACATAGTCCAACTTACATCTGCTCAGGAATCCCCTCTACTACATAGTAGACAAGTGATTACCCAGTCTTGGCTTAAAGACTTCCAAGAATGGGGGCACCACTACTTCCAGATATCTAGGTGGTGCAGCGGACAGAGACCTGAGCCTGGAGTCAGGAAGACCTGAGTTCAAATCTAACCTCAACATTTAAGAGTTATGTCATTTAATCTCTGCTTGCCTCAGTTTCCTCATCTGTAAAAAATCTAATAATAGCACATACCTGCCCGGGGGGGGTGTGTGTGTCAAGTGAGATATTAATTGTAAAGAACTGGTACAGTGCCTGCCCCTTAGTAATTGCTATATAAAGCTAGGTATTATTACTATTATTTTCTTCTTCTTCTTCTTAAATTGGTCCATTCCACCATGGACATTTCCACCCCCAACATCAAGCCTAATTTTCTTTTTAAATTCAGATCCAATGCTTCTGATTCTGCCCTCTGGACCCAAGTGGAACAGCCTCTTCCACACAGGACCCCTTCAAACATTTGAAGACTGCTAGCATCCTCCCTCCTTCTCTTCCCCAAGATCAGCATTCCTCGTTGCTTCAGCTGATCTTTGTAGGGCGTGACCATGAGGCTGCTTTGCGCTTTGGTAATCTTGTGCATACAGAAGAAGTTTTTTCTGTTCTAAAAGATGTAGCCCAGAAATGAATAGAATTATCCTGATGTGGTCTGACCAGGGCAGAGTACAGTGGTACTATCTCCTCCTAGATTCTAGTCTCTTCTTGCACCTAACTTCCTTGGCTGGCATAATGCCCTGCGAGCTCATCTTGAGCCTCTAGTCTACTAACATCCCTCAGATCTTTTTTTTTGGACAAAATGCCATCTAGTCACGCTACTTTCATCTCGAACTTTTGAAGGGGCATTTTTGAATCCAAATATAAGATAATGGGTATAAGTCATATTGCAAAACAAATTTGGCAGTGAGGTGGCATGGTGGATGGAATCGAGAAGTCCTATGTTCAGATCTGGCCTCAGATACTTACCAGTTTGACTCTCAGTTTCCTCATCTGTAAAATGGGAATAATAGCACCCATCTCCCAGGGTTGTTGTAAGGAGGAAGTGAGATCGTATTTGTAAAAATGCTTTCAGTGTTACAATGCTATAATTATCAGTTATTATTATTACACAAAACATTCATCTTCTTTTCAACCTCCCCGACAATTTCCAGCCTCCTTTTCAGTGATGGGTAATTCATCACTTTCAGAGGCAGATGATTCCCTCTGTGGTAAGCTGAATGGATTCCCTGGGTCACAGAAACCAGGGGTCCCTAGCTGGGAGTTGACCAGGGTTCTCATGACCAGGATCTCTCCTAATCCCTAGCTTTGCCCTCTATTTCTGAGACATGGGATTGAGGACAATGATGGTGAATAAGGAGCAGAAAGATCATTAGAGCCAGGAGCTGTGGCTCTACTTCTATTTTTGCCCCTAGCTACATGGATGATCTTGGAGAGGTTTCTTCTTCCATTCTCTGGATTTTCTTCTCTGTGAAGTGATAGAGTTGGACTGTGTAATCTCTCAGATCTCTCCCAGCTCCAGGAGTCTTTATATTCTGTGCATGCAGTCAGCACTTAATACATGCTTATTGAATGACTGGCATTATCTAAAAGGAGGGACCAATCTAGAACCTATATAGACTTGAGGACCTATCTCTCACACATTCCCAGCTCTTTGGTGTCACTTCTCTAGGTCTGGGAAGGGGCCAAGCTTCATAGAGGATGGGCTGGACAGACTCATCCCTGGAGAGTGGTGGAAGGGCATTACCTTCCAGAGAAGTTGGATATCCGTCACTTTAGGGACCTGTTTCTGTATTCGTCGCCTCCACCACACATCCAGTCTGACCATGGGACCTGGGAAATAGGAGAGAGTCATGACTGACTAAGGGGAATAAGGAGGTGAAAGAATATCAGAGGTATTGCTACCTCTTCTGCCTGTTTCCATTAACACCTTTGGGCACTTACGTCTCTCCGTGGTAGTGAGTTCCAGGCTGGGGCTCCAGTCACTCCAGTGACCACCCAGTTGGCCACTCAGAGACCTACGGACACACCTCATTTGCAAGACATATCGCCTGGCAAAGAGGAGGCCACAGAGGTCAGACTCTCCCTCATATTGAGTACTTGATTTCAAGAAGGGTGATACCTGCTCAAAAGTGATCAGAAACCATGTCAAGAAAACCATGTCAAGGCACAGGGCATGAAAAGAAGGGGGAGATGGTGCTCAGAGAACCAAGACGGATAAAAAAGAAGAAGGCATTGTGGTAAGGATGATGACTTAATGGAGGAGGAGAATGGTGAAGGATCAGAGAGGGGATGGATACTGAGTGGGAGTGAGAGGACTCTAAATGATGGAAAGTGAGGGTTCAGTGAGGATGAGGGCTTAGTTAGGGGACTTGGGGAGAAAGATAAAAGTTCCATGAAGGCACTGAGGTTCAGTGAAGGGGATGTAGGCTCCTTCCCCCAAACACAGAGTGAACTCCTGCCTCGAGGTGGGATCGAGAGCCTTACCAGGATCCAGGCCAGCTCCCCTGGACACTGGTACTGAAGCTCACACATCTGCTCCACGTGCTTGCTCATCCTGGACTTCTCCCACTTTAGTTGGAGGCACCCAGGCTGGGGAAAGGAGGAGCCTGGGTCTAGCCTGGCCTTAGCAGCCTGAAGTTTTGGGGGTTCTAGCTTTACTGTAACAGAGAAGTTAGTTATTACCCTCCTCAGTGGGGACCTCTCCATGTTTCTCTTCCCTTGTGATTCTATTTGTCTATTCTATTCTATGTGTCTCCTGCTTCTTCGTCTATTTTTATATCTTTGCCAGAAGGCTTCTAGGTAGTAGACTAGGCCTAGAGCCAGGAAGATATGAGCTCAAATATGGCCTCGGAAACATTCTAGTTGGGTGACCTTGGGCAAGTCACTTCTTCTCTGTCCGTTTCAGTTAAGTCGATTTTAAAATAGGGTAATAACAATAACCTCTCGTGGTTGTTGTGGAGATCAAATGCGGGAATAATTTTAAAGCGCTTAGCCTGGTACATAGTAGACACTTGATAAAGGCTTCCTTCCTTGTTTTTTCTTCAGAAACAACCAGTTGGTAGGCACCTTGTGCATTTTCCTGAATCCATGTCTTTGCTCATTACCATCCCCTATGCTTAGAATACCTCCTCTTCTCACTTTTCAGATTTGATTTCTACCCACCCTTCAAAGACCAACTCAAACGCTGCCTCCTCCAGGAAGCTTTCCTTGATCCGCAAACCCCAAAACACTGCTCCTCAGACTTCACAGAGAACTTTGCACCTCTCTAATGCAATTTTCATGGCATAGTAGGTGACAATATCCATGCTTATGTCTTATCTCCTTGCTAGAGTTTAAGTGTCTTGAGTACAAGGACTCACTAGTACTTTGTATCAGCCTTAGTAAATTTTGTTGCCTGTGGTGGCCTTTTAATTTCTGATTGTATCTCTGTTCCTCTGTTTTTGTCTGTCTTCATATTCCTGTTTCTGTCTTTGAGCTCAGGTAGATGCACCTCCGTTACTCACCCACATCCATGGGGCTGATGCACGAGTGTGGAGATTCAGCCTCTCCCAGAACATTCTCCGCCTTCACCCAGATGTCTATCTTCTGGTACAAGGAAAGCTGACTTCGGGGGATGGAGCACTGGTTCTTACCATCTTCGGAGACACAATATTGGATGGGCTCTTTTCTAGACCGGCAATTATCCTTGTTTGTAGAGCTTAATAAGAGCAGTTTATGTTAAAGCTGGCTTCCCACACAGTCTTCTCCAAAACTCTGTCTTCTCACTCTCACTCAGTCTCTCATCAATGAACCTTTCCCTTCTTCACTGAGACCCCATCACTCTCACTGAGCTCCCACCAATTTCACTCATCCCCTACCACTTCCGCTAAACTTGTCTGTGTCCCAGGCCATGAAACATGTTTTCAGTGGAACCACTGAGGGAACACTTGGGAAAATAAATCCAAGGCCCCAGCTGTAACACTTTCATTTCCCTAGTTCTTGTCCAGATATGCTACAGAGTCCACAAGGCCTTGGGAGATGACCCTCCTTACTCCAGGGCCTATGCCCCATTATTGTCTCATATCATTTTTTTCTGTAGCCCTTCTACATGTCCCTGTAATCAGTGGGATGAGGGGTCTATGGGTTGATATTCCGCCCACAGCCTCACTCACTTGTAGCCCATCAGAGTGAATTTGGTGGGCAGGTATGTGCTGGGACCAGACTTCCACTGACAGGTGAGTTCCTGGGCTGTGAGGTTCATGATGCAGGAGAAGTTGCTAGGTGACTGAGGAGGGTCTGGAGTAAAGCAGTGGTAAAAAAAAGAGTATGAGGACAGGGATATTGAAATGGGACTTGGGGCAGATAAATAAATACATTCTCATAACTGCTTCTCTTCTCCATCTCTCAAACCCAGGCCTTCTAAGATCACACTATCTAAACTCCTGCTTGCCATTCAGGACTACCCTTGATTCATGAAAGTCAGAGGGTGAGGGCTGGGGAAAACTGAGACCCTACAACAGAGAGGACTAGAGGGAGAGTCAGGACACATTCATCCAATGAATCCCAGCTTGACCACTTATTACTGTGTGACCTTGGAAAATTCACCTAACCTTGGTGTTTTCTCCAGTTTCCTTTTCTGTAAATTTGAGATTTAGAAAGATGTTCTCCAAGGTACTTTTCAGGTCTTAAGTTATAGGATCCTAAGACATTGTCTTGCCCATGGTCCTGTACCAGTTTTGGAGGTAGGAATGTGGGAACTAGACCAGGTGTCCTTGACAACCAGTCCTGCCAATCTGGCCTCTCTGCCCTATGTTTAGGTTACTAAATGAGAAGTTCTTATTCTTCTCCTCTTCTCAGTAGTAAGGACATATACCCAGAAGGGAAAGGAGAACTATCTAGGAAGACTTTCCCCCGCCAAGACCTTGCAGAAAAGAGTCTATGTCTCTATCAATTTCTCTCCATACTGAGAGCCTCTGATCCTGTGTTTACTCCCTTCCCCATATCCTAGCATGGAGTTGGGGGGGCAAGCTTCTAGTGGCATGGGAGGGACTTACAGCCAGCCTGCAGCTCTGTCTGTCCTATGATCTGAGGACTCCCTGCCAAAAGCACGCAACAAGAGAGCATGGCATGAGTTTGGTTGAGTTGGGGAAGGGTAATGTTGGACCGCAGACTTCCATTTTCCCTCTGATGCTGCCAATCCTCAGGCAGCTTCTCCGAGTCCAACTTCCACACAATTTTTGTGTCTATCCCAGGCAGTCTACTGCAGTTAGGGTTGATGGTACAAGAAGCTGTGAGGGAGTCACCCAAGTGGATGACAGAAGCTGAAAGACGGATGTCCCCACAATCTTGAAGGCCTGTGGAATGGGGAAAAGGACAGGTCATTGACAGAATGATGAGGATGCTATATCTTTTGTCAGGGAAGGCTAACTGGGCACCTCAGTCAGTATGGAATGATAGAAAGAATACTACATTGGGGTTCAGAGGACCTGTGTTCTAATCCTGACTGAAAATTGTTAATGATATGACCTTGGTCAAATTATTTAACCTCTCTGGGCTTCAGTTTCCTCTCTTTTAAAAAGAGGGGACCAGACTAGATGACCGTGAGATCCTTTTCACCTCTAGATGTATGACTCTATGATCCTATCCTCTATTAGAAGGATTAGAAAGTTATAAAACTTTGCATAGCCCCAAAGACATCTAAAAAAGGGAAAAGGATCTACTTGTACAAAAATTTTTATAGCAGGTCTTTTTGTGTTAGCTAAGACTTGGAAATCAAAGGGATGCCCATCAGATGGGGAATAGCTAAACAACCTGTAGAATATGATTGTAATGGAATATTATTACGCTATAAGAAATGACAAGCAGGATGATGATTTCAGAAAAACCTGGAAAGACTTACATAAACTGATGCATAGTGAATTGAACAGAACCAGGAAAACGTTGGACACAATAACAGCAATATTGTTCGATGAAGAACTACACATAATTTAGCTATTTTCAGCAATATGATGATCCAAGACAACTCTGAAAGACTAATGATGAAACATGCTGTTCTCCAGAGAAAGAATTTGTATTGCTTGAATATAGACTGAAGCATGCTATTTTTCACTTTCTTTCATTTTTTTCCCCTTTACTTGAGTCTTCTTGTACAAAAAGACTAATATGGAAATGTTTTAGATAATTGCATATGCATTACCTATATCTGATTGCTAACTATCTCAGGGAAGAGATAGAATTTGGAACTCAAAACTTTAAATAAAAATGTCAAAGAATTAAAAGAAAGAAGAAGGCATCATGGTGGAATAGAAAGAGACCTGGGATATCAGAGACCTGAGTTTAAATGCCAGCTGTGATGTTTACTAACTGAGCAAACTAAAGATTTAGTTTCTTTATCTGTTAAATGAGGAAAATAATCTACCTTAAAGGGCTATTGTAGGTAAAATACTTTGGCATTATTAAAATATTAACTATTATCAGGATAACATTAACACTATTTTTTGGTCTTTCCAAGCAGTGGTATGACCATGATACATAGAGTTGTATCAACTTCCTAACTGTGACTATGGAAATGGTGACTATGGAAAATGAGTTCTTAGACTTCTTATCTTCTTGCTCATTGGTTGAACAGTTCTATATTCATGCATAAGATTATTTCCATATAATATCACATCTTTTCTGAATGATATGGGAATATGAGGATAACATATCTCCCCAAAGCAGGGAATATGATAAAGATGAAAAAACATTTATTTTGATGGATTGGTAAACTTTATTTGAGAAAAACAGCAAGATTAAACTGTTTCTACTTGATCTAGGAGATATATGGCTTGTGCATGTTTTCTCTTGGGTAAAAAAGTATATTTAAAGGACTTGTGATAACTGCAATTGTATTAGTAGCCTTAGAACTTTTGCTGTTGTGGCAGTGAAAAGCAACAGAAAAATCCAAGTACAGATCCTAATGGTCCTAAATGATATATTTTAAATTTTATCTTGGAGATAATAAATAAATAAATCTTAATCAGGTTTTTAAAAATATTCATAGATACTTAGCTATATAAATACATGGTTTTGATATATTTTAGTAGTTGTTTACAAGGTCTCAAGTTGGATTGAGGCTTTATGTATTAATTAGTTATAAAGAAACTTGTAAGTCATGATTTTTTTTTCTCTTTGAGGTCTCTCTGCTAAAATCAAGAAACAGAAGGACTTATTTTTTCAATGTTAACTCCTCAAGGATCCTTTTGTAAGACTCTTCCTCTAGCTTATAGATAGCATTATCTATGCAATGTATAAGGTTTAGGCAAAGACAGAAAGAAAAAAATGGTATGTGAAGTCTTCAAACTCCCAGATGAGTTACTGGTAATTCAATTTGATTTTCTTCCTAAGGCATTGATGCTTATAAGGTTAATTACATCATATTTGCAATGGCTTTTACCACATGAACTAATTACTAGAAGACCAATGTGGTCAGACTTTGTAAGGTCCTACTAAATTATAGTAAGTCTTATCAAACAGTTTTAAGCAGCCTGGGAAACCTCTACAAGTGTCTTGGAACTTAGAACATCAGTCTACTAGAAGAAATGCAGATCTGCAGAAAAAAAGTAGATAGCCCATTCCAGGTACTATAAACAATGGATACCCATGTTGAAGACACCAAGATGTTGATTCAAGGGTACAGATCTTTGAGTTCTGGTGAATCAAGTCAGACAACTTTTGAACAGTGGTCTAGGATAGACCTTTTTGACACAGAATTTCCAAGGGAAAAGTGTTTCCCAGAAGCAAACAACTTCATGAAGTGGACAGCTAAATCTAAACTAAAGGAGCAGAAAGTCTGTTGTTTAAATGGGCATTAAGATGCATCTCAGTTCTTTGTGTTTTCCAGGAATTATTATGATTACAGAGTTATGTTTATTGTCTATTATTTCTTATGAGAGCCTTGACCCTTTTGAAAAGATCCCTAAGTGTCAGATTTAAGATAAAACTGGAAATTTAAATTCAGGTCCTCTATTTTCTAGTTTCTTACTGTCAATTATACCTCAGTCTGTGACCAGTAGAATCATTGTCCTGGCTCTTGAGGTTCAATTCTCCACTTTTGAGTATAAATAATTTTGCCAAATAGCTACATTTTCAAAATAATAGCTTTAGAAGCTGCATAGAGTAGGGCTGAAAAACTTCTTGTTAAGAAGTTTTTTTCAGGGTTTATTTTTCTATTCTTTGTCACATTTATTATGGTCTGTACAAATAACTGACTTCCTGTACTGTGAATCTTTAGATGGTCCAGAGATAATTTTACCTAGGATAAAAGAGAGAATTGTTGGAAGAAGAATTTTGGGAGCTGAGAGTAGTCTTTTAAGAGTTGACATAACTAATTCTGCAATTCTTGCTATGCATGTCTCAGTACACATTGCAGGGAGAGCCTAAAGCAAGATGTCTCCTTCAGTATCTACCTTCCACCTCTAATTACTTTGTTATTGCAAAAAGGAACTAGGAGGACTTCCATAGTTTCAGAAGGTTGTCATTCTTTATCTTATCCGATAAAGAAAGTATTGTTCCCTGTAAACTAGTGGGAATGGCTATGCTAACCTGGACACATTCCTTCCTTTGCAACAAGTGATAACCATCCTCTTTTGCTGTAATGAAAATCTTTTTCTCTACCTTATATAGCTTTGGAAGTGAGACTATATTAATGTCATCCATCAATTATCACACATATGTCCATCATCTACTAGTAGAATATGCCATACTCTGAATAACTGGCAGTTTTTTCTTGTATCTCTATCCTATGCTGGCTTATTGGGAAGGACTTCCTGAGTCAATAGGTGAGTCCTTTACCTGTCTGGGCCTCAGTCTCCCCATGTGTGGAATGACAGGGCTAAATCCCAGACTCTAATAATAAGAATATGCAAAGTACTTGATGACATTTGAGCCTCACAGTTTTAAGGAAAGTACTATAGGTGCCTAGCATTCTCGAAGTGCTTAATAAATGTTTGTTGATGGTTCATGGTTCCCTATTATATAGATGAGGAAAATAAGGCACAGAGAGGTTAAGTGTCCTTTCCATGGTCATATATCTTGTAAGTGGCAGAGGAAAGATCTGAGTCTAGTTTTTTTACCAGAAGTCTAGTTACTAAGAAATCTCCTCATCTTTGTCTCCTAACTTCCCTGTCTTCCTTCAAGTCTTAGTTAAAATCCCATCTTTTGCAAGAATCCTTTCTCAGTCCTCTTTAATCTTAGTGACTTCCCTCTGAGATTCGTCCAATTTATCCTGTACAAATCTTGCCGTACAAATCTTGTTTTCACATAGTTGTGTAATGGAAAATTTTGATTTTCTTTTTTCCCCTCCTCAACTTTTGGTTAACTAAAAGCCTGTCTTCAATTAATATTAACCTCACCGGACCAAAATCTGTCTCATGGTAAGTGAAAATTTACTTAAAGTCTTAAACATTCTTCAGATATGAAGAAACTCAACTGTCCCTAATTCTTTGATGACATGTAAATCTTTTTCCTCAATTAGCCTAGTTAAGAGTTTACCTATACAGTTTGATAAAGTTTGTTTCCTTAGGTGATATATGAGATTATGACTCTGTTTAACTACATTTCTTCAACTTCTATGATACTAAAGGGAGCGTGAGATTATGGATCTATCTTCTCTCTAACTTCTATGGCTTAAGAGAAATGTACAAGAATGCAATATGTAAAATAACTATTTCTCTGTCATTCTGATGTAACATAAGAGGCCTTGTTAGAATTCTTATTGTCCAGATTTTCTCTGAGATCTGAACCTATGCTTGAACATACTAAAAATAGTGATTAGACTTTTAGCCCTATAATTTCTGTGTTGTGGCAAATGTATTTCAGCAGTAGTTACCTACTATACAAACTCAGAGAGAAGATATTTCTCCCATGATAATTGTTTGCATGTTGTTTCCTTTCATTAGACTGTAAACTCCTTGACATCAAGGGCTGTCTTTTACCTCCCTTCACAACCTGGCACTCAATAAATAGGAGTTGTTACTGACTGATTTGCTGAAAAAGGAGGTTTTCTTTTCAGCTCAGGCTTGTCTGTACTCCTAAGATCTTTGAGGAGTCTGCTGATTTTTGCTTAGGGAAATAACACAATAAATTCCCATCCCATGAACAGTAGACATGACACTGACGCCCCTCCACCAAATCCCCAAACTACTTGCCTTTAGAGAAATGGAACAGCAGAACAGTTCCCAGCAGATTCCAGGCCCCAGGCCACATAGCTGCATTATTGATGTTCACCTGAAATAAATCCCCAGACCCCAGGGGGACAAACAGGTCTTCAATTTCATCCATGGCTATATCTCAGAGAAGACTTGAGATAGAGCGTTGGGGTTAAAAAGTTTACCAGACTCACTTCATCTCTGGTGTTACATGACCACAGATTCAGGTCTAAGGCTGGAAGGAAGAACTGAGACTCAGGAGCTTAGGAGACTGGTCCAAGGTCATATTTATTAGTAAACCCTCAGGCACCAGTTCTGTGACCTTGGACAATTCACTTAACCTTCACCTGCCTCAATTTCTTCATCTGTAAAATGGGGATAATAGCACCTATCTACAATATTATTGGGAGGATAAAATGAGATATTGGTGAAGCACTATGCAAAACTTCAAAGCTCTTTTATAGATCTTAAAGCCTTTATGTAGTGCCTGTTATTATCATGAACATTTTTTATTAATAATTGACATAAGCAGAATGTGAACTGAGGTTTTCTACCTTCACAGCTCTTTCTAGGGAACTCCAGTTTTTTTCTCCAGTCTGTTTCTAAACCCTGGAACTGGATTAGAGAGGACCACAGGTTGCACAGCCTCTAATTTCTTTCTTTTTTTTTTTTTTTTGAGGAAATGGGGGTTAAATGACTTGCCCAGGGTCACACAGCTAGTAAGTAAATCCACACACTGGATTTAAATTCAGGTCCTTCTAACTCCAAGGTCCTGCTCTATCTACTGTGCCACCTAGCTGCCCCCAAACCTCTAATTTCTACTCTTTATGATGGAGAATAAGTGTCAGATCTGAATCCCAGTTCCAGGGCATAGGAACTTTCCTAAGCTTGGTTGCCACCTTGGACCTCTGTTTCCTGCTCAGTAAAATAAGAGGATTGGACCAGATGATCTCTAAGGTCTCTTCCAGCTCTGAGTCCTGTGATCATGCATGAATGTGAAGAAAAGCAGGGGAGAAAGAAAGAAGGAGGAGGAGGAGGGAGAAAGGGAGGTATAGCAAAGTAGAGAAAGAAAGATGGGGCTGATTAGTCCATTCCATCCCCCTTTTGTGTCTGGTTTCTCCCTCAAGTTATCTGGCACTTATTTTTTGGTGCACTGGAATCTCTTCCCCTCCCTCGACTCCAGGCAGTTGTTTAAGGGCAGGGTCTATTCCCCTTCTATTTTGTATCCAGAGTGCTTAGCTTTGTTGTCAGACCTATCAAGACTCTGTCGGAGGCCGAATTTATGGTCCTCTCTTCTCTTTGTTCATTGTGAAACTGAGAGCCTTTTACACTTACTGCTGCCACTGGTACACCTCAGCCCCAAGCAGTGTGGATTCTGTCCTCACCACTCTCCAGAAATGACCCTCTTTGGGGCTACCATTTGACCTCCTTATTGCTAAAGCTAATCTTCCTTCCTTCCTTCCTTCCTTCCTTCCTTCCTTCCTTCCTTCCTTCCTTCCTTCCTTCCTTCCTTCCTTCCTTCCTTCCTTCTTTCTTTCCTTCCATCCTTCCTTCCTTCTTTCCTTTCCTTCCCTCCTTTCTACCTTCCTTCATCCTCTCATTTCCTTCCTTCCTTCCTTCCTTCCTTCCTTCCTTCCTTCCTTCCTTCCTTCCTTCCTTCCTTCCTTCCTTCCTTCCTTCCTTCCTTCCTTCCTTCCTTCCTTCCTTCCTTCCTTCCTTCCTTCCTTTGTTTTTTTCCTTGACCTTTGGTTTCATCTGACTACCCCTAGATATCCTTGATTGGGCTATCTTTCCCTTGCAGCCTGAGGTCTCTTCCAATGCTTTGTCCTTGGCCTTCTGCTCCCTTGGTAGTCTCATCTGCTCCCATGGATTTATTGATCATCTCATGATTTCCAAATCTATATATACTACATATACAGGTCCAATCCCTCTCCTGTGTGTCCAAGTTGCAGCTAGAATAATAATAATCCATTTATTGAGTGCATTAAGATTTGAAAAACACTTCATATATGTCATCTTGTTTGATTTTCACAACAACCCTGAAAGTAGTTACTATTATTATCCCATTTTCTTTTTTTTTTTTTTTTTTTTTTAAATTTATTTATTTATTTATTTATTTTACATTCATTTTCACAAATTTTTGGGTTCCAAATTTTCTCCCTTTTTCTCCCCTCCCCCCACCCCAATACCCCAAGCAATCTAATTTTCCCTATCTCCAATCTGTCCTCTCTTCTGTCATCCCTCCCTTCCCTTGTCTCTATCTTCTCTTTTCTCCTGTAGGGCCAGATGACTTTCTATTCCTCATTAACTGTATGTCTTCTTTCCTAGTTGCAACAGCAATACTAAACAATTGTTCCTAAAACTTTGAGTTCCAAATTCTCCCCATCCCTCCCTCCCCACCCATTCCCTTTGGTACGGCAGGCAATTCATTATAGGCCATATCTGTGTAGCTTTGCAAATGACCTTCCTGATAGTCGTGTTGTGTAAGACTAACTGAATTGCCATCCCTCCTCACCTGCCCCTCATTGTTTCTCTTTGATCCTGTCCCTCCCCAAGTGTTGACTTTCAATTACTCCCTCCTCCCTTTGCCCTCCCTTCCATCATCCCCCCCCCCAATATCTCCTTCTCCCCCGCTTTCTTATACTGTAAGATAGGTTTTTCATACCAAAATGAGTGTGCATTTCACTCCTTCGTTTAGTCAAATGTGATGAGGGTAAACTTTTGTTTGTTTGTTTGTTTGTTTGTTTTTTCTTCAGCTCTCCTCTTTTTCCCTCCACTAAAAACATCTCCTACTTGCCTCTTAAATGACATATAGTTACCCCCCCCCTTCCATTTCTCCCTCTTTCCTCTCACTACATTTCTCTCTCATCATTTACCTTAATTCCTTTTAAGGTATGGTCCCATCCTATTCAGTTCAATCTGTGCTCTCTGTTTCTGCATGTGAATGCATGTGTGTATGTGTGTGCATGCATGTACATGTGTATGTGTGGTCCCACCAACCACCCAGATACTGAAAAGTTTTAAGAGTTAGAAATATTGTCCTTCCATGTATGAATGCAAACAGTTCATTTCTGGTAAGTCCCTTAATACTTCTCCTTGCTGTTTACTTTTGCATGCTTCCTCTCATTCTTGTGTTTGAAAGTCAAATTTTCTTTTCAGCTCTGGTTTTTTCATCAAGAATGATTGAAAGTCCTCTGTTTCATTGAAAGACCATATTTTCCCTTGAAATATTATACTCAGTTTAGCCGGGTAGGTGATTCTTGGTTTGAGTCCTAGTTCCTTTGCCTTCTGGAATATCCTATTCCACGCCCTTCGATCCCTTAATGTAGAAGCTGCTAGATCTTGGGTTATCCTGATTGTATTACCACAGTACTGGAATTGTTTGTTTCTGGCTGCTTGCAAGATTTTTTCCTTGAGCTGGGAGTTCTGGAATTTGGCCACAATGTTCCTAGGAGTTTCTCTTTTTGGATCTCTTTCAGGTGGTGATCGATGGATTCTTTCAATACTTATTTTGCCCTCTGGTTCTAGAATGTCAGGGCAGTTTTCCTTGATAATTTCATGCAAGACGATGTCTAGGCTCTTTTTTTGATCATGGCTTTCAGGTAGTCCCATAATTTTTAAGTTGTCTCTCCTTGATCTATTTTCCAGGTCAGTTGTTTTTCCCATGAGATATTTCACATTCTCTTCCATTTTATTGTTCTTTTGGTTTTGTTTGGTGATTTCTTGGTTTCTCATAAAATCATTAGACTCCATCTGTTCCATTCTAATTTTGAGAGAACTATTAAATTCAGTGAGCTTTTGAGCCTCTTTTTCCATTTGGCTCATTTTGCTTTTGAATGCATTCTTCTCCTCATTGGCTTTTTGAACCTCTTTTGCCAATTGAGTGAGCCTATTTTTCAAGGTGTTAATTTCCTCAGCATTTTTTTGGGTCTCCTTTACCAAGATATTGACCTTTTTTTCATACTCTTCTTGCATCTTTGTCATTTCTTTTCCCAGTCTTTCCTCCACCTGTCTAACTTGCTTTTCAAAATCCTTTTTTAAGCTCTTCCAAGGCCTGAGCCCACCCAACACCCCCCTGGGGTGTCTGGGGTACTGAGGCCCCGCCCTCCACATCTTTCCCTGATGGGAAAAATACGTTCTCGTCCTCCCCATCTGATCCGAAGGTTGGGATCATTTGCATTTGTTGGAAAAAACTCTCTAAAGTCTTATTTTTCTTCCCCTTTCTAGGCATTTTCCCAGCCAGTTACTTGACCTCTGAGATTCCCTTCCACCCCCACCTGGATCCGCCCAGCCAGCGCCTGGCCTCTGAGATTCAAATGGGCTTTCCTCCTGCTGGCTGTCAATCAGTGAGCTTTAGTTCAGGTGCTGGGGCGGGGCCAGGGCTGTCTCCGAGACTCTGATCCCTCGGGGGGCTTTATGCAGCGACTCTCAAGAATGGAGCGGGTGGGGGCGGGGTGGGGGGGCCCGCCTCCCAATCTCAGCTCCCCTGGGGGTCCCGAGCAGAAACCTTCAGCAACAGAGCGGGCTGGGGGCAGGGCCGTCTCTCAGGCTCAGCTCCGTCAGGTTTTATGCGGGAATCTTCTGTAATGAAGATCCTGCCTGCTGCTGGGGGATTCCTGAGTCCCGGGCCGCTGCCGCCTCAGCCGCCGCCCACGCCTCTGCCTCCGCCGCTTCCTGCCCCCGTCCCTGCCGCCGCCGCTTCCTCCCGAGGGGGCCCGAGTCACAGACGCCCTGCTTCCCCTCTCCTTCAGCCCGGCCTCTCTCACTGACCTGCTTCTGTGGGCGGAGGGACTTTCCCGGCTGCTTCAGCTTCCGTCTCTGAAGCCTGCTCCGATCCGCTTCTCTGAGGCCTCGGCCAGGGCAGCGCTGGGGGTCGGGTTTACTCTCGGGGGCGCGCCGGACCCTGGGGACGGGTCTTGAGGGCTCCCTGGGACGGAAATCTCCTCCACTCTGCCTCTGCACACCTTGCACTCACCCAGAATCTATGGGGGCTCTTTCTATACCAATTCCATGGGCTTTGGTTTCGGAGCTCGTAAACGTGCGTCCTTCTACTCTGCCATCTTGGCTCCGCCCCCTATTATCCCATTTTCAAAGATGAGGAAGGTGATGAAGCTAACACGTTAAGTGACTTTCCCAGGGTTATGAAATCAGCTAGTATCTGAAGTAGGATTCAAACTCAGGTTTCTCTAATTCCATGTCCAGTACTATTTTCATTACACTACTTACACTTTCCATCTGAGTGTCCCAGAGATACCTCATAATTGGTATGTCCCAGACTAAACCTGTCATTTTCCTCCTAAACCTACATCTTTCCCCAATTTCCCAATTTCAGTTGGTGATGCCATTCTCTCATATAACCTTGGAGTCCTCTTCTATCTTTCTCTTCCTTCTCCCTCATCTGCTACATCCCAACAATAGCTAATTTGTAATCTTTCTTTCTTCCTCAACTCCTGCTCTTATATTAGGAGACTTCATGTCCTGTCCCCCTCCCCCGCAGACCCTAACATACCAGCTCCTCAACTAACTCATTTTCCATGACATACTTCTCCATCCTACCTTAGTTACACACAGAGATGCTCATACTTTTGATCTCTTAAAAATACACCACCTCCATGTTCATGAACTCTGAAATTCCCTTATCTGATCACAATCCATTAGTATTCTACCTTTTCTCCTTTTTAATACTAAACCCTTCACTTCATCTACACCATGACCTCCAATCCTTTAACCCTTCAGTTTTCTCCCAGGTTATCACTCCTTCATTAGCCATACTCTCCTACTTTCCCTATCTTGAGCCTTAGTGAATCAGTTCAATTCTACATTGTCCTCTTCTGTTGAATCCATTGCTCCCTTATCATATCACTGATTGTGCCCTGCCAAACTTTAGCACTGGATTTCTTCCACCATCTGTTGCATCTGGTCATATGCTTCTATTGTTGAATGAAATAAGAGAAAATCAAATTGTCCTGACTGAATTCACCTTAAATTTATGTTAAACAACTTCATTTGGACCCTCACTGCAACAAGACAATCCTTTTATAGCTCCCTAATTAAATACCTATCTCACTCACCACCTTGACTCTCTTAAAACTTTTCATCCTTCTTCAAACTTCCATGGCTCCCCTCTTCCATCCTCTTGGTTAAGAACCTCATCTCAATTTTACTGAAACAATTGAAGCATTCGCTGAGAGGTCCCTTTTCTCCCTTACCCCTTACTTCACATTATCAAGATGACTTTTGCCCAGTAATTCTTGTCTTTACTCCTGTCTCACATGATGAGATAGCCCTACTTCTTGCCAAGGTCAACCCCTCTATGTGCACAAGTGATCCCATTCCATCCTGTCTTCTCCAGTAGATTGCCCTATCCACTTATCTTCAATCTCTCCTTGTCTACTGGCTACTTCTTTATTGCCTACCGATTTTTTCCCCCAGCTCTCAAAAACACTTCACCTGATCCACCCCTCCCCACTAACTAAATTGTCCCATATTATATCTGCTTTTTGTAGCTAAATAAATGACCTTGAGAAGGCCGTCTACAATAGGTACCTCCACTTCTTTTCCTCTCTCTCTCCCCTTAACCCTCTATAGTTGGGTTTTGGACTTCATCATTCAATTGAAACTATTCTTTGCAAAGATACCACATGATCTTTTAATTGCCAAATCCAAAGGCCTTTTCTCAATCTTGACTTAATCATTCACCTTCTTCTCCTTCTATTCTCATTGACATTCTCTTCTCTTTGGGTTTTCTGGGCACTACTCCGGTTCTCTTACTCATTAGATTACTCCTCATTCTCCTTTGCTTGATACACATTGAAGTCACAACTGCTAACTGTGGATGTCCCACAGGATGCTGTCCTGATCCCCTTGCTTTTCTCCTTCTATTCAATTTCACTTGGTGATCTTATCAGCTCTTATGGATTCAGTTTTCATATCTATGCTGATAATTCTCAAATCTACTTATCTTTGAGTTCTCTACTGACTTTCAGTTTAGCATCTCCAACTGCCTGTTGGACATTTTGAATTGGCCATTAGATAGACACCTTAATTTCAGTATTTCCAAAGATTATTATCTCAAACTTCTCTATTACTGTGAAGGATATCCTCCCAGTCCTCCAGGTTTGAAACCTAAGTGTTATCTTGACTCCTCTATGTCTCTCACCCCTATCTAATCTGTTGCAAACCTTGGTAACATCTGTGGAATATCCCCCATCCCTCTCTCTCCCCTATTATTGTCATTACCTTCATACATCCTGGTTTCTCTCCAGGCCTGTACTATTCCAATAACTTGTTGGTAGATTTCCCTGCCCCAAGTCTCTCTCCACTCTGGACCATCCTCCACTCAGTTGCTAGAGTGGTTTTCCTAAAGTTCGGGTCCAACAATGTCTTCTCCCCATTCAATAAACTCCAGCAACTTCTTATCCTCTTCAGTATTAAATTAAAATACTCTTATGTCCAATGCTCTTCATAACCTAATCCCCCTGTCACATTTTCAGTCTTCTTACACCTGACATCCTATCATATACTCTTCAATATTCAGAGACACTGACCTTCTTGCTATTTCTCAAACAGAACACCTCATCTTCTAAGTCTGTGCATTTTCACTGGCTTTCCTTAGCCTTGTATGCACCTCTTCTCATCTCTTGGATTCCCTGGCTTCCATCAAGTTTCAGTTAAAATCCCACCTTCCATAGGAAACTTGCATCAATTCCTCTTAGTTCTGTGCCTTCTCCCTGTTCATTATTTACCATTTATCCTATAGATAGCTTGTTTGTACATATTTATTTGTATGTTGTCTTGCCCCAAGGTTGTGAGTTCTTTGAGGTCAAGGATTATTTATTTTTTGCCCTTTTTTTTTGGTATCCTTAGTGCTTATCCTAGTGCCTGGCATATGTAGGTGCTTAATAAATGTTCATTGGCTGACAATATCTCTGAAATCGATCTCTTCTGCATACCCACTACTAGCACCCTTGTTCAGCCTTTCATTGCTTCTTTCCTCGAAGAAGACTCTTAATTACTCTTCTTGCCTATTGTCTCTGCCCAATCCATCCTGTACATGCCATGAGATTAATCTTTCTCATGCACAAGTCTGAAATGTCACTAACTTGTTTAAAAAGCTCTAGTGGCTCTCCATCACTAATAGGATAAAATGCAAATTATTTAGTGTGACCATCCAGATCCAACCTTCTTTTCAGCTCTTACTTCATACTGTTTCCCTATATACTCAATGTTCAAGGCAGAAGACTTTCTGGTCCCCAGTCTACCTTCCCTCATTATCGTACCTTTACTTACATAGACTCGTCTGCCTGGACTGACTTTTCTTTCCTAACTCCCCTCCTCTTATTTCCATCTTTTCCTTCTTTGGCACTAGATTTAGAGGAAATGAATTTGAATCCCAGTTCTGTCAATTACTACCTATATGACTTCTGATAAATCCCTTGATCTTTGTGAGCCTCAGCTTCCACATGGGTAGAATGGGTGGGTGGTAGTGAGGTGGGTGGGTTAAAATAAATAGTCCCTCAGGTCCCTTTCGGCTATAACCGTCTAATCTCTCTGGGTTTCTGGGTGCAAGTTGCTCTATGTATTTAATGAGACAGTTGGACTATATGTCTATCCTGCTGTCCATTTCAGTTCTTAATCTCTGATCCTAAGATATAATACAGGCAATTCTTCTGAGACAGCTTCTCAGGTAGAAGTGATCCTTCCATCACCAAATCTTTCATCCCTCAATGTCTGACTTTTCATAAGCATTTGTCATTTTTAAAAGTTATATTTGTTTGTATATATTCAATTAAATGAAATTTATTCACCTCCTACTCTGTTTTAGGTACTGTGAATGGTGTCTGCTTTCAAGGAACTTTCATTCTACCATAATTATACAAATGTCATCATCCCTTTATTAGACTATAAGGCATGGATGATTTTGTTTTTGTCTTACAAATCCCAGTGCCTGGAACAGTGTAGGCACACAGTATGAGTTTGAGAAATATTTGTTGAGCTGCACTGAAATGAAATCCTGGCACTGCCACTTAGTACCTGTGGCACCTTGGGAAAGAAATGACCTCTTTGGATCTCAGTTTCCTCATCTGTCAAATGAGGAGATTGGACTAGATGAGTGCTAAGATTCCTCCCATTATTGATCCTTTCCATTTGGTTGGATGTATTTGACATCTCTAATTGTAAGAGGACATTTCTTTGTTGGGAATCTACGTTTCCCCTTCTGAAACTATCTCCCATGGGTTGTAGTTCTACTAAGGGATTTTGTGCCTCCTAAATCTTTTCTTCTTCAGACTAAGCATCTTCCCTTTCTTCAGATTATTCTTAAGTGGCCACTCATTCCAATAAAGGCAAACCTAAGTGGACAACATCCCTCCACCAATATGTAAATACTGATTTGACAGTAAGAGACTGAACTCTGCCAGAAGAGAACAGAGATGGAAGTAGTTGGGAAATATGACACACCTTTGTTTAACCTTTATAGGTCACATAATACTTTCCTCAGCACAGCCCTGTCAATTAGGGAGGACAAGTCCCATTTTGGCAAATGAGTAAACTGACCTGCAAAGACATTGGATGACTTGGTTACGGTCCCCCATAGTAATAGGGAGGGTCTGAGGGAAAGTCTGAATTCCAAGACCTCTGGATATGTCAGCACTCTAACCACTACATTGTATTGCCAATTTCAAGGTTCCCATTTTTTTTTCAGTCTGATCTTGTGATTTCTTTCATGTGGGGAATTCTGTATATGGAAGCTCCCTCCAACGAAACCTATCAGCTGTAACTTACAGGCTCACAGAGATGTCTGAAGCAGTGAGAGGTTGTGATCTGTCCATGGTTAAATGACTAGAATGGGTCAGAGGCAAGACTGGAACCCTGATCTTTTTGATGATAAGGAAAGTGTTCTAATAGCAATGGAGCCTCCCAAAGGTTCTTTAAGAACTTTAAAGTAGCATCATTTAATGGAGGCTCATATCAAATAGCTGTCTGTCTTTCTTACCCAGTCATGTGTCTGGAGTCCTCACTGCCCCTCATCGTATTCTTTAGACTTGCTTCCCTCCGTGGAAACCACTGGATAGGGGGAGAAGCCTTTTATTCTCCTGTCTTCTGACTCTTTCAGCCCAGCTGCAGCTGAAGAGTTTGGTCCTCATAAACAAAGAAGAATCCAGAAACTTGGATGGATCAGCACTATCCCTTCCTTCATTGTATTGCACCATCTCTTCCCTTCAGTTTCCTTAGAGGTAGCATGGTGTAGTAGATTTGGATTCAGATCCTGCCTCAAATACTTACTGTGTGTGGTCTTAGCCTCTAGGAACCTCAGTTTCCTCATCTGTCAAAGGTGAATAGGAATAACAGCAGGTTGTTGTAAGGATCAAAGTGATTTGCAGATTCTACATAAATACTAATTAATCAGTAAATTTTCTCTGTGCCAGATATTGTACTAAGTGTAGGAGCTACAAAGAGAGAGTCTTTGCTTACATTCTGATCGATATCAGCTATTTCTTTTTTTACATTTATTTCTCAACTTCTTTTTCATTTTCTCATTTTCTCTGCTCATTGTTCAACCTGCCCTTCATTTTCTCTCTCTCCTCTCTCTGAGAAGTTTCTTTCCTTCTTTTTCCTTTCTCCCTTCCCTTGATTCTCCTTACATTCGTATGTTCTCTCTCTGGCTCCTACTTTTCCTTTGTCTCTCATCTTTCCTTCCTCTTCCCTCCCCCCACCCCACATTAGAACTGGAAAGACCTCAGAACTGTCCCTTAATCTCTTTCTCCTCTAGCACCCAGTACATATGGCAGATGGCAGAGATTTAGGCTTAATCAATGGTGTATTGGGTTGAAACCGTTTAGTCCAATCTCACATCTTTTCTAAATGGAGGCATCTTCTTTCCTCCATTCATCACTCACCTTTTCCCCAGCTTTGACTGTGTTGTGGTTCTATGTAGGCAGCTTAGGTCCAGTGAGAGCCTGAGCATCTGTTGTTTAATGACCAACCTAGTTGAGCTAAGAAAAACATCACCACGGAGCTGATAATCTGCTAATTTGTTTTCATCTCCAGCCAATGATTGCCATATTACAGATGGGCAAAGTGAGGCCCAGGAAAGAGAGGGCACTTGCTTAAGGTAAGAGAGTGAGTTAGAGAGAGCTAGGTGGCATGGTGGATAGAATGTTGGACCTAGAATCAGGAAGACCTGAGTTCAAATTCTGCCTCAGATCCATACTATCTGTATGATCCCTGTGTAAATCAATTAATCTCTGTCTGCTATAGCTTTCTCATTTGAAAATAAGGATAATGATAACATTTACCTCACAGGTAAATGAAGATAAAATGAGATAATATTTTTATAGCACTTTGCATATTTGAAATGCTAATTGTTATTTTTAGTAGTAATACTAGACCAAAGGTTGAGGCCTAGGCTCCCTTACTTTGATTTCAGAGATTTCTGTATTACTCCTCAGAGCTCCCAAACACCTTATCATCAATCTTTGTGTTTTTCATCTTTTCTTACGCAGTTTGCCATTTGCCTTAGAATTCTGATCAAAGTGTTAGTAGGAAACATTTGATTTGGTGTTACAGGATGTGCATTAGAATCCAAGCTTAGCTACTTTGCACCTCAGTTTCCTCATCTGTACAAAGAAGCATTTGGATAAGATGATCTCTAATAAGTAATATTTACATAGCAATTTAAGGCTCCCAAACCAATTTACATATATTATCCTGTTCTTTGATTCTTACAACCCTGTGGGGTAGGCACTACTATAATCTCATCCCCACAGCTTGTTCTGGGGTAGACAGAAAAGCAGCTTGTTCAGGGTCACATAGTTAGTGTCTAAGCTAAGATTCTAACCCAGATCTTTCTGACTTCACCTGTACTCTATATCTTATACCACCTAATATATATATATATATATATATATATACACACACACACACACACACACACACACACACTCACATTCCATCTCTTTCAGGGCCTACATGCCCTGTGAGGAAAGATGGGAGGGGACTTTCTTCTATGTGCATCAGGTAGACAGATATCCCTTCCCCTCTGTTCCGCTGGAGATGCCGATAACTGATACGTATCTAGGGAGCGCAGTGCATCTGAATCCCCACATCCCACCACTCCTGTTCTTAAGGAGCTGGGCCTTAGTAAGATTTCCAGGGGTTCAGGTTCCTGGCCCAAGTTTAAACCAAGGGACCTCAGACTGTCAGGGCTCAGCTGAGAGGGAATGGGGGTTGGTCTTGGGGAAGTGTAGAGGGTTGGGGGCTAGTGCCCTCAGGACTTACTTCATGCGTGGAATGATTTTATCTCCCCTTCGGTCACTTCTCAGAGATGGAACTGGCTGGAATGGATGGCTGGCCTGCCACAGGCATTCATCGGAGGCCTCACATCATCTCTTCTCTGCTCAGTTCCTGAAAACTACTTCAGCACAGACTGTTCTTCCACCTTCCTCTCCCCGTACCCCTCCCTCGCAACCCAGGGCTGTCGTTAGTCTCTGACTTTCTGACAGGCCTTCCCCGGGGTTGGGGGATTGCAACACCTGCTTCAGCCTCCTCCTTGGGAAGGGAACCCCTTCCCCCCAGGAAGGAGAGCTCTGAGAAGCTGGGCAGCCACTCTGGGGCAGCCTTCCTGCCCAGGACCCTTAAAGGGGCTTGGGGATGTGGCAAGGCTCAGAAGACCCCACCCCCCGGATTTCCTGGTCTAGAAGTCTTGCCCCTGGACAGGGGCCAGGGGTTCTGCAGCCTATTTCGGGGCCTGCCCTGGTACTGTCCCCGCAAAATAGGTGTTTTGGGAACCTGTCAGTTGGTCAGGTCAAATGCAATCTTAATCCTTCTTCCTTTTCCCCCAAAGGTCACTTGGGTAACCTGAAACCTGCCTTTCCTTGAAGTCCTTGGTTGTGAATTGGTCTGAGTAATTCTTTAGCCGAATCCCACTGTCTGTTACCCCTCTTCCTTTGCCCTACAACTGATTACCATTTCTCTTGTGCCCAGTTTGTTGTAGGTCTCTCCATTCTACAGACAAGGAAACAAGATTTGGTCTAGGGGAGGGAGGATAGAACAAGGTGGAGGAGAATTTTGGGTGTTGGCCATTGTTTTTATAGTGAGAAGAGGGTTGAACCCACTTCAAATTTGTGTCTTAGAGTGTCAATTATGTTGAGGCAGCATGGTGGTAGTACCATGGAAAGAGAGCTAACTTTGGAGTCAGAGGGCCTTCAAATTCTGGCTTTGGGTGTCTTATCTGAGCCCCAGTTTCCTAATCTGTGATACTAAAGGGTAGGGCTACATAATCTTTAAGGTCCCTTCTCTCTCTGACATTCTACAATTTTAACCCCCTCTGAACTTCACAGAATTTGAGAGTTGGAGGGCACATCTTTAATCCAGTTCATGCATGAAAGAAATCCCTACTATAAAAGATCCAACAACTGGTCATCTAATCTCTGCTTGAAGAACTGATTCCCACTGACCTTGCAGTCCACTAAACTCCCAAGTCCATGCCTCCTCCCGTCTTATGTCTGTGAAGTGGATTTTCTTTTGGTCCCTAAGTGCTAGACTTCACATCTATCCCTGTTGAACTTCATTCCATTAGATTCAACCCCATTCTGCAACCTCCTAAGATTCTTTTGGATCATGACTGTTGTCTAGCAAGTTGACAGTCTCTCCCACTTTTGTGTCATCTACAGATCTGATGAGTGTACCATCTATGTCTTTGTCCAGGTCATTGATAAACATGTTAAGCCACCTGGAAGAAACTGAGGTGCTCCAAATTCTGGGGTTGTTTCTACTGTGTTGGCATTACTATCTACTCTTGGAGTTTGGCTACCTATTATTAACTTTGTTAATTCATCTGATTGTGTTTTGATCTAATCTATAGCTTTCCATCTTTGCAAGAATAGCATGAGATATTTTAAAAATAACTTTCCTAAAATCTAGAAAAACTACATCCACAGCATTCCCCTCATCTGTTATTTTAGTAATATTGTCAATAAAGGAAATGAGGCTAGTCTGACAAGATGTGTTCCTGATGAAATGAAATCTCAGTTTCCTTATCTATTAAATGGGGATAAAAATACTTGTATTGATTATCCTTGTGAGACTTAAAGGAGATGATCAATAGAAAGTACTATTGTTAATGGTAGAGCTTTGTACAGGCAAACCTCATTTTATTGCATTTCACTTTATTGCCCTTCACAGATACTGTATTTTTTATAAATTGAAGGTTTGTGGCAACCCTTTATGGAGCAAGTCTACTGGCACCATTTTCCCAATAACATGTGCTCACATCTTGACTCTGTCACAGATTATTATCATATCTGTTAGGAGATCTGTGATCAGTGATCTTTGAGGCTATTATTGTAATTATTTTGGGGTGCCATGAGCCATGCCTATATAATTGGGGAACTTAAGTAATAAATATTGTATTCTGATTTCTCCAGTGAAGGGCCATTCACTGTTTCTCTTTCCCTCTCCTCAGGCCTCCCTATTCCCCGAGACACAACAATATTGAAATTAGGCCAGTTAATAACCCTAAAATGATCTCTAAGTGTTCAAGTAAAAGGAAGAGGCGATCCATGAAGCAAACTTTGTTGTTGTCTTATTTTAAGAAATTGCCACAACTACTCCATCCTTCAGCAACCACCACGCTGATCAGTCGGCAGCCATCAACATCGAGGTGAGACCTTCCACTTATAAAAAAGATTATGGTTTGCTGAAGGCTCAGGTGATTATTAGCATTTTTTTTAACAATATAAAGTTTTTTTAATTAAATGGTGTACATTATTTTTTAAAAAAAGACCTAATACTGTTACACACTTAATAGACTACAGTATAGTGTAAACATAACTTTTATATGCATCAGGGAACCAAAAAATTCATGCTACTCATTTTATTGTGGTGGTCTGGAACTGAACCCACAATATCTCTGAGGTATGTCTGGATAGACATGGGTTATCATTATGGAAACCCTCTCTCTTCCCCAAATATGTGATCCACAGGTTAGTTTTAAAGGAACACATCCTGCGAGAGAGGGAGTAAGGGAGTGGCCAATAGGAAAATGCATGAAAATATGAGAGGGAAGGGAGGTGGGAGAATGGGAAACATACATAATATAATAGAACAAAAATGGGCTCTGAGGCTGGAGGATCTTGAGATGAAATCCTGTTTCTTATTGCTTTTACAATTTTTCGCACCCTGGTCCTAATCAACTTTTCCTACATTATGACACATTATTCTCCTTCCTCAACTCCATGGTCTAGCATCGCTGAGTCTTACTGTTGTTCAAGGTGATCTTCCATTTCTAGTCTTTGTCCTGACTGTCTTCATACCTGGAATATACTTTTTTCTCACCTGTTACCTCTAAGAATACTTAGTTTCCTTCAACACTTTGATCAAATACTACTTTCTAAGTAAAGCCTTTTCTGATTCTCCTCAGCTACTATTTCTTCACCCTCACCCATCCTCTGAATTTACCTTGTATTCATTCTATATACAATTAGTAAGGTACATATTGTCTCCTGCAATAGAATATAAGTTTCTGGAGGGCAGGGACTGTTTCATTTTTATCTTTGTATACCCAGCTGTAGTACGGTACCCAGCATGTAAACTAGGTGCTTAATAATTACTCATCAATTGATTGATTGGTGGCATGCACTCATGTGTAAATCAATTCACCTTTCTGAGTCTCGGTTTCTTAATTTGTCAAAGAGTAATAATTTCAAAGGGTTCTTATGAGACTCAAATGATATTAATATATGTAAAGTGCTTTGTAAAACCTTAAAGCCCAATATAAATGTCAGTTATTATGATGATGATGAATTTCTTCTTCTAGAGTCTTTAAAAGCAGGAAGAAATTTTCATCCAACTGAGAAGTATTAAGAATTGACTGTCTTGCCCAAAAACAAGTTGAGGAGAACAAAATTTAACATTTCAAGGTTGATGTGTCATCGAAATTTCTCTGGTGAGGTTCTGAAGCATTTTGGACTCCTCTTTTTGCCACATCTTTCCCCCTATCTCAACTTCCCAATATTCTGCTCCCAATTATTTATCTGCATCTGTCTTTTGTAATCTTTTCCTTCCTGATTTAATTGTGATGTCAATTCCTCAGTGATACCTTTCTTGATATCCCTTCCCCCTCCCCGCACTTGCTAGTGATCTTTCCCTCATCAGTACCTTATCTATATAAGCTGTTCTCTCTCTCCCGCCCCGCACCCCACTTGCAAACCACAATAGAATGTAAGCCTTTTGAAGGCAGAATTATTATCATCTTTTTGGTCTTTGTATCGCCAGGGTCTAGTATGGCAACTTGCATGAAGTAGGAGCTTAACGCATCTATTAAATCTGTTGGATTCTTGGAAGAGCAGAAGCCGGTCCAGGTATAGAACTCATCACTCGTCTTCCCATCAAATACATCTCGGCCGGAAGCCCAGGAGAACAATAAACAACATGAAAATGTGCATACAAATAATTCCTGTTTCTTTTTGAGTCAGCCTCTCAGGCTTTTGGTAACAAGGCTCTCTGAGCATGCCCAACTCAGCCTCCAGTAAACACCTGTTTGCACAATGGAGGTCACCCGGATCCTTGGGCAATGCCTTGTTTGCACAATCTCAGCACAGAGAGCTATATTCCAACCCAGCAGCCTGGGCAACAGTTTCTTCCGGGCAACAGTCTCTCTGTCTTTGGTTCTCTGTCTGTCTGGCTGTCTCTATTTCTGTTTCTCTGTCTTTGTCTCTTGTCTCTCTGTGTCTGTCTCTATCTGCATCTTTCTGTCATCTCCGGCTATATGTCTTTATCTGTCTCTTGTCTCTCTGTCTCTGTGTCACTCTCTCTCTGTTTCTTTGTGTGTTACTCTCATAGACAGTCTCAGGACCTGTTCTCCCACCATGGGCCACATCCCCAAACCAGCTAAGCCAGAAGAGGCTGCTTCTCTAGTCACAGGAGACAAGGACTCACAGGTTCCAATCAAAGAGAAAACAATACTAACCTTGAGATTGTCTGTGCATCTGCAGTCAGAGCAGAACCAGGACGCTGTCCAGCACCAAAACATGGATTATCCAGAAACTACAGATAATTCCAAAAGGCACTTACGTCTGTTTTTCTTTTTTAATATGTCTTTTTCCCTTTACATTTGCTCCTATTAGAGAGGTAGCTGTGGTACACTGGGAAAACCTCTGGGTGTTCCTGGACCAATGAAGAGACATGGTTTTTCATTCCATCTCCCACACTTATTAGCCCCATGACTTTGGACTAGTCTCTTAATTACTTTGAAGTTCAACATGGGGATAAAATACCTTGTCCTTTGTTCATCTCCTTCCAGAATCAGGGTATGTTAGTGCCTATTCCTTGTGTTCTGGGAGTGTTTCATTCGTTATATTATCAGTGCCTAGTCCATAGTAGACACAAAGTAGACTAGAATAGCTAGCATCTATATCATGCCTACTATGTGGGCACTGTACTAATCCCGATAATAATCCTGGGAGGTAGGTGCTATTATTATCTTATAGGTGAGGAAACTGAGGCAAACAGAGATTAAGTGACTTGCCTAAGGTCATACAGCTAGGAAGTATCTGAGACTACCTTTGAACTCAGGTCTTCCTAACTCAAGACTCTGTGCTCTATTCACTGTGCCACCTGCACTGTATAAATGTTAGCTATCATATGTCTTATTATTACATTGATTTAAGGTTGGCAAAGTGTGTTGCATAAATAATTTCTTTTCATTTTCACAAAAAACTCTATGAGTTAAGTGCTATAGATATTACATCCCTGTTTTACAGAATCAGAAATTGTTGGATTAAATAGCATGCCTAGGGTCACACAGCTAGTAAATTTCCGAGGTAGGATTTGAATCCTGAACTTCTGGGGTCTAAGATATGCATTCTGTGCTTCCAACAGTCAACTCATGTCCACTTGTTGGTGGGGGAAGGGAGTTCAGACGTGTGATGACATCACTCTAGGGAACTCACAGCAAGGAAACTCCCTTTAATTGGATCAGAAACTGTTCTGCCATTCATTATCTGCCCAGAACACTGAGAGCTTTAAATTATTTGCCTCATGGGGCCCTCACAGCCAGGATGTGTCCAAGGCAGGGCTTGAATTCAGGGCTTCCTGACTGGGAGGCCTCTACAACACTTCATGTCAGTGTCATAAAATGGGAGACAGGAATCATGATTCTAAATGTATTGGTATAAGGAGGTCCTGTTGAGGACCTTCTTCTGGAAATAGAGATTGTACCTTGGCTGCAATTTATTCTCTTAGAATGTGCCTAGAATACAGAGAGGTTAGTTGACTTGCTTTGGGTCACACAACCAGTGTGTGTCAGAGATTAGATTTGAACTTAAGTCTTCTGGCTCCAAGGCCAGGTCTCTGTAAGTTATACTTGCTACACTATGCTCTCCCTCTTCTTTTCTATTTATCTCTGTTTCTCTCTCTGTCTCTCTGCTTCTGTCTCTATCTATGTCTGTCTGTCTGTCTCTCTCCCTCTCTCTCTGTCTTTCTCTCTCTCTCTCTCTCACACACACACACACAACACACACACACACACACACACACACACACACACACACACACACACACACACACACACACACCCTAGCTATAGGACTGGCAAATGACTTCACCTTTATGACTCTCAGTTTCCTCATCTGTAAATATACCTAAAAATAATTGTGTTACCTATTTTGCAGGGCTTTTGTGAATAAAGCCCTTTGTAAACCATAAGCTGCCATAGGAGTAAGTTATTGTTATTATTATCATTGTTTTCTAAGGCAGCACATTTTATTGTTGGACAGCTCTAATTGTTAGAAAAATTTCATCTTATCATTAAGTCCAAATTTGCCACCCTGTAACTTCCCTTCCTTTGCTCATGGTTCTGGCCTCTGGGGCCAAGCAGAGTAAATCTAACTCCTCTGTCCTAACATAATCCTTCAGATATTTGTAAATAGTTATCATATATCTTCTTCAGTCTTTAATCTTAATATCCCTAGTTCTCAAAGATAGCATGGATTCCAGTTTCTTTCAAAACTTTGGACAATCTGCTAAATATTTCTGCATCTTAGGAAAATAAAAGACTTAGATTTAGGTGATCACTAAAGACTTTTTCTTTCTATAGTTCATTCATTCATTCATTCATTCATCCATTCATCCAGCCATCCTTCTTTATGCATTTATTGAGTTCTGCATTTACTGAGTTCTTTGTATCTGCAAGACCTGGTGCCCTATACTGTATAATATAAAGGAAGAATAAGACATAATTCTAGCTTTCAGAGAACTCACAATCCAATAGTTAGGGAGTGGATTGGGGTTTCTCTTTCAAAAATTTAATTTAGATGCAATACAATTTGGTGCACATATGTTTAGTATTGATATGACTTCATTGTTTGTGGTATCTTTCAGCAAGATAGTTTCCTCCCTTATCTTTTTAAATTAGATCTATTTTTGCTTTTGCTTTTTCTGAAATTGTTATCACTACCCCTGCTTTCTTTGTGTTAGTTGAAGAATAATAAATTCTGCTCCAGTCCCTTACCTTTTTGTGTGTGTATTTCTCTGCTTCACATGTGTTTCTTGTAACAAGGTATTATAGAATTCTGGTTCTGAATCCATTCTATCTGCTTCCATTTTATGGGTGAGTTCATCCCATTCACATTTATAGTTAAGATAACTAACTGTTTATTTCCCTCTGAGCTATTTTCCCTTACTTATCCCCCCTCTTTCTTATGGCCCCCTTTCCCTCCTTAAAAATATTTTACTTCTAATTACCACCTTCCCTAACCTATCCTCCCTTTTATTAGTCTTCCCTCCCTCTTCTATTATCCCTGTCCTTTTTTGCTTACTTATGTGGTAAGATAGATATCTGTTCCAAAGGAGTTTGTTGGTTATTTCCTCTTTGAGCCAATTTTGATGAAAGTAAGGTTTAAACTTTGCCTTCCACCCTCCCCCCATCTTCCCCTTTCCTTATAAAAGCTCTTTCATCCCTCTTTTATGTGGGATAATTTAGCCCATTCAACCTCCTGCCCTTTTTTCTTCCAATGAAATTTTCTCCCTCACCCCTTTACTTTGTTTTTTTTAGTATCGTCCCATCAAAGGCATCTTATATCCATATCTTCTGTCCATATATACTCCTTCTAATTGCTCTATAGTAATAAAATTGCTGAGTTACAAATATCTTGCCATATAGACATATAAACAGTTTAACCTTATTGAATTTCTTTTGTTTTCTCTTTCTTGTTTCTTTTTTTACCTTTTTATGTTTTCCTTCACCTTGTATTTGGAAGTCAAATTTTTTTTATTCAGCTCTGATCTTTTGATTAGGCGTGCTTGAAAGTCCTCTATTTTGTTAAATATTAATTTTCCCCTCCCCCTCAAAAGATTATTTTCAATTTTTCTGGGTAGGTAATTCTTGGTTGTAATCTTAACTCCTTTGACTTCAGTATATCATATTCCAGGCTCTCCAGTTCTTTCATGTAGAAATTACCAGATCCCATGTAATCCTGACTGTAGTTCCACAATATTTGAATTGTTTCCTTTTGGCTGCTTGAAGTACTTTTCCCTTGATCTGTGAGTTCTGGAATTTGGCTATGATGTTCCTGGTAGTTTCCATTTTTGGGATCTCTTTCAGGTGGTGATCAGTGGATTCTTTCCATTTCTATTACACCCTCTGATTCTAATATATCAGGGCAGTTTTCTCTGATAATTTCTTGAAAGATGTCCAGGTTTTTTTTGTTTTTGGTCATGCCTTTCAGGTATTCCAATAATTTTTATATTATCTCTCCTGGATCTATTTTCTAGGTCAGTTGTTTTTCCAGTAAGAACCCTATTTTTTAAAACTCTTTTTGATATTGTTTTATTGCATATTGATATCTCATAGAGTCATTAGCTTCTATTTACTCAATTCTAATTTTTAAGGAATTATTTTCTTCAGTGAGTTTTTGTACTTCCTGTTCCATTTTAGGTTATTTCTTTAAGGTTATTTTGGGGATCTGTGATTGTGTCAATTTGGAAGTTCCCTCCTATTGAGGCAACTAGGTGGTCTAGTAGTTAGAATGCTGGGCCTAGAATCAGGAAAACCTGAGTTCTAATCTTGCCTTAGACACTTGCAAGTTTTGTGATCCTGGGCAAGTCACTTAACCTCTGTCTACCTCAGTTTCCACAGCTATAAAATAGGGATTATAATAATAGCAACTACTTTCCAAGGTTGTTGTGAGAATCAAATGAGATAATATTCATAAAAAGCACTTAGCATGGTGCTTGGCACATATTAGGTGCTTAATAAAGCCTTCCTTCTAATAATGTAGATCATCATCTATCCATGCTTGTCCATATTGTCCTACTCACTACAAGTTCACCTTCTTTGCTTTTTTCCTTACATTTTGAGACTATGAGTAACATACTCAGATTGTCCCCTTGTCACTCCTAGCCTTCACCACATGATCAGTCCATCCTCTCTGTCATAGTATCCTCTTGATATCATCCTTAATTCATGTTCTTCTTCCTAGTTCCTTATTGGTTATATGTTGCAACCTGTTCACCCTCACCATGACTCTCTCCATTGCCCTCTTAGTAAAGATATTCATCTTTAGTTTTTCAGGGACAATTGTGGTCCAGGTTTCACTACTATCCAGAATCACCAGTAAAGTCATGTCTTGTCTAATTTATTATGGGAAATTTGGGATCAGTATAAGTACATTGCAATTTCCTAAAAAAATCCAAGTCTGTTCCTCTCCTCCTTTTTGTATACCAGTATATTTTGTATACCAGTCTGTCTCCTATAAACATATGGGATATTCTTTCCACATAGTCTTCAGTCCACTGCAGACACTCCATTTCCCAAATCTGACTATTTTCCCTTTCTGGCCCCCATGCCTAGAATTCTCTCCTTCCTTATCTGAGCATCTTCATTTCTGTGACTTCTTAAGTCTCAGCTAAAATCCCACTTTCTGCATGAAGCCTTTCTCAGTTCTCCTTAATCTTGCTTCCTTCTCTCTGAGCCTACCCTTAATTTATCCTATTTGTCTATGTGCTTATAAATGTTTGTTTATATTGTCTCCCCCATAGACTGTGAGCTCCTTAAGATCAGGGACCTTTTTTTTGTTTTTTTGCCTTTTGTTGTATCCCCAGAGCTTAGTATAGCTTCTGGCACACAGTAGTCACTTAATACGTGGTTGTTGATTGATTGACTACATGCTGTTGGCCAAGCTCTATAGAGTGTGTGTTGAGATGCTAGTAGAATCTTCCTCCTTTGTCTTTCCTTTGGGGATGGACAGGTCAGACACTTTTACGTTATTATAGATACCCTCCTTGCAAGATTTATGGGCTTGATGCAATCAATACTCTCAAACAAGCATTTTAAGGACCTCACCATTCACTGAGAAACCAAGCCTTCCTTTACCTGGATTTTCTTCTGGATTTCCTTCCTCATAATGTTCACTACTTTTGGCTAGCATATGTGTTCCTGTATTATGCTTCACACAATGTATGTTAAGGGGTCCTTGAACAGGGTTATTTCAGGATAGTTATGGAACTATGGACCGGGCAGGCTGCCTACCTTGAGGCAACAGCTGTCTTCAAAGGTTGTTAAATGTGTGCATAGGCTGAATTGCCCAAAAGATTAAGGATGAACTCAGAAATGATAACAACCAGCATTAATATAGTGTTTTAATGTGGTGTTTTTGTGAACTTACCATAACAACCCTGTGGGATAGGTACTATTATTATACCCATTTTACAGGTAAGGAAATAGAGGCTGATAGAAGTTAAATGACTTATCTAGGGTCACATAATTAGTAAGTGACTGAAGCAAGATTGGAACTCAGGTCTTTCTTACTCCAAGTCTAGCACTCTTACCCACTAAGCCACCTAGCTGTCTTCAAGACTGTCAGGAAAACTGTTCTAGCTCAGCTCCTTGTAATGTGGCTAGTCAACATCCCCTAAAACTTCAAGGTCTGATGAAAACAACTTTTCTCTGAAGAATAGAGAATGACCAGGTGCAGTCAGGTGGCATAGTGGATAGAGCACTGATCCTTGAGTCAGGAGGACCTGAGTTAAAATCTGGTCTCAGATACTTACTGTGTGACTCTTGGCAAGTTGCTTAACTCTGATTGCCTCCAAAGAGAGAAAGAAAGAAAAGAATGGCGAATGACCTAGTTTGGGATTGCTTTGCCAGACCCTCCATAGATATAGGAGGTCACTATTGGTGTGGAGATATGAAGAGGCATTATACCTGGAAAGAATGGCAAAGGTGGTCATATTCTCACATTCTTCTCCATTGTCCTGGTGCCCTAGGCAGCCACATTATACTAGATCCTTTGATAAACCCCACTTAGATATGCAAATTATGCATTAGACACAGCTTTCCCTTTTCAATGCCTTAGTACTGATGTTTACAACACAACTATCCACTTCATTGGTGGTAAATGTTGGGAAATTAGTAGAAGAGACGGCCTCTCCAGGCTCTGAATTTAGACTCTCAAACACAGAACACAAAATATCAGAACTGGGGAGAGGGAGGTAGGATGGGTTTTAGAAGATAGGACATACAATTGTTAAAACTGGAAGGATCCTTCATGACCACCTTCTCCCCTGATTTTCCTGACAATAGGACCACAAGTCAGAGGAGGTAGAGATATTTCCAGCTTGGAGAATGAAAAAAGTCTTCCCAGAGGAGGTGGCATTTCATCTGGACCTTATAGAAAAATTTCCATTCACAGCATTCACACCCTCTACATCTTGTTTGTATGTAGTTGCATGCTTGGTCCCCCATCAGCATTAGATTTTTGCCTGGCACTTATTAAATGCTTAATATATGCTTGTTAACTGAATGACTATAGAATAAATAGGGGAATCAGAAAGGTAGAGAAGAAAGGAGATGGCATTCCAGATAGAGGGAACAATATGAACAAAGGCAGGAAGACCATGTTCCTGAGAAGTTAGCCTAATCTTCCTTTTCTCCTTCCCCTTTCTTTTGTTTCCTAGAGAGCCCTCATGAATAAAACCAGAAATAGGACTGTGGCCTGAACTTGTGATTTCAATGACATTGAGAACTTTTGGGTTAGTAAATTCCCACTAGCAATGTAGAGCCACACCTTTTCTATTTTAGTCTCGGAGAGTTAACTAGGGTACTAAGAGGCTAAGTGACTTAGAGTCACACAGTCAGAGACAAGACTCGAACCCAGATCTCTTGACTCTATTGACTTAGCTGTGATGCCTTTTACAACAATAGTTCAGTTTTTTTTTAAACCAAATAACTCAACTTTTTCAGACATTGTTTGGTTGTCTCATAAGGCTAGGCACAGAAGTGATCGTTATCCCCATTACACAGAGGAGGAAGCTGAGGGGAAGCAGTTTATCCAAGGTGACTCAAATAGTAGAAGCACGTCTGGAATCTGACCTTTAGCCCAATGTTTTTTCCATCACATCAGGAAGCTTGTCTCCCCAGTTATGGCTTTGTTGGTCATGGACACATGTGGGGAGGTCTCAATCAGGGGTTAGTGAGGCTACAATGGCCCCTTTGGAGTCTCCCAGATTCAGTCCCACAGTCAGGCCATGTAGATGCCTGGGTGGGTGATTGTCTTCTGGAAACTTTCACTGTTTGTGTCTATTTCACCAAGAAAAGGTGAGCCAACATTTGGCCCTTGCTGGGCAAAAAGGCGACTCTTGTGTCTAACCTTGCCTGGAGTAGCCTGTGATAGGGGTAGATGGGTAAGGGGTGGAGTTGTTGCTCTGGCAGGGACAGGGTAGAGTGAGGAGAGCAGGAACCTGAGGGTCAGAGATAAGCGCCTGGGATATGATGCTTATCGTTTGGCCAGAGGAAGCCCAGTGGCTTCTTGGTGACTTGGATTTCCTCCCATAGGACAAGGCTTGGGGCCATGATAAAATGGTTTATGTGTGTGTGTGTGTGTGTGTGTCTGTGTGTCTGTGTGTCTGTGTGTGTCTGTGTGTGGTGGGGGCAGAGTGTTGCCTTTCATACAGTCTGCCACATGGTTAAATGCTACCCTACTCTGGACCCTTCAACTTCCTTCTAGGACTTCAAGAGGACAATGCTTCCCCTTCCTTCCAAGGCCTGGAGCCTTGTTAGGACAGTAGCCAGGGAGGAAAAATTTTCGAGGCCTCTGAGCATGATTCCTTTGCACAGAATTCACCCAGCACAATTAGAAGTATTGGAGATACAAAGGCAAAAATGAAATTGTTTTTGCTCTCAAGGAATTTACATTAGAATGGGAAAGACAAAGGATTTCAAAGATCTTGATTTACAGTTGGGACAGCTGAGGCTCACAGAGGCAAAAGAACTTGAGTCAGCAGTAGAGCTGAGACTTGACCCCCAAAAAGAAAAACAGTATAACAGCTTGGAAAGAACAATCAATTTGGTGTCAGAAGCTTTGGGTTCAGTTAAGGGTGAACTGTGTGATACTGGGCAAGAGGGTGCTCTCTCTAGGTCTCCATTTTCCCCTCTGTAAAATGGGAGTATTGAACTAGAAGATTTCTAAAATTTCTTCCAGCCCTGATGTTTTATAATCTATCATAACAATAACTGCATATTAACATTTACAAAGAACTTTCTTCACATTAGCCCTTGGAGGTAGATAAGGTGAGTAGTATTCCATTTCACTGAGGGAAACTGAGGTTCCAGTGACTTACAAACAAATTTAATCAATGAATTAATCAATCTTCAAACATTTACTAAGTGCCTACTATTTGCCAGCCACAATCCTAAGTATTGGAGATACAAAGGCAAAAATAAATCACTTCTGCTCTCAACGAATGTGCATTCAAATAGGAAAGATGCATTTGTCTTGAATCCTATCTCAGAGACTAAGTGGGGTGGGACCTGTGCCTGAAATATGGCTCTGGAAATGTGGCTTCTCAAAAATGAGAATGAAAGGATTGTTCTAGATTAACCTAACCATTAGGGTATGGTGTTTCAGGAGGATGGCCCTGTCTATCTGTTTAAAGAGGTCTTAGATGAAGTCACCAAGTATGGGAAGCTACCTCTCCACTATACTCATGCAGGAGACTCCTCCCCTCATCTTGACTCAAGTTCCTGTCATTTTCTGTCCAGTTTAAATTGCAAAATCATCTCTCCAGGCTGCATTCCTGACTCCCCTGGATTTTCTCTGTCATGCTCCAGAAATTTCTTTACTCTGGAAGCTCACTTTCCCGATTTGGTCTCTGTGTCTTGTCCCCTGTGGTCTCTCTCTTTTTATTGGCTAATTCCTCTCAGAACCTCCATTTTAAGGAGAAGACCCAAGCCAGTCATGTCTTTATTCTTCTCCAGGCTGCACTCCTGACTCTCCTGGATTTTCTCTCCAATGCTCCCATGTCAAGTATTTTTATCTTTCCCCTTTCCCCTCCAACTCTTTTCAGATCCAGTCTATGTTTTATCTTCTTCTGTGAGAATATAAACTTCTTAAGGGCAGGGTCTATCTTCCTTTCTGCTTTTATTTAGGATGTTGGGGGAGGAACAGCACCTCTGTCTGATGGGAGGGCTTGCCAAGTCCTTTCCAGGCTGCTCATGCACCTTTGGTGTCCACCGGCACTCAGTTCTCACCTGTGGCTCCAAGAAGCATGTGTAGCATATTCAGCAGTCATACTCTTGTAAAACTGTCTTGGTAGACAGTTTAAACCAGGTTGAGAGTAACTGACAGGCTTCAGAGTCATCAGTGAGTTACAAGGGTATCTACCCCAAGCATGTGAAGACTTCTCCTGCTAGAATGGCTGAATGGGAACACCTTGTTCCAGTGGCCATGAAAGCAGCTGAAGCATGTATTGTGGAGTGATTAGAGCTTGATCAGACGTGGAAGATGCTAAAATCATCCACTGTATCCAGGCCATCCCCAGTCATCTTGACTTTTGTCTTGTCATTGGACTTTGATGACTATAATGGCAAGCAACTAGAATCTTTTGCTTTTTTTGTTTTAGTATAATCAAGTGCCTCTGATTGAATCTTGCCTTTGATTGAATGAATCAAGAGTCTTGAACTAGAAACTGTATATGTATTTGTATTGTTAATTATTTTAATATGATTAAAGAGGATCTTCCCCACCTATTAATGGGCCTGGGAAGATTTATAGGAAGGCCCACACCTTTTGTCAATGAGGCACTGGTTCTCAAGGGTTGTGATGCCCTCTGACTCTGAAAAATGTATAAGTACTCTGAGGTAAGGTTTTACTTCAGGACTTACTGACTGGAAGTGTTTGTTTGGCCAGAGGAGATTCTGGGCAGCCCCTAAGGAATCCGGTCCCCGCTTTGAAAACCCTTATGATGGTGCTTCTCTTTCTGGTAACTGTATGTATGGTGAGACAGTTATCTGTCTGTTGATATGTGATGTATGTGTTGCTTGCGTCAGGCAACTGGAAGCTCTGTCTGTTGATATTAATTTCTCTGTATTTTCTCTGAAGTTCAGGGTGCTGACTTTTTCCCCTGAATTAAGTGAATGATATATGTGCTTGATTAAAGTGATTGTTGACGTCTCAGAAGTTGCCTTTCCTTTTAGAAAAGCAGATCTAAGAATCTGTGATAGCAGGCCATCCTGTGTATGTCGGGTTGCTTGCTTTTACAAGATTCTGGAATAAAGTGAGGCTGATGGCTTTGCATAACCCTGCCTCACTTAAATCCAATTTATGTGAAAGTCAAGACATAACCCTGAAATATCATTGGTCCCCTTTGAAAAATGAAGGACAGACAATAACAATTTTCATTTCTAGTGCTTAGCATAGTTTGTGGCACATAATTAAATACTCAGTACATGTCTTTTGATTTGACTTGACTTTGGATCTGAGATTTCCTTGGTGTAGGGAACTCCTTATGAGGAAATCATCTACCAATGTAGACTGGCATCTGTCTCTTAGAGAATTGGTTAGAGACTTGGAGAAGTTAGAAGATTTTCCCAGGATCATACAACCTGTATATATCAAAGGCCAAACTTTGAAGGAAGCCCAAGTCTTCTTGATTCCTAAGACGGTTATCTATTCCAGGTTGGTGATGCTTTCCATGCCTTCATTCAAATTACTGATAAAAATGTTAAATAGCCCAGAACCAAGGACAGATCCTTGAGTTGACGTTAATCCATAAATGATGACTTCTTGGGGTTTGGTCATTTAACGTTCTGAATCCATTAATTGTGTCAAAATTTCTTCATCCTGACTACAAGAAGAGCATGATAGAGTTTGTTAATACTTTGCTGAAATCTAGATAAACTGTAACTATAGCATTTCCTAGATCGGTCATTTGCCCTTCCATTTTCTGTCAGTGGTTGGTGAATTTCTTGCATTCACATTGTTGTCATTGGACAGCTCATCCTTTCCCTTCACAGCATCTCTCCAGTAGGCCCCCTTCTCTCCTTTGATGATGTCATCAACCTGATGCTGGTCCTCATCGTCTCATACCTAGACTATGGCCTTCTGGTTGGCCAAGTCTCTCCTCATTCCAGTTCACCTTCATTCAGCTGCCAAACTGATCTTCCTGAAGCACAAATTTGACCATTGTCATCCTTCCCCCAATTCAACAAACCCCAGTGAGTTCCTCATTTCCAGAATCAAATAAAAAAAATTCTTCGTTTATTTTTCAAAGCTCCTTGTTCCTTTTTACCTTTCCAGTCTTCTTACTCATTACACTCCTTCCATTTTCCCTTCCCATGTCCTCTACAATCTAGCAACACTGGTCTCCTTGCTTTTCCTTGAACAAGATGCTTCTCCCAGCTCCATGTATTTTCACTTGCTGCTACCCATGTCTGGAGCTTCCCCCTTCTCATCTCTACCTTCTGGCTTCCCAATTTTCCTTCAAATTGCAGCTAAAATCTCATTTTAAAGAAGCCTTTTCCAAGCTCCCTTAATGCTAGTGTGTTTCCTTTGAGATAATCTCTAATTTATTCTGTATATAGCTTGTTTCTACATAGTTGTTTCAATGTTATCTCCCCCATTGGACTGAATTCCTTGAGGGCTAGTATTGTCTTTTACTTTTTTTTTCTTTTTTGCATATCCAGCACTTAACACAATTCTTGGCACACAGTAGGTGATTAATAAATGCTTGTTAACTGACATTGTCTTTTCCTCTTGATCAGAACTGCTTATGTGTGTACCCAGAACTTCATCATTTAGAGCTTCTCATCTCTTTTGGGCTGACATTTTCTGGAGAATTATAGACTGTGGGATCCCCTGAAAGAAATAAAATCACTGAGAGACATGATTTTGAATCTTTGTCAGTGATCTCTGAAAGATCTTGGAGATTCAGTGAGTTGTCACAGACCTGAAGAAGGGCAAAGTTTGCATTAATACCTATCTAGTTTCTCAAATGAGGGAGGTGAGAACACCATCATCCTCTACAATTCCTGCAGATGCCAGACCCTACCTGGAATCTTGCGATCAGTTCAGGCATCCCAATGTGGAGCTCATTCTACATGTCTCTGTCAGGAGTTGGGTAGATTTCTTCATCATTGGTTCTCCGGAATAATGGTGGGGTACTGCATTGATCAGAATCCTTAAGTCTTTCAAACTTTTTCAACTTACATTCTTGTTGAAGGGCAAATTGTTCTGTTGATTCTACCTACTTCACTCTGTATCAGTTCACACAAGTCTTTCTGGGTTCCTTTGAAACTCTGTTTCAGAATTCCTTATGACTTTTTATTATATTCATGCATAATTGGTTTAGCCATTCCTCTCATTGATGGGCATCTCCTTTGTTTTGGGTGGGTTTTTTTTGCTACCACTAAAAGATGCTGTTATTTTTACACTTCTGTGTACTTTTCCTTTTTCTTTGATCCAAGAGAACAATTTATAAAATAACAATATAATAAGGATAAAATTTTGAGAGATTTATGAACTCTAATCAATGTGATGACCAACCATAATTTCAGAGGACTAATGTTGGAGTATGTTTCCCACCTGCTGACAAAAGGGTGGTGGACTCAGGGACAGAATTGTACACTTATTTTTTGGATGTGTCCAATGTGGGAATTCATTTAGCTTGATAGTGCACATTTGTTATGTGAATTTTGTTTGTCCATATTTCAGTGGGAGGGAAGTAGAAGGGAGAGGATCCAGTTGCCCCAAATAAAATGAAAAAATAGCAAGGAGGATCTTTAAAAGTAAAGAAGAGATAGGAAAGATGAAACTTTCTTTTGACTTTTTACTTGTATTTGTATCCCATTACTCAGCACAGCGTCTGGCATATAGCCAGTAATAAGTGATTGCTGCTTTGTTGCCTCATTGGAGAATTTTAAAAATTTACAGAAGAGAATGAAAGGAAGACCAGAAGGAATTTCAGATAATAAGAACAGCTTTGAAATTTACATGGTGAACTTTTTATATTCTTAAAAATAAAACCAAGCTGTATGCAATAGAATTTCACAGTTTCATGTACATTTCTCTTTTTATGTTCTACTAGGTATATGGAAATACTCTTTTTATTTGGTGTTTATTATGTTGGGAATAGGAAAAAAACATCTTGGAATTTGATAGGCTATGGGGGAGGGAACAAAGGAGAGAGAAAAATAAGAATGATTTCAAAGTTGGGAACCAGTTGAAAGAAAAGGATGGTAGAATCTTCAATAGAAATATGAAAGCTTGGAAGTGAAATGGGATTAGTGAGAAAGACAATGAGTTCTTTATTGGACATATTGAGATGCTTATAAGACAACCAGGTAGAGATGTCCAGCAGATCCCTGATGATGCCGGACTGAAGCTTAGGAAGGAAATGAGGACTGGATAATAAGATTTGGGGATCATTTGCAGAGAGATGATAAATGAGAACATCAAGAAAGAGGACATATAGAGAAAAGGGGACCTAGAATAGATCCCTGGGGTAAATCCACACATGGGGGCAGAATGTGGGTGACCTTGCCATGTCTATATATCCAATCCTCGTCTCTCCCTTGAGCTCCAGGCCATCCAAATGAATGTCCCATAGGTACCCCAAACTCACCATTAGAGAGGCAGTGTCATATGGTGCATGTACAGTGCGGAACTTAGAGCCCAAATGATCTGGGTTCTAATTCTGCCTCTTCCTCTTAATACCCAAGTGACTTTGTTCTGCATGTTCATCTGCAAAATGAGATTGGACTAGATAGCCTCTAAGGTCCCTTCCACCTTTTAATCTAACATGCCATGTCCTGAGCACCTCATCACACGTTGGGAGAAGAGTAAAACCTAAAGGGCAGGGAGAAGGGGTGAACAGGATGTGGAGAGAATTTTTATAAAAATCCGTAGAAGGACTGATAGAGAGAACTGGGTATGTTTGACCATGAGAAGATTGATGAGGGGCATTTTCACTGACTTCTTCAAATGTTAAAGGACTATTATGGAAAATTGGTATTAGCCTTGTCCTGTTCAGTTCTAGATTGTAGAATTCCATCTCACCCTGATTTTCTCCAGATTCCATCACCTTGCCTGATACATTGCCCCACTGTGTGTGTGTGTGTATGTATCCTCTCCTTATTGGTGATTTCTTCCCTGGCACCATCAGTTTAGGAGGAACTCCTGCCAGGCTTCACCTTAATCTTACCTAGACTGTTATATTTCACCTCCTTCTCCTTGCCTGCTATATCACCCCAGTGAGAGTGCCCTGTCTTCTTCCTTAGTTAGCCCATGAACGTTTGTTAAGTGCCTATTGTGTGCCAGGTACTGTGATAAGCCCTGGGGTTATAGTTCCTGGGGGATGACTACACATAAAAAGAAACTGAAAAGGAGGAGGGGTGGCATGGAGGGAGGGAGACATAGTGATGTCCAGGAGTGCAGTCACTTGGGAAGTGATGAAGTGGCTGCCCTGGGAGTGTCTGGGTAGAGCTCTCAAATGTCCACCACCTATTCTCTTCAATAGGAGGGAGGGATGGACCCCATGGGTGGGTGTAGGAGGGAGGGGTTAATGAAAAGGTATTAATTTCTGGGCTGATATGATCTTAAATTTCCTGTACCCTTTTTGTGTTGTCTCTCCCTTTTAGAATGTAAGTACCTTAAGGGCAGAAACTATCTCCTTGCTTGTTTTTGTATCCCTCATGCCTAGCACAGTGTGTGACACATAACTACTTAGCAAATATCCTCCCTCCCTCTCTCCCTTTCTTCATTCGTTCATTCCTTCCTTCCTTTTTTCCTTTCTTCCTCCTCTCTTTCTTCCTCCTTCCCTCTCTTCTCTCTCTGTCTCTGTCTCTCTCTATGACTATAAACAATATATGGAAATTGCACTGTTGGGCAAATTTCAGCTCCATGTAAAGAAAAATTTGCTGAAAATCAGAGCTATGAAAATCAGAATGGATTGCCTACTCCTGGAGGTGTTCAAGAGGATTCTTAACTTTCAGTTAGAAGTTAGAACCTGATACCTTTGGAAGTCCCTTTAGACTCAGAGTCTAATAATTTCATGATTTTACATTGCCAAAATTAAAAAAAACAAACAAACCTGTGCTTGAAGAAAATACCTTTTCCTTAAATAAAATAAATGTTGTTTCAAAAGATGGTTTTGCAGACATGGAAGCAAATATCACCACTTTCATTTTACAAATGAGGAAATTGAGCATTAAAGAAAGGAAGGAACTTAGTGATAGTCACATAGTTTGTAAATGACAGGGTCAGGGTAGGGCCAGGTATCCTGACCTCTGGACATAAGTACAGAATAGCAGACTAAGCTTAGGAAGAGATTTGGTTAGAGGACCTGGAAAAACAGACTATTTTCCAACCAATAGGTCCCAAGGCTAGATGCTGTAAAGCACAGGAGGAATCAGTAGATGTCACTACAGAACCACTATCTGCTATTTTTGAAAACTGGAGGTGAGAAGTGCCAGAGTATGGAAAAGAACAGCTCATGAAATCCTCAATTCTTAGTGGTGGAAGGGATCTAAGAGACCACAGAATCCATTGAATACTTGTATAGAAATTTCCTCTACAACACCTCCAGTAAGTGGTCATTTAGACATTACTTGAAGCATTGAAGTGATGGAGAACTCACTACTTGCCAAGGCAGCCTATTCTATTTTTGGACCAGTCTTATGAGGGTGTGAGCCAACCAGTCACAATTAACTAAGCCTGGTTCATCGACTTGCCTTCTATGAGAGAGCAATAGGACCTGTGGACCTAAAGCAAATGGAGTCACTAGCTCTCTTGGTTTCAGCAAGGCTCATAGGTATAAAACTAACCAGTTATGAAAGCATAATTTTGAACTTGATACAGATAGGTGACTGAGCTACTTTTGGTCTTTGTTTAAAATCCATGTCTCTCTTTGTATGTATGTGTGTCTGCACGTATGCACACGTGTTTAGTAATGACTGCCTTGAAAATTGTATGCAGGGACAGATATAGTTATACATGTATACACATGTATGTATGTATGTAGAGAGAGAGAGGCAGAGAGAGAGAGTCAGTGGCCCCAGGAATATCAATGAAGTCTTTACTTCCCTAGCCTCTTTTTGGTCACCCCCTACCTTCTTCCAGAGTGACTTCTTCTGAAGAAATGACCCTTCCCCTTACTACTGGTGGATACAGACTTGCTAGAGTGGCAAACTAATGTAAGAGTTGCTAAGTTCCGACCCTGGAGGAACCAGGTCAGGGCTCGTGGTGATGATGGCGGTGCCAGCTAAGATGTTAGAAGGAACCTGGAGAGGCAGGCTAGAAGAAACACATATGGGATTTCTCCCAAGGTGTATTACTGTGGCAGCAGCGCAGGGGTGGGTTTCCATAAAGCAAGACCTTACTGATAAGTTGCAGTGGAGCTGATTGTAGGGAAGCTATGCTAGCTAGTGATGTAGGGATCAATGACATTTTATGACAGGACTCCTGGTCTATGCAAATTGTATGCTTCCCCTCAGCCAGCCTTCTTTTCATTTCTCTCCAGCTGCACTCCTCTGGGCTTTGAGTACCTTCCTTTCCTCCCTTTTCAGCTTTCTTTTATGTGTTGTTTTCCCCCATTAGAATCTGAGCTACTTGAAGGCAGGGACTTTGTATCCCTAACTTAATGCAGTGCTATGAAACACAGTAGGTGTACAATAAATGTTTATTGGTTGCTGACCTATTCTTTCCCTTAATTCTTTTGAAAAATTTCACTTCTGCCTGGGGTGTACTAAAGGAAAGGAAGGAAAATATACACTGAAGAGATCAAAAGGGCTGGGTGTGGGTGGGTGGATGACCAAGCTCCTTAGAGATACAGATACATCAGTTAGGCTAGAACACATAGCCTTTCCATCTGACATATGATGATAGGATTTAGAAATCAAAGAGGTCTGAGTAACCAGTCCTTTAATTTTGAATAAGCTTTTATTGATAGCTTCTGTTTCTTACATCATTATAATTATCTCCAGTATCTTCTCTTTCTCCACCCCAGAGAACCATCTCATATAAAAAATGGTATTTTTAAGGAGGAAAACCAAATTAGTAGAACTGGTAAATACATTGGAGAAGTCTGTGGATCCTTCATCGCCATAAAGATTTGAATTGGGCTTATCTTCTCATATCTCTTCATTTTGCTTGATCTTTATTATTTTTGTTATATCCACTTGGAATTTTTTTGGTGTGTAGTTCTTTTCATTTTTGTAGTTATGTGTATATTGTTTTCTTGGCTTTGTTACTTTGCTCTACATAATTTCATTTAACTCTTTCCATGCTTCTCTATATTCATCACAAACACATCACTTCTTACAGCACAATAATATTCCATCACATTCATGTACCAACATTTATTTAACCATTTCCTAATCAATGGACATTTAATTTGTTTCCAATTCTTTGCTATCACAAAAAGTACTGCTATAAATATTTTCATGGATATGGAGACTTTCTTCTTATTGATGGCTTCCTTGGGGTATGCACTAACTAATGGAGTCTCTGGTTCAAAAGGTAAGGATGGACACCTTGGTCTTTTTATTTGTATAGATTTAAGTTTGCTTTCTGTAATGTGTATAGCATTTCATAGCTCCACCAACAATGTACTAGTGTGTCTGTCATTCCACAAGCACTCCAACATTGAGCATTACCATTTTCTGTTTGTCTTTGTCAATTTGCAGGGTATAAAATTATACTTTAGGGTTTTAAAATTTGCATCTTTTTTATTATTGGTGATCTGGAGCATTCTTTTATGTAATTGTGAATACTTTGAGGTTCTTTTGAGAACTGTTTCCTGATATCCTTTGACCATTTATCAAATGGGGAATGGGTATAAATATTATATCTATTTATTAATTGTTTATATATATTGGATACCAAACCCCTATCAGAGAAATTTGATAAAAATATTCCTCTCCCCCTATTCAACCACTTCCTTTTTCATCTTAGGTGCATTAATGTTGTTTTGTGCAGAAGCTTTTCAGTTTCATGTAACCAAAGTTATCTATTTTATCTTTTGTAATTTCCTCCATGTCTTATTTGGACAGCTAGGTGGCACAGGGTATTGAGTGCCAGGCCTGGAGTCAGGAATTCTCATATTCCTGAGTTCATATCAGGCCTCAAACATTCACTAGCTGTGTGACCCTGGACAAGTCACTTAACCCTGTTTGCCTCAATTCCTTATCTGTAAAATGAGCTGGAAAGGGAATGGCAAATGACTCAAGCATCTCTTTCAAGAAAATCCCAAATGGAGTCACAAAGCATTGGACATGACAGAAAATGATGTCAATAACAACTATTCCTTGTTTGGTTAAGAATGTATCCCCACCCTTCATTTTATAGATGGGGAAACTGAAGCTCAGAAAGGAGGAAGGTCTTACTTGGGTTTCTACAAGCCCAAATGAATAAAAAAGCATGTATTAAGTGCTTATTATATGCCAATTGTGTTACCAGTAGGGATACAAATAGGAAAAGAGAGTCAGTTCTTGTTCTCAAGGAGATCACACTCTAAATTAATGGGAGATAACACATAAGAGAAGACTCAGCAAGAGAGTGGATAAGCCTTTATAAGCATGGGGAATAACAAGGCCAAGAGTTCTGTAGGTTAAGGCAGTAGGTCACATGACTATCCTAGGAGTTTTCAGGACTTTGAAATTTAACAGATGGCAAGGTTCAGTGGTCTTCCATCTCACTGGAAAGAATAGGGTTCATGATTTCCATCTCATCCTAGCCATGTGAGTAGTCAAGCAGCCCAGATAAGGTTCTGGGAAGCCCTAGAGGAATAAGGTGGCAAGTAAGTGGTCAGTAGCAAGAACTCAAATTTGAGTCTCCTGGGTTCAGAGCCACCATCTCTAAAAATGATAACAACTTACATTTATATAGTGTCTCAAGTTTACAAAGTACTTTCCACACATTTAAGTCTTACAACAGTCTTGTGAGGTAGGTATTGTAGGTATTACTATCATGCTTATTTTATAGATGAGGAAACTGTGGATTAGAAAAGTTAGGTGAATTGCCTATGGTTAAACCTGTGTCAGAGTTGGGTTATGAACTCAGGGCTAGTGAACTATCTATTGAACCATATTCTCTCTCTAGAAACTCAGACTCAGAATAGGAAAATCACATACTTTTATCAAAAGGTTATCAAAATGAGATAGAGCATCTTGGCTCTTACGTTAGTGTTTTAGCTACAAGACTATGTGGTTGGTATGAGGGAAAGGAGGAACACAGATATTGATTCCCTCCCTGAAAGCTTTTGGTATGGGTTTGGGGGTAGTGGTACCTGCAGACCTTCAGACAAATGCAGATCATCAGACACTGAGATCAGCGTAACAGAATGAGATCGTTTTAACAACCAGAGGTCCCCAGAAGACATAGTTGTTGGGGTAAGTCTGGAGTTTTGAAGATAAAAGAGCTCAAAGGCCTATATGCAGTCAGATCTAGCTTTGTCTTAGAGAGCTATCCAGGGTCCTGAAACAATCATCTTCCAGGGCTCTCTGTGGTTCCATGGCCCAGAATCTTTTCATGGTTCCCAGTCTACAATTTCTTCCCACTCTAAACTGACACCCACATTTTTTTTGACTCCATTGATTCCTGACACCAGCTGTAAGATTTGGAGTCAGAAGATCAGGAATCTAGTTCTGACTCTGTAAGAAAGTCACTTTTCTATTTGACTCAGGGTCCTCCTCTGTAAGATGAGGAACGCCTGATAAGATGGAAAAGATCCAGAGTACAATGACCAGGATGGAGAGATGCTGGAATAACAGCCCATTGAAGGGATTGTTGAAGTAATTTTTTTTATCTGAAGGAGAAACTTGGGGGAGAGCAAGCTTCAGGTATTTGGAGAGATGTCAAATAGAAAAAAGGATTAGATTTGTTCTGCTTGACTTCAGAGTGAAGAAATGAGAGAAATAGGTGGAAATTGCAGTGACATAGATTTTGGCTTGATTTTGGCATTTTCTAACAATTAGAGTCGAACAAAGGTAGAATTAGTTCCTTTGAGAGGTAATGAGAGACAATGTAGTATAATGGAAAGGGTACCAGACTTGGACCCAGAGCCAGCTCTGAACCCTACTTCTGAGATTTTCTATCTGTGTGACTACTGAGTTTCAGTTTCATCTTCTGTGAAATGGGGATCCTAATAACTGTAGTCACCTACCTAATGAGGTTATTTTGGAATGAAATAAAATAATATAAATGTGATAATATTACAATATAAATCACTTTGTAAAAAATATTAGAGTATTATAAAAGGTCAGTTATTAGTGGATTATCTCTCATTAAAGATATTCAAATAAGTGATCACTTTTTGGGATGCTCTAGAAAGGAATCCTGTTCATTTAGACTTTGCACTAGGATGACCTCTGTTACTTTTCAAAATTCAGATTTGATGTTTTGCTTATACTTATAGTGTTTCTGTGAAGATAAAATTACATAATGATTATACATATAAAGAACCTTGTAACTATAAATGTCATATAGATATGAAATAACATTTAGTAGAAAGTGCACTGAATTTGAAGTCAAGAGAAATGGGTCCCAGCTCTTAGTTTCTAGTTGTATGACATTAGACAAGAGGATGTGAACTCTCAGTCTCTGTTTCCTCACTTGTAAACTAGGGAAATAATATGATACAATGAAGTTAGGATATAATAAGTGTTTATTAAATTCCTGACTTTGAATCTTGACTTTGAAACTTACTAACTGAATGACTTTGGGCACTTCTAGAAGCTTGTATTTTCCTATCTATGAACTATGACAAAATAGTGCTTGTATCACCTATGTCACATGGTTGTGAAGAAAGTACTTTGTAAATTTTTAGGCATTATAGATAAATGTTATTCTTATATAAAAAATTTTTGTGAATGTTAAGGTACCATTGAAATATAAACAGATATTATTATTCTTAATGCTATTATTGCCCATGTAGCCTGCTATCTATCCCAACCTGTACCCAGTCTGATTCCAACCATAGTTTACTCTTGTGCCTTAGCCAAGATAGCCTGGCAGCCCTTGCTCTGGCTTGTTATGGAAATTATTCACATGTTTTTATGTTTGTTTACTTACTTTTTTTTTTCTGGGAAAGAGGAATTGGCCAGAAGTGTGAGAACAGTGTTGCTTCCTCCTGGGCATGAGAAAGCAGAATTGGGTGGGTGGTGCCTAAGTTCCACAGGACCAGGGACTCAGATCCTTTGTGGTGCCTAAATTCTGTTTTCTCCTTCCTCATTCCTCCAAGGCCCTGAAATGAGATTAATTGTTCCCATTTCACAGAAGGGGAAATGATGAGGCCCAGAGAAAAGGGAACATGGTCAGTCTAGAGGGTAGAAGATGTGGCTACTGTGGATATGACCTTAGGCTGGAGGTCCTGGTCTGGATGGATCTTAGTGGTTAATTTCCTGTTCATATATGATTGATTATAGTATAATTCCTGCTAACCTCCAGTAAACCTCTCTGCTCTAGTCAGGATGGCCTCCTCCCAATCACAGATAATGATGCTAATGTCTACACCTTACCTTTATGTAGTACTTTCCATTTTACAAGATGGGGAAACAAGCTCAGAGGAGGGAAGAAACTTCCTCAAGGTCATGAAGCAAGTTAGTGACAGAGATGGAACGAGAAGCTTGATTTTCAGACTCTCACCCAGTTCAGGGCCCTATCTATTGTGCAGTATTGCCTTTGAGCAGTCTGGGACCATTCCCATATCTTACATACTTATCTAAGACTCCAGGATCTTAAAGCAGGGTAGGATAGTGGACCAAGTGCTGAACTTAGACTCAGGAAAATCTCTGTTCCAATCTTATCTTGGATATTTACTATCTATATGGCCCTGGGCAAATCATTTAACTTCTGTGAGCCTCAGTTTCCTCACCTGTAAAATAAAGGTGTTGGGTTAGATAGTTTCTAAGGTTCCTTACAACTCTAAATCTATGATCCTGTGATCCCACTACTTCCATGAAGCTTTCCCTGTCAACTCCAGTTGTTATGCGCTCTCTCCTTCCTGACTTGCCATAGCATTTTTTCTCTGCATAAACTACCCTGGAGTGTACTCAGTCTCACACATTATCATAGAAGCTGTGACTGTAATGCATTGAGACCTATTTTTGCACATGGAACTATCTCATTACTTGGTATATATGTGAGTCATGTTCATCTATCTATCTATATATGCATCTATATCTGCGTATTTTTCTATCTTATTTCTGCATTTGTATCTGTGTATCTCAGGGGTTTTTAACCTTTTTGTATGTTATAGACTCTTTTGGTACACTAGTAAAAGCCTATGGATTCCTTCTTAGAATAATGTTTTTAAGTGAACAAAATAAAACACATAGGATTACAAAGGAAGCCAATTATATTGAGATACAGTGATTAACATGCTAAAAAACCATCAAGTTCATGAATCTCAGGTTAAGATCTTCTGGAACATTCTAGGCACAAGGAGTAAAATGAACAAAGACACAGAACTGGGAAAATAGTACAGTTATGTGACAAGGATGTAGTGCGGAGGGATAATGGTTAAAGAAGGGCAAGATGGGGTGGAGAAAATAATCCAGTTTGCCTAGAGTACAGGGTATATGGGAGGGAGCAATATGAAAATGATGCTAGTGGTGCTAGGGTACAAGACCTTGAATGCCAGGTAAAAAAGTATAAACCTTGCTTGGTAAATAATTAAGATCTATCATAGGGTTGTAAGCAAAAGAGTGACAAGACCAGATCTATGATTAAGAGAATTGATCTTGGTATCAGTATAAAGAATGTGCTACAGGGATTCCTAAAATAAAGGATTGATAATGAAATTACCATTAATTACTTACTATTAATTATGTTAATTACCGTTTTTGTTGCATTGCGTTCAACTCTTCATGATCCTGTTCGGGGTTTTCTTGGCAAAGATACTGGAGAGGTTTTCCATTTCCTTCTCCAGCTGTTTACAGATGAGGAAACTGAGGCAAACATGGTTAAGTGACTTGCCCAGGGACACATAGCTAGTAAGTGTCTGAAGTCAGATTTGAACTCATGAAGATGAATCTTCCCAACTCCAGGCTCAGCACTCTATCCACTGTACCACCAGCTGCCCCAGTAATCAGCATTACCATTACTCCTTAATGGTAAGAGGATTACTGCAGTAGTAAAGGTGAGTAGGAATGAGGGCCTGCTCCAGGACTGCGGTTCTAAGGACAGAGAAGATGGATGGCTGTTTGAGATATTGTACAGGTAGAAGAGATACAAGTCTGCAATTGATCATAGAGAAGAGGTAAGTTATGGGAAAGAGTCAGCAATGCTAGGATGTGAATGTGGGAATCTAAGTGAGTGGGGAATAATAATAAGTTTACTTGTGCCAAGAAGACATCCAAGGAAAGGTCTCTTGAAGGCAGCTGGAAATTTGGGTCTGGAGATCAAAAGAGAGATTCGAATTAAAGATACGGACCTGGGAATTATCTGCAGAGAGTAGGGGTTCCTAACCTGCTTTGTGTCAGGGATGCCTTTGGTAGTCTGGTTAAATCATCTCAGAATAATAGTTTAGTTTTAAATAACTGAAGGAAAAGATAAATTTAAATTAGAGGTTAGTGAAAATAAAGATGTATTTTTCCCCTCCAAGTTTATGATCTCACTGAAATTTATCTGTGGATCCCTTGGGGATCTCTGGACACTGGGTTAATAATTCTTGGCACAGAAAGATGGAATCATGGGAATGAATGAGATAATTAAAGGAGAAAGGGTAGAAAGATGAGAAGAGGGACAAGGACAGACTATTGGGGAGAACACATAAACTAAGGGTTTGGGAAGAAGATGAAAAGAGAGTGAAAGAGGCAGAGATGGAGGCAGGAGAAGAATCAGGAGCATCTGATGTTTCTGAAGGGAGGAGAGAGTATCTAGAAGGAAGGGATATTTGTCCAGAGATTGCCTTCTATTCTAGTATGCCAGCCCAGGATGGCTAGGTAGGCACGAATGTGGGAGGGATAGTGTAGAGAGAGTGAAGCTTGCCATAGCAGGTAGGCAGGAGTGGAGAGCTTCCAGGATGAGCCCCTCTCCTATCTGCTCTCTTCCAGGCAGCAGCTGTAGGCCTCAGTCCCTCCCTCTTCCCCTTCCCTTGTTTTTCAGCAGGTGGCACTACATTTCTAACTTTCCCAGCACATCACCACCCTTCCCCCCTTCAGTCCCTCAGCTGAGTTCCCCTTTTCTTTTCTTGTTACTGATTCTCATGCTTTGGGGTCAGGCTAGGAGATTTGAAAAGGATGCAGCAGAGTGAGCAAGGTTGGGGGAGGGGTGGAGAGGAGGAGTAGAGAGCACTGACCCATGGCCTGCTTGCCATGCCATCCTGGAGCTAGCTTCCTGAGAAAGCCTATATAGGGGATTAGAGACCATCTGTTCATGGAATCAGAGGGCCTTAGACTCTCAGAGTTGGGAGGGACCTCAGATAGCTTTAATCCGACTTCTCACCCAGTGTAGGAATCCACTCTAAGATTTTTCCTGTTAGGGGGCAATCTGGCCTTTGCTTAAACACCTTGGTTGCCAGATCTTTTTTTGAAGCAGCTGATTTCACTTTGGCTGATAGGAAGTTCAGGAATCTTAACTGAAACTGTAACTTCACACCAGCATTCCTACTTTGGTGCTCTGTGGCTGAGCAGAAAAATCTAATTCCTACTGGACCACCCTTCAGATATTTGAAGGCAGCTGTCATGTCTCCCTCTTCCCCACCTTAAGTCTTTTCTGGTTCAGGCCAAATCTGGGGTTCCTTCGATTGAACCTTCAAGGACATTTAATGATTATAACATTTATGGAGCATTTATGCAACATTCTAAGTTTGCAAAATGTTTCTCAAAAAGTATCTCATTTGATCTTTACAACTACCCTATGAGGTAGATACTATTATTATCTGCACTTTACCCATGAGGAAACTGAGGCTGAAGGAAGTAAATGTAACTTGCCCAGAGTCTCACAACTAGGGATTATCTAAGGATTTGAACTCAGGTCTTCTTGACTCCAGATCATCTAGCTCTCTCTTCTCCTTCCTGCTCACTCTCTTGTGGACAGATTCCAATTTGGCTCTCTCTTGCCTAAAATATGGTCACAGAACAGGATACAGTACACCAAAAAGGGGCCAGACCAGGGCAGAGGACCAGCACTTCCTTTGTCCTGAGCATTATATTTCTATTAATGTAGCCTAAGATGGTTAGCTATTTGAGGCTGCTATTCCTTTCACAGGAATTGTTGTCTCCACACTGTCATTGACTTTTTTTTTTCATTTTTATTTATTTATTTAACTTTTTACATTCATTTTCACAAAATTTTGGGTTCCAAATTTTCTCCCCTTTTCTCCCCTCCCCCCACCCCAATACCCCAAGCAATCTAATTTTCCCTATCTCCAATCTGCCCTCTCTTCTGTCATCCCTCCCTTCTCTTGTCTCCATTTTCTCTTTTCTCCTGTAGGGCCAGATGACTTTCTATTCCTCATTAACTGTATGTCTTTTTTCCTAGTAGCAACAACAATACTAAACAGTTGTTCCTAAAACTTTGAGTTCCAAATTCTCCCCATCCCTCCCTCCCCACCCATTCCCTTTGGAAAGGCAGGCAATTCAATATAGGCCATTTCTGTGTAGTTTTGCAAATGACTTCCCTGATAATCGTGTTGTGTAAGACCAACTGAATTACCCTCCACCCTAACCTGCCCCTCCTTGTTTCTCTTCTGTCTTTTGATCCTGTCCCTCCCCGAGTGTTGACTTCAAATTGCTCCCTCCTCCCTTTGCCCTCCCTTCCATCATCCCCCCCCCCCTTGCTTATCTAATTCTCCCCCACTTTCCTATACTGTAAGATAGGTTTTCATACCAAAATGAGTGTGCATTTTATTCCTTCCTTTAGTCAAATGTGATGAGGGCAAACTTCTTGTTTTTTTGTTTTTTGTTTTTTTTCTCAGCTCTCCTCTTTTTCCCTCCACTAAAAAGTCTCCTACTTGCCTCTTAAATGACATATAATTACCCCATTCCATTTCACCCTCTTTCCTCCCACTACATTTCTCTCTCACCATTTACCTTAATTTCTTTTAAGATATGGTCCCATCCTATTCAATTCACTCTGTGCTCTCTGTCTCTGTACATGTGTGCATGTGTGTATGTGTGTGTGCTTGCATGCGTGTACATGTGTGTGTGTGGTCCCACCAACTACCCAGATACTGAAAAGTTTTAAGAGTTACAAATATTGTCTTTCCATGTAGGAATGTAAACAGTTCACTTCTGGTAAGTCCCTTAAGACTTCTTTTTGCTGTTTACTTTTTCATGCTTCTTTTCATTCTTGTGTTTGACAGTCAAATTTTCTTTTCAGCTCTGGTCTTTTCATCAAGAATGTTTGAAAGTCCTCTCTTTCATTGAAAGACCATATTTTCCCCTGAAGTATTATACTCAGTTTTTCTGGGTAGGTGATTCTTGGTTTGAGTCCTAGTTCCTTTGACTTCTGGAATATCCTATTCCACGCCCTTCGATCCCTTAATGTAGAAGCTGCTAGATCTTGAGTTATCCTGATTTTATTTCCACAATACTGGAATTGTTTCTAGCTGCTTGTAAGATTTTCTTCTTGACCTGGGAGTTCTGGAATTTGGCCACAGTGTTCCTAGGAGTTTCTCTTTTTGGATCTCTTTCAGGCAGTGATCTGTGGATTCCTTGAATACTTATTTTGCCCTGTGGTTCTAGAATCTCAGGGCAGTTTTCCTTGATAATTTCATGAAAGATGATGTTTAGGCTCTTTTTTTGATCATGGCTTTCAGGTAGTCCCATAATTTTTAAATTGGCTCTCCTGGATCTACTTTCCAGGTCAGTTGTTTTTCCAATGAGATATTTCACATTCTGTTCCATTTTTTCATTCTTTTGGTTTTCTTTCGTGATTTCTTGGTTTCTCATAAAGTCATTAGCCTTCATCTGCTCCATTCTAATTTTGAAAGAACTGTTTTCTTCAATGAGCTTTTGAACCTCCTTTTCCATTTGGCTAATTCTGATTTTGAAAGCATTCTTCTCCTCATTGGCTTTTTGAACCTCTTTTGCCAATTGAGTTAGCCTATTTTTCAAGGTGTTATTTTCTTCAGCATTTTTTTGGGTCTCCTTTACCAAGGTATTGACCCATTTTTCATACTTTTCTTGCATCTCTCTCATTTCTCTTCCCAGTTTTTCCTCCACCTGTCTAACTTGCTTTTCAAAATCCTTTTTGAGCTCTTCCATGGCCTGAGCCCACCGGACATCCACCTGGGATGTCTGGTATACAGAGGCCCCGCCCTCCATGTGTTTCCCTGATGGCAAGAATATGTCCTCGTCAGATCCGAAAGTTGGGATCATTTCCATCTTTTCGAAAAAACTCTCTATAGTCTTATTTTTCTTCCCTTTTCTAGGCATTTTCCCAGCCAGTTACTTGACTTCTGAGATTCCTGTCCACCCCCGCCTAGATCTGCCCAGCTAGTGCTTGGAGTCTGAGATTCAAATGAGCTTTCCGTGCAGTGCACAGCTGCTAATCAATGTGAGCTTTAGTTCTGGTGCTGGGGTGGGGGCAGGGCCTCTCCCAGGCTCAGCTCCATCAGGGGGTTTATGCAGAGACTTTCAGTAATGAAGATCCTGCCTGCTGCTGGGGGAGTCCCGGGCTGCCGTGGCCGGCCGCACCGCTGCTGCCTCCACCACCACCCCTGCCTCTGCCGCCGCTGCTTCCTCCCGAGGGGGCCCGAGTCATGGAGACACCCCGCTCCCCCTCTTGGCCAGGCTAGCCGTGTCTCTCACTGACCTGTAGCTTCTGTGGGCGGAGGGACTTTCCCAGCCGCCGGAGCTTCTGTCCCTGAAGCCTGCTCGGATCAACTTCTCTGGGGCCGCGGCCAGGGCAGCGCTGGGGTGGGGTCCGCTTTCCGGGGCGCGACGGACCCTGGGTATGGCTCTCCAGGGCTCTCTGGAACAGAAATCTCTTCCACTCTGTTTCTGCACACCTTTCAGTGATCCAGAACTTCTGGGGGAACTCTTCTTACATTAAATATATGGGCTGTGGGTTCGGAGCTTGTAAACGTGCCTCTTTCTACTCTGCCATCTTGGCTCCACCCCCCACAAACTCTGTCATTGACTTTTAAAGCCTGACTGAAGTATTTTACATTTACTCAAGTTCAGTTTCATCTTATTGCTTGCAGTCCATGTTCCAGCCCATTAAATGCATTTTAAAATCTTAATTCTTTCATCCTATCCCTGAGACCAGTTATAGAATCATGAGCAAATCATTTTAAGCTCCCTGAGTCTCAGTTTTCTTATCTATAAAATGGGGATAATAATACCAGTGTGCCAACTTATAGATTTCTTGTGAGGGTCAAAGGAGACCATGTGTGGAAAGTGCTCTGTCTTTTTTTAAAGCATTATATAAATGTCAGGGAGGGAATCAGTCACAATACATTTATTAAGTGTCTTCTGTGTACCAGACATCGTGTTAAGCATTGAAGATATAAAGAAAAGCAGTGACTGTCCCTGTCCTCAGGGAACAGTGGAAGAGGAAGACAACTATATATCAACAAGCTGTGGACAGGATGAGTTGGAGATTGGAGATGATCAGTAGAGGGAAGGCACTGGAATGATTTCTACCCACCATGCTAACTCTCTTGGGTTTTGTTGTGCACATATGATATCTGTGTTTTCAAGTAAGTATGTCATGGATTTAAATGTTACACAGCATGGAGTCAAAGAATGAGCCCTGCAGCCTGGACTGGAGACTTGTCCTTTTGGCTGTCATCGATTCCTTTGCCAGTACAGGTCCTCACTGGGTTCAAACAGCTTCTGTTCCATCCACCTGCACTATCATCCAGCCCCACGGTTTTTTTTGTTCAGTCTACAAGGATATCAGGACAAACTCTGTCAAATGTTTTGCTGACATCCAGATATATTCCATTCTATCTCTGATATCCTTCTGTTCTGCCAGGGTTCCAGCTAGTTTGTCTGACAAGAGGCTAACAGATGCATTAGAGAACTGATGTCAGTTCTTAGTGATCAATAATTCCTTTTCTAAGTCCTCATAAGCCAGTTGTTTAATGGGCTGTAACCCTCAGGAATGAGTCAGGCTAGAGGATCGGGAGTAGTTGTAGGACTGAGGCAGATGTGAGAAAGATGGGGAGGGGCTGGATTACTGCAGGGAAAGAATTGGAGGGATCCTCAAAATGTCATAATAATGGGCAGATGAGAGAAACAGAATTTGAGACTGAAGTAGTATTTCAGGCCTCACTGCTGAAGCCGCTGCTTTGGAAGAAAGAGACTAGATTAAGCCTTGGTTTCCTTCCTGTACAAGAGAGGGATGAGATTTGAATGTCACATTTTGTGATCTATAGAGCTTTGATCAGGGAAGGGCTACTTTTGGGGAAGGGGATTAATAGGGCAGGATAGGAGAAAAGTCAGCGATAGGGGTTGGGGAAAGGGCTGCTCCTGAATCTCTTAGAGCTTGTGTCAATTAAAGGGGACAGCAGTGGTGGGAGAAAGTTGGGGGCTGGACAGTCCACCAATTTCTGGATAAATAAGAGTGGGGGAAAGGAAGTCTTACATCACTTTGGATGTTATTTGCTACCCAAGGTGGACTCCTTCTTCTTTTCAGTGCTCTTCCTCAGAGGAACTTCCCCAGAGGCTAGAGTTGGGGTGAGGGTTAGGATAGTCGTGGGAGGAGGGGAGTTCCTTTAGCTACTGACTCAGTCTGTCTTCATTCTTCCTTTCTGTCTGGCAATGTGGCGTAATGGCAAGATGGGAAAAGCCCTACCCTGAGAGTCAGGAGGACTAGGTTACTGGCCAGGTTCTAGTCTGCCAGTCCCTGGGTGACCTCATAATATGTAATTATTTCCTCGCTCTGAGGCTTTTGTTTTCTACTCGGTAAAGTGAAGTGGCTGAGTTAGATTCATTCTAAAATCCCATCCAGTACATTCCACAGCCTCTTTGTTCTGCCGATTTTTCTCCATCGCTCTATGTCTCTTCCTGTTTCTATCCTTTTCGCTCATCTTCTTCCTTCTCCTCCATCTCATTCCTTCTCTGTCTTTTTGGTACCTCTTCCTATCTCTCCCCTACCCCGTCCTTCTCCCTCTCATGCTCTCCTCTCTCCTCCTGACTTTCTGTCTTGTTTTCTCTCTCGTACTGACTCAGAGTCTCAGGAATACTTAAGTGACAAAAGAAAAATGATTCCCTTCTGCTAGGGTTATTAAAATCATGTTCTACAATTTAGCCAGCAAAAGGAGCCCCAGCTAATGACAGATGATGAGGCTTGATCTTTCCCACAGGCAGAAGTGCAGTGATAGGGACCAGCCTCCAGGATTGCTGCTGATTCCTCAAGGTCCAGCAGCAAGAAAACTATTCTTCTGCCTTGCAAATCACCTCCCTTCATGTTTGAGTCTGATGAAATTTCAGTCTTTCTAAAGATGCTGAAGCTCTAGGGCGAGTAGGGTAAGAAAAAACTAGTGATATTCTAGGTTGAGGGAGCTGGCAATACTCTAGGTTGGGGTAATTACTGACAGTATTCCAAGATAGGGAGACTACAGATGACAGGATCACTGATATTCTAAGCTGTTGTAATTACTGATGCTCTTTGTGGGCCATTCTAGGTTAGAAAGAATCACTTATATTTTGATCTGGGAGAACCATAGTTCATAATTCACGAGGTAGGGCAGTATATTAGTTGGACAAGGAGATAGCAGTTTCTGTAATGGTCACCCCTTTATAATCCCACAACTGGCTGCAAAGAGTTGATAGAAACAGGGAGAATTAGAACATCTGAGGAGGTGTTTGTTATAGACTAGCTTGCTGTAAGAAGTGTGTGTGCATGCGTGCACATGTGTGTACATGTGCGTGCACATGTATGACTATATGTGTGTGACAGAGAGAGAGAGACAGAGACAGAGACAGAGACAGAGAAAGAGGGACAGAGACAGGAAAAGATGGAGAGAAGCAGGTGAATCTTTTTGCAGCAGCTCTGGGAGTCCTGGTGAGCCTAGTCTTTGGCATCTCAGTGTTTTCCTCTGTTGTGACTATCCCTAGGGCAGGGCTTGTGCACTGGGTCATGTGATTAGTTCCCAAGCTTTGGGGCACATAGACCATTGAAGAGCCAGGTGATGATGACTCTGTGACAGCCATTGTCACCTTGACACTTTCTAAGACCTTCTATATTCTCTTGAATATTCTCTGTCAAAGGTCATAGAACTCTGACAATAGACTGTGAAGCTCTTGCTATTGAGGCCTCTGGGTACAAGAACAGGAGAGGCAAATTGGGATGAATGTTTTCCTCTGCCACAAAATAACAATTTTTGACCAATTGTGTTTCAATTCCACTTAGAATAGGACAAGAATGAATAGGCACAAGTTACAGCAGAAGGCATTAGGGTCAGACACTAGGAAGAACCTTCAAATAGTGAAGATTCATACACAGGAACAGAGAGTTGAGAGAATCTATTGAATCTCCAGAGACCTTTTATAATGGGGAAAGCCTTAATCTATTTAGACTGAGGACAGGCGAAAGGATGGAATAGAGGACTGGGTCTAAAAATCAGGTCCTTGGAGGGAGAGGGTTTCAGGAATTATGTACGTGAAATTAAGTTTTTCCAAGATGGTTTGTCATTTACTAAGGAGTCAGTCAGTGACTACCTTTATCCTTGTTAATGTGGATCTGAAGACCAGAAAGGGACAGCATCTTATTCAAGCTTGCACAGCATATTAAGATCCAGATTAAAATTCGAGGGCTCTTGATAGTGCCTGAAAGGAGAGCCTGAAGTTTGATATTCTGTCTTGATCATGGGAAAAGAGCCAACCTCACCCAACCTCCCATGCTTCTCTGAGGGCTGAGGGAGTCCCTGTCCTGGGGCCAGCATTCAGAGCTACAGTCTGTGCAAGATGGATGAATATCTCTAGCCCATCTGTATTCTATTATCTTTCAGTTTATCCAGGTCAAAAAGCACAAGATGAACGTCTGGAGGAAAAAAATATATAATCTTTTGGAAAATTGAAAATATACATCAATGTTTGAGGCTAGGTTTGGGGAAGAGGCTGGGGGGGCTTTTCAAAGCAGTCGCTCAGGAATTTCTCATGCCTGGTATGTCTATATGGTTCCAGTTCCCTTCTGTGGAGCATATGGTCCCTTTATCATATTTGCTCAGCCATGACAAGACTTCTCTACCTCCACACCCAACACAGGTGGGAGTGTGCAGTTGCCCTGGAGGGAGATTGACATCATGGGTATGAAATTGTCTTGTTACACCATAGAGTGGTTAGTGTTTCCTGTTCTCATTGCTTCCAGTCTCCAGAGACCTTATCCAGATAACCTCCATCCTTTAGACTCCTGGGACACACTTGAAAGAAGCCAGGGTTTGGCATCAGAAGACCTGTGTTCCAGTTTTGACTCTGTCACTTTCTAGTCATGTGTCTACAAACAAACAGCTTCTCCTTGAGTAATTCACTTAACATCCCTGGTCCTCAATTTTCTCGAATGTAAAGATGAGGGCTAGATGGCTTCTGAGGTCCACTCCAGCTCTATATCTATGTTACACACACACAAACACACACATACATGTATACACAATATAAACTATAGTTTTATATAGTATACTACATATACATATTATATAGTTTTATATGGCATATCTAGCATACATGTTGGGAAGTAAATGCTTGCTGTGCCTTTATGTCCTATTCCTACTATTCTGAGACAAGGTTATGGCACAGCAGACTGGAAGACCTACTACTTATTGACCCAGGATGCCCTGGTGCCTCAGTTTCCTTTTGCTTGGAGTGAGTAATTGGGACAGCTGAGACTACTGACCGACTAGGAGCTGTCCAGCACCTAGCTATTCTTAGCTCTCACTAGACGTTGGAGGGTGAGGGTCCTGATAAACTGATTCATACCCTGTGTTCTGGTGGACAAACACCTAGCTTCTGTTCTCCTGACCCCTGTGATCTAAACCTAGCCTTTCTTCAAGCTTCCTGATTTCTGTTGGGGGCTTAGAACACCCAGCCTTTAAACCTCAGAGTCATCCTCTATTCTCTTCCTCTCCCTCACCTGCCACAGTCAATTGATTGCTAAGTCTTACTGATTCTGGTTCTGCAACACATCATTTCTCTGCACACACACAGTTGCTGCTCTAGTTCTGGGTTTTATCATCTCTCATCTTTGAATATTGAAACAAGTCCCTTTGTTGGTCTTCCTATTTCTAGCCTCTTCCTTCTGGTTATCTTCCACACAGATGCTGAATGATCTTTCTAAGACACAGGTCAGGCTATGTTGTGCTGCAGCTCAAAAACCTTTATGGGCTCCCTATTGCTTCCAGAACAAAATATAAACTCATTTTTAGCATTTAAAACCCTACACAGTCTGACTCCCAACCAACTTTCCAGACTTGTTTCATTTTATCTGCCTCTTAGAATTCATATTTCCTTCACTTTCAGTTCAGGGGCCACATCCTGTTCCCTGAGTTGTTAGTGCTCTGAAATGACTTCATATTTATTTCTTTGCATATACACTGGGTTTCCCTTAAGTCCATTCCGGATATCTGTGGACTCTACCCAGAAAGCTGCCGGTAGCAGGTCAGATTCCATATCAATAAAATGAGGGGTGTTGCACAACTACATGAATTTTGAAGCCCCTTTTTGTTTTAAAATCTATGACTTTGGGGGTGTATACGCTCTGTCAGGGTGGTGGTTTGTTTGCCCAGGGCCCCTATCCTCTCCTTCCCATGCTGGGCTATCTTTTGTCCCTCTCATTCCCAGCCCCATAAGGAATGGTAGCTGCCTCCAGGCTCTGCCTCGAGCAGTTCAGTTCATTCCCTGGGAGCCAGAGAGAGTTAATTAAAATCCCTTTTCCCAACAAGTCTGGTAATTAGTGCTAATGGCTTGGCTTCTGCCAATAAGATGAAGATGTTCTTGGTGTTGGTGGGGAGGGGAGGACCAGTATCCTCCTTATCTTTTAGCAGCTCTTCAAGGTTGGGCTATGGGAACTGCTGGAGAAGGGAAGCTTAGCTTTTGGAGCTACCATTTACCTGCTTTTGGTTCAGAGGAAGCTGGGGTAGTTGGAGGTATTGTCAAGCTTGGTCCAAGGGTGGGGAGGATGATCCTATCCAGAGGCAGGGCACTCGATGTGATGAAACACAAGGGTGTTTCTAGTGTTAGGACTCTGAGCCTGCATCTATCTGTATTTCTCTCTTTGACTGTGTGTATGTAGCTAGGCAACTGTATAGGACACTGTACAATATTTCAGTATGTTTTGATGTCAGATGTGATGAGAGGCAGTACGATGCTGGGGAGAGAGTTCTGGACTGGAAGTCATGAAGAATTTTGTTTCAAATCCCATCTCTGACACTTGGAAGCTGTATGACCCTAGGCTAGTTATATCTCTGAGCCTCAGTTTCCTGAGGTTAATAAGACCTGAAGTACTTTCCTTACTGGGTTGTTGTGAGGCTTAAATGAGATGACTTTTGGGTCACCATATAGACATACATACATATATACATACACACATACACACGTAGCTTAAGTGAATTGCAGTCTTTAGTCAGTTGTTGTATGCATGTTTTCATGGAACGGATTATAACGTATGAATGGTTTTCACACACATTTGGCTTTTTATGGTTATGAAAACTTCACCAAGAATTTTTGGGCATGTATGTGGTTTCTAGTTTAGCTCATTCATATACTGATGGATATAGATAAATGTATTTGCATGTGTGTATCTCCTTGGGTCAGGACAAGTATCTTTCTGGAAAGAGGTAGTATGGTATGAGTGTTGGAATGAGAGTCAGGAAATCTGGGGTTGATTCCTGTTTCAGTCACTCACTTAATATATGATTTCTCTCTTTCTCTCTGGACTTCAGTTTCCCCCACATGCACAATGAAGGGGATGGACTAAATGGTTGGGGTGGTCTCTTTCCTCTTGGACCTTCTATTGAGATGTGAGTGTTTATACGTATAGGTATTGTGTCCGGGTGTGTGCTTTTCTATATTTGTGTTTCTCTCTCTCTCTCTGTGTGTGTGTGTGTGTGAGTGTGACAAACAAAGGAGATGAGGCAGAGCTTCATCCTTCCTGTCCGCTGACTGACACCCCTTGCAAATAAATGTGACAATGAAATATAGTCCTGAAATTGCTTTGGATGCTCCGTCAAGCAGGCGGCGCAGAATAGGTGAAGCTGTAAAGTGCTCCCTGGGGAGACACCTCCAGCTGAGTGACAGGATCCTCCCTCTCCTCCCCCTTCCCCACGCTGGTGTTCACCCAGGCAGTCTTGAGCTTCTGCCTGCCTATTGCCATCTTTTCTGCTGGGCCTCACTGCCTCATATCTCTGGTTCTGCCACCTTCTCTTTTTCATTCTTTGTGTCTCTTCATCTCCCTCCTCCCCTCACATGCATAGTCTACGTCTGTGAAGAATCATCAAATCTTGAACTGTTAGGGCTCCAAGGGTCCTTAGCTGTCCTAATTCCTTCATTTCTTAGAGAAATTGGAGCCCCAGACTGAGGAAGGGGCTTCTTCAGGGTCACACAGGGGAAGGAAGACAGAGCTGGAGTTACTGCTCCTTCTACTGCTGCTCATAGATAGTGTTTATATAGGACTTTAAGGTTTACAAAGCACTTTACAAATAGTATCTGATTCTCACAACAATCCTGTGAGGGAGGTACTAGAATCTAGAGGTTCTAACTCAGAGCTCAAAGTTCTTTTCTGGACACCCACATATGTTCTAGTTATAGAATGGGTAAGTGTATTTGTATCTGTGAACTCCTATCAACTTCCCCCCTTACCAACAGTATGTGTTTGTCTCATCTCTACTTTATATGGGGTTCTCTTAGGATAGACATTCTCAGAGAAAATATAACCTCAGGTCAAGACTCATGACTTTTCCTCAGAACAGGGCTCTCTGACTATTAGATTACCAGAAAGAAGGAGGAAGAGAAAAGACAAAGAAGTGGTAAGAGGAAGGAGAGGGGGAAAAGTGAGAAGTGAGTGAGAGGAGAGATGGGCTAAGGGAGAGATGTAAAGATGGAATATAGAGGAGGATGAAGAAGAGGTAGGAGGAAGGAGAATGAAAGAACATAAGGGAGGATAGAGGAAGAAGAGAGGAGGAGGAGAAATAGGACAGAGAAGGGATGAAGGAAGAAGAGAAAGAAGTTGGAAAGGTGAGAAGGGAGTTAGGGAAGAAAGAGAAAGATGAAGGAGAAGGGAGAAGAAAGATTGTGTTACTAACACCTGTTACTACCTACCCATAGGGTTGTCAAAGGATCAAAATGGATCAGATCAGATCAGAGTGCATTAGAGCACTTTGTAAATCTCCAAACACTCTGTAAATGCCATCACTACTGTGATCGTGGAGAGGAGGCAAGAGGAAATAAAAGGCAGCAGAAGGCAGGAGGAATGATGAGCACGGGGGAGCTATTCATGGTGCTGAAGCCCACATCTGCTCTGACAGGTTAGGGAAACATCAGTTCGCCAGTCTGTGGTCTTGCAGATCACTACATGGGAGAAAGGTGTGAAATGCAGGGGTCACACCAGCTGCTAGTATAGGTCAGGGTAGCACAGAGAACCTGACCATTCTCATCCAGTCATGAACCTTTTCTCTGAGGCTTTTTGTTACTATTGTTGAGTTGTTTTAAAATCATATCTGATACTTTGTGATCCCATCTGGAGTTTTGTTGACAAAGATACTGGAGTGGTTTTGCATTTCTTTCTCCAACTCATTTTATAGACGAGGAACTGAGGCGAATGGGGTTAAGTGACTTGCTCAGGGTCACACATCTAGTAAGCGTCAGAGGTTGAATTTGAAATGGCAACTGTGATCAGAATCTAAGAATCATGGTACTTGTAAGTATTATGGCACATCGTTATGATCTCCAATATCCACATTAACATACTGGAGACCATAGCTATATGAGAGCTAACTCAAGCAGCTACTACCAAGTATTAGTGTTATGACAGAGAGCAGTTAGTCTGCATTGCTAATGCTTCCCATTGTACATTCATGCTACAATAAACAAATACTGCCTAGCATAGAGTAGGTACTTAATATATGCCTGCTGACTTAATATTTCTATTGTGTTTAACAGTTAACAAAGCACTTTCCACAGAAGTCTGTGCGATTGATAAGCATGAATGTGATTATACCCATTTTACCAATTTGGAAACTGAGGCTCAGAAAGGGGAAGTTATTTGCATATTTTCCCCATGCTTGTGTGTGTGTGTGTGTGTGTCTGCATGCATGAGTGTGTGGATGAAAGAGAGACAGAGACAGAGAGTGTCAGAAACAGAGAGACACAGAGTCAGAGACAGAGAGAGAGAGACAAATAGAGACACAGTGACAGAGAAATTTAGGGTCACTGTACCCTAAGTATTCTTCTTAGTTGGTCAATTTAAGATCATGAGAATGGAGCTCATGTATTTAAGATTGAGATGCTGAATTGTTCCTGTGTGGTTACATTTATTTGCATACATACAATTGTATGTATGTATGTATGTAATGTAATAGTAGCACATGCATTGCTCTTGAGGTTCCCTTCTGATCTCTGCATTTTCTTTAAATACTTCATTAACAATCTTTCAGGCATAGTCTTCTCTCTAAACTGCTATATTCTCCGCCCCCCCATCGCTTTTCTTGTGACAAGTTAGAATAATCAAGCAAAACAAATCCGTTTATTGACCATGTAAGAAAATGCATGCCTCATTCTGCACCTCTAGTCCATGACCTTTTTATCGTGAGGTGGAGAGCATTATTGATCTTTTGGAGATGTAATTAGTCATCATGTTGAACAACATCCTTAAATTTTTCAAAATTGTTTGTCTTTACAATGCTGTTGACCTTGTATAAATTGTTCTTCTGGTTCTGCTTACCTTATTCTGTATCAGTTCATACTAGTCTTTTTGGGTTTCTCTGAATCTGCACCTTTCATCATTTCTTTCAGCATAGTAATATTCTATTACCTTTATATATACCATAATTTGTTTAATTTTTTTGGACTCACCCTCAGTTTCCAGTTCCTTGTTACAATTAAAAGTGTTGCTGTGAATATTTTTGTACATATGGAGCGTTTTTCCTTTTTGGGGTATAGGTGACAGACTCTTTTTACCACCTTATCTGATGCCCCACTTGAGGAAGTGGGATGTATGGTATAACTGGTGCTTTGATTTCTTTAAGATCCCTCTGGTTTAATTCAGCCCATTCCTAGCTGCCTGATTTGTGCAGACAGCCAGATACCATGGATAATAATTATGAGAATGAAGATCATCATAATAGTTCCCATTTCGACAGGGCTTTAAAGTTTAAAGGGCTCCTACCAGCTCTGTGAGGTAAGCAGAACAGATCTGATTCTTTTCATTTTACAGATGAGGAAACTGAGGGATGAGAGAGGTCAAGTGACTTGGTTATAATCACCCACCTAGGAAGGGTTGGAGCTGAACTTGGAGCCCCTGCCTGCTATTGTATAAATTCTAGGAAACTTAGTGGAAGGTGGGGAAGAGTGCTCTGATGATGAGGTCACTCCCATGTAGTGTGCTTGGGGGTTGAGGAGGGCAGACAGAACATAAGTGATTGTGTTGGGGGGAGATTTGAGGAAGCAGGGCCACCTGGCACTCCCCTAGGCTTACAACTTACCTGGAAAGAAATAATTGCCTTTACTTTCCTTGCCTAGTTTGATCTTTTGTCCATCTTTGGGCTTTGAACTCTTGAAGTCAGAAAACTTGACCTTGCCCCTCAGCTCCACTTGACTTTTGTGAATAGCTCTTTGCATGTTGTCTCCTCCATCAGACTGAGAACTCTTGAGAGCAGGCATTGTCTTTCACCTTTCGATGTATCTCTTAGTGCTCAGCACAGTGACCAGCACACAGTAAGTACTTAATAAATGCTTGCTGACTGACTTGAGTGAATCTTTGACTGTGACCCTGTTTACTTTTCTGATAATTCCTGCCTTTGGCTCCTTCTAGCTAATCCCTTGTTACATCTGGACCCTGGTGTTGTCAGACTGTTTCACACACTTGAATTTCATTAGGGTTCCATCTTCCCTAATATTCTTCCTCATCTATTTTTAGGACAGGCTGGGGCTCAATCTATGCTATGAACATAGAATATATTCCTTGGCTGATACTGATCCAGGTCTTTTAGGGCAGGGCAAACGCATGCCTTCTGATTCCTCGTCCAGGACTTGAATGTGAAAGATACATGTATTCCTTCCCACAGGTGCTAGTTCCTTTCTAGTTCCTTCTCTCCCTCTCTGTCTTTTCTCTGTTCTCTCTCTCTCTCTCTCTCTCTCTCTCTCTCTCTCTCTCTCTCTCTCTCTCTCTTCCCCTCTCCCTCTCTCTGTCTCTCTCTTCCCCTCTCCCTCTCTCTGTCTCTCCTCCCCCTTCTCTCTCTCTCTGTCTCTCGTTTTCTGTCTTTCTGTCTTTGTCTCTCCCTCCTGTCTCTGTCTCTTCTCCCTCCCTCTGTCTCTCTCTTTTCCCTCCCTCTGTCTCACCTTTCTGTCGCTGTCTTTGTTTCTCTCTTTCCTCTATCTCTGTCTTTTTTGCTACAAAGAGGTTGGATTTAGAATCAAAACACCTGGGTTCCAATACTGCTTTTGTCATTTACTATTTGTGTAACCTGAGGCAATTCCCTTCACTTCTCTGGGCTTCAATCATCTGGGTCTCAGTTTTGTCCTCTGTAAAATGAGATAGCTGGACAACATGGCCCCTGTGTTTCCTTCCAGGTCCCAACCTTAAGACAATCACATACTCACAGAGACATACTGAGCCACACATTCATGCATTCATGTGCACATGCTTGTGCACATATCCCAACACATTTTCTCACATGTACATACATGCCGGCACTTAATCACATGTTCACCCTCATGTCTGCTCCCTCACAATATACATATGTATGAGAGGATGTGGGAGATGCACAGACCCTTTCCTCTACCCTTCACCACTGGCATTGACTGATAGTCGGTGAGTTCAGCTCTCAGCCTGCTGTGCTCCCACCTGCCTGATCGTCTCTTTCCCAGACTCTCCTGCTATTTCTACCTTGGGGGCTATGCAGGGCCTGCTTTATACTCTTCATCCAATGTTCAGCATCCCTAGGGGTCTAAAGCTGGGACATCCATCCTTCCCCTCCCCCAGTCCCTTGTTCCCAGTCAGGGAAGTTGAGTAAGGGGAATATAATTGAATTCCTAAACATTAACAAGTCAATCACTGTGCCTGTAATGAGTCATGAGTAGTCTTGACGTGCGTGTTAATTAAATAGCTGTCCTGGTTCTAATCCACTGAAAGTTAATCATTGGAGAATTAGGAGGTGTCAGCTGTGGGCACTTGATTCCTCTTCATGCACTGTTCAGCTCCCTCTCTTCTCTCCCCCAGTCTTCTGGAGGGACCCTGAGTGCCCAGGAAGTGAGTGGGGGCGGGGCATGGATTGGTGCATGTGACCTGGTCATGGCTGAACTCTCCCAGTCATAAGACTGAGGGTCAGGGAGTTCTGAAGGATTTTAGAAATGGAAGGAACTTCCAAAGTCATCTAGGGCACTCCACTTAAGCATGAATCCCCTCCATGTTAATCCTGGCTAGTGACCATCTGTCTTCAGGTTGAATACCACCAGCACGGGGAACTCACTCTCCCCTCTGAGGCAGCCTGTTCCATTGTTTTAATGGAACAGTTTTAATGATTGAAGTCTTTCCTCATGTTAGGCCAAACTCTGTGTCCTATACCTACATCCGTCAGTACTAGTGGAAAACAATGGTCAGTCATTTTCTGTCTTTTCCTCTCCAAACTAAATGTTCCAATCTCCTTTAGTAGACCCTTAAATGGCATTTGTCTCCAGGCTTTCCAATCTTTTGGTTGTCCTCTACTGCATGCCTTCCATCTTGTCCATGTTCTTCCCAAAATGTGATTTCTCCTGGGATGTTCCAGCCTGGACATTTCTATACAGATGTCAGTCTGAGCATATGAAGGCAAAACCAAAAGGTAACCTTTGCCGTCAAAGGACCTTACATTCTGCTGGAACATAAAAAGCACTTTTCTCCCCAGCAGCACTGAGGTCAGAAATGAAAGCATTTTTATCCCTATTTTACAGAGGAGAAAATCGAGGTTCACAGACATTTAGTGGCTTGTCCAAGATCATATGACTAGTAAATACCAGTGCCCTGAAGGATTCAGTCTTAAAGTCCTCTTGATTCCACCAAGCATGGGCAACCAGAGACCTCAAGGCCACATGTGGCCCTCTAGGTCCTCAAGTGCATCCCTTCGACTGAATCCAGACTTTACAGAAAAAACTCTAATAAAAGGATTTGTTCTGTAAAACTTGGACTCAGTCAAAAGGTCGCACCCAAGGACCTAGAAAGCCGGATGCAGTCTCAAGACCGCAGGTTCCTCACCCCTGCACCAGATCATTTGGTATCTTGTAAGTTTCTATAAGGGCAGGTGGGCAGGCCTGGAGTCAAGAAGTCTGGAGCTCACATCCTGCCTAAGACACTTACTAGCTGTGTGATCCTGGGCAAGTCACTTAACCTTTTTGTTTCATTTTCTTCATCTATGAAATGAGCTGGAGATGGAAATAGCAAATCACTCTAGTATCTTTGCCAAGAAAACCCCAACTGGGGTCATGAAGAGTCAGACATGACTGAAATGACTGACCAACAAGAAATTTCTATTAATCATATGGGGCCAGATAAACAAGATCTTGGGGAAAGTCCTTGAACCCTTGCTGATCCTATGACTTCAAAACCATACAAGTTATAAAATATATACATACAGATATAAAATATATACTTACATATAGTATATGATATATAACTTTCAATATATCACATTATATCATATTGTGTTCTCTCAAATGTAAGAAAGCTTATGAAACATCCACTTATGACATGAGTATAATAAGGGATGAAGGAAAGTACACGTGAACCAGGTGAGTGTTTATGGAAACATTAGAGGGAGAAGACAGAAAGACCCCCATTGGCCCCATTTAGGGGGCTGCTGGCAAGTGTAATGTGACTAAAAACAGGGCTATGCTGGAGCCATCTTGAACTGGTTGGAGCCAATTGTAAAATTTTCAATGTGTGCACTTACACCTCAGAAGCCAGCGAATTCTTCCAATTACATTTCAGTTTATTGTTTGGTTGAATATCTAGGCTTAAGAAAATAATAGAGAAAAGTTAATACTGCAGATTAGTGTGTTGACCTCCCAGTGTCCCCTGCCCCCAGCCTGCAGGAGGTTGCATGTTTTGAGGTAACTTGGTGGTACAATGGTTAGAGCTCTGCTCCTGGAATGAGGGAAACATGAGTTCAAATGCATCCTTTTAGACACTAGCTGGGCAGCTCTAGGCAAGGGACTTATCCTCTGTTTGCCTCAATTTCCTCATCTGTAAAAAGGGGATAATATTAGCTCCTACTTTCCAGAGTTGTAGTAAAGGTCAAATGAGATAATACTTGTAAAGCATTCAGCACTTAGCACATATTAGGTGCTATGTGCTTGGCACATAGTAGGTACTATGTAAATACTATTATATTTAATGTAAATGCTTTTATTGTAAAACATTTACCAGCACACCACTGGGTAAAAGCATAATTTTCAGCAGCAGGCAGATATGAGGTGACCACTGAACCCAGTCCAGCCCGGTTTAGTGTAAGGAAAATGACAATTCTTTCTATAGAAATATATCAGATTTATAAAATATTTCCCTCACCAATAGCCTTGTGAGATAAATATCACAACTCTTATATCATCCTTGTTTTCCCAGTAAGGAAACTGAGACCCAGAGAAGAATGAAGGGTTTGTTCACAGTAACATAACTAATAGTTGTGGAAGCTGCAACTCAAACACAGACCTCTCAGTCCAAGATGAGAGCTCTTTTTGCTCCCCTTCCCTGCGAGGGAGCAATGTGCAGGCTGAATCACCTGGTGAGAACCCCTGCTGGGAATTCTGCCCTGGAGGCAGTAAGTAATAACTCACAGAGTATTTAATGCGGGCTTCCGCAGCAGGGAGGCTGCTGGTGATTTGAGACTAGCACCTGCCATGGTGCCATCATCAAGTATGGAGCGGAATCACAGATCCTAACATCAAAAGCTAGAGAAGGATCTTATGGGGAGCTAACCTAACCCCTTAATTTCACAGTTGGGGAAACTGACGCCCTGAAAGATGAAGCAACTTGCCCAAGGTCTCATAGGTGGCCAAGCTGACTTTAAATTTGGGGTCTCATGTGCATGAGAGAAAGTGTGAGGAGGAGTCCAATGTGGAATGCACAACCACCATAGTCTTAGGGATTCTTGGCTTCCATGTTTACATGTGAGGGCACCGTATCTCTCTGGGTATTTTTCTCAGTTGATTAGATACGGCCTCTTTAAATTTCACTAGTCGTATCTTTTTGTGGGGGAGCTGCAAGGATGGCCCAAGTAGAAACCAGGGCATATAGGGGAAAACAGTTGAGTCTGGGGCAGCTGAGACCAAGTTTAGGATTTGGGGCTCATTCCATTTCTTGACTTGGAGCTTATGTCTGTTTCTTCACCCCAGCCCTTGGAATTAGGGTTGTGTCCTCCACCCAAGCATTCCTGGCAGTGCACTCTGGGCTTCCTGGGAAGGGACACAAAGCCAGTTTGTGACTGAACCCTGTCAGTACTCCTGTCAGTATGGTAGAGAGAATGAAGAGTTGTGGTAGTAGATGTGGAAGAGGGGGCAACTTGAACAGCTGGTGGGAGATTCTCCTGGGATCTTTTCTGCAGTGGGGAATAGTTGAGTCAAGCTTCTGCTAGACTGATCAAGGGATCCAGAAAGCAGGGTTGGTGGATTATTGATCAGGCTGGTCCAAACACAGTAGTGAGAATGAGCATGGTATAGTAGAAAGTGGAGACATGAGCCTGGACTTCACATATAATCTTGGCAGCTTTTGTCTGCTGTGTGACTTGAGCAGGTCTATCTGCTTCACCAAGATTCATTTTCCTCATATGTAAAATAATGATTTTGGATTAGATAGTCTTTACAGTCCCTTCTAGGTACAACATCCTATAATTCTAATACGTAACAATAGTTATGGGGAAGAGAGATTAGCTTTATTCTACTTGATCTTAGAAGGTAATGGGTGGAAGATGCAATTAGACAGATTTAAGCTTCATCTAAGGAAAGACTTCCTAACCATTATAACTGTTCAATATTGGAATGTGTTCCCTCTCACAGGATGCCAAAGGCAGTGTCTCCTGGCATGCCAGCTCTTTGGAGAGGACATCCCTATTCAGATATGCATTGGCAGGTAGTATGGTGTCATGGTCAGAATCCTAGAAGAGGAGACAAGGCAACAAGCAATTATTAAATGCTTACTATGCACCAGGTACTGTGCTAAGTACTGAGGATGCAAATATAAAAACAATGAAATGCTCCCTATATTCAAAAATCTCCCACTAAATAGGAGAAGACAACATACAAAAGAAAACCGAAAATTGGGGTTAGGGGATGGGAAGGAGGTACTCTCACAAAGGACATGATATCAAAATCTGGAAGGGCAGAAGCAAAGGCAGGAGGGGAGTGAAGGATGACTTACCTGGACTCCTCTTCAAAATGGAGGTTGTTGGGAGGAATTCACCAGTGGGAGAAGGAGGCCAGCATGATGGAGAGATGTTCTAGGGTGAGAAGACTGATGGGACCAATGGATGTTCTAGGGTGAGGAGGCCCAAGTGCTGAGACAACTGAAGGATGGCTTTATCATCTGGAAGGGAAGCTATAACAAATCTTAAAAAAGAGCATTCCTAGAATTCTGCCTTTTCTCTCTCTTGAGAAGAGATTTGTATCTCTGGATCCAGGAAAGGCCTGGGGAGCATATGAGGAGGAGGGCCCCTAGTGAATTTGGGGGATGAAAAGTTGATAGCAAGTAGAATTGCTATCAAGGTGATGAGGACTTGATATCCTTTATCATGTGATTTCTTGTCATTTCCCCTTGGGACTGGTGATGTAGACCATTGAGGCTGCTAGTCCTCAGACTGAGGACAATAATTTACACTCAGAAGGGCATCTTCTCTTGACTGGTTAAGTTTGACTTGGACTTTTAAATCCTGACCATGAGAGAAAGGGTCAGAGTACTACAGAGGGAAGAATTCTGGTGAAGAGATCTGGATCCCTAGTCCTAGCTTTGATGGTAACCATGGGATCTCAGAATGGTAGATGACCTCAGATGACCTCATCTAGTCTAACTCTTGTCTGCTGAGGAATCACCCTACAACACTCTTGGCATATGGCTATCTGGCCCCTTTGGAAGGACTCCAGTGATAGATATAGCTGTAACTAGATTTTTTTTTCACTCAAGGAGAAAACAACAACTACGATAGCAGCAGCAGCAACCACAAACCAATTTGGGGCAGTGGCACTGATGGTGATAGAAGACAAGTCAACTGTGGATGGGATTGGACAAGAAGAAGGGTCAGTTTGGCCCCCATTTCAGTGAGGGTTACAGGGAAGTGGGGTAAGGGGAGTTAGGTTTGGGAGAAAATGCCACAGAAAGGTGACCCTGATGGGGTGGTAGTTATATCACATATGGGAGATTAGAGAAACTTGAGATGAGATGTGAAGTTGGAGGATGCTGTGAAGAAAAAGCATACCTTCCCATGTCATTGACTTAGGGCAAAGTGATGATGGACCTTCTTCAATTCAATACATTTACAAGGTCCCTATGGTGAACAGTTTGATGAAGGCAGGGGAGAGAAGGCATTCTCTTGCCTCTGGGTTTTCAGGGTTCCTCTGTAGAGCAAATCCTCCCCAGGCAATTTGGCTTCTTTGAATAGTAGTATTTGACAGTTAATATGGCAATTTAGGAGCCATCTATAGTCACATAATATTCTCCAAATCACTATTGACTAAAGAAATGCAAATTCAAACAACTCTGAAGTAAAACCTCACACCTATCAGATTGGCTAATGTGACAAAAAAGGAAAATGTTGGATGTTGGAGGGGATGTGGAAAAATTGGGACACTAATGCACTATTGGTGGAGTTGTGAACTGATCCAACCATTCTGAAGAGCAATTTGGACCTATGCCCAAAGATTTACAAAGCTGTGTGTACCTTTTGATCCAGAAGTACCACTGCTAGGTCTATATCCCAAAGACATCCAAAAAAAGGGAAAAGGACCTATTTGTGCAAAAATATTTACAGCAGCTCTTTTTGTGGTGGCTAAGAATTGGATATCAAAGGGATGGCCATCATTTGGGAAATGGCTAAACAAAATGTAGTATATAATTGTAATAGAATATTATTGTGCTATAAGAAATGATAAGTAGGATGATTTCAGAAAAACCTGGGAAGACTTACATGAACTGATGCATAGTGAAGTGAACAGAACCAGGTGAACTTTATACATTGTAACAGCAATATTGTTCAATGAAGAACTGTGAATGACTTAGCTATTTTAGCAATGCAATAATCCAAGACAATCTCAAAAGGACTAACGATGAAACATACTATCTGCCTTCAGAGAAAGAACTGATATTGATTGAATACAGACTAAAGCATGCTATTTTTCACTTACTTTTTTCCTTTTTTTCTTTTGAGTCTTTTTGTACAAAATGACTAGTATGGAAATGTTTTACATGATTGCATATGTATAACCTATATCTGCTTGCTTATCATCTCAGGGAGAGAGGAGGGGACAGGAGGAGGGAGGTATAGAATTTGGAACTCAAAACTTTAAATAAAAATGTTAAAAAAAAGAGTAGAGATGACTTTCTTCCCCATGAATGGGGGAAGCACCATTAAAGATCAAGGATGGTACATGTCTATCTATTTATCTATTGCTTTAGGGTGAGGAAACTCATTTTATAGTTTCAGAAAGGTTAAATGACTTGTTTAGAGTCACACAGTTAGAAAGTATCTATAGAAGATTTTGAATCCAGTTGTATTCGGACTACAAATCCAGAGTTCTTTCTATTACTATCACTCTGATAATTGATGAAAGGAGAGATGACAGTATTGGGTGAGTTGAGTGGACCTGGAGGATGGGAACAGATTAAGGTTCAAAATCAAATCGTTCACCTTCTGTTCCACGTTGGGGTGTTTGTGTGTGTGTGTGTGTGTGAGTGTGAGTGCACGCACGCACATGATTTTTAGAATACAGCTCCCTGCCAGCACCACCCACTGTCTACTTTCAGACCCAATTGCCTTTTCAGGCTCCATACTTTGAAGACTCCCGAAGTTCTCTTTGTACTAGGGAGTAAACTCTGGGCAGGAGCAGGCACATTCTACCGTCTGACACAGAATTTCTAGGATGGTTAGTATACTTTGTGATTCTCTGATGGGAGATAATTAGAAATAATTAGTTATAAAAATGACAAGAATGGGCAGACTGCCAGGGAGGACCAGAACAACCATGGAGACACACGTGGGACAAAGAGAATTTATTTTTTAATTCATGGACACTCAGCCCTATGTTCCCCAAAATGCTTTCCTCTTTTTATACTTGGTAGGGGGGTCTGGGTGAAAGGTGATCCTGGGAGGATTTTGAGGGGAGGGGGCAGTCTTTAGAGATTATGATAATGGATCTTTTTACTCTGAATGACCCATGCCTTTCTTCTGGTCTCTCACCAACCACTCGCTATACTGGGCATTTCAATATATTTCATCTTTGTGGAAAGCCAAGGGGACCCTGGGAAATTTCTATGAGGAAAGTGAAATTGTGAGACTGAGAATTAGTGACAATAACACACAGGTATATGGGGTTAAGGGCTTTCTATTTACTCTTCCTTTTCTCTTTTTTTAAAATTAAATTTTATTTTTTCAATCAGCAAAAATCTGCCTTCTTTCCTTCCCATCCTCCCCATCCCCTCTATTCCTTGAGAATGAGAGAAAAACAAATCTCCCATTACAAACATGTATATTCAAGCAAAACAATTCTGTTTTCCTTTGTTCTTGAGAGACTTCAGGACTATCATTTAGGGCACAAGCAGAAGAGAACCCTTGTTGTACAGAAGCCCCTTGTCCACCATGCAGATGAATAATAATACACTTTAGTTGTCATGTGAGAGAAAGATTGCTGAGTTCTGCAACAGGTTAAGATTTATGACTGCTTAATGTTGGATATTGTTGGCCTCTGTGCCTTGGATTTCAGTGACTTGGACCAGCAGTGGGAGAAACCAGTTTTGCAGAGGCAACCCAGATTGGGGAACAGAAGCTGAGACTGGAGTGAGATATGAGCCCTGAAGATGTCGACTGTCTTGAAGCCTGGTGGGTTGAGGAGCTTGGGTAGGGAGACTAACTTTTCTCCCCATTATGCCCTTAATTTCTTGATATACTCTGAGGTCCCAAACTAAGGTCTTGGACACAAATAATCCCCCACCATTTTATATTTTCTCCATGATCTCAAAAGAGTATGGATCAGAAAACCCCTAAACCTGAGTGTTAAAGAATTTTGGGAAACAGTTGGAGCCAAGAACTCCAGATGGGGAGCATTTAAATATTTTTTTTCCATTTTCATCATGTCTAATGAACTATAGGATCACAGGATATTGATTGCCTTGATCCAGTGAGTAAGAAGGATTGTTCATTAGAAGGAGAGGAAATTCCAGATGAAAGGTGGGGATAGAATCATAGATTTTATAATTTTTAAAATAATTTTGTGCATTATTTCACATAATCTCCTAACGCAAATTTAGAACCTAGCTAGCACTTGCCAAGTAGATTGGAGCACATCGACACAATGGTTCAGAGGGTTTTTGGGTATGTGTGCCAGAGAGACCCTGATGAGACCACTCGACATTCCTCTCACAGGATAATTTATATTGTGATAGAGATTTAAAGAAGACAATACCTAAATTGATTTAGACTGCTTACACCCATGCACTTCCTTGAGGGTCATATGAGGTACCCACCAAGTGCAATGTACAGCTCACAGGTATCATATTATTATCTGCATAATCTTGACTAAGTCCCTCCCTGTCTCTGGGCCTCAGTTTCCCATTCTGTAAAATGAGAGGGGTTATACTAGATGATTTCTAGGCTCTCTTCTAGTCTTATATCTTATAATCTTATAACTTTCCTTGAGTAGACTAATCTGGTCACATTCTACAGATTTTGTAGCCCAAGCTATGTCACCATTCCTGATGAGACCCAGGGGAGCAACATCCTAATTGAGAAGGCTTTGTAAAAGAAAACTACTCTAAGCAGACTGAGTTTAAGATGAGATTTAAACTGCTCTTTAACCAAAGTTCACCAAACTTAGCCTGGGTTCATAAATCTCTGCATCCCTGGATTCCCTATTCAGGGTCTGGCTTTCTTAGCATTACTTTCATAAGAAGTCAAGTCAACAAGCATTTATCAAATGTTGACAGTGAACTAGGTGGTTTATGGGCAACTAGGTGGTGCAGTGGATAGAGCATCAGGCCTGGAATCAGGAAGATCTAAGTTCAAATCCAGCTTCAAATCCCTGGGCAAGTCACTTAATCTCTGGTTGCCTTAGTTTTCTCATCTGTAAAATAGGAATTATATGGCACTTACCTCCCAAGGTTAGTGAGAGGATCAAATGAGGTAGTATTTGTAAAAAGCACTGAACACAGTGTCTGACACATAGGTGTTATTCCTTTCCTTTCTCTCCACTTATTCCTTTCCCTTCGCTCCATTCCCCCACCCTCTTATCAATGGATACCTAGATACTTCCCTTTCCAATGCCTAAAAGGGAAAAGGCCATATAAAATATAATATTTCAGTTGTACTTAGCCACCCAGGAAACAGTCAATCCAGGGCTTCTTGACTGCCAGTTGGGCATCCTTTTAGCCATTCTACCTGCCATATTTTTTAATCTCCGTTCACTGGCTGATAATATTTCAAGGGCAGAGGGGCAGGGCAGGACAGAGGGAAATGTGTACGGAGAAATGTCCACAGGACAGTCTCACGTGGACAGGATAAGAACTGTGTCTAAGCCACCCATTTGTGGGGTGAACATGGTTTCTGATGGAGGAAACTGTGGGAGAAGGCTCTAGCCTCATCTAAGAGTGGTTGGACCTGCTGTATTTTGACAGAAAGATGTGAAGAGAGAAAGTACCAAGAGACAAGACTTGCTAGGCCTGGAGTTTACTGACTAGTCAGGCACAAACCATGTGGATTCAAGGACATTGGCTGATCCTATGTGAGGCAGACCCAAGAGTTAGTGGACTAGGCTTCAGGGAGACCTGTCACTTGCTAATCATGTGGGCAAGTTACCCTCCCCACCTCCCCAGTCTAAATTTGCTCATCAGTAAGATGGGGAAAATAATATTTGCTTAGCTTCCCTCTTATGGCTGTTTCTGTAGATCAAATTAGATCTGAGATATAAAACCCTTTATAAGTGATTTGCAAAGGACACACTTCTATATGCTTATGTACACATTCACACACAAAGAAGCACATGCATGTACACATATACACAAAATTAGCAAGGACACATGTACCTGTTCATATATGTGGTTACATATGTATAAGGAAAATGCAGATGTACAATTCCCCCCTGTATATATGTACACTTGAGCTATGGAGGCAGGTGCATACACTCACACATGCCTATGCCCACATAGGCACATTCACACATATGCTCTTCCTATGGACACACACTAGCTGCCTTCCCACCCCACCCCCAAATAAGGCCTCCGAAATTAGCTGTCAGATGTGGAAAGGTCTCACTTCTTGTCAGGGTTTGAACACTCGAGCATTTGGAGAGATATATACGTGTGTGTGTTTCTGCTTGTAGATACAGTTGATCTATGAAGAAAATCTCTCCAGTTGCAGAGCGAGGGGGTAGCAGAGGCCAACTCCATTAGCTCTACTGGAATTGGTATATTTGACACACAAGCTGCTCCAACCAAAAGTCTGCGTGTGAATAACGGGCTATGGGCCGTGGCTATCTGTTCAGCCTGTATTTGCCATCTCCCTATCAGCGCCTCTGCCAGCTCAGCCCTACATTTGTTTCCCTGAAGCAACTTGCCCAGAACATCTCCAGGCTGTACTTCAAGGGGTCAGATAAAGCCTACCTCCCCCCAGTGCTCCTCAGGTCTCATTCATGGGCTGCAGGAACCTCAGGAAAGAAATGATTCTCACAGAGACTCCCCTATAAGTGCTCCTGAAGCCCTGCCTCAGGATTTCAAAGCATCACAGCTGTTAAGGTTTTTACAATTATAGAATAGCAGAAAAGGTCAGAACATCAGAATAGTAAGGAACCTTAGAACCCAGAATGCTGGAGTTGGGAGGAGCCTTAGAAAACAGAATCTATAATATCAGAACCTATGACGTCAAAGCTGGAAGTGGTTTTAAAATATAATGCGTAGAATGTTGTTGGTGTTCTTGTGTTTGTCCTTGGTTATCGGAGACTGTGCCATCAGAGACATGATGACATAACTTGCACTTGACTTTGTTCTGAGTGAGGGAGGGCTGTGCAGGTCACCAGCCTCACTTCTCCTCCAGAGCCATCTGAATCCAGTGACCAGATATTCATCAGGATGACTGGAGATGACCCAGGATGCAATGGGAGATGTTGGCCTCTTTAGACCAAGGCCTATTCAGGTACCTATTGAGGTAATGACCATTCAGTGAATAGGTTTATTTAAGAAGTAGTCAGGGGATGGCCCCTTTGATGAGCCAAAGAAAAAATAACTAAATCAAGCTGGGAGGGAAATAGCAACAGTTACTATTGATAATCACTCTAAAGCCAGGAGGGTCCAGAAAATGGTCCTTAAGTGGAGGTTGGGCAGGGGCCTAGTGCTGTCCAATCTATGGGCTTCAGAGTACAGTAGGTTTAAGGTTTTGGGAAGTGAAGGGAAGGGAAAAGAAGAGAAAAGAAAGGAAAAGAAAGGAAAGGAAAGGAAGAAATCTAGTCAGTAAATCCCAAGTTAACTGGGCACCCTCTGGTTATCCAAATTTACCTTCCTTTGGATAGGAGAAGGAAGGGGAGGGAGAGACAGACAAGAGAGGAGGAGCTGAGTTACCCAGCTAGCTGGATCCCCATTCAGGCAGCTGGGGCTATTCACAGAATGTTGTTTGTCCTTTGTTTCTGAAGAAGACTGGCATCAGAGAAATGATGACATGACTTGCACTTGACTTTGATTTGAGTGAGAGAGGGCTGTGCAAGGTCACCAGCCTCACTTGTCCTCCAGAGCCATCTGGATTCAGTGATTAGATAGTCATCAGGATGACTGGAGATGGCCCAGGATGCACTGGTAGACCGTGGCCCCTTTAGGCCAAGGCCTATTCAGGTACTCACTTAGAGTAAGGTAACTGCCATTCAGTAAATAGACCTGTTTGATAGACCTTAAACAGGCATAGAAAGAAACCTAAAAATATAGAAGGTTTGAGCAAAGGGCTCTTAGAACCCAGGCTGTCAGGGTGAGGATGGACTTTAGAACATAGAACATAGACCTTAGATCTGTTCTAATCCTCTCACATTACACGTAGAGAACCCAAAGACGGGCTTGCCCAAGCCATGCGTCCATCCCTTCTCCAGTCCCTGGGGGTCCCTCACCGTCCTGCTCTACAGGATTTGTCACCAGACCAGTCTTGGGTTTTGAGCTTGTTGTGGGGAAGCCTGTCTGAGAAGAGGCCTGTCTGGGAGAGTGGAAAAGAAGGAGCAGGAGGCCTGGGTGGGGACTGCTCACCTCTCTGCCTGCTACTTCTATTCCTTTCCTTTTTGCACACCAATTGCCAGGCCTGGCCACCTCTGGGACCCCCTGTAATTGTTGACTGGGCAGCAAGGAGCTGTTGGGGGTGGGGAAGACAGAGTGGGAAGGGGAGGCCAGATGGCGGGTTTGCTCTGTGGGGACTCGATGAAGCAGATGCTGGAAAATATTGAAACTCAGGCCCACGGCCCCAAGAGAGCTCCCAGATCCCAACTCATTTGTCTGATTGTTTGGGAGGTCAGGAGGAGGCTCAGTGAGTTTGACGGTGTGCGTGTATTTCTGTGTGCCTATGTGTATACAGGCTATTGCATGATCACTTTAGCGTGTGAGTGTGTGTGCACATGTGCCATGCCTCATACTAAGACCTACTGCCCAGGGTTGTTGGGAGGGTCAAATGAGAATATATATCGAGTGTCTTGCAAACCTCAAAGCTCCGTATAAATGTGCTTTGGGTGTTGCCTTGCCCTCTCTCCTTAGAGTCTCCATTTCTAGGGATAAGGTGATACATGCAAACAGGAGGACATCACCCAAAAGGTCTTTCCATCCTCCCTCCCCTCTACCCTCACCTCCTGTGTTTCTTGATAACAGCAACAAATAATAAAAGCTAGCCTTTATATAAGCACTTTAAGATTTACAGAGAGGTCTATGTACTGTATCACTTCTGTTCTTCACAATGACCCTAGGAATTAGAGGCTATTACTACCCCTATTTTAAAGATGAGGAAACTGAGGCAGATAAAGGTTAAGTGACTAACCCAGAGTCACATAGCTGTAGGGAAGTTCCCGAGGCAGGGTTCAAATTCAGATTTTCTTGACTCCAAGTTCAGTTCTGGGTGACTAGGACAAGGACACAAAATAAGTCTGAGCTGACCTTGGAATGATCATTCAAAGACTGCCTATTCCATCTGGCATAGAATATCCTTTGAGTGCCTTTGCTTCTGTCTCTACAAATACTTCTCCCCTGGCTTTTTTCCCTTTCCGAGCCCCAGCCTTATTTCCTCTTCCTCCTTCCTCCTCTTCCCCAATCTCTCTCTTCATTTCTTTCTCCCTCTCCCATAGCAAATGGTGTTTACTCCTGGATCTGAAATATTTCTTTTCCTTTCATTCTGAGCCTGAATTTAAGGAGAGTGATGCTGAAAGGGAGGATATAACCAGGGAAGGGTTGAAAAGAAAATACAGAGAGAGAGAGAGAGAGAGAGAGAGAGAGAGAGAGAGAGAGAGAGAGAGAGAGAGAGAGAGAGAGAGAGAGAGAGAGAGAGAGTGAAGCCAAGCAGAACGGATTCCATGGAAACACTTATATTTTTATATTTTTCCCAAGCTCTTGTCTTTCAATCTCTGTGGTATATTTGAAGGCAACTTGAGTCCCCCAAGCTCCAGACTCCACCCATATCTTGCCCTCACAGCCTAAGCCACAGAAGCACTGAGTCCTCCCCCCCATTTCAAACCCCACTGCTTGGCAGCTTCAGTTTGCTGAGCCCATCTCTCAGAGATCAGCAATCTCTTCTGAATATTCAGGAGTTAATTTCCCCATGGTTTCTCCTCCCCTCCTATGGCCCATTGTCTTCTCTGTCAAAATAGTGGAGCGGGGTATGCCTAGTTCTGATCAAGGTCTCCTGGTGGGTGGGTGCTAGCTCTGGATAAGAAGTGAGAGGTAGGGAATGTGCATGGAGAAACCAAGATCGTCCAGGACAACAAATCAAGCAGCCTTGCAGATAAGAAGGGAGGGGGTACCGTCATCTTGCCTCTCCTGCTAGTTAACCCCTCCTCTTTGTCACTGGTTACATTGGAACATATGTGACATTTTTTCCTAAGAAACTATCCCACAAAGTAGGGAGATTTGGGCTGGAGAAAATCACCAAGAGGGCTTAGGAACATTACCACCACCTCCTAGGGAGTTTTCAATGCTTAACTCCATCTCTGTTCAACCATTTCTTCTATGTTCCCCCAAACTGAAAAAATCAGTTTGTTGTAATTTTTTTTCATTTGTGGAATCATAGAATTTCAGAGTTAGAAAGGATTTTAGAACTCATACAATTCCACCTTCCTCCCAGGATAGACAGAAATCAATTCTTGCAGTAGTATTCCTAATAGAAGGAAGCTCATTCAATCTTTGGACATTTGGAGTGATGACAAAGGAGCTTGTTTCTTTAGGGTTTCTAAGTGTTCTCTTTCATCAATGGGACTCCAAAGGACAATTGTTTTTTCTTCTCCCTCACATGGGAAACCTCTTGAAGGTAAGGCCTTGTTTGCCCCCTCTACCCAGGATAGGTTGGGTCTCCTTCCTCAGAAGGGACTCCCTGAGGCCTGAGGATATCTCTTTCTTCAAACCAGGAGCTCCTTCAAGGTCAGAAACTTTTTTCTCAGAAAAGGGGATCCTTGAGGGTAGGAGCTTATCTTCTTCCTTGGAAGGAAGACTTCCTGAGGACATAATCTATCTCCTCAGTTTGGGCCTCTCTGAGGACAGGGGCTACCTTCCCCTTCAGACAAGAGACTTCCTGAGAATTGGGCCATTCTCCATAGATTGTATTCCTCTGAGGAAAGGGGATGTCTTTCTCCTCCAAGTAGAGACTCCTGAGGACAAGGTCTGTCTTTCTCCTCAGATGGGTGGCTTATTGAGGACAGAGGGTCCCTCCTTTCTCATACTGGAAGCTGTCTATGAGCATTCTCTCCTGTTTGGGTTTCTCCAAGATGGTCCATATCTCTATTTTCATAGTATTTATTACATACACTTTGTACTTAGATGACAAGGAGGAGAGCCTTGGACAGGTCAAAAGTCAGAGGTGCCCCTGTAGAAGGTCTTTCTACTAGGTACTCTTCCTTCATCTTCCTGCCCAGCATCTTCTCTTTGGCAGTCACCTTGGAAGCATCTCCATCCAGGAGAGAGGGAGGTGGCAAGAGCTCAGGATTAGTCACCAGGCACCAGCTAATGCCCTCATTACAGAAGTGTTTAACTGGGGATTAGGGGATTTCCTTTGCAAGTGAAGCCCAGGGAATGGGACCTCAAAGTGGAATGAGGGATGAAAATCTACATTAGTGCCTTTCTGCTCTCTCCCTTCCTCATTTCTCACATCCAGTTAGTTATTAAGTCCTTTGAATCACCTCTCTTCTTTTTTTTAAACATTTTTATTTAAAGTTTTGAGTTTCAAATTCTATCCCTCCCTTTTCTCTCCCCTCCCTGAGGCATCTCCCCTCCTTTCTACTCCCATGGTTCTCACCCTAGCTCAGACTCTTCACCTCTTGCCTAGACTACTACCATAGTTTCCTAAAATTTTTCTCCCTGACTCTATTATCTTCCAATCTCATCTTCACACAGCTGTCCAAATAATCTTCATAATGCACAGGTCTGACCCCCTTCCCACCCCAACCCTCCACCTTCCTCAATAAGCTTCACTGGTTCCCTACTGCCTATGGGACAAATAAGTGGAACCACTCCCATGATGCACTCTTTGTTTTGGCCAAATTGGACCATTTGCTTTCCCTTTAAATATCTTATAGTTGCCCTCCTTTTTGCTTTTGCTAATATTAGTTCCTACTCTTAGAATCCATTCTTCATCTTATGATATCAATAATAATTACAATCAATTTTTGAAGTTTACACTTTCAAAGTTTGTCAAATGCCCCTATGTTGATGTTTTACCCCTTCTTGAGGAGGCTATCTCTAGTCTTCCTAACGCTTCCACAGGAGAAAGTGAGGCTGGTAACTTTGCACAGCCCTGCCTTACTTAAATCCAATTCACCTGCAAGTCATAGTATCATCTTCCTGATGTCATGGTCCTCTTTGAGAACAAAGGACAAAACAGCAAGTCATCTTTGATGGGTGGATGTCTTATCCATCCTTCAAGGCTTAGTTCAAATGCCAAGTGTTCCAGGAAGGCTACCCATCTGCTTTCTAACTGGCAGTAATCCATCCCTCCCTCCAAACTTGTGGGAACAGATGGTTAACTTAGGTTCTAGGTGAGTGCGAGCTCCAGTTCTAGAAGGGGTTTACCGTTGTTGGGGAATGCCTGATCAGCAAATACACGCTCATGTCTCTATAACCTTTTCTTCCTGCCCCTGTCCCTGCTTGGGCCAATTTTTCCCAAAACCAGGCTGGGGTATGGTAGCTTCTTGGGGGATGAGGAAGGAGGAGGGGGTCTCACAGATGCAGCTTCTCACAATGCCCTCTGTCACTGTCACTGCCTGGCTGGATTTTATGGCTCTCGCCAAGAAATATCCATCTTGTAAAATGGTTTTGTCAGGCCAGCCGAACAGTGTTAGGACGCATGAAAAGCAGCTCCAAGAGACCAGGCAGAGATAAAACAGCCAGTGACATTTATGAACTATGGGGGGAAGTTAGAGCCTCTGCTGTTCCCTCCTCCCTTTTCCCCCATTTAGAGTCCAGATCGCAGTCCCAGGCACGAAGGGCAAAAAAGCCCTAAGGGAGACTAAGTCTGGGGCCACCTCACAAGGAGAGTCCGCACAAAGCTCTGCTCTCTGCAACTCTCTATCTCCCTTTTTCTTTGCATCTCTGAAGTGTCCTACTGTCTTTACCTCTGAATCCCTTTCTGCTTTTCCCTTTCAGTAAGTTCATCTGCTTGTATGTCCCTCAGCTTCTCTGCATCTGTCTCCTTTTCTCTGTGTGTCTCTGGATGTGTCTCTTGTTTCTTTTTTCACCTTCATCTACTTGTTTCAGGATCTCTCCTAATTCTGTTACAGGATCCTAGATTTAGAAATGGAAGGGACCTTAGAGGCCACCTCATTTGACAGCTGAAGAAACTAAGGCCCAGGAAGGGGAAATAATTTGGCTTTAGGTCATATAAGTAGTAACTTTAAGAGGCAGGATTTAAACCCAGATCTTACTCCACAGTAATTATTCCCACGGTACCACACAGTCTTCATCTCTACCTCTTGCTATGTTTCTCTTTTTGTCTTTGTTTATATCCGTGTTTTTCTATCTCTTCCTGTGTTTTCATCTGCCCCTGTCTCTCTATCCCTGAATATCTCTTATTCTGTGAATTGCTGTCCCTCTGGCTTTTCCTTTGTGTCTGTTATCCCTTTCCACTTTGTCTCTTTCTATGTCCTGTCTTTCTCTCTGTTTCTGTCTTTGTTTCCTCTATACCTCTTTCCACTTTACAACTCTGCTTTTCTCTCTATCTCCACCCCCTCTAATTCATTGTCTCTGTTATGCCTCCCTCTCTCTGAATTTGCTTCTGTCTGTTTTTCTCTGTTTCCATCTTTGTCTGTCTCTTCATCTGCCTGTATATTTTATCTCTGTCCCTCCCAGTCTGTCTCTTTCTGCTTCTGTGTTTCTTTCTGGCTCTCTGTGTGTCTATTTTTCTGTCACTCTGAATCTCTTCTCTTCTTTTTTTGAAAGACACACCATTGGAAACCTGGCCTCTGGAGCTAAGGAAGAGATATATTCCTTAGAGGATGGTGATCATAGATCTATGAAGAATGAATTTGGGAAATTGAGTTACCAGATTGGAGAATAACTGCTTATAATTTAGCCCTGCTTAAAGACGACTCAGTTTTCAACTGAAGATGTGTTGAGCATGATTAGTGTTGAGGGATAAACCTGTTTGGGGAACAAAGGATTAATATAAAATCTTTGTTTCCAGTAATTTCCTGATCTGGCACCCTGGACTTCTTGGTTTGGAGGTAAAGGGATTGTTCTAAGTGGCCACTTCCCATATCTTTCCACTCTGGGATTCCTAGATTCAACACTAACAGGGTATGGAGTCATCTCACCGGACTGCCTATGTTTTGGCCATGATCTTCATCTACCTCTTTCTGTAAAGTTGAACTTTGCTCTTGGGTTCCCTTGGCTCTAACAGTTGATTTCTCGCTTGAAACCAGAATAGCTCTACACCAAGTCAGTAAGTATATATCTTCTTAACTTGTCTTCTTCCCAACTTCTTCCTCCCAACACACATATTTAGTGTTTTCCCCAATTAGAAAATAAGCTCCTTGAGGACAAGGGACTGTCTTTCTTTCTTCTTGTGTTTATATCCTCAGCACTTAGCACAGCAATTGAAATATAGTAGACTCTTACCAAATGCTCTCTCTGTATTTGTGTCTGTGTCTGCCTCTTCCTCCCTCTTCCTTTCTCTCCCCTTTCCCTTCCCTTGTCTCCTTGTCACCTCTCTCTTTTTCTACAGCCTGAGGATTTTATCAGGGATTCAGGATAAGGCAGAAGAAGTCTCTAAAACACATCTTACAAATTTAAGAAGACCTTGAGATATTATATCTGGGGCTTGGAGTACAAACTATATTTGTTCTATAGCAAAAAATCCCTATACTGGGAATCAGGAGACACTAGTCTTGTCTTTGCTGCTGACTAGCTGTGTGGCTTTGAGCAAGGCCCTTCCCACTTGTGGAACTCAATTTCTCCACCTGTAAAATGGGGATAATAAACCCTGCCATACCTCCTTCAAGGGACTATGTTGAGAATTAAATAGACAGTGGGTGAAAAGTTCTTTGTAACCATAAAGCTTTGTGCAAATGTGAGCTGCTATCATGGGCCCTTCCTCTCCATTCCTCCCCCACCCTCTTCATAGCTTTGCCTCAGGTTCTTTCCAGGACCAGTTTTCCTGGTGGTTGGTTTCTGTCTGTGCTCATACAGTTGTTTGCCCATGCTCTGAAGTCACATATGTTTTTCTCCAGAATGATCTTTTTCCCAAACGTAGGTGTAGGTGAAGACTGGTTTATAAGAGAATACTGGTCCTTGGATCATCACTGGATCACAGATAAAAACAACATCATAAATAAAAGCAGCCTAGTAATAGTGGATAGAGAGCTAGCTTTAGATTCTGTAAGATCTGAATGCAAGTTCTATTTCTGACATGGATGGCTGCGTGATCCTAGACAAGTCACTAAACCTCCAGTGGCCATGGAGACTCCCTAAGACTAAGCTGTAGAACAGATGCTGGTCTATATTGCAGGGAATTTCCTATTTGTTAGCTTGTTATAGCAATGAAATCTCAAGTCTGATCCAATAATAAAATCAACAACTCCTTGAGTATGAATAGAGAAGCCTGTAGGTTGCAAGATACTTTCAGTGTGCAATCTTTTTTATTTTTTTATTTCTTACAGCAGCTCTGGGGGATGACAGTTCAGGGATGATCAAATTTATCCATTTGGTGAATCATGTTTATAGGGTAGAGGAAGCACTCTTTTCTGGATAGGGTAATACAGGGGAAGAAACCTGGCTTTTGGGGGCAAAGGAGGGCTAGGAGAGAAGGAACCAGGCTTTATGATTGCTCTGGGTGCTCTGACTTTTCTTGTGGGGAACATGGAAAGAGCAACCAGGTGTCTCAATGGAGAGAGTGCTGGACTTTTGAGTCAGGAAAACCTGAATTTAAATCTCAACTCAGACACATTATAGTTGTGTGACCCTGGGCAAGTCACTTAACCTCTATCTGCCTTGATTTCCTCATCTGAAAAATGGAGCCAATAATAGACCCTACCTCTCAGGGTTATTGTGAGTTGAATGAGATCCTAATTCTGAAACCCTTTGTAAGCCTTAAATACTGTTATATAAATACTTGCTTATTTTTATTATCTAGTGGTTGGTTTGGAGACACTGGAGTTGCCAAAGAGGGGAAGATGCAAGTTGTAGGCTAGTCCTTGTCCATTCTATGATCTCTACAGCCCAAGGAGCAGGTTCTGTTAGAAAGCTCTCCTCCTCTCATCCTAGGGTCTTCCATCTCAGAATCGGTCCTCCACTCGTATGAGCATGGACAAGACCAAGAGAGGGGGAAAGAGAAGGAACCGAGAAATATACTTGGGGACTCTTGAGAATGGGACCTAGGTGTTCGATTGACCTTACACCTCCAACCTCAAAGCTTGTATCCCCAGCCTGGGCCCTGAGCTCACTCTTCTGTGCCTCTGTAGAGGATAGTCAGTCCTGCTTGGACCATGGGCACTCTCAGGTCCTGTGCCCTTTGGTGTCGCCTTCCCCTCTCTGCCCCTGCCTGGCCCAGCCTCTCCCTCACATGGTCCAGGCTGTTGGGCTCAGACACAGAGGCTCATTAGCTTTGCCTCCTGCTCCACAGTCTTATTGATTTTCTCCCAGCCACTATCACCAGGCAGATCACATTCTCTGGGCTTTCTGGAAACCAGACCCTTTGCTCTCTGTCTCTCCCTCCTGCCATCCCTGGTCCCTTCCCTTCAGCCTCAAAGCAGGGAAGAAGAGGTGGTTCTTAATCCACATGAGAAGGACGAGAGAACAGATAGCAGAGAATGGCCCTTCCTCCTTCCCGTGTTTGCTGTTAATATTGCTTTATCCTCTGAAGGGAAACCCTACCTGTGTAGTGCTCTTGAGGGAGGTCTCTGGTCCCAGGAGCTCACGTCCTCTGACAGACACATGGGCCCGGAAATTAAGGAACAGATGTGACCTCAAAGAGAATGTGCAGACCACCACCCATACTTAGATTGGTGTCAGACACACCCCAGCAGGAAATGGAAAGAGTAATGGCAGACTGGACAGGGTTGGACAAAGCAGCTGTTTGAGCCACATGTTGGAAGAAGGACCCAACTTAGGGACAAGGAGATTGAGGCACAGAACTGTGTGATGTTAGGAAAAGTGCCTTCCCCTCTCTTTGCAAATCCCCTCTCTTGCAGTCTCCTCATTCATAAAATGAGAAAGCTGACCTATATGGCCTCTAAAATTTTAGGTTCTGTATTCTAGGATCAAGACAGCTAGGAGGCACAGTATATGTACAGTCCACCAAGCCTGGAGTCAGGAAGGCCTCAGTTCAAATTTGGCTTCAGGTGCTTACTAGCTGTGTGATCCTGGGCAAGTCACTTAACCTGTTTGCCTCAGTTTCCTCAACTGTAAAATGGGGATATAACACCCACCTCAAAGGGTTATTGTGAATATCAGATAAGATGGTATTTGTAAAAAACACCTACCACAATACCTGGCATGTAGAAGATGTTACAGAAATTCCAGTTCTCCCCGCAGGATCTCTTCCTACTGTAATATTCTGTTTGTCTTACAGTCTAAGGACCTTTCCAACACTAGTGTTTTCCCCTTATGTTCTAAGGCAAAAATTCTCAAACTATTTGGTCTCAGGGCCCCGTTTTACTCCTGAAAGCTATTGAGGACCCCAAAGAGTTTTGTTTATGTGTGTTATATCTATCAATATTTTCTATATTAGGAATTAAAATGGAAACAATTTAAAGATACTAATTAATTTAAAATAGCAATAATAAACTCATCACATTAACATAAATAACTTATTTCATGAAAATTACTATATTTTCCAAAACATAAAAAAATTAGTGAGAAGAAGAGGATCGTTTTACACATTTTCGCAAATCTCTTTAATGTCTGGCTTAACAGAAGACAGCTGGAATTCTCATATCTGCTTCTGCATGCAATCTGTTGTGATAGATTGTTTGGTATGAAGAAAATCCATATATGTATTTGGAAAAAGGAGGGGCATTTTAACATGCAAATAACATCCTAGTAACATTATGAAAATAGCTTTGAGTGAGTTCTCAGACCATACCTTGAGAACCATTCTTCTAACATCTTTTCTGGAATTAAAATTCTAAGACTATAATTTATTTGATCACTTTGGGAAAAGTCAGTCAAGAAGCATTATGAAGGCCTACTATGTATTAGACACTGTTCTAAGTACTAGAAAGAATATATCATAATGTTTTTTACATTTTTTACAAAGGAATCTTTATTTCAAAAGGCATAATTGCAAATGCAAAAACATATTCCCAACATGTGGAAGGCATGGTTCACCTCTTCCCCCACTCCTTCTCCTTGAACCATCTCAGTTTTTGAGAATGGGAAGGGGATTAGGTTTGTAACTTTGCTTGGTCTCTATAGTCCCTAGTCCCAGATTCCAAGTTCCAGGCTCCCTGGCTTCTCTGAGCTTTTCTGCTGGGCTGGCTGCACCATCTTGCCTGCACGATCTTGCCTGCAGTCTTAGCTCCAAGGTCATCATGGCTTTAATTCCCAGTCCAGTGGGGAATACTGTAGGCTCTTAGAACTGAAGACAATTTGAAGAGAAACCAACACTCCAGCCCATTTCTCAGAGCTAGGGTAGAAGAGACAGGGAGCAGGGGAAGAAAGTCCTTCCTCACTCACTGGTCCAGTTCATGATGCCTGGGGGCCTTCTCTGGTTGTCCTCATCTATATCTTGCTATTGGATGGAGATGACTCTGGAGGAGAAAGTGAGTCTGGTGACTTTGCACAACCCTCCCTCACTTAAATCCAATTCATGTGCAAGTCATGGCATTACCTTCTTGATGTCACGGTCTTCTTTGAGAATGAAGGACCGTCACCACCACCAGCAACAACATCATGGTGGCCACACTGTCAGTGACCTGGGATTTTTGCTGTCTGAGAGGAGGAGGAAAGAGCTCACAGGAAAGAGGCTAAGCCAGAAAGAGAGATTTGAAGAGAGATGCTATCTCAGTCTCACTAATTTTAAAGAAGCCCACTTCTGGTTATGGAGTCAATCAAAGGAGGCTACATTCACCTAAACAGTAGGAGTGGAATGCCTCCATCTTAGGAGTTCTGAGAATGCCCAGGAAAAGCCCCGCAGGGGGCTTCTTAGGTGTTATGAGTAGGTTCCAAAGACAGGCTCCTGTTACACATTTCCCCTTTTGAAATGTGCCATCCCTGGCAAATAAGCAGAGTTGTATTTTATTTTTAAGACAACAGTACTGGTCACAAATTCAAAAGAGGTCTCTGGGGTCTCTGGGGAGGCATGGATGATTTCTGTTCACATGTTTCTCCAGTGCCATATAGTAAAGTTTCAATATAGGCAATGTCACATGATCATATATAATCTCACATGTATGGATAAAAATTACAACGATACCCAAACATAAAGTTTTGTTGATTCACAAAACAAGGAAGAAAATTTCACAAAGTTCACCAGATTTCTTAACTCACAAGCAAGAAGAAAGAGCAAACACAAAGAAAACTGGTTGCCCTCTGAAACAGACACTTGACCCACAGTGAGCTTTCCAAACTCTATGGAGCTCTTTCCATGGCAATTTGGGATATGGGGTTGATTTGGCCTCACTCCTTTCTCAAATGAGAAAACTCTCCTGAATAGAAACCCTTCCAATGATTCCCCTGGGTCAGGAGTGCATCTAGTAGGGGTCTGCCTTTCTACGCAAGACTCACTGAAATTCTCTAGGGGTATCTCTAGCCTAGGTGATCCCTGTAAAGGTCCAGGCAATTTTCCATGGGTATCTTATCCCCAAACTCCCCCTGGATCCTTGACACTTGTAGAACAAGCCAAATGGAGTTTTACACTTACCAACAAGGACAATAAGACAAGTAGGTTCAGTTAGAGAAGCAGCAGAGAATACCAGCTCCATGTGATTTTAGGCCCTGGCAATCCCATCCCAAGAAATTGTAGGACAGTTTGCTTTCACAAAAGGTGAGCAGTCTGGGTCTATTTAAAGGAAAAAGAACAGTATAAACAATTCTACTCAGTAGCAATCTCAGTATCAATTCCATATTTCTCACATTAAACTTGACATCAATATTTTACAGCATTCAGTAATGTAGTGAATTCCTCCTTTGTACAGGACCCATGTGACCTTAGGACAAATTACTTCATTTCTCTTGGTCTCAGTTTCCCTCATCTACATAATAAGGAGGTTGAACTAAATGGTCTGTAAAATCTATTCCTAAGATTTGTGAAATATTTTCAAAAGGCTTCCCAGAGGAGGTGAGATCTTAGGAGCTATTTGAATGAGGTGCTTAGTCAATCAAGGTGAGGTGGGTCATTCTTGGGGCAGTGGAGTCATTTGGCTCTTTTGAAGAACTCTTTCCAAGGCTTCTGAGGCTCCCTAGGATAAGGAGGGATAGCTTCCTGATTGAACCCTACCACCTGATTTGTCTGTTCAGATGATTGTCTCTTCTTTCCTTTCCTCCTCAACCCTACTCTGGACTTTGCACCTGCATCCCTTAGCTTTGATAGGTGAGCTGTTCACTTACCTTATCGGCAGTCCAGCCTCCATGCCAATGCCCTGCAGTCTCCTTCCCATTCAACCCCCTCTTTTAGAACTCTCCTTTCTGTAGTAACTTCCTCCTTTAGAATGTAATGAGGGCAGAGACTGTCCTGCTTTTTTGTATTTGTGTCCCCAGAACTTAGCCCAGTGTCTGGCATGTAGTAAACATTTTATATTTTCATGTTCTCTCTTTCTTTCTCTCTCTCTCTCTCTCTCTCTCTCTCTCTCTCTCTCTCTCTCTCTCTCTCTCTCCCTCTCTCTCTCTCTCTTTCTCTCTCTCCCTCTCTCTCTCTCTCTCTCTTTCTCTCTCTCCCTCTCCCTCTTTCTCTCTCTCCCTCTCTCTCTCTCTCTCTTTCTCTCTCTCCCTCTCTCTCTCTCTCTCTCTGTCTCTTTCCCTCTCCTTACATTCTCATTCTCTCTCTTCTCCTCCTTTTCTCCACTCCCCAAATATTACCACTAATCCATCAGCAAGCATTTATTATGCACCTACTATGTGCCAGGCACTGTGTCAGTCTCTGGGAATAGAAAGACACACCTAACATAGTCCTTGTCATTAAGGAGGGCACCGTCTCCCAAGGAGCTGATGTTCTAACATACCAGTGTATTCTTTCAGTGAATCAATTGCATATTAAGTATCTGCTGTATGCCAAGCTCTATGCTAGGCACCAAAAATACAAATACCAGAATGACACAGTCCTTGACCTCAAGGACCTTGCAGTCTCCCAAAGTATAACAATGTATCCACATGTTTATATAGAAAGTAAAATAATGGGAGAGGCAAGTGGTGGGGAGGAGCTGTGGTGCTTTGTGTGGAGGGTAACATAGAAGCCATGTCTGGGAGACTGGATGGTAGGAAGCCAAGTAAATGGAGAAGATCCCAGGCTTAGGACCCAGATGTCCTGGAGCAGGAAGATGGTGAACAGAGAGGAAAAGCTGATGGGAGGACAAGATCAGCATTTGGGGGTCGGTGGCATAAGACTAAGAGACAACAGGGAGGCTCATAGACTGAGAGAAATGGGCAGACCCCTAGTGATCCTTAGCCTGACCAATTTATTTTAGAGAAGAGGAAACTAAGGTACAGAAAGAGGAAGGGCCCTGACCTTTCCGTGCCCAAGGTCACACAACAAATAATTGGGAACCCTATTTTCTACCTCAAAGGGAAGAACTTGCAAACAGTAGAGTAGAAGTTTCTCAAGGACAAGGACTATTATGTTTTTGCCTCTTAATCAGTCGTTAGTATAGTGCTTGGCACAGAAGATGCTTAATAAATGAGTACTGAATTGAACTGAAAATTGGAAAGGATAGAATGATCTTATTAAGAGATAATTGACTTACAAGATAAGAAAAAATATATAGCAGGGGAACACTTAGTGACTTTAAGTGACTTGTCACCAGGATGACCTTGCTTCCTGATTCCACTGAGAAAGGGGTGAAGAGAACCCATGGGAGGTACTGCTATAAGAGTTTTAGGCTCTCAGGAAACCTGGCTTCTAGTTTGGCCCCAGGCACAAAGTCACCATGAGACCTTGTGTAAATCTCTTCTGTCTTGGGGTCTCCAGTTTCCCAAAATTGGGGATTGTACTATTTGTTTCTCAAGATAGGGACTGGACCATTTGTTCTAGTCTAAGGCCCCAGCTCTGTTCTATCATTCTCGAAGTGATCTCCAGGTACCAGAGCTAGGCTTCCATTCAGTTTGCCCACTGTGCTCATGACTTATGATTTTTTGGCATCTGGATGACGTGATCATTGGAAGGGAGTGTGGAGATCGCCTAATTCAATCTCCCCATTTTATGCATAGAGAATCTGTGACTTGTAGAAAGGAAGGGTCACAGGATCATAGATCTAGTCCTGGAATCTTAGAGGCCAACAGTTTCAATAGTCTCATTTTACATGTGAGGCAAAGAGAGTTTAAGTGACGTGGGAAGAGTTACACAGCAAATAAGTATCTGAAGCAGTATTTATACTTTCCTGATGCTAAATCCAGCACTCTGTTCATTATACCACTTTTCCGAGGTTATGACACATTCAGTTTGTCCCCAGGGGCCAGTAGTTCCTCAAGGGGTATTAATAATACCTCAAGGCATTAGGGGAAGGGGAGAAACTGAGTCTATTTCTTTTTCTAAGAAGCTCATGGTTACTGTCCTACAAATCACCTTGGCTGTCTTTCTCACCTAGCAAGCCCCCTGGGTTCAGCCAGAGAAACACAGAATGAGAAATAGACTACATTCCATTCTGATGGCCCAGCCTCATAATTTTAGGCTGGCAATTATCTACAAGGCTAGGTTAAGGTCATTGAGCTAGAAGTTAGCAAGGTGTTTGGGGAGACTGAGTGCTCTGATGTTACCCCCTAGTAAATGTCCCCTTCCTGTCGCTGCTTTGACTGTGTAGCCAGAGCTGCCAGAGAGGCTGGAAGGTGGGGGATCTTGGTTGGAAAGAGAACTCTCCTTCCAGAAAGTAAGCTACTGTTCAGTCCACTTGTTTTTATTCTCTCCCATACGGCTCAGCACTAGAGAGTATGGAACTGTACTCTAAACTCAATTAGAAATTTAACAAACCTTATAAATCCTCCCCTGCCAGAGCCTGATAAATCTCTGGTGCAGGGCTTGGCTTAGCACTTATCCATCTTGGGCTTAATGACCTCCCCAGCTTGATCTGGGGGAATCATCCAGGACCAGTGACAGCTCTAATTAGTGAAAAAGGAACCACTCCTCAGAGCAAGGTGAAGAGGAAAGAGTGAGTTTCTCAAGTAATGGTCTTCTTGCTACGGCTTTTCCCTCCCCCCAGCCCTAGTTCAGCTTGGTCCCTTGAAGTGGGGGGGCAGCTCTGGTAGCTCTTCATAGCCTTCAGGGAGAGGATAGAAGATGGAGACAGATCTGTTGCTTTGGGATTCAAATGCTGCATAAGGATAATCATTCCTAACATTTACTGATTGCTGTGTGATCTGTACCATGTAGCATCATGAGGCAGGTTGTCACCTGTAGCATTATTGTCAAGAAAGGCAAGAGTACCAGCTTTGGATTAAGAAGACTTGCGTTTTATGTCAGTCAAGCTCTGGATTTCGAAGAACAAAAGCAGTCACAACCACCTCTCATGGGATTCATGGAATCTTATCCAATAAAAGCATGCAAACCACAGGCAGAAAATAATAAGTCACACAAAAATGATACAAGGAGATGTGTTCCCTCACCACCTTGGGTCCCAATCTCCATCTGGGTCTGAGCATTAAAGTTGCTATTGGAACCTAGGCAATCAACTCAGTTCCAGCGAACCAACACTTATTAAGTAGACGATCTCTTCCTCTTAACCACATGCCAGGTACTATGTTAGATACTAGGGCTATGAAGACAAGATCAAAACAAATCCTGCTTCCAGGGAGGTTACATTCTACTAGAGGAAAACAGTGTATTCAGAGTGAAAATGAAATAGATAAAAAATTAGTTCAAAGTCATTAGAAACTGAGGAGAGGGCACCAGCAACTGGGGATGTGGTTTGGAGTCTGGAAAGGTTTCATGTAGGAGGTGACATTGGAGTTGAATCTTGAAGAGAGCTAGGGAATCCAACAGAAAGAATTGAATAGGGAGAATATTCCAGCCATAGGGGAGAGTCTGTGTAAAAGAACTCAAGGAAGGGGGTGAAATGTCACATACAGGTTATAGCAAGTAAGGCATTTTGGCTGGAATGAAGGGGAGTGATATGAAATAGACCTGGAAAGATAGAATGCAGTCAGATTGTGGAAGGTATAAACTCTCTTAGGCATGGTTTCTGCCGCCCTACCTTGGCCTTTTTGTTTCAGGTGCTAGAATTCCTAGTTCTGGTTAAATACTAAGTCACTGTCCTTCAGCTCAGAGTAGTTCTCTCTGGCTCTGGAGAACCTCCATGGGGCAGGTGGCACCCTCCTCCCTGCCCCTGCCACTTTTTCTCTCTGACAACCCCAGTCCTGGTTGGTCAGTTTAACAACATCAGGAACACAGTCACTTTAATAGCTTTAGGCTGGAAATTGGGACACATTGGTTTTAGACTCAGCTTTTCTGTCAACTCAGGGCATGACCTTGGGAGGGTTATTTCCCCTTCTTAGTCCTCAGTCTCCTCCCCTATAAAATGGAAATGATGACTTTTGCCCCTGACTACCTTTAGAGGCAGCATTGTGGAGAGGGATTCTGGGGCTGCTTTTCAGGCAGAGCCTGCATTACTGAGAGTTGTGCGCTAAGGAACTGAGCATAGGGCAGGAATCATGACTGAGAAGCAGCTCCTCCCCCATCTTTGGCTCCCCCAGAGGGCCTGCTATTCTAGGATTGTTTTAAGGCAAAATTATTAAAGGTCTCAGGGGCCAAGTACCCACATAATCTAGTTGGAAATGGCTGCCTTTGTCAGTGGCAGAGAAAATAAGAGAATCATTCTTTCTCTCAGAGGTGAATAAGTGTTTCTTGGCTCAGGCATCTTCTCTCTCTCTCTCTCTCTCTCTCTCTCTCTCTCTCTCTCTCTCTCTCTCTCTCTCTCCCTCTCTCCCTCCCTCCTTTCCCCTCTCACAGAGACACTTTTCTTTCTCTTTCCTTCTCTTTTGCCTCCTCCTCCCTGTCTTTTTTCCTCCTCTTTCCCCTCCTCTTCTTTCTTCTTCCTTTTGCTTTGTCTTTCCTCCTTTCCCCACCTCTTCCTCCTCTCCCTCATTTCTCATTTTCTTCCATTTCCTCTTCCCCATCCTTTCTCTCCTTCCATTTCCTTTTTTCCTTCTCCCTGTTCACGACTCTCTCCCTCTCTCCTTTCTCCACTTGTCATCTTTTCTTTTTATTCCTCTTTCTTCCTTCTTTCTTTCCCCTTTCCTCTTCTTTGGCCCCTCTTCACCCACCCCTACAATAAGAGCTATTTAAAAATGGAATAGGATGCTTCTAAAAGTAGAGATTCCCTCATTATTAGAGACATTTATGTAGATCTCCCTCGGTTAATTTTGAGAACGAAATAAAGCAGAGGGCATAAAGGGGCAAGCTGGCCCGAATCCCCTAGTTCATCTCCCTCCCTGGAGATTATTAACATGGAATGAATTGGTTAACCGCTTCACAAATGCTCCAGTATTGGCTTTTGGAGATTCAGGCAAGCCCTTTGTGTCATAGATATGATCCTGGAAGAATTGAGGGATAATTTTTTACCAGGAGAGTGATAGCCTCTAGAAACCTATTAAATTTGGAAGTAGAATATTCACTGACAGTGAGACTTGTGATCACAGAGCTGTAACTAGGGTGGAATAGCTGAGGCTTTTCTCTATGGTGATGAAATGTATTGAGCACCAACAACACTTGCACTCTTTCATCAGAAAGTAACAACTGAACATAGCACCGACTTGTCAAGAATACTCAGGCATACCTGTGATCTCATCAATTTGGGAGCTCTCTCCAGTGATGCATATGGCAACCAATCCATGCCTCTCATCTTGTGCAACTATCTTTCACAGCATCCCCAGAGTTTGCCACAGGAGATCTACCCAATGTGTGAGAGGCTTCTTTACATTCTCCTGCCATCATGAAGACAGTGGTAGAACATTCTAGCTGTCCATCTGTCATCCCTTGCTCTCACCATGTTTCCAATCCATCTCCTTTGTCACGTAATTTCTCGATAACTTCCTTTATTCCTGTGCTTCTTTGAATCCATTATTTTTTGTATACCACCCACCATATTCTTTTCCATTGCCATCTAAGTGGTGTTTGTCTTTAGCTTTTCAAAGGCACAGGTTTTCCAGCTCTTTACTGTCATACATGTGTAAAATGTTTATATTGAAAAGATGAGCTTTTGTAGATTTGGGCAAGCCCTTTGTGGCACACGCTGGCTCTATCCTATGAGAATTTTAGGGTCAGTAAAAGTGTTTTGCATTTTCCTCAAAGCAATCTATCCCACTCTCCCCCTTTCCAACTCTGGGTCCAACTTACTGTCCATTTGCATTGTCTGTTTCAGATATAAGGTCTACAGGGTATTTATTCAGATGTTGAAATCTAAGGAATAGACATTCTTCATCCATTTGACCTTTCCTATATGGATGGGCAAGTCAGACTCCTTTGAGTGATTTTTTAACTTTTCCCATGAGGTTCTACACTGTCTTGGATCTTGTAATGTCATTTGCAAGCAGGAACTTCTGGAGAACCCTGCCTTCTATTGGAAATTGTTCATTGATCTAGATTCTCCACTGACTCTTCCATCACAGAGGCCAATACTTTTGGTGAGCATATGCTTTCCTGTTTTATGCTTCACTTGATGATTGTTATTAGAAGGTCATTGAACTGGATTATTGCCATTGTTATGTCTTCTAAGGAATCCTGAATAATCCTCATTTATGATTGAGAGGCACCTTGGTGTAAAAGAGCTTGTAAAGTGGTGCTTTGTCCTCCTCCATCTAACTCTTCTTTGTAATTAACAAACAGTAAGTACAACAGGATCCTTTATTTTCTGCAGCTTTCAGACAATTGTGAAATGGTCAAGATGCAGTTCACTCCACCGTCATTTGTAGAACTCTGCTTACTCCCTATGAATACTCTTGAGGATGCCCACAACTCGTAAATTGATGACTCTCAAGATTTTGGAGAAGTGGGAAATATAGGCTGATAAATACTGATATTGGTATTTTCTTAGCTGCCTATTTTTGGATATCAATAAGGTCTGAGATTTTAGACCTCCCCCTTTCCCACTTCTGGGCATTTTCACTGACTATTTCCCATGTCTGAAATTCTCTCCCTCTTCATATCTCTCCTTCCCGGCTTCTTTCAAATCTAAGCTAAAAACTCCACTTCCTACAAGAAGCCTTTCCTGATTCCCCTTAATTCTAGTACTATCCTGCTGTGATTATCTTCACTTTATCCTGTCTATAGCTTGTTTATGCATAGGTTTCTCCCCATTAGAATGTAAGCTCTCTGGAGATAGGGACTTGTCTTTTGCCTTTCTTTGTATGCCCAGAGTTTAGCACAGTGATTGGCAATAGGAGACACTTAGTAAATGCTGATTATTGACTGATTATTCCTTTTGTATTTTCCTCTTTGATTATAGCTCTGAGATAACAAGTCATTGCTGAAGAGTCCTCTACTGGCAAATGTAATAGGCTTCTGATGACCATCACTCTCCTGCTATACAACTTTTAAGTTTTCTAGGATAGTATCGGTGTGTGACACAAAAGGCTTGCTTGAATCTGCAAAGTTGGCAAGCATAATGATTTAAAATAGGAAGCTTCCAGATGGTAGACTTCCTCCCTTTCCCTTCCTCATTGGCTACAACCCAGGAATCAAGAAGTCTAGAAGTACACCTTATCATCCTCAGGGAGACCTGCTGCCAGAGTTTTCTACAGAACATGCTGAGTACCCTGACCCTTGAGCTTCAAGTTCAGTAGTTTTAGCATGTGTCATTTTTGATGCATGCAACAAGAAGATAGCAAGGACTTTATTGTATACCTGCTGTGGTTTGGATGGGTGGTTTGCTTGCTAATCGGGCAAGTAGTGACAGCTACTCTCTGTTATTCCTATGTGCAGATCCCACTTCAGTTCGAACTGAAACTGAGTAGTGGGAAACAGATGGATGCTGTTCCTGCACCTTGTGCTAGTTCAGTGATCCCCTGGAATATCTTCTTACTCTAAGGCTTCCTGTCCCAGTGCCCATTCGCAACTCTCTTCCAGTTCCTAAGTGCTGTAATGCTCTGCATGCAGCATGCTTTTGGCCAAACCTCTTCCATAGAGGACAAAGACCTCTCTATCTCCCTTAATTGCCTTAGGCTGGAAAAATGACTCACTGTGAATTTTTTTTTCCCTTGGATTTCCCAATCAGAATTGTTCAGTACATTTTCTAGATCATCATGGAGGAGGTTTGGCAGGGGAATTACTTTGTATTTCTTTCTGATACTCTGCCATTTTGACTCTGTGTCCTTGACTATTGAGCTGTGTTTTGGAGTTTCAGAAAATAGAAGTGTGAAGATATGCTACCACTCTATCACTTGATTGAGAAGTAAGTTGAAGGAGGCCTATCACCTAGCTCAAGGAGGATTTTCAAGTCAACTGTTGAGCCAGGGATGAGACAGTCCTGTTCTGACTAATGATGAAACACCCTATATGTCAAATCATTGGAAGACTGGGAAATTTGCCACACTAGAAAATGGCCCTATGAAGATACTACATCAAACCATCTGCTGACCATTGGGGGTTAGTCAGATGCCCTGACAACCAGTAGAGTAGAAGCAATGGGGACCCCAAGAAGGACCTGCCTACCAGTTACACATGGGCAGAGGATTCCTTGGTCATGGCTCACACAGGGAGGCTCTAGATCAAGAGCTAGATGAAGAGGAATTACATGTTGGTACCTTCTTTAGAGCTGGAAAAATAACAATGATTAATTTTAACAGCTAGCATGTAATTAGTGCTTAAAAGTTTATAAATCTGTTTGCAAATATCTCATCTGATCCTCACAGTGACCTTGGGAGGTAGGTACTATTATTATTACCTATTTTATAGAAGATGAAACTGAGGCAGACAGAGGTTAAGTGACTTGCCCAAGGTCTCATAGCTAGTAAGTGTTTGAGGTAGGATTTTAATCCCAATCTTTGTGACTCCAAGTCCAGCACTCTTTTCACTGTGCCAACTAGCTATCAAGATGGTTGCAGCCTGGGGGACATCTGTGACAAATTCTCTAGCTGTGGAGATCCCAAGGCAACTGAAGCAACTCTCAGAATCTGACTTGGTAGGGGTTGGAAATGGTAACATTCATCTTGGGTTGTCCATGGTCCTGATTTTGAGACTATAAACCAACTGATCTGAGGACACCAAGGCTGTCAAACTGACAGTGGACCACCACATAAGGGAAGCAGGGTAGTGTGATAGGTAGAGCAATGGACAAAAGAAGAAAGGAAGATTGTTCCCCACATACTGCCTCTGATACTTGCTGTTTGATCCATGGCAGGTCACTCTTTGCACCTCAGTTTCCTCATCTGAAAAATGAAGGCATCATACTCGACCTTTAAATTCCCTTAAATCTAAATCTGTGAGACTATGATCCTAAGTGTCAGGATTTGTATTCCAGTGAGCAAGATGGTATGATACTACAAGAGGATAGTGAAACTGGGGTTTTCCCCCTTCCCACTTCTCAGAGGTACTAAAATCCATTTTATGGAGGAGAAAACTGAGATCCAGAGAGAGGAAGCAATTTATCCAATGTTGTCTGAAGAATTCATGGCAGAGGCAAAATTTAAATGCAGGACCTCTGATTCCAAGTCCAATGCTCTTTTTACTGTGTCATGCTGACTCCCTTATGGGTCTCTCCCCCTGGACCTAGCCCAGTGGGGGGGGGGGTCTAGCAGAGCCCTGGAGTGGACATCGCTGGCACCTGCTTGCAGGCCCTCCTTGACCAGGCTTGCTTTTCACCTGCCCTATCTGGCTGGGTTTGTTCCTCCCTGACTCTTCCTCTTCTTCTTCATCTCTCTGACCGTGGACAGCTCCCCAACTGTCTCATCCTCTTTGCTGCAGGCTCTTCCTCCTGTGGGTGCCTCAGCACTAAGATAGTGCTGCTGCTGTAACTGCCTCAGGTGATGAAGAGAGCCCCTTTCACCCTCCTCTCATCCCCCCCTCCTAGCCCCCTGTGCCTTTGGGGCTCTGAAGCCGCCTCTGGCCCAGGCTCTGGTAATTGGTTCCATCCTAGCCTCGTCCTCTGTGGCGGGAATGGGAAGGTTATAAATATTTTTATCTATAACTCACGATGAATAAAAATTTAATTACACTGAAAAATTTAAATTTCATAAGAAATAAATATTAATCCTGGGAGAGTGACTTTTGTGGGAAGTTAACTTTCAAATGCCGTCAGTTTGCAGGAGGTGGGAAGGGGGAGGAAGTGGGACTACATGTCTGGGGTCCCAGGTCTGAGTCTGGGGTCCAACTGCTTCTGGTCTTGGGGTGATCATGGATGCATGGCTTCTTTCCAGCTAATTTACCCACCTCCCCTTTTCCTCCCTCCTAGGAGCTTTGCCTTGGTGCTCTGTCTAGGGTTTAGACTGGTATTTCCTCTTTGATACCTCATCGATGGCCTGGACCCAGCCTGTGCCCATTCCCATTTTCAGTTGTTTGGGGAAGGAGATACTGATACCACTCTTAGACCAATGCTCTTGCCCACTCCTAGCCTCAACTTTCTCCTTTTCTGCCCCCTTTTTTGTATAGGAAGAAGAGCTAGGAGTCAGCAGGCCTATATTCTAGTTTGGGGTCTACTGCTAGTTTACCGTGACTTTGGACAAATTGTCTTCTATCTCTTGATCTCAATTTTCTCCTTTAGAAAATGAGAAGGTTGGATGACAGAGAATATTTTTGAGAAATAGTTTGATATTAATCCAAAGGCTTTCTCTTTGAGTCTGTGGGGAGGTAGGCAGAAGGGGTTAGGGTAAAGACTTTCTGCTTCCAAATTTCCTCCATCTTCCTTTACCATAAGGGCAGTCATAAATATCTTGACTTGAGTCAGGCAGCCTGGGAGGGGACTAAGTGTCAGGGATTTGATCACTGGCAGAGGGGAGGAGGAAGAAGTAATACCCTCCCTCCCAATCCTTGGGACATCCCAAGATTTCTATTGAGCTGAAGGGAGAAAGAGCAATTTCTCCTGCCTTGAGTAGAGATGCATTAGATGGGAGTTAAGTGCTCAGAGCTGAGGTGGGAGAAAGGAGAATGATGGACCAGACAAGGGTGCCTCCACTGAACCAGAGGCAGGGCTGGGCAGGGGAACAAGTACGCCCAGGAGGAGGCTTCTAGTGCCCTCAAAATTTCCTTCCCTTGAGGAAATCGCCAGTTGCTCTTCCCTAACTACTGCCTCGACCAAGGTTATTTCTTCCCTTCAGGACTGGATGGTGGTGACACTGTGGCAAGACCACTGAGTTTTGAGCCAGAAGATCTGAAGTTGAATCTTATCCTGGCAACACTCTACTTGTGTGACCTTGTACAAAGCACTGGCCTTCTTAGGCCTTGGGTTGCTTATCCACTAGATGAGGGGATGAGACTAGAGAATCCTTGAGTTTCTTTCTAGTTCTAAAGTCTGATTCCAAGACTAACATTGATAGTTCTCTCAATGAAGTTCAGGGTTCTGGAGTTTTTTGGTGAATGGGTAGTCATTTTGGTTTGGAAAAGTCTGGAGTTGATGTTCTTGGAGACACATTCTTCTAGCTCTCACATTTTATATGCCCATTAAGCTCTCTAGGGGTGTGGGTGGTGGGGCAGGGATGATTGTGGTGGCGGCGGCATTTCAGGTAATTGTGTTGGAGTTGGTGAAGTTCAGGGAGATTTTCTTGGATCGGTGGGCCTTTCCATGCCTCTGTTTCTCTTTGTAAGTATTTACTTTGCCATTGCTTCAATGGCTTCTAGATGGTGAAGTAAATAGAATCAGGAAGACTTCATGAGTTCCAACTTAGCCTCACACACTTACTAGCTGTGTGACCCTGGGTAAATCACTTAATCCTGTTTGCCTCAGTTTTGGGGGCAGCTAGGTGTCACAGTGAATAGAGAGTCCCAGGGTCTAGAGTCAGAAAAACTCATCTTCCTGAGTTCAAATCTGAGCTCAGACACTCACTAGCTGTGTGACCTTGGGCAAGTTACGTAACCCATTTGCCTCAGTTTCCTCATCTGTAAAATGAGCTGGAAAAGGAGATGGTGAACTGCTCTCATATCTCCATCAAGAAAACCCCAAATAAGGTCATGGAGACTTAGACACAACTAAAAAGCAACTTAACAACAAAGAATCAACACCATTTTGTCACTTTCATTCAGGCCATGAGATGCCAAAGGACAAAAGTGTTTTCCTTAAATGCCATGAACAAGCCTGGCCATTTTCACAAACTTTCTTACAAGTTACATTCCACTGATGGTTAGAATGAGACTTGTTACTCTAATCAAATCTCCATTTCTTGAAGTGAGAACTGGACACAGAGTCAGGAAAACCTGAATTTGAATCCTGTCTCAAATATTTCTGAGTTGTGTGATCCTGAGAAAACCCTTGAACTTTTCTGAGACTTGGTTTCCCGGTCTCTAAGATGAAGATAATCACAGCACTCACCTCCAGGGGTCCTAGGAGGCAATATAAGTGAAGTTCTCAAAGAGCTGTAAAAATGTCAACTATCACTACTATTAAGGGATCAGAGGGTTGTGTGTTAGAATATACATATGGAATTCTGCTATTTATAAAATTTAAGAGGAGACATGGCTTGCCATGAACAAAGAATCATTGGGGTGTCAGACCACTAGTGATATGCTCTCCGTACTTAGTGACATCTAGATGATGGAGTGGATAGAGCACTAGACCTGGAGTTGGGAATAGCTGAGTTCAAATCCTGCCTTAGAGACTGACTAGTTAGTTGTATAGGGAAGCTAGAGGGCACAGTGGGTATAGTGCAGGACCTAGAGTCGGAAAGACCTGAGTCCAAATCTGGCCTCAGGCACTTACTAGGGTGTGATTCTGGTCAAGTCAACTTCCTCATCTGTAAAATGAGCTGGAGAAAGAAATGACAAACCGCTCCAGTATCTTTGTCAAGAAAACCCCAAATGAGGAGACAAAGAATTGGACTGAAATGACTACGCAACTCAACAGCAGCAACAGTTGTATTCGCCCTATATATCACTATACTTATCTTACTTGTAAGATGGCATAGCAGCAGAATTGTGAGGATCCAATGAGATAACGTATAAAGTTCTTTACAAAACATAAAATACTGTAGAAATGTCAGCTATTGGTATGTTCTGAGTTTGAATTCTACCTCAAATACTGAGATGCTGGACAAGTCATTAACTTTGAGCCTTGTTTTTCTCATCTGTAAAATAGGGACACAAAACCAGAAATGCAACAACCTTTGCCCACAGGGAACTTACATTCTCTTGAGGGAGACCACATGTCAGAAATGGCATGTCCTGCAAGTCTTTGTGCAGTATTAAGCTTTCATAGTTTTAAATGAATGACTTTAAGCTATTAAAATTTAATACTACATGAAGACTTCTGGGGTTCCCTGTATGAGAACATACAAAATAGATACAAGGCAATCCTTGGTTCTTTTGATATCACCTGACACTCCAGCTTGGCTTGGATAGGCAGGGAAGCCAGGGGGACAACTATGATGAGCTATGTCTCTGAAGAGCTTATTTAGATGAAGGCCTGGCTGACCAAGGAGGCTAACTGATGAGGAGTAAGTGATTTATGATTATTGGTTTTTTTTTCTATGATAATGGTTGTAGTGGAGATAGAATATAGCAATATGAAGGGTGTTTTACTTGCATCCAGTCTGTCTCTGGAGTCCCATCCATGAGGGAACATAGCTTGTGACCTAGCTCCAGAGAAGCCAGAGACAGTGCACTGGCTGGGAATGAGGGCCTCTGTCTGTGATAGAGACTAGCAGGGTATTCTGGATGTCCAGTGGTGTCGGGAGAGAGCTCTCCTTCATGAGAGAAGCCAACCCAGCAAACAATTACCTGCATTTTTAAAAATGATCTATATTATAAAATGTTGTCCACAAGAAGTGATGGTATACCAAGGGCAACTGGTGGTGAAGTGGACAAGTTTTTGGCTGGAAGTCAAGAAGACCAGAGTTCAAATCTGGCCTCAGACACTTACTTGCTGTGTGACCCCCTGGGAAAATTATTTAACCGTTGCCTACCTCAGTTTCCTCATCTGTAAAATGGGGATAGTAACAGCACTGACCTCCCAGTGTTGTTTTGTGGATCAAATGAGTTGATAATTATATAGTGCTTGGCACATGGTAAGTTTTATATAAATATTAGGAGCAGAGTCATTAATTTGGAGTAAAAGAGACCTGGGAAGGCAGGAAGAAAAGAAGGAAAAAAGCCATTTATTTGGTGACAAATATTTTACAAATATCTCATCTGAGCACTGCAACAACCCTGGGAGGAAGGTCCTGTTCTGTCTCCATTTTACAGTTGTAGTAACAGTGGTAAACAGAGATTAAGTGACTTGCTCAAGGTCAAACAGCTAGCAAATGTCTGAGACTAGATTGAACCCAGGTCTTTCTAAGTCCAGATCTGTGCTCTATCTACTGAGTTACCTAGCTGTGCTCTCTGGTTGAAGGTCAAACACCTCCAGACTATTTCAACTTGGGTAACACATTTCACCGATGAGGGCTTCCATTTCCTCATCTGTGAATGGGAGATAATAATTCTCACTCTGGCTACCCCTCAGCAGTGAAACAAGTACTTTGGAAATCTAAAATCTTTGGAGGAATGTGAGCCCTAATTATTACTTGCTTGAAGACAGTACTTATGACATCCATTCTCTCAACTGATCTTTACAATGGCCCCAGATCAAGGATTATTATCCTCATTTTTACAGATGAAGAAACAAACACTTTCAGAGCAGTATCTGCCTAACATCACATACCTTGTCTAAGGTAGAATAAGAGTACCATAGGAGGCTAACTTCTCTGTAGATAACTCCCTAGCTACTCTGGCCCCATCTCTTAACACTTGGGGAAATAGAGACCCAGGAAAAAGAATTGATTTGCCCAAGGTCATAGAACAAATGGTAAGCAGATTCAGGACTTGAACCCATGCCTCCTGAATCCTGGTCTAGCGTTCTTTGCATTGTAATCATTCTACTGGTGCCTGTCTCTCCTTCCCTCTGCCCTCTTTCCCCCAACGATGTTCACTCTTACCAGTCACAGCTTGGTCTCCCTCAGTTGGGTACTGGCCTTAGATGCTGGCAGAGACAGCTCCTCTAGGTAGGTTGTGGGGAGTGCCAGACCATTACAGAGTTCCAGAAACCTTTTGTCCCTGTGTGGCAGGTGAGCTCTGGGAGCCTGGCCACTTCCCAACGATGAGATATTTTTATTTTTTTCTATTAAAATGTTACATTTGTTTTGCCTTTTAGTATCTTTGCTCATTAAAAACAATATTATCCCCATAAATATGCCTTGTGCTGTAAAAGCTTATCCGCTCTATTTTTCTCCCTAATTGAGACACTTGGCTTTGATTTGCACATCGGCCTGGATCATGTGCCTGCCGAGTTGATTAATTTTCAATTAATGTTCCCGAGTGGCTCGGTCAGAGAGGCTGCAGACACTGGTCGACTTCATTCTCAGCACTCTCACATGCCCTTCATCCACTCCCTAGGAGATTCAGCTCCAAGAAGCAGTATTATACCAGTGAGCTTAGTGAAGATACTTGGGTTCTCCTCTAGAGCCTATTAATTTCTTGATTTGTGACTTTGGTTAAGTCACTTCCCTTCCAGGGGCTCCAGTTTCTCCACCTATAATTTGAGAAATAAATGACTCCAGATATGACAGTCAGTCTGGGGGTCTATGATTTTACATTAAACCTAGCCAGACTGGAGTTCTCTGTCCATATTTATTTTGAGGAAAGTGGTGGAGGTATTATTTTAGCCTCAGCACAGGCAGGAATGTTACCAGAATAAGAGGTTACAGAGACATCACTTTAGATTTATATAGGTTTCTTTTTATGGCAAAAAAGCGTTCTCTAGGTATTATCTCAATAAAGGAATCTCAGGATAGGGAGGGATTATCTAGTCCAATCAGTACATGAACAAGGATCTCCCGTACGTCAGGCACAATGCTAGATGCTAGCACAATGTATTCAAAGACCAAAACAGTTGCTATTCTAGAGGAGCTCACATATTCAACAAGTGATTGTGTAGCCTTTGCTTGGAGATATAAAATAAGAGGGAAGAAACTACCTTACCTCTCAGTGGGTACTTTTGGACACTTCTAATTGTTAGGAGGGGCAGTTAGGTGATGCTGTGGCTAGAGTACTGAGACTGGAGTCAGGAAGACTCATCTTCATGAGTTCAAATCCAGCCTCAGACAGTAGTGCTGTGACTCTGGGCAAGTCACTTAACCCTGTTTGCCTCATTTTCCTCATCTGTGAAATGAGCAGAGAAGGAAATGACAAACCACTCCAGTATCTCTGCCAAGAAAACCCCAAATGGGGTCATGAAGAGTCAGACACAACTAAAAAACGACTAAATAACAAATTGTTAGGAAGTTTTTTCTCCTACATTGAGTATAAATTTATCTCTTTAAAATTCTTAGCAAATTCAATCAGTTAATAAAATTTATTGCACTCTACTATATTTCAAGCATTGTACTAAGAGTTAGATGTACAAAGAAAAACAAAAGACAGTCCTCGCTTTCAAGGAGTACGCAGTCTAATGGGGGAGACAACATGCAAACAACTGTACAAATAAGATGCCCACAATAAACTGGAAAGAGTCAACAGAAGGAAAGTATTAGCATTAAGGGGGATCAGGAAAACGTTTCTGGTAAGGAAGGATTTTAACTGAGAATTCAGGGAAGTCAGGGAATGTTGGAAGTGGAGATGAGGAGGGAGAAAATTCCAGACATGAGCAGCAGACAGGGAAAATTCAAGGAGTTGGAAAATGGTACATCTTACTCGAGGAATAGCAAGGAGTCCAGTGTTACTTGATTGCAGACAGTGTCACTGGATAGCAACTTTCACCCTAGTTCTGGGTCTGCCTTCTGGGGCCAAGCAGATCAAGTTTCATTCACATGAGAGTCCTTCAAGTACTTGAAGATGGGTCTCAGTCCCCCTGCCCCTCCCCAAATCTCTTTTCCAGACTAAATATCTCCAGTTCCTTCAAATGATCCCCATATGATCCTGAGCCTCTTAGCTATGCTGATTAACCTTTTCTGGATATTCTCAGGTTATCAATGTTCTATCAATATGGTGGCCAGAACTCAACAAGATTCTACCTATGGTCTAACCAGTATGAAGTCCAGTGGGACTATGCCTCTCCCAATAAAGCTGAAATGTACATCACCTTTTTCATTTTCCATATCTCATTGTTGACTAATATTAAACTTGCAATCCACTAAAACCCGCAGGATTTATTGGATCCTTACAATAGCCCTGTGATGTAGGGAGTGCAACATATCTCCTAGAGAGGCTGCTAGGTGGTATAGTGGATAGAGTGCTGAGCCTGGAGTCAGGGAAACCTGAGTTAAATCTGGCATCAGACACTTCTAGCTGTATGACATTGGGTAAATAACTTAATTTCTGTCTGCCACAGTTTTCTCAAATTTAAAATTGGAGTAATAGTACCTATGTCACAGGGTGGCTGTGAGGATCAGATGAGATAATATTTGTAAAATGCTTGGCAAATCTTAAAGTGCTACAATTCATGCTCGTTATTATTAGAGTCATTGTTGTAATTCATACTGTGATTTGCCTGGGTAGCTAGGTAGTGCAGTGGATAGAGCACTAGAGCAGGAGTCAGGGGGACCTGAGTTCAAATCTCACCTCAGACACTTGACACTCACTAGCTGTGTGACCTTGGGCAAGTCACTTAACCCAATTACCTCATCCTGGGTCATCTCCAGTCATCCTGATGAATATCTGGTTACTGGATTCAGATGGCTCTGGAAGAGAAGTGAGGCTCTTGACCTGCACAGCCCTCCCTCCGAAACCAAGTCAAGTGCAAGTCATGTCATTATTTCTCTGATGGCATGATCTTCTTCAGCAACAAAGGATGAACACACACACACACACACACACACACACACACACACGCACACACTATGATTTGCCCAAGATTATATAGAATGGTGGAACTGGACTTCAAATCGAAGCCTCTTGACTTTAAGCTCAATACTCTTTCTTCTATGCCATGTTGTAAATCAGGATCGCATGGAGATCATTTGAAGGAACTGGAGATATTCAATTTGGATAAGACACTTTATGGGAGGCAGGAGCAGAGGGAATGACACCTGTCTTCAATGTAATGTCAAACATAAAAGTTGGGAAGATGAATTAAGGAATTAAACCTGTTCCCAGCTTCTCCATCTCTTTAGACTTTTCCCTTTCGGTTGGTTTTGTGGAATTGCTAATGGACCCAGGCTGAGTGACAAGAATTTAGTACTCAATTGGCTAGGACTCTGGCTCTGGACACTGTCCATGGTGCTGACTCAAGTGAGCTCCTGGAGCTGTATACTGGTTGTTATTGCTTAGTCTGGACTTGGATCCTTCTATGCTGGTTGCCACATGGAACTGCCCATGAAAGTAGTTCTGTACTTGTCTGGTTATCACTGACAGAAGCCTCAAGTGCTAAGGGGTTTCTTCAGCTTAGGAGTTTGGTTTGGGTACTGTGACTTTGAGGACACTATTCTGTCAGGGATGATGATTTTGCCTATGACCCAATTGCATCTGGTAGCTATGACTTGTACCACTGGTGCTACAAGTTGTATGCATTCTACTCCTGGCCAAGTCTATGTGCACTGATCAAGGACATATACTCTCCTGGGGAAGGAAGATTCTTATAGGGCTCCATTGGTCTTGTGTGTGCATGCATGTATGTCTTCATATGTGTGTGTATGTACATATGTGTGTGCGTGTGAAAAGGGTTGGGGAGAACTAGGACCTGTTAGTGGTTGATGTTGACAGTGAAGTTGTTTGGGAATGAGTGGTACATATTTAGTCAATCATTCCTTAGATACCTGCCTGAGATTGAATGATCCGAATCTCTACTCTGTTTTATTATCCAAACAGGAAATAATATGGGAGAATCATACCTGCAAATTTCTGGGCTCTGGGATGAAATGCCCAACTCAGCCCCAGGGCTAGTACTTCCATGATCCTCACTAGCAAGGGGACACATTTTTCCTGTACTTCTCTCTCTGTCTCTCTCCCCAGTCTAGGTGGCATTAGCTATTCATCTGCCAGATAGAAGTCAGAAACTCAGGTGTGGATACTGGAGAGTTGCTTACGCTGTGTTTTGGAGAGGAGTATGTGGGGTAGGGAAAGGACAGTTGTAGCAGAAGAGACATGAAGGAAGAAAGGATGAGGGAGTTCATGGACCTGACAGTTAATTAAAATGTCCCAGGAAGCTTCGATCCTGAGCCCATTCTGGGCAGGAACCAGGATGGAAGGCAGTGGTGCACGTGGGTGCTTTTGGGCATCAGGCTCATCAGTCACCCCGAGGTAGGGGTGGAAGTGGGTGGGGATGCTGCTCCCAGCTGGAACACAGCTATCTCCTTCAAAACATTCCCCTATCATTCCTATAATAGCGTCTGTCATCACTCCTGACAGGCTGGCCATTAAGTCTTTGGCAAAATTGTAAGAATTATTAACATATGAGATTTTTATGCTATTTGACAGCTGTCGACTCCTTCAGATTTCACAGTCCTTTCCCTTCCCCCAAATGCTCCCCCCTTCCCAGCTTTGCCTGCTGTCCCCTCCTCCCTTCTGACAGAAGGTATCTTTTACTCTTCCCTCTCCCCTTCCCCTCAGGGGGATGGATTCTGGGAGGCTGTGTCTTCTTGGAGTGTCACCAGCTCACTTTGACATTTCAGAATAACCTGACCCTTCCAAAGTCATTTTTCCTATTCCTCTCTACCCTTCAGGAAAAGCTATGTTATGCCAAGCCCCCAACATATGGGGAAATCTGTTTTTTTTTTAGACAAACAAACAAGCAAACAAAAAACTGCCACAAAAGCCATAGGCATTATTAAATTCTGTGTTCCAGGTATCGTGGGAAGTTGTGACATACAAATACAAGCAAACAAGACTACTGCCCTCAAGGAGCTTACATTCCAGTAGGGAGAGACAACCCACAAAAGGTATCTGGAAAGCTGAATGTGGGAGAATGGTGGGAGAGGATGCCAGTAAGCAGGGAGGAAGGCTGCTGATGAGAGGATGGAGAAGACTGGAGAGGGAGCTGATCCAGGAATGAAGGGAGCATGGCCTGGGCTCTCCCTTTATGAAATGATGTATGAGGCCATCCCAATGAATGTCAAAATGGAAACAATATTTACACTACATCCTCCACAGATTTGTTTTGGTGACGAAAGTGTTTTGTAAATCTGAACATTTCCCCAATCCTTTAGTATTAAATAGTATCCCCTCCTTATTTAAAAAAAAAAAAACAGAAATGGAAGTTTTCTTGTCTAATGTCTAACTTTCTGCATTGTGTGCCTGCTTCTTCTCTCAGGCCTTATTGAAGCTGGGGAGTGGGGGATTGTGTGGGCTAATCGATACTTTGGGGGCATTTGAGGGGAAGTAGAGAAGCCCCCAGGGGTGTCCCTGATGACAGGTGCTGGCTAATGGAACTTAGCTGTCTCAACTAGGTATCTGATGTTTGTTCTGAAAAGCTCCAAATACTTTCCCATCTGTGACCTGCATTCTGGTCAGGATGTTGAAAGGCTGGAGAACATCCAGAGGAAGGCAGCCAGGATAGTGAAGGTTCTTGAATTCTTGCCATGGGAAGATCAGTTGAAGGAACTGGGGATGTCTAGAATGGAGAAGAGGAGACGTATTGCGGCACATGGGATCTGTCTTCAAGACTTTGAAGGATTGTTACAAGAAAGAGGGATTAGACATGTTCTGCTTGGTCCCAGAAGGCAGAAATAGGAACAGCTAGGGTGGGGATGGGAATGGGGGGAGGGAAGCTACAAAGAAGCAAATTTCTACTTGATATAAGGAAACACTTCCTAATAATGAGATCTCTCCAAAAGTGGAATGGGCTTCTTTAAGAGGAAGTGGGTCCTTCTGAGGGCTACAGGCCCTCAAGAAAAGTCCAGATGACCACTTGTGTTGGGTGTCCTGAAGAGTGGATTTTTTGCTCAGATATGCTTTGGGCTAGTTGGCCTCTGAGGTCCCTTTCTGCTCTAAGAGTCTTTTGCTTCTTGGATTCTGATTCTATGACCCTGTTCATCCTCAGACCAGCTCTGGAAGGGAGGGAAGGACGCTGAAGATTCTCCCCACTTTGTAGATGAGGAAACCAAAGCTCAGGAGTCACCATTCAGTAGTAAAGCCATGACTCAGTGGCAGAGACTGACATTATACTTAATATAGGGGGGCATAGGCTTTCGGACTAGGGCGCCTAAGTGTTACACTGGACAGAGAGCCTGGCATGGAGTCAGGAGGACCTGAGTTCAAATGTAGTCTCAAACATTTCCTACCTTTGTGACTCTGGACAAGTCACTTAACCCTGTTTGCCTTAGTTCCTCATCTGTCAAATGAACTGGAAAAGGAAATGGCAAACCCTTCTACTATCTTTGCCAAGAAAACCCCAAATGGAGTCAAGAAGAGTTGGACACAACAAAATAGCACCAACAGTCTTGTAGACAAATTTAACCAGAATCTTAGCTGGGATTTGTAACTTCTTTACCTCTGATCTCCTTCTGAACAACCTAAGGAAATTATGTAGGGTGTGGTACGTAGTGTCTGATTTAGAGTCAGGAAAATCTGGATTCTAATCCTGCCTTAAATACTTAGTGGCTGTATGATCTTGGGCAAAGGTCACCTTTCTGACTTTAATTCATCTGTAAAATGGGAATAATACCCTGTACCACATTGAATTTTTATGAGGGTTAAATGAGAAGTTGTATGTAAACCTATAAAAACTTATGTAAATGTGAACAATTATTTATTATGGAGAAGACTGGAGAGGAAACTTTGAGTAAAGTCTCCAGGGGTTCCAGTAAATCATTTTTGTTCTCTGGACCTCTGTTTTATCATTTACAAAATCAGAATAATTATCCTTGCTCATGGGGCTGTTATTGGGAACAAATGGAGTAGCAGAGCAGATGGATGGGTAAGGGGTTTGTAAACTGTGAAGCACTGTGCAAATGTCAGATTTTCCTTGGGGGAGGCAGGGACCCCTTTGTTACAGAATTCAGGGCTCCTCTTGGTGGGGTATGGAGAGTGGGGGCAGGGAAGAGGAGGGTGAAGTTCAAAAGAGTTCTTCCTGTTTTGTCCCTCAATCTTCCCTCAGTCCCTGCTCTCTGAGATTGGGCCTATGTTGGAGAAGAACAGATGGGCTCCCTGTGGGCTCCTGGGCTACCGGCAGCAGGTAGCTAATCCGCTTTTATCTCGTTACGGTGACAGCCACCCTGTTAAATGGAATGGACTATTGATTTGGGGCTCACTTCCAGCCAAAGTATTTTCCATCATGGGCCTGAGTAGAATAGGAGAAAAGCAACACTGATTAACTCCAGTGCCAGTCAGGGAGAGGTCCAGGCAGAGCGGGAACAGAGGTGAGAGGAGGGTGAGGGCTGGCTGGCAGCTACTTCTGCCAGTGCTCAGAGGAGGCAGAGGCACCAGGCCTCTTGTTGGTTAGATGAAGGCTAAGACTTAGACTTTGATCTCCTGAGACAGAGCTAAATGTACGTGTAATCTTGGTTGTTTCCTGTCCCCATTACGGTTTCCACTGTTCCTGTTGGCTAACATTTACACAGTGATTTTGAAAGTTGGCAATTCTTTATTCATATTCCTCCTGGGAAATAGGTGTTACTGTTGTACCTATTTTTCAGATGAGAGAACTGACTCTGAGAACAGTTAAGTGACTCTCCTAGAGTCTGAGGTGCATAGATATGGAAGGGACCCTTGGAGGTTTTCAAGTCCAGCTCTTCTCATTTGTTTTTGTTGCATCTTTTTCCAATCATGTCCAATTCTTCATGACCCCATTTGGGGTTTTCTTGGCAGAGATCCTGGAGTAGTTTCCCATTTCCTTCTCCAGTTCATTTTACAGATGAGGAAACTGAGGTTAATGAGTTAAGTGACTTGCCCAGGGTCACACAGCTAGTAAGTGTCTGAGGCTGGATTTGAACCTAGGTCTTCCTGACTAAAAGGTCCAGTGCTCTCTTCATGCTGCCTTTCAGGAAGAGATTGGGGGCCTAGTTCCCATAGAGAAAGAAGCAATGACCCTTTGGATATCTGAACCCTGACCATTCAAATGACATACAGATCCAGGATGTATTTGTGTGTCTGTGTGTGTATCTGTTTGTGTATGCAGAGAGCACTCCACATGACTCACTATAAAATGGGGTGGTGGATGTGCCTAAGGGAAGGAGAAGAATAAATATTTCAGATTCTTGTGCATGTGTTGCTTGGAAAGGGGTATGTGTATGTGTTGGAGGGGAAGGAAGGGACAGGGAATGTGCGCAGAGACTCAGAGAATCTCTAATATCAGGAAACCCTTTCCCAGGTTTCCTACTGACCCTGTGAAGTTAGTGCTACTGAGATTTCATTGCAGTTCACTTGAGACCATGCCTGCTGTCCTTGAGGGGACCTAGACCTCCCTGCCCTAGGAGAACCATGAGTATATTTCTTTATCTACACCGTTCACTTTATTCTTTATTATTCCATATCTTCCTCCATTCCTACTCTCCTTCATCTTCTCCCGATTCTGCTTTGTTATGAACCTTGGTGGTGAGTGATCAGTGACGACAGATAACAGCTGGAACAGGAAGAAAAGTGAGGATGTTGTATTGAATGGGCCAGGACCTCAACATCTGGCTAGTCCTGAATCCTACTGTCTGGGAATGGGTTGGGCAAGGGGAAATGGCTTTTGCTATGCTGTTCACCCAAGGGGAAATGCCAAAAACCAGATTTTTATAGGATTGTAGATCAGGAAGGAATTTGCAAGGCCATTTAATCAGACCCCTTCATTTTTCAGATCATAAATCTGGAAATGTGTGGGACTTCTAAAGCCAAGTTGACTAACATAATTATTCTCACACTTGCTATTTTTATAGATGAGGAAGGTGAGGCCCCTAGAGGTGTTGTGATTTACCCAAGGTCCCACAGAGAGTAAATAGTAAGGTTTCCCTGGCGTTAAATCCAATATTTTTTCTACCACGCTATGAAGCCTTTTGGTTTGGGTGATCAGAAACCTGAACAAGCTAATTAAATCTCCTTTCCCTGGTCCAAACAGTTTTAGGTTCACTTAGGTCAAGCCTCTTGGGCTTTGGTGCTGACTTGTCTTACTGGCTATTTTGTCTCAAGACATTGTGAAATAAGGAGGGAGACAAGAAGTCTGGACCTAGTCCCAAAGGAAGGAAATAGGCATTTAAGTGCCCACTATGTGCCAAGTACTGTGCTAACCATTTAAAAAATGTTGTCTCATCTGATTCTGATGAACAAAGGAGAAGTGGTTGGTGAAATGGGAGTGAGAGGAACCTTGGGGATGGGGGTGGAATGGATAAGCACTTAGGGAGCACCTACTAAGTGCCAGGAGGCACTGTGCTTAAAACGTTTTTTTTTTTTACAAATATTATTTCACTTGGTCTTCACAACAACTCTGTGAGGTATGTGCTTGTAATATTTTTATTTTACAGTTGAGGGAACTGAGGCAAATAGGGGTTAAGTGATTTGCTCAGGCTCATATAGCTAGTAAGTTTCTGAGGTCATATTTGAACTTGGCTCTTCCTAACTCAAGGCCCAACACTCAAAAGTGATCCCGGTCAAACATATGATCTGGACTTTCAGTGTTCTCTAGTTATAAAAGTGTTTGGAGAAATAACAAGTGTAATCCCATGGCCTGAGACCTTAAAACAGGAGGTGGCACATTAGAGATGAGAGGTTCTCAAGAGTAAAATTCTGAGGCTATTGGCATATGTGATTCCATTAGGGCAAGGAAGTGGGGAGTTATCTAGAGACTGATATGACTGCATAGGGACCTTTTGGTTGAGTTGAAAAAGCCATATACTTTTAGTAGCACCATATAACTAAGGTGAAAACAAAAGTAACAAGTGCCTGTAAGAATATAATATGGGAGGCTGAAGACTAGAAAGAATTGAGCCTCTGAAAAATTCTAAGGATGAGAAGGAATTTTGAAGGGCATATTTGGATCAAGAAGAACTAGAAAATAAAGCTCATAGCTTGGCAAAAATGGTGTGATTTTACCATGGAGGGCAAAGTCTCCTCTTTCACCTCGCTTCTGTTTTCTCTATGAGAGACCATAATGTCAGCAAACTGGAAAGGGTGGGCCAAACATGGTGAAGAAGGAATCGAAGTCTGAGATAAGCACAGACCTATATTCAAGTCACTAAGGCCTGGATGAACCATATTTTAGCGTCTTAAAAAGCATGTGTAGATGTGTTTGATGAGCTGCTGTTGGTTGTGTTTGAGGAATTATGAAGGAAGTAGGAGGATGGAACATAGAATTTAGATCTAGGCGGGACCTTAGGGGTCATATAGTCTAATCCTTTTATTTGACAGATAAGGAAACTGAGGCCCAAAGAAGTGAAATGTTTTACTCATAGTCAAACAGGTAGCACGAAGAAGCATAGATTTAGAAGTAGAAGGGACTTTAGAGATCATCCAGTTCAACTCTTTCATTTTAAAGATGAGGGAACAGAGTCCCAGAAAAACCTTACCCATATACCAAGCAGGTAGTAAGTGGAAGAGGTGGGACTTGAACATAGATCTTATGATTCTGCCTCCAAATCCATTGTCTTTCCACTGTCCTACCGTGCCAGTGTTCAAATCCAGAATCTTGTCTTCAACTCCATTTCTCTGGCAAAGTGAACTAAGCAGAACCACCAGAATAATACATCCAATTGCAAATCAACAATAGGCATTTATGAAGGCCCTACTATGTGCCAGGCACTAAGCTAAGAGATGGGGAGACAAAGAAAGGCAAAAGTTAGCTCCTATCCTCAATATACAGTATATGGAGATGACTTCAAATGACAACAAAACTCAGATCAAAAACATTGGACAACTTTGCTTGCCTAACTTGTCGAACACTCGTGTTTTTGTTTTAGCAAAAAAAAAACCACTTAGTGTGTAAAGTCACACGTCTCAGTTACTCTTTGATGTTTTCCTTCACTGTTTTCAGGGATATTATACATAGTAGAAGATTCAATTGCTGTGGGTCTGCATGATGTATCAGAAGAACATTTATCCTTAATGATGAAAAGAAAGACCAAATCTAGGACCCTAAGATGCCCAGATTATTAATTTCTTTTGGAAGAGACATTGTAGATCAGTGAATTTAAAGTCAACCCCTGGCAGCATTCTAGAGAAAATTGAACTAACTGTATTGTGTTTGGGAATTGAGTCCCCAAGTAAGTGTAGAGGTAGATTCTAGTCACCAGGTCTAGGATGCTGAAAAGAATGATTGTGATTGCTTAGAAGAGCAAGGCCCCAAGAAGTGAAATGATCATTGAGGTGGTCATTGAGGACTGATAGGGAAAAGAAGAGGTACTGTGGGATGGGGCATAGAACTTGTATCTAGAAGGGACTTTAAAGGTCATGTAGTCCATTTCTCTTATTTTACAGTTGAGGAAACTGAGATCCCAGAAGACTGTATAATTTAGCAGGTATTTATCAGGAAATGGTCTTTTCTAAGTGAGGTGCGATGTGCCTGCTTCAGGGGGATGCCTTTGTTGGGCATTACCTGGGATTTCTGTGATACATGCTCCTGACAGAGGATATACAAGATGGCAGCTATTTGAATATTGGTGGTTAAGGAGTGTGACAGTGGGATGAAGTGGTAAACCTGGGTGACTTGAAGATTGGCAGTGCCAGTTGGTAGAGTGCAATTCCAATGGGCTGTCCACGTAGCCTCAATGCCAAACATATGTTTGCCTAAAAGAGTATTTTATGGAGAACTTACACAAGACAAACTCTCACACAGAGGTCAGAAGTGATACAAAGACACTCTCAAGGTCTCTGTGAAGAACTTTGATGTCTATTATGAGATCTGGTAGGGGTTGGCACCAGTATGGTGTGCTATCATTAAAGAAGGCACTGTACTCAATGAATACAGCAGAATTGCAGTAACTCAAAAGAAAAGTGAGGGGTGAAAATTCAGAGACATCTCCTTCCCAAATGTTCATATGGACTGTTTGTGCCTCAGTAGAGCTTTCTGAGCGTGTGTTGGTTTCAACAGCTGAATTTGGACACACTGACATTGTGGTTCTCTTTGATTATGAAAGACAATGAACAAGTGGTCTCTATAGAAACAGATACATTAGGAGGAGAGATAGGTTAAGGGAAAAGATAAAAACTTCAGTTCTAGACTAATTGAAAATATGTATTGGGACATCCTGGTGGTACAGTGGAAAGGGCTCTGGTTCTGTAATTAGAGAACTTGGGTTCACATGCTAGCTCTGCCTTTTGCTACCTTTGCGACCCTGGCAGACAAGTCACTTAGCTTTTTTGGGACTCAGTTTCCTCATCTGTAAAATGAAGGCCCTTTCTGGCTCTAAATCTATGATCCTTCCTATTTATGATACTTGGAGCAGGGTTTCAGATGGTATACAGGTTATTACTTATGGTGGGGTCTGGTTATCCCAGTACTTACACCAAGTTGGAAATCCAGCTAGGGCAACCTCCAAGAAACAAATCCTCATCCCTTCTCTGAAGGGAGAAGGATTCTAGGTCCGTTTCAAGAGGAAGGGGCTGATCTACAGGTCCTTGCCTGAAGGGAAGATTGAGTTAGAATCGATTCATATGTCAAAGGTTATCAGAGAAATTCTTTTTCTTCTCATTTTTCTTTTTAGTGACTACATCACTTACTTAAATGCCAATAATAAACTTGAAAATAGGAAATTGCATGACAAGGTGGAAAGAGTATGCTCTGAAGTCAGAGGCCCTGAGTTCAAATCCTGTCTCCAGCCAATCTGACTGATTCTGTTCCCATAACACATTATAGAACTTAGAAGTAGAATATATATATCAATAAAGTCAACTTCATAATTTTAAAAATGAGGAAATGGAATCCCAGAGAAGGAAGATGGTAAGTAGCAGAGTCAGAATTCTATCTTGGGTCTTTGGACACCAAACTCAGGGCATGTTCTATGTAGCCATACTGCTTTCTTACTTTTGCTCATCCTGGCTCTTCTTCCTGGAATGTCCTTCTCCATCGTCTCCATTTTTCTCCCCTTACTCATCCTTGAAAATCTAGCTCAAGTACCACCTCCTCCATGAAGTCTTCTGTCAACCATCCTCTTCTGGAGATCTTTGGACTTGGAATCAAGAAAACTGGGGTTCAAATCTCACTTCAAATCTCAAACCTCACTTTAATAGCTATATGATTCAGGGTAAGTTAAGCTACCTCTCTGGGTCTAAGTTTCCTTATCTGTAAAATGAAGGTGGAATTGTTGTTCCTAAGGTTCCCACTGACTCCAAGTCTATCAGCCTATGACACTTCTCCTCTTCTTTCCACACGTCGTATGACTGAGAGCTCCTGAGCAAAGGGGCTTGCCTTTTATCTCTGAATATTCTGGAGGGTCTAATATGCATTTGGAACTCATTGAATATTTCTAGAATTAATCCTGTATATAGCTTGCTTAAAACATATTTGTTTGCATGTTGTCCATCCCATTAGATTGTGAGCTCCTTAAGGTCAAGCACTGTCTTTTGCCCTTTTTTGAACCCCAGCACTTAGCACGATGCCTGGCATGGAGTGGAACCTTAAGAAATGATTGATTGATTGAATTGGAGTGGGGAGGACTAGATTAGCAACACCAATAAAGGCATGCTAAATAGTCCCTGCGTAAGGAGCTTCCATTCTAATTGAGAAAGACAACACCAAATCTAGAGAGGGGGGTGGATAAAGTATGTGGCTGGAGGGGTCTAGGAGAATTATAGAGAGATAGAACCAAACAAGATAAGTCCAAATGCGGATTAGCAAAGCCCAGGGAACTTTCAGGGCAGAGTTCAATTTTCAAATGGAGAGGGAGTGGGAGTGATGGTCTGAGTGGAGATGGCTTGTCAAATCAATAAATATTTTTTGAAGCATTTCAAAAAATTATTATTGTGCCAGGCATTGTGCTAAGCACTCAGAACACAAATCAAAGCAGAAAGGTAGGAGCTTACCTTCAAATGGAGGAAGATAACAAAGGATGGGGGGAAGGTCTTACTCCTGCTGGACCTTTGTAGAGAAAGTAAGTCCAGAGTCAGGAGTGTAGCCTGGTGAGGAATGAAGATATGGCTATCCTAAGTGTTCTTCTTAAATGGAGACTCTGGGTGTCTCCATTCAGAGGAAGTCAGAGGAAGAAGCTGCAGGGGTAGAGCGAGAAGAGGAAGGGGAAGCAGTTATGGTAGCATCTACTATATACCAGTCACTGGGCTAAGCACTTTTACAAATATATCATTTAATCCTCACAGCTACCCTGTGAGGTGGGTGCTATTATTATTTCCATTCTACAATTGAGGAAACTGAGACTAAGTGACTTGCCTAGAATCACATAGCTAGGGTGCTTCCAGTGTGGGAAGACCAGGGATGAACTTCCAGGGGGAAGAGGTTTCTGTGGCATGCATAGGAGAGAAATTCTGGAGAGTCAGGAGTGCATCCTGGAGTATAATGATGGAGTATGAAGAGCCTTCTACTGAAAATCAGGATTCTCTGAGGATTCCAGGGACTGGAATCTTGCTTCTGACATTTACTGCCCATGTGACCTTAGATCAGTCACTTTCCCTGTGTAAACCTCAGTTTTTTCATCTGCAAAATGGGGATAATGATGCTTGTCTTATCTAGCTCACAGGGTTGTTCTATTGAAAAGTATGTTATCAGCCTTAAAAACATTCTAGAAATAAGAGTTGTTTGTTATTATATATTATTAACAACAGTGACTGATCTCTGCCCAAGGTGAGTCATCAGTTGTTAGTCACTCGATTCATTTCCCAGGTGGGATAATTGAGGTATAGAGAGGCCACACCTTTTGGCTTCAAGGATATTCAAGGCTGCCCAAAGAGTATTGGCAGAAAAGATGGACAGTGGAGGGAGGAGGATTAGGGAGTCAAAGCAGCTGAATGGTGTCAGGGGGCATCCTTCGCTGGGGTCAATTGTTTCCTGTTTTTGGGAATGGAAAAAATCCTGTGGTCTGAAGTACTTTGACTCTTTTGGTACCAGGTGTGCATAGGCTAAAATTATGTCCTGCCCCCAAAAAGGAGAAGAAACCCTCTGGAACTGGGAGTCAGAAGTAGTGGTGGAGATGGTTGGGATGGGGGGTGGGGACGGTGACTCCACCCTGGAGTTAGAATTGCCTAATAATCATTACAACAGCACAAAGTATTTTCCTGGTAGCCTCTCTCAGAGGTAAGCAAGCACAAGGATTAATATTTCCATTTTTGCAGATAAGGAAAATGGATCCAGAGAAAGGAAGTGATTGCTTGGGCTCCCATAACTATTGTCAGAACCTAGAACCATAGATAAATTTCTTGACTGCCAGTCTAGGAAACCCCATGCTGTCCACTGCAGTATGAGCTGACCGAGATGAAAAGAATGGGACCCTGGATTTAATGGTCATAGTGACTGATGCTTCCAAAAAACTCTTCCTTGTGGGGAAAGACAGGAGATGAAACCACTTCTCCTATCTCCACACTCCCCCCAGTCACCTCCCCTTCTCCCTTCTACCACAAGAGGGCTCCTAGTGAAGTATATAAATGTCAGCAGATGGCGGAATGCAGTGAAGGATGATCCTTGTCATCAGGAAAACAAACCAGAAATCCCTTCTGTGGAGGGGATGTGGAGTGGGAGGGGGAAGGGACAGAGCGGGTCAAGGACTACTTGACCTGGCAGAGGCAGAAGAAGGCTTGGGGAAGGGGTGTTTCCGGGTGGGCTGGGAGGCCAGCCGGCTTTGGCTGGACCAGTTGACATCCCAAGGTCACACCAAGTCCTGGGCTCCTGGCCAGGAGGGTCCGTGTGACCATGCTTATTCAGATCCAGGGGTGTGGGGCTCAGGCAGTAGGGATTCATTAGTGTAATCTGTTCCCCGTATCTCTGGTGTTGCCATCGGCCAAACAATAAAAGACACAATATTTACACAACTTACTTGGGGAAGCAATATCACTCCATTGATTTTCTGTCCCTCAGATTTTCACAGTCTGAACCTTAATGGTTTTTAATCATAAAATATTAGAGCCGCAGGGCACTTAGCAGAGCCACAAGGTAAGTAATGGGTCTTTGCCTGCCTGCTTCCCTCTCCCCGCTGGCACCTCTGCATCCCTGTAAGTTGGCGCTGCTAGGAGACATCTGGAAACGTTTGACATCAGGTGAAAAGTGCCTGACTTGGGAATCAGCAGTCCTAGATTGCCTTCTTTATCAGGTAACTTGGAAAGTCACTTCTGGCTAAGTCTCAGTTTTCTCCTCTGGAAAATGGGGAGACTACCTCTTGAATATACCTGTTGCGGTGAAGCACTTTAACTTCTGTTTGCCATATTGCACTGGAGAAGGAGATGGCAAACCATTGACATATCCTGGCCAGGAAAACCTATTGTCCATGGGGTCACAAAGAGTTGGACATAACTAAAACTTGAAAATTATACAGTGCAATTATATAGTGCTTCAAGGTTTACAAAGTACTTATCATTTATCAACTAACTTAATTCTTACAACCACCCTATGATGTAAGTTCTCTTATTACTCCCATTTACAGAGGAGGAAACTGAGGCAGAGAGATTAAGTGACTTAATTAACTTAAGTGATTAAGTGTCCCAAGGTCACACAGCTAAGTAAGTGTCTGAAGCAGGGTTTGAACTAAGATCCTCCCAACTACAAATCCAGTGCTCTACCTAACGTAATACTTAGCTACTTTAAATACTACAGAGCTTTACAGAGAGTGACTTGAATATACTTAGATGGATCCATGATCTTATAGGTCATAGGGTCAGAGCTGAGAGATACTTTAGTGTCCATAGAATTCACCTCCTCCCTATTTTGTAGTTGAGGAAACCAAGATACAGAGTAGTTAAGTAATTTGCCCAGTCACACCTTTAGTAAATGTCTGAAGCAGGATTTAAATTCAGATCCTCTTTACTCCAAGTTCAGAGCCTTATCCTTTACACCATATTGCCTCAGGTCTAGGACCCTCCCTCCAAGGGTTCAGATCACAACTCATCCATAACTTCTTATTCTGAATGGTTTTTCATCATGCCCTTCCATGAATCCCTCACAGAGGCTAGACATACTAGCTGCCTTCTTTTGTTTCTTAATATTTTCAGGTAACAGAGACAGCATGATCTCTGAACTAGGAAGGCCTGGGTTCAAATCTTGCCTCTGACACATACTGTCTGTGTCACCATAGATGTGCTGCTCGCCCAAGGAAACTCTCTAAGACCCTGAGTTTGAGAACAGTTGTTGCTTTCCACTGATGATGGGAATTTCCACACCTGGGAGTTCCCTACATGAATAAAACAAAAACCTGGATTAAAAGCAACAGAGACTCACCATGCCCCACTCAGGCATCTCTCTGTTTCTTGTTCTTGTTCTGTGACCAGCCCACCTCTTTTACCAGTCACCTGTCTCCTTAGTGATGTCTTTTATACTTCTTGCATGAAATCATAATTGTCAGCCTAATTATACTCCATATGTACCTCTTCATTGCCCTTTGAGTTAAATGAAACTTTGATTCTTCTGAGATCATGGTGTTTCACGATTCTCAGTCACAGAGGATCAGCAGGAGAATATTGTTGGTAAAAAGATGGGTTTTGGTGCCAGGGAGCAGCTTGAGAATCATTGAAAAGACTGCAGTTTTCCAAATGTGTTTCACCTCATTCTTCCACGTTTAAATTCTAAGACCAGCTCGCTGTCACACTTGCAGATGCTGTCCAAGGTACTTTGGGATTAACTCAAGGGACTGACCATTCAAATGCATGCCACAATCTGGGTAATATTTATTTGTCATTCTTGAATGGATTACTTAGTCTGACTTCTTTTGAGTTGACTCATTGAGGAAGGTCCATAGTATTCTAAAGTTCAAAATCATGAGTACCTTCCACGAGCATCTCATGGCATCTGGAGAGCTCACCCTCTCTTTCATTTACATTCTGCTTGGAACTTTAAGCTTTATCTTACTTTACTGAAGCAGTTTTTTTTTATTGTTTTTTGAATGGAAAACAATAGATACTGGAATTTTGTATTGTCTGCACTTCTTAGTTAATTTTATGACCTTTGAGATGTGGTCTGCTGTTGAAAATTCCTTATAGAAATCTGCCTGTTTTCTTCTCATCTTTTAATTATGGATACCTATGATGTGGGTGTAGGCTATTTTTATAAAGATTTTATAGAAATTAGAAAGTAGTAGAGGTTAGTAGTAGCTGATGTGCTCTGATCATTATGTTTTTTAAAGTAATAATACTGTCCATGAACTTTATAATTTTTTAGATCCCCTCATTGAGAAATCTTGAAAATCAATAATTGAGTGACTTAAAAATTTATGTTTCCAGTATGGAGGTTTTCTATATATATATTTGGTATCCATGTAATGTCAAGAGATCTAGAGGAAGTTCCCTAGCACATTTGGTGAAATCCCTGTGGAGGATTGATGAGTGGACATAGAAAAGAGTCACCTAGGACAGGCATAGGATGGCAGTCACCTGCGTCATTGCAGGGAATATTCACAATGATGAGATTACACAGATTCATCAAAGAAGTACCACAGTAGCTCTAGAGAAGCTCTTTCTGAATTCATCTTCTTGACCACCATTTCCACTTTCTCATCTATCAAAATGGATGCTGAATGTCCAACTGTGACACTAAGTCAAACCCTGATTTGTAGCATTTTCTGATCACCAGGGTGTAGATGCTCACACTGAAAATTTAGCAATTGGCTCCAGCTGATATGACCTGGTTCCAGACCTCTCTTGCCACCATGTCTCTGCTTGGCAAAGAGATGAAACGTTTGCTGGGTGAGTTGATTTCTTGGCTCTTTTGGCTTTCTTGTCAAGGCGCCTGCTTTATCTCTCACAAACTTCTCTAAGAAATGGTGATAATAGGCACCCATGTCTGTGCTTTAATCTCCACCCCACCCCCACTTTTCCTCCTGGAGCCTACAGCTTGTTTAAATTAGTGTGGTTGGAATTGTTGTAATTGTATGCAGTGCCCTCTCCTTTCTATCCTTTCTTCTAATTTGATGTTGATTTTGACCTTTGCTCTAGCCAGCTGAGTGCACACAGACAGCTGATGTTGGGACAGCTCCAGTAACCAGCTGTTTCCTGTCTGTTAAGATATAGTCAATTTCATTTTTTTTTTTTTTTGTGTTTGTGTGATGCTTGCCACATCCATCACCTTCTGACTCTTCTTAAAGAAACATATACATGATATAAAGGCATGAGACTTTTGAATAATCTATATGTCCTTGTCCTCTCTTTAAAAAGTTTTATTGATGTCTTTTATTTTTACACCACAGCAGTTCCTCAATATATCATCTCCCTATGCCACAACTGAACCCTCTATTATAATGAAGAAAAATGGTCCAGTAAATCCAAAGGATGAAATAGCCATGCCTGATGGTGTTTTCAACATCCTGCACCTGTAGGCCCCTACTTCTTTTTGGGGAAATAAGTTTCATCATTTGTTCTCCAGGACCAATACTGGCAATTTATAATTAATCTGAGTTCAGCTAACTTGTAATATTGCTTTTAGTTATGTCATTATAGTTGCTATGTGCATTATTTTCCTGGTTTACTTTATTTTGCTCTACATCAGTTTATACAAGTATTCCCATGAACTTCTCAGATACCACATGTTTGTTATTTCTTACACGTGCAACAATATTCCATTGCATTCATGTGCCTAGCTGTGTTGACTTTAAACAAACCCCTTTAGCTTTCTGGATCTCAGTTTCCTCATATGTACAATGAGATGATTCCTTTCAGTTCTAGAATTATGATCTTATGGTCCCATGACCACAATTTGTTCAACTATTCCCCAGCAATTAGATACCCACTCTAGTCTTTTTGCTACCACAAAAAGTATTACTCTTTGGTACCTTTCTTTCTGTCATTGATAGCTTAGTTAAAGATGGGATTCCTGGATCCAAATATATGAATAATTAAATGACGTTTTTCATAGAATTCTAAAGTGCTTTCTAGACTGGGTGGACTGATTCATAGATCCATCAACAGAATATTAGTGCATTTTAACCTTTGATTTCTAAATTCTGAAAGATATTTTTTGACCATCCCCTTCCCTGGTGATCTTCACATATACAAAACATACATTGCCTTGGTTTGTCAGATCTCATCCAGTTCATCACAAAATTTTTCTTCTCTATCACCTACAACAAACATTAGCTTAAAGCTACTATGGTCTTTTGGGTAATCTCTTTGTTCATGCTGATCCTGAGCACTGCACAGTGAGATGACTGAGTGTCTCAAGAAATGATACGTCTTATCACCTTTGGATGTACAACAAGACCAACTCCACCAGGTCCTTGCCTCACCTTCCTTAAGAGAACCCAAAGGCAGTGATCTCCTTTAGCTGCTCCTTTTCTATATCTTTTGGTTTCACTGATATCAGAAATGGCAACATAGATATGGTTTAGTTTCTCCTTGTGGAGTATGTCTGCTTCTTGGCCATTGCACAAAGCTCTCACCTTCAGAGTGCCAAGTTAAGCTTAATCTTAATGCTTGTAGACAGGCTGCTGATGGTGGGACTCTTAGCACCCTCACACACTGGCTCTACTTTACCATCATCCACTGTGGAATCAGAAAGGGTAATCCACATCTCAGGCCTGTCTGATATTTTACAGCTGTTTTGTGGGTGCTGTAGCTGGAGGAGGGGTGTGGTGTGATAATGTAACAATACAACAATATTAGCTCACATTTAAATAGAACTTTAAGGTTTACAAAATGTGTTACATACGTGCTTTCATGCTGATAGATAGCTAGAGTGATTGATAAATATTCATGAGTGTAACCCCTGACTCCAAAGGAGTTCTTCCAATCTTTGTTCCTTGTCTGATTCCCTCTAAGTGAATCAACAAACCTTTGTTAAACACCTACTATGTAGGCATAAGTTTCTTGAGAGTCCAACAGGGAAGACCACATGCAAACAACCATCTACAATAAGATATAGACATGATAGGTAAGTGGCATCTAGGTGGCTCAGTGAATAGAATGCTGGGTCTGGAGTCAGGAAGATTTGAGTGGAGTTAGTCTTGTATACCCAAAGGTGACAGGAAGTATCATTTCTTGAGATCCTCAATCATCTCTGTCTTTGCCAAGAAAATCTCATGGACTGTATAGCTCACAGGGTCACAAAGAGTAGGACATGACTAAACAACAGAAATGGAAGATAAATCTCAGAGGAAGGCTCTAGGCTGGTGCATATATAAAGTACTCCAGCTACCTTTGCCTATCTTGCTCTAAAAATCCCATAGCCCTCTTAACATCTATGGGTTGGCTTGCTGAGCTGAGTTGGTTTCTTGGGTTTAGCTACTTCTCTGTGTGACTCCTCTCATTAATACCAGTACAAAATGGGGCCCTGGGATGGAGAGGGCTGCAATACAGTATTCTTTCGTTGTCAATGAGAGCATCCTCTAAACATTTCAACTGCTATCAATAAGCCTTGTTGTTATATCCACTTAGAGGAAGGCTTTGTTCTTTGAAATCCCTAAATCTGACTTGCACAGGGTTCCCAGGGCTCCAGAATTCTTTGTCTTGGATGGGGGTGGATGTCTCCCTACTTAGCTAGGCTGGTCATAGTCTGTCAGCTGGACCATCACTGAGACCTTTCAATCCTAGTAGAAGCTATCAAAGCTTGTGTTTCTTTGGCATAGTCTTTGAGATCCTAAGGTCTTGTCCCCATGAAGGAAAGGAATATTGCAGAGTGGATAGAACACTGTTCCTGGTGAGGAAGACTTTGGTTTGAATCCTGTCTCAGACATTTATTAACTATATGGCCCTGAGCAAGTCACTTAACCTCTCCGTGCCTCAGTTTTCTCATCTGTAAAATTGAGGATTAGATTTCCTGGTCTTTAAAATCCCTTCGAGATCTAAATCTTTGATTCTAGGAGGAGGCTTTGGAGAAAGATGTTTGTGTAGCTGTCATTATTTTATTAATAGTTTTAAAAAATATGTTTATTTTATATTTCATTTATTATTATTATTTATTTAATAATATTTTCTTATAGGATATTTTAGTTGACCTCATTTCCTTTCAGCATGGTCTGTGTCACAGGTGGGGCTTGGCCTATGTAGGGAACAGGATCCCCATGCTTACCTACCTCCCCCAAACCTAACCTTGCCTAGCTTTGCAGACAGTCACTTGTGGTTGCCACCTGTTTTGCCACAACTGAAATTCTGGAACTGGAATAGTAGATACCTAAGAAGAACAGTTATGTTCACCGAATTGCTGAAATTGAAAAAGACCCCAATAATCCATACCAGAAAAAGAATCCCTTCTGTGACAGACCCCCAAAGTGTTCATGCAGCCTTTGCTTGGAGGCCTCCAGAGAGGCAGAACCCACTCCTCCCACCTTGGAACTACTCTGATTGCTGGAAAGTTATCCGTATGTCCAGCCTAAATCTTCCTGTTCCCATCTCTCTCCCCATCCCCTTGTTTCTACCCTTCAGGGCCAAACAGCAGCTGAATTCTTCCATATGATGACTTTTCCAAGCACTTGAAGACGGTTCTCCTGTTCCCCTGAATCTTCCTTCTACAGGCTTACAATTTCTAGCTCTTCCAACCAAGCTCATTTGGCATGATCTCAAGCCTCTTCTCCAACCTCATTGTCCCCCTCTGGATGTGCTCCATCTTATCAATGTCTTCCTTAAACTGACAATATCACTGATGCAGTCTAACAAGGATAAAGGCTTTTTCTCAAAATAAATAAACACCCATATATACATATACATATATAAATACACAAATATCCATTCATGGCAGCCAGGTGGTGCAGTGGAAAGAAGGCAGGACCTGGAGTCAGGAAGATGAGTCTTCAAATCTGGTCTCAGACACTTACTAGCTGTGTGAGCCTGGACAAATCACTTAACCCTGTCTCCTCAGTTTCCTCATCTGTAAAATGATATGGAGAAGGAAATGACAGGCCAGTATCTTTGTGAAGAAAACCCCAAATAGCGTCACAGAGAATCGGATGACTAAAACAACTGAACAGCAACAACATATATCCATACAGTCATCCATATCTCTGTCTCTCTCTGTCTCTGTCTCTCTCTCAACATTTACTATTTCGTCCTTTCACAGCCCTCCCTCTTCCATGGAACAAAAAAAACAAACAAAAAACCAACTTAAAACTAAAACCCTCACAACAAACATAGATAATTTAGAAAAACAAATTTCCACACTGGCCATGTCCAAAAATCCATGTCTCATTCTGGATTTTAAGTCACCTTTCTAGCAGGAGATGGTGTAGAGGTATGATTCATCTTTAGTCCTCTAGTCTGGTTTATGTTCACATTAGTTAGATTTATAAAGTCTTTCAAAGTTGTTTTTCTCTCTAATGTTGTGTTATTGTGAAAATTGCTCTCTTTTTGCTTACTTCACTCTATATCAGATCATAGAAGTCTTGTCAATGTTCTTTGAAACAGTTTACTTTATCATTTCATATGGGACAATAATACTTCATTGTATTCATATATTATGGCTTGTTTGGCCATTCACCAATAGGTGGGCACCCCTTTAGTTTCCAGTCTTGGCTACTATGAAAAGAGCTGCTGTAAATATTTCTATATGTATGGATCTTTTTTTACTTTCTTTGATCTCTTTGAGGTATAATCCTAGTAGTGATTGTACATAGCTCTAAATTGCTTTCCGGAAAGCCAGACCAATTCAGAGCTCCGCTGACCATGCATTAGTGTGCCTGTTTTCCTGAATCCCTTACAACATTTATCATTTTCCTCTTACCCCCCTTTTTCTTTGGCAATCCTTTGGGTATGAGGTGCAATCTTAGAGTTGTTTTAATTTGCATTTCTCTAATTATTAGACTTGGAGCATTTTTTTCATATAGTTATTGATGGTTTGGACTTCTTCCTCTTAAAATTGCCTGCTTATATGGCCATGTATCCATCGCAGAATGGTACTGAGTCTCCTAAACTATCCTTCTTTCAATACAACCTAAGATCGCGTAAGTTCTTTGGTTACCATATCACACTTTTAGCTCATATTGAACTTGTACTTCATGAAAGTCCCCATTAAAACCACTCAGTGCAGATGTGAGTGGGTGTAAAGTTCACTTCCTAGGGAGATGAGGTTATTGGAGCCCTGACAGAGGGGTTCTTCAGCTTTGGGTCAATATTGGCTCTGTCTTGGTTCCTGATGGTCCAGGTCAGGTTGCTCTGCTCCCTGACTCTACCCCTATCTTTGGTAGTTCTGGTGAAGATGAGCTCTGAGGTAGCAAAAGGGGTGAGGGATTGGGGGGCCTGGTTAGTTGATCCATTTTGGCATCATTGTTGCTATTTTGCTTTTCTCACCCCCGCAAAAAAACCCTCAACACTAGGTGCTGGGGGGAAGTCAATAACAATGGATTACCTAGCAGCTGAGATTGAGAAAAAAATTGGAAGAGAGATAAAGATAATTAAAACTGATTCTCACTGTTTCTGGAGAAATCAATTTCATAACTCTGCTTTGTTTCAAAAAGTGTTTCTTTGGTTACACTCTCTGGGTGCTTAGGGGAATGGTGGGTTTAAAAGGGAGATAGGAGAATCAAACAGTCTGGGCTGCTTCTTCTCCCACTCTTCTCCCCTCCCAGGTAAGTCACCTTTGACCCCAGGGGTTGCCTTGGATGGTAAGAGCTAAGGAAAGGCCAGAACTGAGTTAAATTTTTAACTATCCCTTCTCCTTGTTTCAGACACTGAATATGTCAAGAGGCAAAATCTGAACTCAGACTTTCCTGATTAGAATGTAGGTCTTAATCTACTATACCATTATAAGCATATATTTTTGGATATATTCGTGATCTCCTTCCCTTAATTGTTACTCCTGGGAGCTCTTTGGAAGATCTGGCCTGGGTGGGTCTAAAAAAGGGAGCTGCCCCCCATGAACAAATCATGGGCTGGTAGCAGCTAAAGGGTGGTGGGGTGGCGTGTCTGTGTGTGCATGTGTGTGGGGGTGATGTCCGATGTTACAGAACAAGGGAAACACATTGCTTTATGGAGTCAGTCTAGCATCACGCTTCCTTATGGGAAGCTGTTTGCCCAGGAGTCCCATGAGACCTACCCCTGGGTAGGAAGGTCTGACACTTAAATCTGAGAAGAAACCGTTTTGTCTGGAGGCAAAATCTCTAGAGAGAGTTCTGGGAGGAGGGAGTCACTTACCTCCCCCCCATATAAGAACCCTTTGAGAGCAAGCTGAGCCTTACGTTATTGTCCTGTGATCGTTAGCCCAGGAGAGTCAACAAGGTAGGAGTGTGTGTGTGGTGTGTGTGTGTGTGTGTGTGTGTGTGTGTGTGTGTGTGTGTGTGTGTACTGAGGGTGAGGAGAGAAGAGACTCAGGGTGGGAGGAATGGAAGAGTTTCTGCAGGCTTAGAGCCTCGGAGAGCCCGAAGACATTTAAGGACAGCGCTCGGTTCAGTAGGCATATCCCTGGATCACAGCCTATGTAGAGACTTGCCAGTTAAACATTTTGGCCCTCTTAGGGTCCTTGCCAGTTTTTACTGGGACTAGGAGGAATGGGCATAATAATTCCCTCAGACAAAATTGCAGGGGGAGGGAAAGATATTGACTAAGATTAAATCATTTCAAAGTGCTTTGTAAATCTTGGAGCACTATATAAATGTGATCCATTATTAATTGCTGTAATTAATCTAATGGACTGGGATATTGAATCATGGACTCAGTAGAGAGGCAGTACCTTGGAGAGATTGCTAGATGTGGCAACAGAGGATTTGGGTTCAAATCTTGGCTCTGCCATATGTCTGAGTGACTTTGGCCAAGTCATTTTACCTCTTTGGATCTCAGTTTTCCTATCTGTAAAATGAAGAGAATGGATTGGATGACCTTTTTCTGGGACTAAATCTAAGACTCTAAAGTGGAAGGGACTTTAGAAAAACTCTAATCCAACCTCTTATCCTATTTACAAAACTTTTTTCCAAAATTACTGAGAAATGATCAATTCTTTCATCTCTGTGTCTTGCATATATTTTTTATTTCCACATTATTTCCCGTTAGAATTCAAGCTTCTTGAACAAAGGGGCTATTTTCACTTTTTCTTTGCCACCTCAGTGTTTTGCACAATGCCCAGAAGAGTAATTGATCAATAAATACTCGTTTGATCTAGCTTCTGCTTGAGAATTTTCAGTAATGGGAATCCCTCTTTCCTTCTCCTGTTCCCTTTTTCTCCTCTTCAAAGTCTTTATGATTGGTGTGACATTTAACATCAAGAAGCATGGGTCTGAATTCAGACTCTGCCATAGACTTAGAGCATGACTCTGGACAAGCCCCCTTCCCTCTCTGTACCTCAGTTTCTTTATCTGTTAGGCAGGGGTGGAGTGGGTGCAGGTGTCACTAAGGTTCCATCTAATTCTTGAATGCTGTGTTCTGAGGACTCAGACAAAACTCACCCTTCCCTATGGCCCAGACCTAGCCCTAGAACCCATCCATGGGACTGAGTGAGAATGGGACTGGCTGAGGCTGAGGTCTGGATGCCGTGCCTCTTTTCCACGGTAGATGGCAGTGTTGGTGAATTTGAAAAAAGCCTGATGTCTAGAGTCTGGGGTGGGCTGCTCAGGGGAAGGGGAGGTGTGGGTTAATCTCCAGCCTGAGTGATGCCCGGGTGCTGCGGCTCTAGGAGCCTGGTTCTCGCTCCCCGTGGGGTGGGTCCGTCCTGGCCTTGAGCCCTCCTGCAAGGGAGCTGTGGGTCTGGAGAGAGATGTCTGGTTGCAGCCAAATCTCTGGCCATTCCTGAGCATTTGGTCTACCTCCAGACTCTTCCAGGTGGCCTTTGCTCCTAAAGCTTTGTTTTCTTCCACCCTTTCTTCTCCCTCCTTCCTCCTCTTCCTCCTTTCCCACTTCTTTCTCCCTCCTTTTCCTTCCCCTTCTCTTCTTCCTCTATCTCTCCCCCTTCCCCTTCTCCCTCCTTTTCCTTTCTCCCTCCTCCTGCTCTTCCCTCCTTTCTCCCTCCTTTTCATCTTCCTCCCTCCTTTTTTTCTCTTTTCTCCTCCCTTTTCCTCCTCCAACTTCTTTTTCCTTTTATTTCTCCTTCTCCCTCTTTTTTCTTCCCTCCTCTTCTCCCCTCTCCTTCATCTTCCTCTCCCTCCCTTTTTTACCCTCTTCTTCATCCTCCCCCTTCTCTTCCTCATCCTCCTCTTCCTCCTTCTTCTTTAACCTCTTTTCTCTTGGATCTCCTCCCTCTCTATTACATACCCTGTAGTAATCCTCAGTGGGGAATCATTGCTCTAGAAATGAGTTAAGAAATGAGAGAATTGGAAACTCTGTACCCAAAAACCCTCCCCAAGGAGGCCCAAGAATTCCAGCTGCTGGGCTTCAGTTCCCGAAAGCACTCTTGGATTTGGAAGAATTGTCATTAATTTCTCTTCCAGGTCAATAGGAAGGATCTGGTGGCCACTGTCTAGAAAGAAATTCCCATGAGAGGAAGAACTGAGTTGCTGAGACTTTTAGGAGGAACTTTCTGGCTTCTGGTGGATAAATAATTGCAGGATCATAGACCCAGAGGTGAAGGGAGCTAGAGGTTGGGTCATCTAACCCAAACCATTCATTTGGTAGAAGATGAAATGTGATCAGAGAGATTGAGAGACTTGCCCAAGGTCGTATAGCTGGTGACTGATGGAAACAGCACTTGAACCCAAGTCCTCTGACCTCAAACTCAGTACATTTGAACCTCTACCAAACTGCCCATGAGATGATAGGACATAAAATGTTAGAGCTGAAAAGAATGATCCAGTCCAGCCCCCTTACTTTACAATGTGAGGAAACTGAGGCTCAAAGAAAAGAAAGAGCTTCTTGTTCACTGGCAGAGCTGGGCTTCCAACCCGTACATCCTCCTTGTAACATCTAGGGCTCTTTCCCTTGGGCCTCCCTCTACTCTCAGCTCAACAATGGGAGAGAGAGAGGTGGTCTAGGATGCCAGAGGAAGGTCTCTGTAGAAAGCCAGCACTGCCTTTCTGCCTTTCCTCTTCCTCCCTTTTTCCAGCTCCTTGTCCCCTACCAGTTCTCTCCTCCCCCTCCATCCTTTCTCCCCATCTCTCTTCTCCATCCTCCTTCCTTGAGGAAGGGAAGCAGATGGTGCTGTCAGTGGCTTGTTAGGGTTACAGATGGGGAGCTGAGGCTGGGCAGGTGGGGGAGGTAGCTATGGAGGGAGAGCTGGAAAAGGGGGAGGGGCTGTAAGGAGATGCCTTCCCTGCCTGTACACCCCAGAAAAATCCTGAGGCTCAGTACTGACTTGGGAGAACTCGAACTGCCAGGGCATTTTAAGAAGGAAGATGGGGAACTCTCTGTTGTTGTTCGGTTATTTCAGACTCTCTGTGACCCCATTTGGGCTCTTTTGGGGAGAGATTTGCCAGTTCCTTCTCCAACTTGTTTTATAGATGAGGAAACTGAGGCAAACAGGGTGAAGTGACTTGCCAGAGTCACACAGCCATTAAGTTTCTGAGGTTGGATTTGAACTCAGCAAGGTGAGTCTTCCTGACTTCAGGCCTGGCACTCTACCCACTGCGCCACTTTTGTCCCTAGCTGAACCCTAGCTGGGACTAGAACAAGATATAGACTCTTGCATTTCTTACACAGGCTCCTAGTATTCCTCTAAGGAGGGATCCAAACTTGTGGAGCAATAGCAATTTCCTCACTTTCTTGGAATTTCCTCTCCCTCTCTGCGTCTGCTTCCTCCCCATTTTTCAAGGCCCACTTCAAATGGCACTTCCAGTTGGAAGTCATCTTTTGGGACGGTTAGCCTCAGTTTCCTCATCCACAAAACATCAGTAGTAATTCTCACTTTGCCTCTTTCATAAGACTGCTGTAAAGATTAAATGAAATTATGGACATAAAATCAATTGGTAGCTCTAAAGTGCTCAGTAAATACGAAGTAGTACTGTTTTAATCAAAAGTTGAATGGCCAGCCCTATCTCCTTCTGGCTAATTCAATCCTGGGGTCCCTGGACGCTAAGGCTGGAGGGGAGGACACGTTTCATTTGTTTATCCTTCCTGGCGCTGTGCCTCTCTGTGGATCTCACCATCTTCTCCTCCCTCCCCTTTCCTTTCCACTTCTCCCCCTCTTCCCCCTCTCGTTAAATTTCTTTACATTCAAGGGGCTGCTGTCTCTAGCTTTCTGATGCTCTATAGGATGTCAGAGCAGGAAGGGATCATCTAGTCACTGACCTGCTTTAGATCCTACAAGGATTTAGTAGGAGAGCCAGGCTAGAACACAGGTTCCTGACTCCTAGGTCAGGGACAATGCACTATGCTTCTTTTCCTCTTTTTCTCTTCCCCTCCCCCTCCTTTTTTCTTTACCTCCCTTCCCAATTTACCATCCCAGGAAAACTAATCCTCTATGATTTGTTATTAAAGGTTTCTGCATGTAGGGTGTATGTGTGTGTGTATGTATGTAGGAAACTTCCTCTTCTGAATACTGCTCTTCCCCTCCCCGTAAGGGGTAACGGGGCAACGAGAAGCTTTGGAATGAAAAAGCTTGGCTCCATCTGGCACAATGGAGTATGCCCGTTCCCTTCCCTTCCTGAGCTGGGCATAAACAAAACACCGTCTCATTAAGTTGTCAAGATTGAACCAGGAGCTTTGTCAAAAGCTAGCATTTAAAGTACTTCTGCCTGATTCTCGATTAGCATTTAATAAAAAGCTGAGAGTTCCCTTCAGCCCCATTACACTGATGGGCTGGGCTGGGCAGGGCTAGGTTGGGTGGCCAGGGAAGGAGGGAGCTTCAGACGATATTTAGTCAAGCTGTTTCCAAAGGGAGACTGGATTCTGGGACTTGGCTTCTGAGCATTAGATAATCTGACCCTTCAATTGACATTCCAATGAAGTCTGGTTCTCTCTTCTCTCACCCGGTCCCTGGGCTTGAGAGTCTCTAGGTGAGCAGGCTGTACAGTGAGGGGTTAAGGAGTTCAGGACATGATGAGTGGCAAGAGCATTGGATGTACAGTCAGAAGAGCTGGGTCTAAAATCTAGTTCTGTTATTTGTGTGACTCTGAACAAGTTGCTTCACCTCCTTGGGTCTTAGTTTACTGACATGTAAAATGGAGAGGTAGGATCAGTGATCTCTAGTGATTCTTCCATTTCTAGAATATGATTTATGGCACCTGCTGCTTTCTGGACTCCTGCTCCCCGACCCTTACTTCACCCCATAGATCTCAAAGGATAGGATCTGGTGAGCTTTCATGAGGTATTGGCCCTATCTCCATTCATTCATTCATTCGATCAATCATTTATGAAATACCTACTACATGCAAAATACTGTGCTAGGCACTAGGGAGTGTGTGTGTGTGTGTGTGTGTGTGTGTGTGTGTGTTGGATTTGTGATTTCCCTTTGACTTCAGGCTTCCCATCTTCTGCTGTGCCTGATCTTTGAGAGAAGAGGAGTGATAGCCTTCATTTATTGCTGAACATTCTCATACTTGGTCATATCCTTCTCATCCCAGTGACTCTGAACTCCTGCAGATCATCACCTAAACCTCACTGCACCCTGCCCCATGACTCCTCATTCCCATTCCCTTCAATTCTCCTCCCCTCCTAAGGTTCCTCCTAAATCCACCCAGCCCTTCCACTGTGTCCTCTGGAGTGCCTGTTCCATAAGCAACAAATGTTTCCTTCATCTTAAATTGTTTCCTCTCCCCCTCTGGCTCTTACTGAAGTATGGTTTCTTCTTGGTGGTAGCTTCTCTGGTCATCCTTTCTACTACTATGAGTGTACCTTCATTCGTCCTCCTGAGCTCAGTGGTTGAGTTGGGGAGGCGGAATAATTCTTGCTTCCCATCGCCACTTCCAGGTTCTTCTCCTTCCTCCATCGTTCAGTAATATCTTTTCCTTTGAGTTGCACAGTATTTATATCTACCTCTCAATCAAAACCCCGGTAGCTGTTGTCTATAGACCCTTTCCTCAACTAATTTGATACCTAGTCCACAGTTTCTCTCTCCTCCCCAATTCCTGACCTCATACTACAGGACTTCAATGTGTATCCATTCTCCCTTAAATACCATACCACTCGGTTCTTCAACCTACTCATTTCTCATGGACTACTCCTCCATTCCACTTCAGTTACATACAAAGATGGCCATAGCTTGGATCTTGCCATCACCCACATATGTATCACTTCTATGTTCAAGAATTTCAAAGTCCCCTTATCTGACCATAGTCTATTGTCTTTTCACTTCTCCTTCTGCCTTTCCTTACAAAATCCTATTCCACTTTTACACCATGACCTCTAAAACCTTGATCCCTCAATTTTCTGCCAGGCCATCTCTCCTGCGCTACTGACTCTTCTTTTCATCCTATCTTGACCCCTTGGTGAATCAATTCAACTCTACGCTGTTCTCATCTCTTGAATTCCCTACCCCCTTATCATATCACTCATTTTGCCCAGCTGAGCTTTAGTCCTGAATCATTCTCATCATTTGTCACCTCTTTTACATATGTGCTGCTGAATGAAGGCAGAGGATATCATACAACTATTCTGACTGGATTCACAACAAATTTATGTTATACAACCTCAACTGGACCTTCACTGCTGCTAGGCAATCTTTCTGTACCTCCCTTATCAACTCACTATCCCAAAATCTTTTCAACCCTCTTCAAATCCAGTATGGCTCCCCTATAGTGGGTTGGGAGGTGGTGGCTCCCCCTCCCTCCACCTTCTCAGTTGATAACTGTGCCTCGTATTTTACAGAAAAAAGAAATTGAGGTCATTCACCACGAACTCACTCTTCTTTCCTTTCTCTCATCTCCTATCACTCAGGTGCCTTCTGTTGCCTTCTCCTCCTTTACCCCATCTCACATGATGAAGTGTCCTTACTCCTTACCAAGGCTAGCTTCTCTGCTTGTTCAAATGATTCTATTCCGTCCTGTCTCCTCCAACAGATTGCCCCTTCTATCATCCCCACTCTTTCACTTATTTTCAATCTCCCCCTGTCTACTTACTGGCTCTTTTCCTACTGCCTACAAACATGCCCATATCTTCCCAATTCTGAAAAAAAACACCTCATTTGATTCTTACACCCCCACTAGACACCATCCTATATCTCTTATGTATTTTTGTAGTTAAACTCTTCAGAAAGGCATCTACGATGAGTGCATCCACTTTCTCTCCTCTCACTTTCTTCTTAACCCCTTACAATCTGTCTCCCAGCCTTATCATTCCACTGACATTGCTCTTTCCAAAGTTACTAATGATCTCTTACTGGCCAAATCCAAAGCCTCTTCTCGATCCTATTCTCCTCGATCTCTGTGCAGCCTTTGACCCACTCTCTCCTCCTTGACATTCTCTTCTCCACTCTCTCTCCTGGTTCTTCTCCTTCCTATCTGACCAATCCTTCTTGGTTTTCTTTCCTGGATCCTCTTCCAGATCACAAACTCTAACCACAGGGTGTCCCTCAGGGTTCTATCCTGGGCCATCTTCCCTTCTCCCTCTATCTTTCTTCACTTAGGGATCTTACCAGCTCCCATGATTTTAATGACCATTTCTATGCCAACGATTCCAAAATCTAGCTATGCTGCTCCAAACTCTGCTGACATCTAAATTCTCATCTCCATATGCCTTTTATGTCCAAAAGAGAACCCATTATCTTTCCCCTTAAACCTTCCCTGACTCCTGTCTTCCCTGTAACTAGAGAGGGCAACACCATTTTTCCAATCCCTCAGGCTCACAACCTAGGAGTCATCCTGGATTCATCACTATCTCTCACCCTTCCCTCTCCCCCACCCCCATATCTGTTGTCAATCCAATCTGTTGTCAATTTCTCTTCTCCACCATGTCATATACATCCTTTTCTCTCCTCTGACACTGCCACACCTCTAGTGCAGGTTCTCATCCCCTCACACTTAGACTGTCACGATAACCTGCTGGTGGATCTGCCTGCCTCAAGTCTCTCCCCACTCCAATCTATCCTTTATTCAGCTACCAAAGGGATTTTCCTAAAGTGCAGGTCTGATTATGTCACTCCCTCCAACCCCAACTCAGTAAACTGCAGGGGTTCCATATCCCTATTTGATCAATCAAATACAAAATGTTCTGTTTGACATTCAAAGTCTTTCATAGCCTAGCTCCCTCCTACATTTCTAGTCTTCTTACATCTTACTACCCTAAATGTGCTCTTCTCTCCAATGACATTGGCCTCCTGGCTTTTCTGTGAATAAGACACCCCATTTCTCTACTCTTAGAATTTTCTCTGGCTGTACCCATGCCTGGAGTACTCTCGCTTCTCTGCTCCAACTACTCCCTGACTTCCTTTAAGTCCCAACTAAAATCTCACTTCCTACAAGAAGTCTTCCCCAACTTCTCTTAATTCCAGTGCTTTCTCTTGATGAATTATTCCCTCTTTATTGTGTAAATAGCTTGCTTTGCATATATTTATTTTCTGCATGCCTCTCCTTGAGGGTAGGAACTTGTCTTTTGTCTCTTTTTGTATTCCGTGTGCTTAGTACAGTGTAGCACATAATAGATGGTTTTTTTTGGGGGGAGGGGTAATTCAGTAGGGTTAAGTGACTTACCCAGGGTCACATAGGTAGTAAATATCAAGTGTCTGGATTTGAACTTGGGTCCTCCTGCCTCCAAGCCCAGTGCTCTAAATACTGCACCACCTAGCTGCCCCATAATATATGCTTAATATTGATTGATTGGTATAGGGAATGAAAATAATCTCTTTAACAATAAAAATTTGCACATGTTCTGCAAATAACAGCTTTCATAAGTTGTCTGAAGCCCTAAGAGGCCCAGGGTCACATGGTGAACTTGTGTCAGAGGCAGCATTAGACTATAATTCCATGATGCATTCTAGACTATGATTTCAAAATTCCTTGATGCTGTTGAGAAAGCCAAAATAAAAAGGAAGCTTCCCTTGTCCTCAAGGAGCTTATATTCTGTTGAGGGCTGGATGGAGAGAAGAGAAAACAGGATATAATAAATCAGGGCACTAGTAAGATGGGAAATCAGGAAAGACTTTTATAGGTGACCCTGGATCTGAGTCTTTGAAGAGGTGATGAGGGAAAGAGGTGGCGATGTTTGCTTGACAAATGCTTCTGGACATGGGCTCTGCTGAGTGAAAACACAGATGTCAGGGTAACAGGGTAAATCCAGGGGATACAATTGAAAATAATAGCAATGATAACTCATGTTTTGTGAGGAGGGCATTGCTTTGGAATGTAAGACAAAGTTTCGTAGCTCCTTCCTCCCTTCTCCCTTTTTCCTCCCTCCTTCCCCTCATCCTCTCTTTCATCCTCCTCTCCTCTTTCCATCTCCCCTTTCTCTACCCTCATCTTCCCCTTTCTACCTTTTTCCTCCCCTCTTCTCTCCTCTTCCCTTCTTACTCTCCTCTCCCCTCAGTACTCTAAAGAGCATATTTGGAGCCAGGTGCCAGAGACATGGTGAGAAGTAAAAGGAACGATCCTGCTACAAACCAGATATCAACTGGGTCTGAGGGTTTCCCATTGAGGGTCAAGCATTGAGCCGGCACAGTCAAGTCTGTTTTTTTGACGGAAGACTGACTCTGCTATCCCTTCCATTGGAGTTCTCACAAGTTACTTGATATTTGGTTTGAGTACATTCCTTTTTGGCTCCCATCGTGCCTCTGGAAGCTAGCACTGGCACCATGCAGATCATTCCGGACATCACACTGCATTGGAGTGGAAAGGCAGACCCAGCACCCTTTCAACCAAGTTTCTGCAGCTGCAACCAGATTGCTACCTTCTTTTTAGGAAATAGAGCATTCCCTAGCTCAGGTTTGCACAACCTATGGCCTGTCAGAGTATTTTGGGTGGCTCTTGAAAAATGTAGAAGAAAACATCCTCTACATTTTTGAGGACTACCTGAAATCTTTGGGCCTGGCCTAGATCCTTCCCTATCCTCATATTATTCCATTAGATTCCCTCAACACTCCTGCAATGGAAGTAGAGGAAAAATTTCAAAGGCAACTGAGCAGACACCTAAGGGCTTGCTATAGGTCATATAATGTCTTTTTGGTAGAACCAGAACTAGAGATTCAGTGGTTGCTGCAGAAAGAGCCCTGAATTTGGAATCCAAGGATTTGGGTTTGAATCCTAGCTGTGCTCTTTTTTTCCCTGCAGCATCTTGAGTATGATCACTTAAGTCCTCTGGGACTAAGCTTCATCTGGAGTCAGAGCCAGGACAAGGATGAGGGAAAGGGGGAAACTGGGACTTTATTCTAGGATGTATAAATTTATATGAGCTCTTTATAGCTTTTTCAGTCCTTCAACAGCATAGAAATAACAGAGCTTAACACCTAGATGGGGAGATGTGTCCTGACAACTGGCAGATGGTAGCTCTCTCCTCTTCCTGTCTGGCCTGACCTTGCTCTCCCTTCACTTCCCACCTCCAGAGTAGGCACTTAACAGTGTGTCTCTCTGATGCTCATCCCCCATTCAGTGGAATGTTTGTGCTGCTTGGCTCAGGCACATTGCTGGTTATGGCTCTGATTGGACCTAATGATCTTGAAGGTCCCTTCTACCTTGAGTCTTATCATATTGGCTCCCAATTTCCACTCTTGTTCTGGTACACTTTCATCCCTGTTGGGTCAGTTGTCATTTGTTCTTCATTCTCAAAGAGGACCATGGCATCAGGAAAATGGTGCCATGACTTGGAAGTGAATTGGATTTAAGTGAGGGAGGGCTGTGCAAGGTCACCAACCTTACTTTCTCCTTGGGAGTCATTTGGGTCCAGTGGCCAGATATAGATTAGGACAATTGGAGATGGCCCAGGATGCAGTGGGAGACCTTGACCTTTTAAAGGGAAGGTCTTTCCTGGTTTTCATTTTGACAAAAGCAATGACCATTTAGTGGTTAAGACTAGGTAAGAAATGAGCCAAGGAATGGCCTCTTTTACCTAATAAAAAAAATCAATCCGGGAGGGGAAACATTAGGGTTTCTGACCAGAACAGAAACAATTGCTATTTACATTTACTCTGAGCTATCAGGGTCCAAGCAATGACCAGGTAGGGTTTGACCTACTCTTGGCCAATTTGGCCAGAGTGAATTGGGTTTGAGACATGGTCCTTAAGAAAGAAATCTAGCCTATAAACCCCAAGATATCTTGTGAGATTTCAGTGGTCAAAATTTACATTCCTTTGGGCAGAGCACCTGCAGATAAGGATATGATACCCCATATGGACACAGAGAGACCTCATGAGTCTCTTTCCTCTCAGACACCCATATTAGACTCATTTGACCGTTGGCATTACAACATTTTGTTATTTGTGACCCCCTCTCTTTGACCCATAGAGCAGGGCCATATAATGGGACTTTGTTTGAGAAGTCTACCTTCCTTCTTTTCTTCAAGGAAACAGACTTTTAGCATCAGTTCTCTGAAATAGAAAAATGGGTCTTGTGTGTCTGCTTGGTTCAACTCAATTCAATTCAACAGACACTTATTGAGTACCTATTACGTTCCAGGCTCTGAACTAAGTGCTGGGGATAAAAAGACAAAAAATGAAAAATAGTTCCTTCCCTTGAGATGATCTTCTATCAAGAGGAAACAACAAGGACAGAGAAAATTCAATGTAAAATACATAAAAAGAAATTGGGAGATCACTTGCAACTAGGGGGCTGGAAATCAGGATGGGCTTCCTATAGGAGATGCCTGAACTGAACTGAACTTGATTTCTCTAAGTTCGCTAAAAGCCAGGTTCTAGAAAGCAGGTGGCCCTGCCTTGGATAAGAGAAATGAGGAATGCTCCCAGTCATCTGGGCCTCTGGGAGAGGAGATCACCTGGAAAACCTTGCCCTGGACTGGAGATAGGGCGGGGGAGATTTGTTCCCAGGAGTCTGCCCTTATGTTCCTCTGGGATACACTGGTCCAAGGGAGGAAGAGCCCTGGACTCAGAGGCATGAGATATAGGTTCAAGTAACAATAAATAGCCTTCTTTAATTGACTGAATCATCTTTCTTCTCAACCTCAGTTGACTCATTTGGAAAATGGGCAGAATACATCTTGCCTTTCTTTCTTCATAGGAATGTTGTGAGGAATAAATGAGAAACTCTTAAAAAGGAAAAAAGAGGTTATCACTGAAAGATCTCTGAACCAGGCATTCAGAGACCAGGGTTGCAGTTTCAACTCTACCACTCATGGACTCCATGACCTTAAGTTTCTTCTTCTCTCTGGACCTCAGTTTCTTTGTCTTTAATGTGAAAGGGATGGATGGACTCCTCCCAGCTGTTTTAAGATTTTATTTGATAGGTCCCAAAGTCATTTTTTTGGTCCTTATTCCTTGTTATACATCATCTCCCCCATCCTTCCAAAAGAATGAAGGAGGAATAGTCCCATTACTCTCAGCCATAGGCACCATATTTTAAAAATCCAGAGGAGGGTGATTAGGATGACAGGAGAATGGAAACCAGCCCATTCGAGGAACTGGTGAAGGAATGGGAGACACTGAGCTTGGAAAAGAATTCAGGACTCATAAAATTTCAGAGTCAAAAAGGACCATAGAAGTTGCCTGGGTCAACTGACATGTGAACCAAAATCCCCCCAGTGGCACAACAAAGGCTCATGTAGCCTCTGGTTGAGGACCTCCCCTGAGGGAAAGCCCACAACCTCCCAAGGCACCTGAGGGCAGGTTAGACAGCTTTTGATGTTAGAAGGATTTCCTTATAGTAAACCTATTTGAGAGGGCAGCTAGGTGGCACCATAGTGCACAGAGCACTGGCCCTGAAGTCAGGAGAATCTGGGTTCAAATCCAACCTCAGACACATATTAACTGTGTGACCCTGGGCAAGTAACTTAACCCTGTTTACCTCAGTTTTCTCATCTGTAAAATGAGCTGGAGAGGGAAATGGCCAATCACTGCACTATCTTTGTCAAGAAAACCCCAAATGGGGTCATGGAGAGTCAGAAGTGACTAATCAACTAAATGACTATATTTTAATTTTATTTGCCTCTCTCATCATTGCCCCTAGCTCTACCTTCTGAGGACTAGCCAATATCTCCAATTCCTCTTTGACACAATGGCTTTTCAAATACTTAAAGACTATTATGTTTCTCCTTCTGACCATCCTCAGTTTCTTCAGCCAGTCTATTTGAAACTTACTGGGGCCCATTCATCATTCTGTTTGCCCTCCTCTGGATAATTTCCAGCTTATCAATGTCTTTCTCAAAATGTGGTCCCCAGAACTGAAGATGATACTTCAGATGTGTTCCATTCAGGTCAGGGTAAGGTGGGTTTCTCAACTCAGAGCTTAGGGCAGTGTCAGACATGGGGTAAGTACTTAAAATGCTTGGTGACTGATTGACATTAACTTTTCTAAAATTTATGTGCTAGGCACTATGCTAAGCACTGAGGAAACAAATAAGAAAAAGATAGTTCCTGCCTTCAAGGAGCTTACAATTTAGTGGGGGAATACAATGCACAAAAAGGGGTAGGGGCAAGTGGGAGAAAACCTAGAGGTCTGATGTTCCATGAAATCAAAGCCAAGCTGAGCTGCTGGTGGAAAATGAAGAGTGACCTGGAAAATTCATATCCCAGCCCTCTCTAAAGGAAGGCCTTGGGAGGTGTTGAGCGCTCCACCCTCTAGTTCTTAAACTCATGCTTTGACCATGTCTAAAAATGTTTCATGTTGAATTTGTCATCTCATCATTGGTCCCCTGGAATTGTGGTTGCTCATTTCAATGATCAGAGTTCTTACATCTTTCAGAATTGTTTGACATGAGCTTTCTTGAGATCATGCGATCATGTATCTAGAGCTGGACTGGGACCTTGACAAGCATCTAGTCTAATCCCTTCATTTTACAAATGAGGTAGTTGAGGCCCACGAAGCCTGTCACCTGCCTGAAGCCTCATAGGCAGTAAGCATCAGGGGTGGTATTTGAATTGACATCCTCTTTCTCCAGAGTCAGAGCTGTTTCCACTGAACCTCACTGCCATTTGGCTGCCTTACTAATCACAACATGGGCTCATTTTGAGAATTTAGTTCACTAAAACCCCTAGATGTTCAGATGAATTTCTATTTAGCTATGTCACCTCCATTTTATTCTTATGAAGTTGACTTTTTGAAACCTGGTGTAGAATTTATATTTATCCCTATTCATTTTCATTTAAAATTTGGCCCCACGTTCAAAGAGAAGACTTTTGGGAGATACGATCCTTATTTTCTAAGATCTGAAGGGCTGTCATATGGAAAAGGGATTAGACTTGCCCTGTTTAGTTCCAAAGGGCAAAGCAATTTGTGTGTGTGTGTGTGTGTGTGTGTGTGTGTGTGTATGTAGTTCCAGGGAGGCATATTTCTATTCAATATAACAAAGAACTTTCAAAGACTCAGAGATCTCCAGCAATAAAACAAATGAGCTACCTTGGGAAGAAGTGAATGCTGTCACTGTACGTCTTTAAGCTGAGACCAGATGGCTTCTTTGGGAGTATATAAAGTGAAAGATTCCTCCTCCTAGCAGTGAGGAAGGAAACTTGAGGAGAGATAGGGGCAACATATGTCAGACAGGTCTGACTTTGCCACGACCTAAGTGGAGGCACCCCAGGACTTTGTGCCTGGAAATAGGAGTGTGTTAATTGCTGCACTCCCTGATCACCAGCTCTGCTCCCAGCCTGGTCCCCACTGGTATCATTCAGGGAAAAAGCCCTCGTGGAGACACAGCCCAACCACTGCCCCTTGAGGGGCTGCTGATCCTGCCTCTTCAGCATCCACAGCTCCCAAAGATCCTGAAAAGAAAAAATCTCCAGCATCAAAGTTCCTGGCATTGTCACATGGCCTGGTGTCAGAAATGGATATCGTTTTATCAGTGGAAATGACTCTAAAGCAGACGCATCACCATTTGCTTTGCTCTTATGCCCTAAGGGCCACGAGGCCTTTTTATTGAATTTGAAGCTGAAATCTCTTATGTGTTATGTTGCCCATTAGGGTTCAAGCTCCTCAGGAGAAGGGACTGTCTCGCTTCAATATTAGTATCCCCAGCTCTTAGCACATAGCTTTGTACATAGGAGCCACAATTTTTTTATTCATTCATTGATGAAGGGATTGAACTCAATGCCCCCAGAATTCTTTTCTACTTTGAGAGTGTATGATTTTAATCCACCTGTGAATGGCATCACCACCCACCCTTCTGCGGCCCTCCCTTGGCCATCAAATGCATTCCAAGCCTTGTCCAACTTGTGGATTATCTGTGTTGGCTTAAAAACAAGTAGCCAAGCTAAAGGTGAACTTCTCATATCCCCCAGAAAGTGTCCAGCCTTCTCTTTCTGCCAGCAGTCCATATGAGCTCAAGAAATGCAAACAAATGCCATCAGCTTTAGTCAAACCCAGTGAGGAAGGATAGTCTGATGCCAAAGTATCATGGAGGGCACCATGAAGCTGAATAGTAATGCTCAGGGGATTATCCAGGATTTTGGATTATCTGTATCTTAACATGACACAATTTCGTGGGCAATTGAGAATTTATACTTCAGTATGGCAAGGTGAGTATATATGTGTATATATACATGTGTATCATTATAAATATCTATATATGTGTACATATATGTATGTTATGTACATGTATATGTGTATGTGTGCACATGTATATATACACACACACACACACAAATATTCACGCTTAAATGTGAGGAGAGGAAAATATGTCAAGGGACCCATTGATGTTACTCAAGGATGGGCTGATAAATATAAAACTATCAGCTCTATGAACAAAAAAAAATATGCATGATACATTTTAAAATTTAATCTGCATTCATAAAATTTTCTCCACCACTTTATTAATTATTTTAATTAATTATTCAAATTTATTAAACAAATAAAATAATTGCTAATTAATTATTCATTAGTCTAGATGATCAACAAAATAAACCAAGCCCTGATTTGTAGCAATTTCTGATTTCTAAGATATAAAATGCTCACATTGAACATTTAATAATCATAGTAGGAGGTAGCTTGTACACAATGCTGGCGTACTCCTTCAGATGCTGGAGAGTACATTCATGCCTTTTCATCTGGGGGATTCTCATTGCAGAATCTCAGAATCTGGAGCTAGAAGACACCTCAGTGGCCATGTAGCCCAACTCATATCTGAAATTATGGTTACAATATGATAACCTGCCTAACAAGTTATCATTGAACCTCTACTCAGAGACCTCTCATGAGAAGGAACCTACTGCCTTTCATGGAAGCACTTTTGGATAATTCTTATTCTTTGGGGTTTCCCCTGATATCAAGCCCTGATTTGTCTCTTTGGAACTTCTGCTCATTGCTCCTGGTTCTCCTCTCTGGGGTCAAAGAGAACAAGTCTGATCCCTGTTCTATATGGCTGGTTTTCTTACATATGATGATAACTGTCATGTTTCTTACACTGTCTTAACTTATTCAGGCTTTCAGATGATTAATTGTTCAGCTCTTTCAAATTATCCTCATATGACATGGACCCAAGGATCATCGCCATCCCTGCTGCTTTCTCTGGATGTTGTGCTGTCCAGTTTATCAATGTCCTTTTAAAATTGTGGCACTGAGAGCAATACTTCATATGTGGAGTACCTGACCAGGGACAAGTACAGAAAGATCATCCCATAAATTCTCTACCAAGTGCACTGTGGGCATTCCTCTAGGTCTGTTAATATCCAGTGAGTCCAGCATCCAGTAGGGACAGCTAGATGATATAGTGAGTAGAATTCTGGAGTCAGCAAGATTCCTCTTTATGAGTTCAAATCTGGCCTTAGATGCTTACTTGCTGTATGACCTTAGACAAGTCACTTAACCTTATTTGCTTCAATTTTTCATCTGAAAAATGAGCTGGAGAAGAAAATGGCAAACCACTCAAACATCTTTGTTAAGAAAACTCTAAATGGGGTCATGAAGAGTTGGAAACTGAAATGATCATCAGGGTCCATGTTCTACACTATGGGCTTCTGCTATCTTCACCTTCACAGAGTGCCTAACCTAAAGCCTTTTCCTAGGATTTTTTTCCTGGAGGCAGTCTTTTAGGTATTTTTTTTCATGCAAGTCTTCACTGTTAATTTTGATTCGTTCTTTAAATCTCCACCATATATTTCTTCAATCCCCTTGGAAGTCATGGGCAGTCTTGGTTCTTCAGAGACTGTAAGGATGCCTGGCTGAAGGCAACATATCCCTCAGAGAATACTGATGCTAAAAAGAAGGGTTTTTGTGAGAGCAAAGACTGTCTTTCATTTTCATTTTTGTATCCCCAAACAACACTTAGCACAGTGCCTACCACGTTGTGGGCACTTAATAGGTGTTTATTGACTGGCTGTCAGGAAGCGAGCTGGTATCATTGAAGGTGAGGCACAATTTCCCAAATGCGATGCAGTTCCCTCCTCTGATTATTCAGATTACTGTCCATCTGCAGGGGTTGTCCAAGACATATGTGTCAATGGACTGCTTCAGCGCTCTGCCCATGGAGCTGTAACAAGTAATTTTTGTGCCTAGGGCAAGGATCATCAAAGGTGAACCCAAATCAACTTTTTAAGACATTCAGCTGAGGGGAGATCCTGGGAAGCTGTGAGGCTGCTGTTGCAGAAGCCTCAGCATAGGGTAGAATGGCAGGCAGGAATTCATCTGGGATGCAGTACCTCCTTGGGGGAGGAAACTAATTGGTAGTTCTTTCTTTTAACTAATTATTATTTTTAGATGCTTTAAAAAAATTTAACAGAAATCTATTTTCTCTTCCTATTACTCTCCATTTCATTCAAAAAAAGAGAAAAGAAAAACAAATTTCTTGTAACAAAACGAAGTAAAGCAAAACAAATTACCTTATTGACTGTGTTATATATATATATACACACACGTATGTATATACACATACCGCACATACATATACATATATATGAATATATATTCAATCAATAAACATTTATTAAGTGCCTGAAATGTGCCAGGCACTATGATAAGCTCTGGGGGTACAGAAAAAGGCAACCAACTTGAAACTGAATGGATCTATCCATCATATATATATGTATAAATATATATTACACACACAAATATATGTTACATATTATACATACATATACAAATATATAGCATACACACAATATATCAATATACACACACAATACATACTATATATAATACATGTGTATATGCATATGCATGCGCACCCACACAAGACATACACATTTGGGTTCATGCATACATGAATGTACATTAACATTTGTGTATATTTGAATTTATATCTATCATTGATATGTATGTGTGTATATATGTGCATATGCATGCATGCATACATATATACATACATATGCCTATTACCTCTCTCTCTATCAGGAGGTAGAGCACACATTTCATCATCAGTCTTTTGGAATTATGTATTGTCATTGTACTGCTCTTAGTTCTTATAGCTTTCAAAATTGCTTGTGTTTTCAGCATTGTTATATAAATTATTCTCCTGATGCTCAGTAAGCATCATTAGTATGCAAAAGTCTTCAAAATTGTTATTTTTTATGACATTGATGTTATAGTATAAATTGTTCTGATTCTGTTCACTTTGCTCTGCATCAGTTCATATAAATCTTTTTTGTCTCTCTGAAATCATACATTTCTCCACTTATTATAGCACAATAGTATTCCATCACATCCATATAGCAATAATTTATTCAGCCCTTACTCAGTTGACTAATCATGTCCTTTGATCCAGGTCTATACCCAAAGAGGTCAAAGAAATAGTAAAAGGTGTTATATATACAAAAATCTTTATAATGGTTTTTTGTGGCAGCAAAAATTGTTAACTAATTATTCTTAATAGCCACTAATGAGGCATTGAGCTCAGTTGTTTCTATATTTCTGAAGGATTGTAAAAGCTTTCAGCACTCTCTGAATTTTAGCATATTTAGAGCAAGGCTCTAATCCCCTCACTTCAGTGACATTGCCGGTCACCCATCTGATGTCATGTCATACTGAGGATAATAGGCATTCTTCATCCACTTGATCTTTTCTGTATGGATTATTAGGCCAATTTTTTGAATGGTTATATATTTTGAAAATGAGATCCTCTGGTATTTTCTGATTTGATGCAATCAGGAAAATATCATTCACAAATATGAGCATTTGGAGGACCTTGCCATCTACAGGTAAAAAACATTGATTAAATGCTATACCTTGCACTGTGCTAAGCATTGGGGAGAAGGCAAAAGTAGTTCCTGCACTTAAGAGCTCTAGAATTAGAATTCTAATGGGGAGACAATGAGAAAATAACCAGGTACATCACAGATACATGCTGAATAGATAGAACATAATAACTGCTGGAAGACTTGAGAAAGGTCTCCTGCAGAAAGTGAGATTGAAGCTGAGTCTTGAGGGAAGTTAGGGAAACTCAGACACAGAGGTGAGTGAGGAGAGCATTCTAGTTGTGGGGAACAGTCAATGGAGATGGGAGATGGAATACCCCATCAAAAAGCATAAAGGAGGCCAGTATCTCTGGAATGTAGAATTCATAGAGAGGAGTCAAGTGGGAGAAGATTGGAAAGGTTGTGAAGGGCTTGAAATCTGATTCTACAGGTGACAGAGAGTCACTGGAGGTTTTTGAGTAGGGGGGGCCCACTATCTCAAGAAGGCCCAAATTCCTCTTCCCTTCACTCCCTATGCCCGGCCATCCTCTCAAGAGCCTCCCCAACTACCTTTCTTCACACACTGGAGATCACATCCTAGGCCCGAGAGGTTTGAACCCTTTCATCCATGGAGCTTCTGCTCTGTGACCTCTCAGTGTTGACTGGTGACTATTTCTCCTGGTCCACAATTTCAAGATGGTTCCAGATATGCTTTGCTTCCTACTCCCTATCTATCCTCTTGACGGCCTCACCAACCACCTTGATGTTGCAAGCATATTGTCCTCCCTCCAACTTCCTCCAGTCCTGAAATCATGAGCAAATTAATGTTGCCATTTCCTCTGGAAGTGGTGTCAAATTATTCTCTAACGTTCCATTCACCATCCCCAACCAAAGACACCCTGGCCACCACTTTCCTATATGTGTTATCTTCCCCTATTTGAATGTAAGCTTATTGAGATCAGGGACCCTCTTGGCTTTTGTATTTGTATCCTTAGTGCTTAACTCTGTGTTTGGAAAGTATTAATAAATGCTTTCCATTCACTCATTAATTCATTCAAGATCTCTGAAGGATAGCCTCTTAGGAGCAAAATGTTTATACAGAGGTTAAAACAACTCTGAAGTTGTACTCTTACCTAACAAGTTGATAAAGACGACAGAAGAAAATGACAAATGTTGGAGGGTCTGCAGGAAAATAGGCACAATGAGTTCAGTCATTCTGAAAAGCAATTTGGAACTATGTGCTGTATATTGTTTGACTAAACTATATCACTACTAGGCCTATATAGCAAAGGAGAAAAGGATGCATGTGTACATGCATAATGCCATCGTGGTCCCAAACGAAGAGGGTACCTGCCTATTGGGGAATGATTGAACTGTGGTATAGGAATAAAATGGAATATTATTGTGCCACAAGAAATGATGCAATGGACAGCTTCAGAGGAAACTGAGAAGACCTTTATTAACTGATGCAGAATAAAATTAGCAGAACTGGGTGAAAAATTTATATAATAGTACAGCTTTATAGAGGAAAAACAACTTTAAATGACTTTAGAACTTTGATTAATGTAATCAGAGACTGAGTTAGAGATTGAGTTAAGGCTCAGTTTGGGTCTTGCACACAGTAGGGCAACTAAGGGAATTTGGTGAATTGATTTAAAAAATTTTCCTGTTTGAAAAGTGCACTGGCCATGTTGGGACCTCTTTCCTTGCCCTTGGAAGCAGCAGTCCCTTCATTCTTTGAGCTAACTCTATGTGCATGGAGGGACTCTATCATTCATTCTGATGCTGGTCTTTTAGAGTGGTCCTAGGGCTGAAGCTGGCTTTGGTCAGAGTAAAGGATGACTCCTGCCCTTCCCTTCCGTCTCCTGCCAGGGAGGTGATGGACTTAAAATCCAGAATGAGATACATTTTTGACATGGTTAATATAGGCATTTGTTTTGCTAGACTATGCATATTTGTTTTGAGGATTTAAAAAATTGTTTTATTGGGAAGGAAGTGGGAGGGGAGAGAGAATATATTTTTTAAAAGACAGAGGCAAAACACTTTTGGTAAACAAAAGTCTCCCCTGTTTCATGCCTCACTTCATATTGATGTTCAGAACATCGTTGACTGAATTTCTTGCATATAGATACATTCATAGAAAAAAACTTAGAGCCTGGAGGTCTGTGAAAGTCACTTAGTCCAGTTCCTCTTCATCTACAAATGGCAAATGGGGGCTCCAAAAGAGGAAGGGGCTTGTCTGATGTCACATAATAAGTTCATTGCTGAGCCTAGGTCTCTTGACTTACAGTCCAGGCTTATTCCCAATGCACCTGACAAGAACAATATAGGTGACATAGACAAATTCCAAGTCACCCACCCCCCCACACCCACACATGTGTGCATGTATGTGTATATGTGTACACATGCATATAGACATAAATATTCTTTCTTTTTTCCTGAAGGGACATCAAAAACAATAAGAAAGGATTCTATTTTGAAACATCTGAAATTCACATTCATTTTTTTTCTCCTTGGCTGCCTGTTGCCCATAGGGGAAGTAGAGGCAGGGAAAAGGAGGGCAGTCTGGAGAAATGGGGCCTCAGGTCTAGGCGCCTGACTGGGGAGATGCGTGTGATTGCAGGTGAGTTGGGATTGGGAGGTGCATTATTAAGTACTTTCTCCACATTTATCTAAAATTCAGCCAGATCTTTGAGATGAAACAGGATGTTCCCAGTGGGTCTCACTGGGATTCCAGGGAGCTAGCAGGTCTGGCCGAATAAAGTGGGAACTTGTCAGGACCGGGGTTGTCCTGATCAAGCCTGGTCCAGCCCAGCCCATTGCTTCTGGGAGAAGGGCCATTTCTCTGGAGGTCAGGCCTCATTCTGGGCTAGGGCTGGGGCTCAGTATGGGTCTTGCACATGAGAAAATAGTTAACAAACATTTGTTGAATTGAATTGAAAATTTTTCCCACTTTAGAAGTACTCTGACCAAGCTGGGGCCTCCTTTCTTGCTCTGGAGAGCATCAGTCCCTTTACACATAGAGTTAACTCTGCGCCCATAGAGATGTTTTACTGTTCTGCCGTTGGTTTGTTGGAGTAGTCCTGGGGCTGAGGTCAGCTTTGCTCAGTTTGTGATATTTTCAAAGCTTCTGAGCTTAGAAGGCCTCCCCCTCCCCATTCCCCCCTTATAAGTCTCCAGGCTAAGGCAGAGAGGTGAAGGCTGTGAATGGGGGTACGGGTAAATACCTCTCCTCCATTGTCTGAAGCTCGGAAAGCTGCTTCCCTGCTCTGTAAAGCTGCGGGGATAGACGTCGGGCCTATTGTGTGGCCAGAGACTTGTTTGCTGCTGTGGAGATAACCAGGGCTGCAGGCAGGAGGGGGTCTGATAACTTCTTCCTTGACTTTGTGGGCACTCTTCTTCCCTCCCTGCCTCCTCCCATCATGGATGGGGGATGGAGCAGGGAAGGAAGATGCATTTGTGGATACTATGACCTATGTCAGAGCCAGGTCCAGATAAAGAGAGGGAGGGAGCTAGGCAGGCATCAGAAGAGCGACAGAGAGACCGATAGAAGTATAGGCAAGCAGAAATAGCTGGAGAGAAGGAATGGAGGGGAAGGGAGAAAATGTAGGGGTCCTGAAGTGTGGGTGGGTGGGGTGGGGAGGCAGAGACAGAGAGAAGTAGATCAGTTAGGAGAGGGAGACACAAATAGATGGAATAAGGAGTGAAAGAACTCAGATGATGGGAGAAAGATGGGCAGAAGGAGAATAAAACACTCAGAGGAATATAAGGGGATTAAAGGAGGGGGAAAAGGGAGGGGATGGAGGAATAAATGAAACATGATTACACCACCTGGGGATCAGTCCAAGCCTTTCCCGCCCCAGTCTCCCTCTTTCCCCACTTCTACCTTGCTCAGGGTGAGAGGAGGGGGGTATTGTGGTCTCTGGGGGAGACAGGACAAATTGTGTTACTCTTCCTGGCTGGGAAAGCTGTTGGACAGCTCCAGGTGGGAGCAGGAGGGAAAGGTCTGACCCCTTCCTCACAAGGACATTTATTTTCCTTTGATCTTAGCTTGCCTTTGGGCTAGAGGCAAAATACCAAAATTAGAGAAGGGAGGGGCAAGAAAAATGGAGCTGTGATTCCATGTGTGAGCTCACCAGCAAAATATATGCATTTGTGTGCACATATATGTATATTGTAAATGCTTGCATATGTTTGCCTGTGTGTCTACATGAACATACATACATTTACAAATATACATCATGTATGTAGGTGTATAAATAGTTGAGAATGCTGCATTTACCCAGGGACTGGTAGCTCTATTAAAAGGGTAGGCTGGAAGACATTACAGACCTTCCTCATCTATGCCAGGATCCTAGGTAGTCATTGTAGAGAATCCTTGCTTTGGTGGGGGTGGGGTGGGGTCCCTGCCCTACCCTTATGGCCATCAGAAGTGGAAGAAACCTTAAGAGCCATAGAATAAGTAAAGCCCTCTCATTTTAATACAGGAAAACTGAGGCCCAAATAGAAGGCTTGATTTGCTTGAGGTCATATAGTGAGAACTTATTAGAACTTATGTCACCTGGCTCCCCAGGCCAGGGACCCGTCTCTGTTCCAGGTCTTGGAGCTTGTCTATGTCTGGGCCTTTGGCAGATAAATCCATGAAGGAATGAGATCCGAAGCTCTGCTGGTATTCTGGACTTGGACGGCCTCTTCTACAGGAGTTCCTGCCGCCTGGGGATTCTTTTTGCATAGAGAGCAAGTAAACTCATGAATGACCTGGCAACCTGACAAGAAATTCTATCCTCTGCAGGGGCTGATGGTCATCCCAATTCTGCTTGTTTGCATGTCTTCCTCTAGGACCTTCCCCTTCCCCTGTCCCCTTCCTTGGAATCTGGTACAGGGAAGTTGGGGGCTATCTTCTGGGTCCCTGGAGGAGGGGAAGTGATAACCTATGCTGAAAATTGGCCCCTGCCAATAATTGTCTAGGCTCTAGCATGAGATTGTAACACTTTCCTTGATATCCCTCACTCACAATATGGCACATATAGGGGAAGACACCTATTTTAATTGAACTGAGTAAGATGCATGACAAAGTATGGATTTGAACCCAGGCCCTATGACTCCACATTCATCCCTTGCAACACAAGGTCTCACATCAGAAAAGGACTTTCATAGGATCTTAGGCATAGAACTAAAAGCGACCCTAGGAGCCATTGAGTCCAAATCCTTCATTTTACAGATAAGTAAACTGAGGCTCTGGAAAGTTAGGTTACTCAGACAAGGTCACACAGATAGTAAGTCTCAGAGGTGGAATTTTTTGCCACCTTCCCTGCAACTTCCAATCAGGAGAGAACTTTCCTGGAGTCCTTTCTGTAAATGAAAAATGCTACAGGGATGGGGGTGAGGGTTGTTATTATTAACCAGTAAAGAGCATGGGTCAGCTCTGCCCAAGCCCGAGGCAAGCTCTTTTCTTTTTCTCCTCCTTCCTTGTGTTCTTTGAAAGAAAAAAAAAATTAATAGAAAATGTAAGTGAGCAATCTCCGGCATGAAGCTGCTTTCATTATTTGCGGCAGGGAAAGAGGGAGGCTTCCAGTGAAGCATGGATCCTGCTCCGAGCCTCAGGAAATAATTGAACAGCTCGGGAGGGAGCAGGAGCTATATTATCATTAGAATTTACATGATACATTAGCCAGAAGTGGCAACGTTAATCTTTCTAACCAAATCCCATTTACAAAATTAGCAGGATCCACTTGTTTTATTGGCTTTCTCTGCTTCCCTCCGGGGATCTCCACTCTCAACCCCCATGTTGGGCTGCTGCAGATCTGGGGCTGGGACAAAGGATTGGTCTGGAGGACTCTGGACCAAGGTCCAGTAAAAGAGGCCTGGGCTTTGCCAATGGTGTGGGTTGAAGGCCCCCAGAAAGGAAGGAATTTGCCCAATATCACACAGGCAATCAGCTGCCAATGCCTCACCCACCCCCAATGAAATGACTTCATGTGGCTTTTCTATTTCGGTATGAGAGGCTGTGTGGCATAATGAACCATCCCGGAAGACCTCGGTTCAAGTTTGACCTCTGATACATATTGATTCTGTGACTGTGGGTAAATCATGTAACCTTTCTAAGAATCCAGGGGCAGAGGAATTTTCCATAGTGCATTTCCCTCTACCAATGAAATTATAAGTTTGGTCTTAGCTCTTAATCTTGTACATTTTTTCCCCTGTAGACTTCAGGCTCTGCTCTTTCAGGGCAGAATTGTTTTCACTTTTGTCTTTGCATCACAGGGCCTGGCACATAGCTGATGCTTAATATATGCTTATTGGGGGCAGTTAGGTGGTGCAGTGGGTAGAGCACTGAGGCCTGGAGTCAGGAAGACCTGTCTTCAAATCCAGCCTCAGACACTTACTAAGTGTATGACTCTGGGTAAGTCACTTGACCCTGTTTGCCTCAGTTTTCTCATCTTTAAAATGAGCTAGAGAAGGAAATGGCAAACCACTCCAGTATCTTTGCCAAGAAAACCCCAACTAGTGTCATGAAGAGTTGGACATGGCTTAACCACAACAATATGTTTATTGATTGATCTATAGAAGAGCCAGGTTTGTAACGTGGGGAACCTATCCTCCTGCCTCACATATTATGACCCTTTGCTTCCTAGAACTATGCTTGGCACACAGGAACCTCTTAAATATGTGTTGAATGCTTAATCCCTTCAAGGATGAATTCAGGCTCCATCTTCTCCATGAAGTCTTTCCTTATCTTCTGAGTTATAGGTGCTTGCTCCCTCTGCCTCAAATGATCAACTGACATGTTGCATCATCCCCCTTCCTTCATCCAGACAATGCAAGCTCTTTGAGGACAAGCATTATTTTCCATTTTTTCTCCATGTCCCTAGATCTCAATACAGTTTATTTGCACATAGTAGGCACTTCACAAATGCTTCTTGGCTTGGATGATGGGCCTGTCACCTTCTCTGAGCAGGGTAGAGGACAACATACAATACAACATGATATATCTTATTATTGGAGGGGTGTCAATGCAGATGTGAGGATCCAGGTTCCCAAGTTCTTCATTGTGTCTGTACTTGTCCAGAAGAGGCATCCAGGAGGCTTGTTGCATGTGTAAGAGAAAGTTTAGGACAGGGATAAAGCACCAGACCTTATCTCATGTATATCCCACCTCAGATGCTTATTTGCTGTTATCTGTGCCGACAACTGAAATTCTCAGTCCCATTTTCCTCATTGATAAAATGGGAATAATTGTACTGGTGGTTGTGAGGATGAAATGAGAGAATATATCCAAATGTCTTTGCCAACTTTAAAGAGCTGTATAAATGCCATATCTTAGCATAAAGTCAAACAAATCAAGTCCATCCATTTCAACTTTGTTGAGCAGTTTGGAGCTTTGGGCATGCACAAAGTCAAGAAAGAAGTGGCCAATTGATAGGATTTTATCTCACTTGTGCATAGTTGTTTGCATGTTGGGTCTCTCATTAGACTGTGAGCTTCCTTGAGGGCTAGGACTGCCTTTTGCCTTTCTTTGTATTCCCATCATTTAGCACAGAGCCTGGCACACAGTAGGTGCTTAATAAATGCTTATTGCTTGACTGATTGCCTGACATCACATTTGAAGGCCAGTTTTCTTCCCTTTGGTCCTTCCTATGCCAGTGATAAGAGACCCCATCATAAAGGATTCTATTATTCTATGACATACAAGACCATCTCTACCCCCTTCCTTCTCATCTCTGAAAATGTAAAGCAGCAAAAAACACAGGACATTGTTCAAGAAAACAGGCAACCTAAGAGCTGTCACAGAGCAACTTGTGATTAATTACCAAATGAACTATCTGAAAACTGCTGCTCTAGGAGCTCAGGGGAGGGAGAAATCAAAGAATCCCATGGTCTCTGAGTTGAATGGGATGTCAGAGAGCATCTAGTACAATCCTTACCTGAGTTGGGATTTCCTTGTCAATAAAGTAGCTCCATTAGTATAGTAGGTAGCATGCTGGTCTTGAAGTCAGAAGTATCTGGGTTCAAATCCCATGCTAACTATTATTATTGTCCTTGACAAGTGATCACATAGTTTTTCATTCAAAGACTTTTAGTGATAGGAATCCATTCGCCAAGCCATCCCATTCCACTTTTGAGACAGTTATAAACTTTTTTAATCTAGTATTTTATTTTCCCCCATTGCCATGTAAAAACAATTTTTAATATTCATTTTTTAAAACTTTGAGTTCTAAATTCTCTCTCTCCTCCATCTCCCTCATTGAAAAGGCAAGTAATTTGATATTGATTATACATATGTAGTCATGCAAAACATATTTCCATATTAGCCACGTTGTGAAAGAAAACAGAATTCCTCAAAAAAACTCAAGCAAAATAAAGTGAAAAAAAGCATGCCTCAATCTGTATGCAGACACTATCAGTTCTTTCTTTGCGGATAGATAACATTTTTCATCATATGTCCTTCAGAGTTGTCTTGGGTCATTGTATAGCTGAGAATAGCTAAATCATTCATAGGCAATCATCTTACAATATTGCTATTACTTTATACACAATACACTTTGCATCAGCTCACGTAAGTCTTCCTAGGTTTTTCTGAAAGCATCCTGCTCCTCATTTCTTATAGAACGGTAGTATTCCATTGAAATCACATACCACATTCTTTTCAGCCATTCCTCATTTGATGGGCATCCTCTCAATTCCTAATTCTTTGCCAGGAGAAAAGAGCTGCTATAAGTATTTTTGTACATATAGGTCCTTTTTATTTTTGTTATTTTTATCTCTTTTTGGATATAGATCTAGTAGTGGTCTTTGGCTATAGTTCCAAATTGCTCAAAAAATGGTTCAATCAGTTCACAACTCCACCAATAGTGCATTAATGTCTCATTTTCCCCATATCCTCTCCAACATTTATCATTTTCATTTTCTGTTCTATTGGTCAATCTAATAGGTATGAGGTAATATCTCAGAATTGTTATAATTTGTTTTTCTCCAATCAATAGTGATTTAGAACATTTTTCATATGGCTATAGATAGTTTTGATTACTTCATCTGAAAACTGTATGTCTTTTGATCATGATCCCCATCATCAATGGGGAATGGCTCTTATTTTATTAAATTTGACTCAGTTCTCTACATGTTTGAGAAATGAGGTCTTTATCAGAGAAATTGGCTTCAAAATTTTTTTTTCCACAGTTACTATTGCTAACTGAATTTTCCTCCATTCTGTCCCCCCAATATTTATTCTATTCTGCCTCTTTTTTCCCTCTGTCCCTTCTCAAAAGTATTTTGCTTCTGAAGACCACCTCCCCCAGCATGCTCTCCTTTCTATTCCTCACCCCTTCTATTATCCCCTTCACCTCCTACTTTCCTGTAGGGTAAGATAGATTTTTATACCCATTTGAGTGTGTATGTTATTTCCTCTTTGGGCCAATTCCAAGGAGAGTAAGGTTCACTCACTCCCCGCTCATCCCCACCATGAACCCAATCTTCCCTTCCACTATAAAAACTTTTTCTTCCTTCTTTTATGTCAGATAATTTAGTCCATTCTACTTCTCCCTTTCCCTTTCTCCCAGTGCATTCCTGTCTCACCTGCTACTTTTATTTTTTTTAGTTATCTTCCCTTTATATTCAACTCACACCTGTGCTCTTTGTCTATATATACGCCTTCTAACTGCCCTAATAATGAGAACATTTTTAAGAGTTACAACTATCATCTTCCCATGCAGGAATGTAAACAGTTTAACTTTATTAAGTCTCTTATGATTTCCTTTTCCTGTTTACCTTTTTATGCTTCTCTTGAATCTTGTATTTGTACGTTAAATTTTCTATTCACCTCTCATTTTTTCATCAAGAATGTTTGAAAGTCTTCCATTTCATTGAATATTGATTTTCCTCCCTGGAGCATTATACTCAGTTTTGCTGGGTAGGTGCTGCTTGGTTGTAATCCTAGCTCCTTTCCTCTTTGGAATATCACATTCCAAGTCCTCTGATCCTTTATAGAAGCTGTTAAATCGTGCGCTATCTTGACTGTGGCTCCACGATACTTGAATTGCTTCTTTCTGGTAGCTTGTAATATTCTCTCCTTGACCTGAGAGCTTTGGAATTTGGCTATAATATTCCTGGGAGCTTTCATTTTGGGATCTCTTTCAAAAGGTGATTGGTGGATTCTTTCAATGATTATTTCACCCTTTGGTTCTAGAATATGAGAGTAGTTTTCCTTGATAATTTCTCAAAAGATGATGTCTAGCTCTTTTTTGGCTCATGACTTTCAGGTAGTCCAATAATTTTAAAATTATCTCTCCAAGGTCTATTTTTCAGATTACTTGTTTTTCCAATGAGATATTTCATATTGTCTTGTATGTTTCTATTCCTTTGGTTTTGTTTTATTGTTGCTTTATTTCTCATAAAGTCATTAGCTTCCATTTGCTCAATTCTAATTTTTAAGGCATTATTTTCTTCAGTGAGCTTTTGGACCTCCTTTTCCATTTGGCTAACTCTACTTTTTAAGGAGTTTCTTCCTTCAGTGAATTTTTGAGCCTATTTTCCCATTTGGCCTTGTCTGTTTTTTAAGGTGTTATTTAATCAGTACTGTTTTTGTTTCTTCTTTACCAAGCTCTTGACTGTTTTTTCATGAATTTCTTGCATCACTCTCATTTCTCTTCCTAATTTTTCCTCTACCTCTCTTACTTGATTTTCAAAATCTTTTTTTTAGTGCTTCCATGGCCTGAGACTAATTCATATTTCTCCTGGAGGCTTTGGATGTAGGAACTTTGACTCTGTTATTTTCTTCTGCGTATGTGTTTTGATCTTCCTTGTCACCATAGTAACTTTCTATGGTCAAAATTTTTTCTATTGTTCATTCACTTTCTCAGCATATTTCTTGACTTTTAAATCTTTGCTAAACTGGGACTCTGCTTCCAGGGTGGAGGGTACACTATCCAAAGCTTCAGGGGGTTTGTGTAGCTGTTTTCAGAGATACTTCTAAGGGCTTGTAAGTTTTCAGGTCTTTCAAAGTAGTACGATCTGAGGTCATGTGTGTTTACTATTCCCCTGTCCTATGCTCTGCTCTGTGAACAACCACTAGCACTCTTTTCTGCTCTGAAACTGTGACAAGAGTCCCTTTTGCACTGTAGCTGCAAGCTCTGATGTGCTAGTACCCTTCCTTGACATGGGACTGTTACTCAGGACTGTGACCTGGATCTGAGTATGGGCAAAGCATCCTGCCCCGAGTGCTAGCAAAGTGACCCGTGTGATCTCCTTCTGATCAATTGTTTGACCCCCTTGCCATCTATGGACTAAGAAGCAGCTGATGTCGCTGCTGATTCAGTGGCTCCCAAGGCTGCTCATGGTTTGCTGGACAGTGCTCCACTCTCACCCAGGTGCAACAGACATTTCCTGCTGATCTTCTAAGTTTTCTTTGGTTAGAAAATTATTTAACCCTATCCTTTTGTGGGTTCTGCCACTCCAGGAATTGTTTTATGGTATTATTTAAAGGTGTTTAGTGAAGACCTCAGGCAAGTCATTGCCATTTCTCTGTCATCTTGGTCCCGCCCTCTATAAACTTTTTAACAGGGTTCAAAAATCTTAATTAAAAGAGCTGAATGGTAATAATAATTATAGGTAACATTTAAATGGCATTTTAAGGTTTGTACCCTGGGAGGGATGTGTTCTGAGTGTCTTTATTTTACAATTGAGGAAACTGAGATGAAAAAGGAGTAAATATATGATGCCCACTATATGCTAGGACTTGTGAAGCATTTTAATTTTATTTGATCCTTACAACAATCCTGCCTGGTAGGTACTATTATTATTTCCATTTTAGAATTGGGGAAACTGAGGCAAAGAGAGATTAAGTGACTTGTCCAAGATTTTTGAGTTGAGTCATTTTTTAGTCAGGCCCAAAACTTCATGACCCCATTTGGGGTTTTCTTGGCAAAGATTCTGGAGTGGCTTGCCATTTCCTTCTCCAGCTCATTTTACAGATGAGGAAAATGAGGCAAACAGGGTTAAGTAACTTGTCCAGGTCACACACCTAGAAAGTGTCTGAAGTCTGATTTGAACTCAGGAAAATAAGTCTTTCTGGGTCCAGGCCAGGTGCTCTATCTACTGTGACATCTAGCATAGCCTTAGTGAATTTCTAATGGCAAAATTTTACGCAATAGCAAGCTGGTTAGAGGAATATTACTCTGGCTCAGAAACCATTACTATTGCCCAAATTTTGGAGTAGAGCAAAAGAAATGAGCCAGGTTGGTTTCACAAAAAACTGCCTTTCATCCTGTCCCTTTTACAACTTCTTATGCCTCTGGTAACAATTCTGACCATCATGTCTTCTCATGATTTGGATAAAAGATATTAATGATAAGCTCATCATATTTTTAGAGAATAAAAATCCAGGAGAAATAGTAGCATGCTGGATGGTAAAATCAGATTCCAAAAAAGTATTGACAGATTAGAATATTAGTCTGGCTCTAATAAAATGAAGTTCAGTAAGGACAAATATAGAGTTTTACATTTGAATTAAAAATCAGTTTCACAAGTTTATGATGAGGAAGGCATGATTAGCTAATGTCTTGTCTGAAAAAGATCTGGGGGTATTAGTGAGCCACAAGCTCAGCAGGAATCAGTGTGATATGCCAGCCAAAAAGGCTCATGTCTTTTTGGGCTACATTAAGAGAAGCATAGCTTCCAGGAATAAGGACTCAATTATCTCGCCTTACTCTGCTCTGATCAGACCACAGTTGGACTATGGTGTCTGGCTCTGAACATTCAGTTTCAAGAAGGAATCAAGAAGAATATCCATGGGATGGTCAAGGTCCTTGCATTCATATCATATGTGGATCAACTAAAGGGACTGGAGATGTTTAATTTGAAGAAGACTTAGAGGGATATAATGGCTGTGTTCAAATATTTGAAGGATCATCCATCACATGTGGCAGTGGGGTTCCATTTGTTCTATCTGGTCTCAGGAGGCACAACTAGGAACAATGGATGGACATTGTAAAGAGGCCTCTTATTGATGTCAGTAAAAACTTCCTATACTTGACAGCTATCAGCAGCCTCAGATGGTGGTGAGCTTCTGCTCATTGGAGGTCTTCAAGTAGAGGCTGGATGATCATTTGATAGGTAGGGTTATCATTTGTAATTGTTCAGTCATTTTTCAGTTGTGTGTGATTCTTCCTGACCCCGTTTGGGGTTTTCTTAGCAAAGATTCTGGAGTGGTTTGCCGTTTCCTTCTCCAGGTCATTTTTTACAAATGAGAAAATTGAGTCAAACAGGTTTAAGTGACTTGCCCAGGGACACATAGCTAGGAAGTGTCTGAGGTCAGATTAGAACTCAGAAAGATGAGTCTTCCTGACTCCAGGTCCAGCACTCTACTCACTACAGCACCTAGCTGCCCTTGTGTTGGTCATAACTGAGGTGCATTAGACGGCTGTTTAGATCCCTTTCAACACTGATTCAGCAATTTGTCCTTCATCCTTTTTCCAGGGAACGTAGAGAAAAGAGAAGTTGTGATGGAGAGAAAAGAAAAGGAGAAGGGGGATGAGGAAGGAGAAAGATACAGAGGAGAGAATAAGGAGTGTGATAAGAGGGAAAGAAAAAAGTAGAAGAGAAAGGGAGTGAAGAGGGAGAGGAACAAAAGGGAAAATAAGATGAAGAAAAAGGAGAATGGAAAAAGGATGAGAGAGGAAGAAACAAGAGAGTCAAAGGGACAGGAGAGAAAGGAGGAGAAAGAAGGAGACAGGTAAGATAGAGAAGAGAAGGGAGAGAGGAAGGATGTATAGAAGTGACAGGAAGGAGGGGCAGGAGAGAAAGTGAAAATAAAGGGACAGAAAGGAATAAGGAAGTAGAGAAGAATTCCGTTTGGTTACTGTGTCAGTGGGAATACGACCCTCAGATATGAACCACAGTTTCTTGGGCTGTGCCATATTAGAGGGGGATTCTCTCCGTAGATGACCCCTGTCTCAAGTCTTTCCTGCTTGTTCTCCATCCATCCTAGCACATCTAGATTTCCCTTGCCCTCTCATCAAGCACAGAGAGGCTAGGCTGAGTTTTCTCACTGAATTTCCAATGGTATGGGCTGGTCAGAGGACTGACTACAGACTGTGCCCTCTGGCCCAGCTTTATAGCAGGGAACAGAGCCTCAAGAATGGGCCCCCTCAGCTCACATGGGGCCAGCATCCCTACACAGAGTGGAAATTACTTTTGGATGCTCTGTCAAGCACAAGATATAAATTGCACGATGTTTTTCAAATGTTTGGTGAGATTGCTTTTTGAGTGGCATCCTCCGTTTGTGCATGTCCGGTAAGGAAGGAGAATGCATTTGCATTTTTCCACTTTATCTGTGTTTTTCCTGTGGTGGCTCACTGAGACCTGTTCTCTGGTTTTGGCCAGGATCACCTCATCATCCTGCATATCCCTCCACCAGAGGACTTAGATTCCTGCCTGTCTCTATTTTTCTGCCTCTGGTTTTGTTCCCCCCTTCTTCTATAACCCTCTTTCTTCCCACTGAATGTCCCTGTAGAAATTGGTTTCAGCAGATACCATCAGCAGGAAATAGGATGTAATGGAGAGAGCCAGCAGCCATTCACTCCCATTCTCTCCCCGCAGCTAACTACTAGCTAATAAGCCACCTCTCTGGGCTTTGAATAGACCCCATTGACGGCTTTCGTCTGCCATTGTCTGAGACGCAGGGTGTGTGTCTGCCCAGCGCTGGAGTTCTCTTATTCTTTGCAGGCGCTCCATGGGGAGTCACTATGAGCTGTGGCTGTATGGAGGGGGAACATGATTTCTGTCTTCCAATTTCTGAAAGGCTGTCACAGAAAAGAGGGATTAGACTTGCTTAGCTTGGTGCAGAGGGCAGAACCAGTACCAAACAGGGGGGAAGTTATAAGAAGGGACAGTTCACATCAATAGAATGATGAGGGTAGTCCTGAAGTGGAATGGACTATTTTGGGTGGTAGTGAGTTCCCCATCATGTCTTTGAGTGAAGTGAATCAAGATTAAGGATATATTTGTTATTTTTCAGTCTTTTCAGTTGTGTCTGATTTTGCGGCCCCATTAGGAGTTTTCCTGGCAAAGATACTAGAGTGGTTTGCCATTCCCTTCTCCAGCTCATTTTACAGATGAGGAAACTGAAGCAGAGTTAAATGATATACTCAGGATCACACACCTAGTAAGTGTTTGAGGCTAGATTTGAACTCAGGTCCTCCTGACTTCAGGTCCAGTACTTTATCCATTGTATCATCTAGCTGCCCCCAGGGATACTACAGAGGGAATTCATGTATTTGTCAGGGGTTAGACCAGATGACTTCAGGTCTCTTCCAGTTCTGAGATTCTGTAATTCTGATAATCACGTAAATCTATGTTTTGGTCATAGATGGTTGGTGTGGGTAAGGGTGTGGGGGTAAGTAGAGTAAACCCTGAGGATATTTTTTGATTTCCATCTAACTCCCTAGTCATTCATTTTCTTCTTTCCCACAGACCCCAAGAGATGTCAGAGTTCTTTATTTAATCTCCCACCCATGGCAGGGATCATTTTTACAATCCTCAGCCACTCATCTGATAGTCAATATCCTTTGGAGCAACAGCTTGTTCATCTCTCTGTATCACTATTCTGACTCTGTTTCCCCATCTTTTCAATTCCCCTTTATTTCACAACCATTTATTATCAGCAATTTATCCTTCATCCTTTTTCCTGGGAACGTAGAGAAAAGAGGATTTGTGATAGAGAGGCGAGAAAGGAGAAGGATTAAGAACCTATGAGATATAAGGCATTTTACAAATGCTGGGTGACATCTAAGATTTAGGGAAGAGTCCCTGTCTTCATGAAGCTTATTATGTTTAGTAGGCAATAAGACACAAGAACAGATGATTATAACACTATAGAGACACACACAGACACACAGACACACACACAGACACACAGACACACAGACACACAGACACACACACACACACACACATATATATATATGTATATCAATGCACTAGAGGAGTACAAAGTGCTCTATGAAGTCCAAGGGAGACATTCATTATTGATGATGGTGAGGGGAATCAGGGAAGACTTCTTTGAAAAGACAGTATTTGAATTGGAATTTGGAGGACAGATAGGAAACCAAAAGATGGAGAAGTGGAGGGAGTCAGTCAATAAACATTTATTAAACATCTACTGTGTGTCAGACCCTTTGCTAAGTTCTGGGGATAGAAGGGAAAAGACCTGTCCTCAAGGAACTTACAGTCTATTGGGGGAAGACCACACGTGAAAAAAAGCTGATTAAGTGGCAAGTGTCTGTGTTTGTGTTGGTATGGGTGTGCGTGTGTTATGTGTCTGTGTGTATGTATAGTATTATAATTATCTGTGTGGATGGGAGGAGGAAGGGTCCCTGGGGCTCAGGAGCATGATGAGGTCCAGAGGAACAGCTGGATGGAAAAATGAAGAAATGGATGACCTTCCTTCAATGGAGGCTTGGGGAGGAGTTTTTGGCTCTCTGTTCTCCTGTCTCTAGCTTCTCCAATCAGAGGGAGAGAGGGACCTCAGGGACAGGGGCACTGATGAAGTGTGAGTTCCAGTGTTGATGTGATCTTGCATGATGATGAGGTCCCTGGGGGCATGAAGAAGTCTAAGAAGGATGTTTCAGGCACAGGGAGCAGTGTGAGTAAAGGCATAGGGGTGGGAGAGTATAAAGTATGTTGAGACTGGAAGACTTGTTGACTGACTTGGCTAGAGCATAGAGTAGATGAACCCTCTTCTTTCCCAGCATCATAGAGTAGAACTGGAAGGAATCTTACAAGTCAACTCCAACCACTTTCTTTTACAGATGAGGAAACACATATAGAGATGTTAAGTTATCCAAGGTTACTTGATATGGATTGGGATCCAAAGGAAAAATGAAGTAGTTGGATTAGTCTCGCTTTGTACTTCTTATTTTTACCTTTCAATGAATGATCCTTCCCAGAAATCCCACGTGATGGTGACCTTGGGGCTCAGCATGCCAGGATGAAGACATATAATTTATTCTACAGCCTCCCGTCAATCAGATTGTTTCTCCCCTGACTCCTCCCCATCATCATCTCTTCTCCATCTATCAAATCTCCATGCCCATTTACAAAGCTTGCTAGATGCTGGTGTACAATGCTTGCTTCTCTTTCTAAATCAATAATAACTGGCATTTATAGAGCACTCTAAGATTTTTCAGAACTCTTTACAAATATCTCATTTATCCTCACAACAATCCTAGGAGATAGGTGATGTTATTATCCCAATTTTATAGATGAGGAACCTGAGGCAAACACAGGTTAAATGACTTTCCCATGGTCACACAGCTAGTAAGTATCTGAGGCTAGGTTTGAATTCAGGTCTTCCTGATTCCGTATCTAGCAATCTGTGCGATGCACCATCTAGCTTCCCATGAAAGGTAAAATGCTGCTAATTTTTGCATTTGTCAATGACACTCCATGAATAAATTCTGCTCAGTGGTATAGAGGGCTACCAGGCAGAGGTTCTAGCTCTCTATCAACCCTCACAGGATTGTTGTAACAACCAAAATGTATAATATTTGCAAAGCACTTACATAGTGTCTAGCACGTAGTAGGTGCTGAATAAATTCTTGTCCCCTCCCTTGCCTTCCATAAACTATCAGGATTTTCTGCTGCTGGGCTTGGGTAGGGAGAGAGAGGTGAGGGGAGATATGGGGTTTAGAATACAGATTCCTGTCTCTGTACCTACATACTATTCATGCCTAGCCCAAGTTGGCATCTCTGGCACCATCACCAAAATGGACACGACCACCACCTTCATTACAATTGTCACCATTCTGACTCCCATTATATCAATTTCAACATCATCACTAATATTGTTGTCATCAGTGCCATAATCATAATCACATCCCCATCACAGACATTATTGCCATCACCACAGTCCCTATCACTATCAAGTCAACATGCATTGACAACTCACTCTCACCAGAGGTGACAGGAAATCCCCTATTGTATCACTGTTATTACAATTGCCACAACATATTCCCTAATTCCATTATCCCTATGGCCATGGTCTATTACCATCTCCATCTCCATCCTTATCTCCATCTCCTTTACTGCTATCATCTCTGCCCTCATCACCAAGACTATCACTAGCTCCACCATCTTTGTTTTCACTATCTTACCATTAGCATCATCACCATCTCCACCACTATCATCACCATGCCTGCCATTGCCAATCCCATGCCCATCATCACCAGTGAGGGAATGACATCTAAGTGCCAAATGTCCAGAGCCAGGGACTGGATGCTACATATCGTGTTTCAGATGATGTCTGGATTTTGATCCTATTTCTTCCTGTGCAACTGCACCAATTTCCAGAGTTTTTGCTAACCTGGTAATCCGCCTAAGGCAGAGAGAATGGTTCTACCCACCCACATCTTTTCTCTAATGCTTGGAGAATCTTCTTATATTGCTTAGTAGAGGGTAGAGGATAGGAGCCTTATAAAGAATTGATGACCAGGGAAGCAGTCTCTCCTTTGACCATCTCCAGACTTCACAGTCAAGATCTCAGGATTTCCAAAAAAGCTAGCAATACTTGGAAAGTAGGGGAGAATCCATTACCTGGCACTCCTGCCATAACCTCTGTCTGTACTAGGCTAGAAATCACCACCGTGCTTTTCCATCTCTCAATCTATCTCTGCCAGTCCAATTCTGTTTATACCTCTTTCTCTACATCTTAGCCTCCCCCATTTCCACCATCACTCTCCCTGGGCCCAGGGCTACAATATCTGGTGTCCATTCCCTGGGTGAGACATTCAAACCAGGAAGGTTTATGAGTGATTTGCCAATAATGCCAGTGAGGAGGATGAGTCTGGGTAAATTAAATGTGAGTGCTGAAGGGCCAGGACTGTGGTTGTAACTAATAAAATCAGACAGTTAGTCAATGAAGATCACGATGGTGTGATGGGGCTGAGCTTGGGCTTCAAGGGGCAGGGAGGCTCCCACTATGCTTTAGTCTCCTCTTTCTATGCTGAGGCCTCTCCTTGATGAGGCTCCCCTTGGGGATGGGCCCTGGCTATGGGTATGGGTACCCTTTTGGTTATGGGCACAAGCAAACCAAATTGTGCCTAGAGTCTATTGGCCATGGTTACGCTTCATAATGGGTATAGAGAAAGACTTGAAGTTAGGAAGACCTGAGTTCAAATCTGACCTCAGGAACTTAAAAGCTGTGAGACCCTGGGCAGATCACTTAACTTATCTTGGTTTCAGTTTCTTCATCTGGAAAATAAGTATAATAATAAATCTAAGTCACTGGGTTATTGTGAGGATTATATGAAATCACACAAGCAAAATGTTTATATAAGTGCTAGATACTATGTGACTAGGTTAGGGATCTCATTTCCATTAGCCTGTATTGATGGGTGCCAAGTTCAGACTCTTCATATTTTCTAGGAAAGAACTTCCTTTGGCCAAATCTGATCCAATTCATTAGGTTTTTAATTCCATTTTATTCACTCATTCATTTATTATTCATTCATTCATTCATTTACTTATTCATCCATCCCTGCATCCATTTATTTACCCCTCCCATACCCTACTTGAAGTAGTGGGGAGGGACTTGATCCATCCTGCCCCTGCCCCATCTCCCATCCATCTGTGCTTCCTTAATATCTTGATCTCTTCCCTGGACTGTTGCATTAGTCTCTTAATTAGCCTTTTGTGTCCAAGCTCTCTCCACTCCAATCCGTTCTCTACACAGTTATGAAAGAGACAATCCTAAAGTTCAGGTCTGACCACACCCCTCCTCTCCAAAAATAAAAAAAATCCTTTCTTTGCTGCCTCTAGGAGAAAATACAAAATCCCCTATTTGGCATTTAAACTCCCTTACAACCTGACTCCAGTTGATTTTTCGAGGACTTGTTATGAATGACTTCTTTTCATGTCCTCTGTGTTCTTGTTCAACTGATCTATTTGCTGACTTTTATACATGACATTCCATCTCCCACTTCCATGTCTTTGCCCAAGCTCTTCCCCATGCCTGGAATGCCCTCCCTCATCACCTCTTTCATACCTGCCTTCTTTCAACGCTCAGCTCAATTGCCACCTGAAGTGCCATGTGAAGCCTTTCCTTGTCTCTTCATTGCTAGTGTTCTCCTACCCCCACTCCAACTTTGCCTGATGTATATTTTCATTTATAGATATGTGTACCTGTTCTTTCTCTCAATAAAATATCAGTTCCTCGGTGGCAGAGACTGTTTAATTTTTGGCTTTGTTTCCCTAGCATCTAGTACAGTACCTGGCACGTTTTTATATTGGACATCAGGTCTTCCTGGTTCCAGGCCAAAGGCCTGGAATACCCCAGAAACACCTACCTTTCTTTCACTCAGCTTCTTTTTATTTTTCCAGTCTATTTGCACATTATTGCCCTCCATGCTTCCAGTGTCTGTTTATACTTGAGGCTACATCTCTCATCACCCTGCCTTTGTACTATCCATGCCCCCTACTTAGAATGCTGGACTTTGAGACAGGAGGACCTCAGTTTGAATCTTTCCTTAGGGTAATTCCTAGTTGAGTGACCTTGGACAAGTCAGTTAATGCCTCTGGGCTTTAGTTTCCCCATCTGTTAGAATGAAGGGGATTGGACTCTGTCACTGTATGATCCTGGAAAAGTTGCTTAACCCCTGTTTGCCTCAGTTTATTCGCCTATAAAAGGAGGATAATAATAGCACCTACCTCCCAGGGTTGTTGCACAGCGTAACATAGTAAGTGTCATACAAATATTTTGTTGTTCAGTCATGTCTAGTTCTTCATGACTCCATTTGGGGTTTTCTTGGCCGAGCTACTAGAGTGATTTGCCATTTCCTTTTCCAGTTCATTTTACATATGAGGAAATGGAGGTAAACTGGGTTAAGTGACTTGCCCAGGGTCACATAGCTAACAAATATCTGAAGCCAGATTTGATCTAATGAAGATGAGTCTTCTTGATTCCAGGATGGGCACATTACCCACTGTGCCACCTACCTGCTCCATATAAATGTTGGCTATTGCTATTATAATAGAGCTAGCTTCTCTGGTTCCAAATCTGTGATCTTGTGTTCTTGCATTTGATTTGCAGGTATCTTGTATGTCCTTATCCAAGGATGTGTTGTTTCCCCCTTTAGAATGTGACCTTTCCGAAGGCAGGGATGGTTTGGTCTTTGCATCCCCAGTACTTAGCATAGTGCCCGGCACACAGTAAATGCTTGTTGATTGACCAACTGATTGATAAGGTCCCCTCCAATTCTGACATTCTGTGTGCTCTGATTCTAAGGTGTCATGGGACTGCTAGAGCTCAGACTGGCAGAATGGGAGGGGGCTTTGACTGGCCATTGAGGTCTATGCTGATTATTTGGTGAAGGGCCTTAGAATTCTGTCCCTGGCAGAACTCCCCCACCAACACCTATAGCAAACAGAGAATTGAATGTTGTGTATCTTCTTGCTTGTCATTTTATAGAATTTTCCAGAATTCACTTCTGGTATGAATGGAAAGAGTAGGGGAGGAGAAATAAATGTGCATCATGAACAGGGGATGGTAGTGTGATATGGTAGAAAGAGCGCTGGGTTTGGAGTCAGATATAGGATCTGGGTTTGAATCTCACCTCCATCCCTCCCCACCTATGACAAATTAGTTAGCTTCTCTAGAGTTCAGTTTTCTCATCTACAAAATGAGGGGATTAGATAAGATAGAATCTAAGATTTCTTCCTGCTTCAGGTCTGATCTTATCAGGGTACAGGTAGATGCTGTCATGGATCTCTGCTGAGGCTATGCCATGTAGAATTCAGAAAACTCACATGGTTGGGAAAGTCTGGCTCTGGGTGAGCCAGCGTTGGTCCGGGTTCTTTCTCTGACTGAGGAGCTGGCTCCTGGTCCTTTACAATCTCTCCTCAAATCTGTCTTCCTTTCCCCTTATACCCTGAGAATTTCTAGCAGAGTCTTGCTGAGGAATAGACTGTCTCAAATTTCTTCCTATAAAGAGAGCTGAGCTGCTTTGACCCCCATTAACCTCTGCGTTATCCTCCCAGCAGCACCATGCCAAAATCCCCTCTGATTGCCCTAGACTCAGGACCTCCAGGTAGCACCATGCCAAAAATCTCCTCTGATTGCCCTTAGACTTAGGAAATTTTTGTTGGTGTCTAACTTGTTTACCCTAGGTTGTAATTTAAGCTGACTCTTATGCTGTCCTCTGAATATCTGAAACCTGTTATTCACACTCAGTTGGAGGGATGGGGTGGGGAAGGGGGAGGAGGATTCTGCTTCCCTAGAGAACAATGACAATAAAAGCTAAGCACTTTGTGTTCATTGTCTCATTTAATCTTGACAACAACCCTCCATTTTACGGAGGAAACCGAGGCTGAGAGAGGTTATTCAAGGTCATACATCTAGTAAGTCTCTGAGGCTGGATTTGAACTCAGGTCTTCCTGACTCCAAGTCTGGCATTCTAGCTGCTGGTTCATCTAGTTGCCTTCAAGAAGTTAAGATGTGGAGAGAATGCATTTAATGCATGGAGTAGAGCTTACTCTAATTCATGGAAGTAGGCTATGCAAGATGAAATTGGAAAATATTGAGTAATCCAATTTGACTTGACTGTAGGGTACATGAAAGGAAGGAATATGAAATGTGGCTGGGGATATATGTTGGAATCAGATTTTATTGGGCTTTGAGTTCTAGCTAAAAAGATGACCTTTTATCATATAGACAATTGGGAGCCATTGAAGATTTCTGAACATGGTCAGTCCATTAAATTCTTGTTAAACTTTCATATTTGGTCATATTCAAAAGGTTATAGAATCTGGAGCTAGAAAGGACCTTAAGGACCACCTAGTCTGATTTCCTTTATTAATAGATGAAGACATAGGGTCAGAAAGATTTTAAAATGACTTAGTTATTACCCTGGAAAGTAAGTGGGAAAGCTGGGACTTGAACCTATGTCCTCTGATTCAAACCCAGTGCTCCTCCTACTACATCATTTGCCTAAGGTTATTCAGCTAGTAAATGTCAGGCTCAAATTTTAGCCGAGGTCTTTTGACTCCCATCCAGTATCTTTTCCATTGTACCCTGTCTCCATATTCCTATCTTCCCTCTATCGCTCTTTCCAGTTCCCAATGCAAGACTTCCCACAATGGGTTTGAAGGAGCTGAGAGGCCCTTGTTCACCTGGGGATTGACCATCAGGGGAAGCAAGGCACATACATCTGGAACTTCGGCTGAGTCCCACACCAGCTCTTCATGGCCACGGCTGCACTTGACTGACAAGTAGGTGTTTGCAGGAAGCTCTCTGGGTTTCAATAACCTACTTAGATTCTTTTGAAAGGCTCTTGAAGGGAAAACAATCGCTCCTGTGACTCTACCTGAGATAACCTTCCTCATACAAGCTGAGTACCGATACAGCCACACAGCCAGCCCGGAGAGGTGATATGTAGCCGGGGCCAGAGTGGTGGCTGCCTCACGCCTGCTCGCTCTGCTAATTAATTTTATCGTGCTTGTCATCTTTGCCTCAAGCTCAGTGATTTCTAAGCTTTGCAGAATTGATTTGGAGACCGAGCTAGGAAATATCCTGCTTACCAATGAGCTTCAGATCATCAACCCAACTGTCCACCTGCCCTGGCCTGGCCCAGCCTCACCTGGAACACAGAGCTCCCAGAGTTCCTCAGAAAACTATTGGGCTCATCTAGGTCTTGCCATCTTCGAGTTGAAAGGGACTCTAGAGATGCTCTCATCTGACCTCCCCCTCATTTTACAGAGTGAAAAGAGTCCTGAATGTGGAGTGAGGGGACCTGTGTTCAAATATGACTGCCACCTTTTGCCATCGGGCAAGTCAACTTACTTCTCTGAGCATCATTATGAAGTGAAAGGATTGGACTAAGTGACCTTAAAGTATCCTTTCAGCCCTAGATCTCTTAAATGGTGGTCTGTCTGGTTTCAATTCCATGCAACAAGATGCCCCCATGCCAGGGGCTTCCTTTTCTACTCTGCTTTCCTGCCTCCTTTTGTGTGTTATTGCCCCTCCCATTAGATTATAAGCTCATTGAGGGCAGGGGCTGTCTTTTTATTAATTATAACCTCAGCCCTTAGTACAATGCCTGGCACATAGTAGGCACTTAATAAATGCTTATTGAATTGTAGAGTAATAATAAAACAATCACATTTATATAGTTCTTTAAGGTTTGCAAAAAGAAGTTAGCTGTATCATGTTTGGTCCTGGAGGGTTTAATTTACAGTCTTGCACTGGAAGACCCTAGCAATGTGGAGTGGGAGGAAAGTTATGTACATTGAATCTCCTGTCAGTTCTGTGAGGTAGATGCTATTGCTATCTTTATTTTACAGATGAGATAACAGGTGACTTGCACAGCATCATACAGTTAACAAATGTTTATGGCAGAATTTGACCACAGGTCTTTTTAGCTCTGAGTCCAGAACTCTTACCCTGTACCACACTGCCCATGTGGTCACTTATGCTACTGTGCTAAGGAATCAGGAGACCTGGGTTTGAGCCCAAACTTTTCCATCAAATGGCAGGTGACTTCCCTTCCTTGAACTCTTAAATGAAGTATTGGACTAGGTAGTCTCTAAGGTCCCTTGCAGCCCAAAGATGCTACATCTCTCTCAGTGGCAGAGCTGAGATTTGAACAATCACATCAGTCAGTAAATATTAAGTGCCTACTATGTGCCAGGCACTGCACTAAGCACTGGGGATACAAAAAGAAGCAAAAGAAGGTCCCTGCCCTCAAGGAGTTTATAATCTAATGGGGAAGTCAACAAGTAAACAAATATATACAAAAAAGATTCTCTCTCTTATTCTCTCTCTCTCTCTCTCTCTCTCTCTCTCTCTCTCTCTCTCTCTCTCTCCACACACACACACATATGTATATAAATATAATACAATACATATATGATAAATGGGAGATAGCTAACAGAGGGAAGGCTCTGGAACTAAGAGGAATTGGAGAAGGCTTCCTATGGAAGGTAGGATTTTAGTTAAGACTTAAGGGAAGCCCCAGACCAGTGGTTTTTCCATCCTGCTGCATGTGTTTGTTTTCTCTCTTTGGGTTCTTGTTGTTTTTTCTCCTCACAGTCCTGGCTGGCTCCTCCCTCTCTCAGTCCATTGGGTCTGATTGCATTTTTATGACAACAGCTGTGTCCCCAGCTGGGGTTTCTTCCCTCCTCTGTTCTGGGGCCAGGTGAAGTGGTGAGAGGGAGGTTCCACCTCCATCAATCAGACCCTGTGGAGCCTGCAGAGAGAAAAGGAGATTGTTGCCCATCATTGGATAAATGATGATTTCGCTCTCTTGCCTTCTATGACAAGGAAGTTTGAGTTGACCATCCTCACTATATAATCTAGCCATTTGATGTGACAGCTTAAAAACCCCTGTGTTTTCATATAGCACCATAAGAGAGAGGCAATAATCTGCCTAGGGAGACCCCATCTGGGGTCTCATGTCCATATCTGGGGCCATATTTTAGGAAGAACACTGACAGGTTGAATTGGGAGGAGGGAGAATAGGAGGTAGAGAGGGAGCCTTGAAATAGTTTATAGATCCTAGACTCTCAGAGCTAGAAAAGAGCGTAGAGACCATCCAATCCAACTTATATGTGAGCAGGAATTCCTTCTACAACATCTCAGACAAGTGGTCTCCTCCTGCACTATCTCTCAAAGCATTCTGCCCACTTTGGAATAGCTCTAATTGTTAAGAAGGTTTTCCTTGTGTCAACTTAGGTTGAAGGATGCTTAGCATGGAAAGGAGACTGATCAGAGAGAATAGGATTAATGTTTTCAAGTATTTGAAGGACTGTCATATGGAAAACGGGTTAGATGTGTTCTGTTTGGCCTCAGAGGGTTTCATCTATAGGCTTATAATGGAAATCCCCAATAGTGCAGGGCAAGAGGGAGATTACCTTGACCACCATTCTTCATCTAATGTGACATACACACATATAGAATCGTGGCCGCTTGGAGCTGGAAGCAACGCCAGAGGTCCTTTAATTTGACCTTCCACCAATTGTACAAAACCCCTCTACTTCCTTCCTGAGAAGGGAAGGGCATCCAGCTTCTCCACTGACAAGGTAGCTCACTCCTTTGTTAGATAGCTCTGGTCATTAGGAAGTGCTATTTTGAACTGAAATTGAGCGCACAGCAATTCACCCCTTCTAAAAAAAGCCATGGCTCTTCACCTCACCCCTTCTCTCCTTCCCGACACAGCACATATATTGGTCTCAGTTCTGACCCCTGGAATCACTTGAGAGAAAGAGAGGAAAGTGTTAGGAATCATCAATAATATTTACCAATGCCACTTTCCTACCAGGTTTTTGGCTTTGCTCTAAGATACATTGCGTGATCATATTTTAAATATCCTCTTTGGCAGAGATCATGGTCATGGTTTTGGGTGTCCTATTTTGAGAAGGACATTAACAAGCCTGCAAGCATCTAGTGGAGAGTCACTGGGATGATGAGGAACCTTTAGGCTGTGCCGTGGTGGCATCAATTGAAAGGAATGAGGATATTTACTATGGAGAAGAGAACACTTGGGGAACCTAATAGTGGTCTTCAAATATTGGAAGGATTGACTTGTGCAAGAGAGATGAGATTTGTTTGCTGTCTTTGGTTGCAGAGAGAAGAACTAGGAACAATGGATGTAGGTTTCAGGGAGGCAGATTTAGGTTTAATGTCTGGAGAAATTTCTTTATGATTAGAGCCATCCAAATGTAGAATAAGCTACATGGGGTAGTGGGGTAGCAGTTCTTCTCTCACTAGAAATCTTTAAGTGAAGGCTGAATGATCCTACTGGGATGCTTTAGAGAAGATTCTTGGTCTTGTCCTGGGGTCCTGGGCCCTCCAAGAGATCCATGGAGAGATTTCAGAGGATTCATGAATAGAAAAAAGTTACATCTCTGTTTCAGTAGCTTGGTTTGCTTTGTAATCCTATATATTTATTTTATACATTTAAAAACATCTCCTAAGAAGGGGTATATAGGCTTCACCAGATGACCAGAGGGGTCCAAGATACAAAGAAGATGAAGGATCTTTGACGTGGTAGTCTCCAAGACTCTTTCCAACTCTAAGATTCTGTGATTCACTGCTGAACAGAGCTCTCTCAGTGGGCAGGCCACTAGTTCATTTATTTGTTTTGGTTAATTCCTGTGATTTCATTGTAATAGGGAACTTCCAGTGTGGAAACTTCCTCCCCTCTAGTATTGGGCAAGTTAACTACCTACTCAAAGCCTAGTTTCTCCTCTATAAAATGAGGGGGGCTTTCCTTATAGGAAAGAGGGTATTGAAGATTGTTCTGGGGTATGTGCATTCTTGTTGCTGAGCCTTCTGGGCTGACTAAAGAGAGCATGAAAAGGGACAATGCTGATTTGTAGGCAGCTTAGATTTGGGTTTTATTAAATGATGAATCTCAATAAGATGCATTCAGGAGATTGCATTCACAACAATCCATGCCCTAAGAAGTGGGAGTGTTGGTAAATCATCCTACTGCTTGATCTGGGGAATGGGTACAGGATAAGGTACCTGCTGCCTCTCTTTGATTTAGCAGGTGAATTTACCTCTGCAAACAAATGAGAATTTGGGAAGAATTTTAGTAGTGGACTATTACTGTTGAAAACAATCAAGTTTAAAGCTATCTTTTTGGGTATGTAACTTGATCACATATGAAAATGTGGGAACTTTATGGAATAGACTCAGCCATGGTGGCTTTCCCATTGATTGCTACTGTAGTGAGGATTTTTAATCCATCCTTTGGTTACAATTCAGGGAGCTAAAAGGCAGATGGAACCAAGGTGATTAAAAATCTCCTGAGAAAAACAATGAGAATTCTGGGTCAGGTTTGTGAGGGAGTGAGAATGCTCCAGCCAGGCTCTAGGCTATAAGTTAAACCATGGAGGAAAACTTGAAGACATTTGGGCAGAATATGTTTTGGGCTAGGGGAAAAGGATGTCAGATTTGGAGAATTGTAGGGTCAACCAGTTGCCATTCTGAATCCCCGTGTCTAATACCAAAAGGAGTCTTTTAGTCTAGTCATTTAGCTAATCCTTTACATGAATAAAATCCCTTATACAACATACCCAATAAACGTACCTTTTCTTGAAGCTGTCCTGAAGTGAAAGGAAATCCACTATCTCCACAGGTAGCCCATTCCACTGATTGGCAAAAATCTAGAAAGGGAAGCCATGATTTCAAAGACCCAGCATGGCTTCATCAAGAGTAAGTTATGCCAGAAGAGCTTCGTTTTTTGACAGTGTTATTTGAATAGTTGAGAATGGAGATGTTGTTTATATAGTTTGCCTAGATTTTTGCAAACATTTTGATAAAGTATCTCATATTGTTCTCTTGGAGAAAATGGAGCGATGTGGAATAAAAGATAATGAAGTCAGATGGATTTAGACCCTGTTGGATGGCTGGACTCAGAATAGTCATCAGGATCTTTTGTGGAATACTCCAGAGATTTGTGTTTAGCTCTGTGCTGTTCAACATTTTTTATCAATCATTTGGAAAAAGGCATAGATAGCATGTTTATTACATTTACAGATAACACAAAGCTGAAAGGGATAACTAATACAATGGATTTCACAGTCTGTATCCAAAAGTATCTTAGCAGGCTAGAATATTAGACTGAATCTAATGAGATGAAATTCAATAGGGATAAATAGAATGTTTTGCACTTGGGTACAAACAAAAATCAACTTTATGAATGTAAGATGGGGGAGGCATGGGTAGATAGCAGTGATTCTAAAATGGATCTGAAAGTCTTGGTGGACAGTAGTGTAACATAGCAGTCAAAAGAATTATGACTTCATTAAGAGGGGCATAACTTTCAAGAATAAAGAAGCAAGATCCTCGTTGTACTCTGCTCTCATCAGATTTCATCTGGAGTATCGTGTTCAGTTCTGGGAGCCATGGTTTAAGAAGGACCTTGATAAGCTGGACAGTGTACAGAAGAAAACAACTAGGAGTATAAAGGGAATTTACTTCTTGTCATAGGGATTGATTGAAGGAACTGGAAATGTTTCTCCTGGAGAAGATTCAGGGGAGACATGATAATTGTCTTCACATATTTGAAGGGCTATCTTATAAAGGAGGGATTAGGCTTGTTCTGATTTGTCCCAGAAAGTAGAAAAGCTAGTGGCAATGGACAGAAATTCCGGAGGCTAATTTATGTCAAGAAAAAGCCAATTAGAGCCATCAGCAGTGGGTTGCACTGCCTCGAGAGGTGGTGGGGTCTTGTTCATTGGAAGTCTTCAAGCGCAGACCTGATGACCACTTGTCAAGTATGTTGTAGTAGGAATTCCTTTCATATGTGGGTTGGACTAGATGGCTTTGGAGGATTCTTCCAAATCTCCAATTCTGTGATTCTCTGAGTCAGCAGCCACATGGAGGCAGTGAAAAAAATCAGACTTATTCTTATCTTGGAGCATTCCATATCCAGGAGCATATCCTGGAGCCAACTTTCATTGGCTGTTTGGCTTGGTTGGGTGTGGTGGCTATGAGTCCTTGGGTCTATGCATGCAGAGAATATTTGGCCCACATGGGAGTAGGAGCCCAGGTTCTACAAACACAATTCAAGTTAATGACAGAACTGAGATTTTCTTGTCTCAGCTGCCCTCGATAGAATTATAACTGAACTAGTCCCAATTAAGGACACACTGAGGTGGGAATTAGGACCCTCTACTACTCCTGCTTCTTGATGTCACAGGATAGTCCATCCTCACCCACAGTCTAGATCTGGAAAAGCTGCAAAGCTGTTCCTTGCTTCTAGCACGCTAGAGAGGCAGTATCATGGGGCAGAGGGAAGAGGGTCTCAAATGCTACCAAAGACCAGTGCCCTTGGAAATGGAGATGTAGCAGCCACCTCCTTCCATCCTTGCTTGTCGTAGGAATATACTTACCTCACCTTCCCTGTTATAGCAAAATACTTTTCTCTTGGGACCTCATATATAACACATCACATGTTTCCAATACACTTACCAAGTAACATTGCATCTTTATATTGTATCTGTGTGTGTCCTATCTCCTACCAAATTATAAGATCCATGAGAATGAGAACAGTATCATATCTAAAATTTGAACTTTCACCATGAGGCTCTGCATACAATGAGCACTTAATAAATGTCTGTTGAAGGACTGAATGCCCTGCCCCTGAAACACCTTTGTCTTATTCTCTTTAGGTGTGGGAGGTCATTAGTCATAACCCTAGCTGACCATCATGTTGGCCCAGAGGTGGCCAGTAACAGAGAGGATTGACCAGGGATGACAGCTGGTAGCTATTTTGGTCATAAGTGCTGTTACAAGGGTGGTGACATCTTTCCAGGTTAGACTTTTACTGTCTTACAGGCAGATTAGTCCTCAGGCTCTGTGTGTGTGAATGAGGTTTATCTGCATGTTTCCCTTAGAGGAGAATGTCCTTATGCCTTTTATATGATGCCACTTTTGACTTTGGAGCTGTTTATTTACTTTCTCTGGTAAGCAGTCAAAACCTGCACAACTCCCAAATCCAAGTATTTTCAAAATTCTGAACATCAGCATTCAGTTATAACTTACACCTTGGCCTTTGGAAGCCAACAACAGGGCCTGCTAATGTGTCTGTTGCCAACCATGGCCCATCTAAGCTCAGCTATCTCCATCCCTAAGCCCTATTTCCATCCCGAGGCAGGCAGGGGAGGAAATGTACCATCTGCATGAACTGTGCTTACTTCAGAAAACAAAATTATTTCCCCTGCTCCATAGGGTTCAGTGGGAGATAGGACGTGCCAGGAGTGTCAGCGGTAAGTCACAGTCCTTGCCATGGTGTAGTTAAATCAGCCACCCTCTCCTGATTTATTTGTGCTACCTTAATTACCAAGGAAACGATGACAGAAACTCAGATATTACCGAAAAGCTCTTGATTTATAATTACTGCCATTTGCGGGTGGAGTGTCTCTTTCCCCTCCCTTCTGCATTGCCATCCTTTGTGCTGAATGCAACGCTCATTTCTAGACAGCTGAGAGCATCAGCATTAAATTAAATGTAAATAGATTGGTATCTCACTCCCATTTTCCGTCCCATTTCTCCCTACCGTTCTGGTTTAGCTAGGAGGAAGAGTCCATGTTGAACATCTCCCTTACAAAGGGAGACTCTGCCATAGCAGGCTCTTATTTTCCGCATCCTTCTCCCCTATGGAATGAAAGAAGAATGGTCTTTGTTTGGCAAACCAGTGTCAATATTTCCCGAGTTATGCAAAGAAGGAAAAAAAATGAGATTTTATAACTGCTCAGGTCACGTTGGATGGACGGTGTTTACTGGAATAAGGGAAGGGAAATCATTAGATTTGCCTTGAAATGATTATGCTGCAGCCAGGATCAAAGAAATCCCAGGACCAGGGGAAATGGAGCCTTGAAAGCCTGTATAATGTAGACTGCCATTCAAACATAGATTAAGCACATATGGTACATGGGAGAGCTAAAAATACCCCTGCCCTCAAGGAGCTTATATACCAGTATTAAGGAAAATATAATTAGAGGGAGACCTGCTTATCTGAATATTTGGTTGAACTGGAGCTGTCAAACTTGACCTCCACAATATTTTTCTCTTCTATTCCCTCGGAATTAGAATTACAGAATTATATAATCAAATAATTTTAGAAATGAGTGGCCAGAGCCTTTCAAACACTTAAAGCTAGCTATCATGTTCACCCTGAGACTGCTTTTCTCCAAGCCTGGCTCAGCTCACTTTGTTTTGTGCTAGTTTATACAAATTTTTACCAGGTTTAATGGATACTGTCCCTTTTGTCATTTCATTTCATTTTTTTGCACAAATTCAATTTAATTTTATTTTCAGTTCTGAATTATCCTCCTTTCCCTTCCTCACTCATCAAAAGGACCAGAAAAACAAAACTTCTTATAAATGTGTATAGTCTTGCAAAATAAATTCCTATATTAATCCCATACAAAAAAAAGAAAGAGAAGAAAATATGCTTCAGTCTGCAATCTAAGTCCATCAGTCTTCTACCTGGAGGTGGGCAGCATGTTTCATCATGAGTCTTTTGAAATTGTGACTGGTCATTGTATTGATCAGAATTACTAAATCTTCCAAAGTTGTTTAGACAACCTTACAATATTGCTGTTGTATAAATTGTTCAGGGGCTGTTCACTTCGCTTACATCAGTCTATACAAGTCTTCCTAGATTTTTATGAAACCATTCCTTCATCATTTCTTATAGTACAATAGTATTCCATCACAATCATATAGCACAATTTGTCCAGCCATTCCCCAGTTGGTGGGCATTGCCTCAGTTTCTAATTCCTTGTCACCACAAAAATAGCTGCTGTAAATATTTTTGTTCATAGGGTTTTTTCCTTCTTTCTTTGATATTTTTGAGGTATAGACCTAGTAGCAGAATTGACATCATTCTTTACTCCTCTCTCTTCTTCATTATACACACCCAGGCAGTTGTTAATACTGTAGTTTGCTCACAAAATTACTCTTGTACTCCCCCTTTTCTCCACTCACATGGCCATTACCCTATTTCAGTTCCTAATTCCCTTTCACTTGGACTATTGCAATAGTCTCTTAATTGACCTCCCTACCCCCAATCTTTCTCCTTTCCAATTCATCCTCCACACTGCTGGCAAAGGGATTTTCCTTAAGAATAGGTACAGTCATGCCATTCCCCTACTCAATAAACTCCCTACTATGTACCCTAGAAGAAAATGCAAATACCCCAGTTTGGCTTTTAAAGCCCTTCACAATCTAGCTCCAGTTCACATTTCCAATCTTATTTTATAATATTCCCTTTCTTATACTTTAATTTCCAGACAAACTGTCCTCTCTGCCATTCCTCAAGTAGCCTTTGAGCCTTTCTGTTGGCTGTCCCCCATACTCCAAAGACCCCTCCAACTCTTCCTTTTGGAAACCCCCTTTTCCCATTAAAGCTCTACTCAAGTGCCTCCTTCTATACAAAAACTTTCCAGATCACTCCAACTTCCAGTATCCTTCCCCATCGCAATTTGCTTTCTATTTCTTTTGTATCCATAGGATGTTCCAAAAGTCTTAGTTCAGTTTTAGGATATTAAAACCAGGTAATTTTTAACAACCACGCTAAGACTTTCGGGGCACCCCATAGATACATACAATCTATGTAATCTAGAGGTGACTTTGAGGGAAAAGATAATACATTCAGTTTTGGATATATTGAGCTTCAGATGTGAATGGGATATCCAGTTTGGAGTATCTTCTCTTAGTATCCTCTTCTTTCCTCTGAATTGGGCCACTTGTTTCCCAAACAGCTGAATCCCTCACCTGCTTCCATGCCTTCATGAGAAGAATTGTTCCCTGTGCCTGGAATCCTCTCCCTCCTCACAGTTGCCTCTTGCAATCCCTGGCTTCATTCAAGACTTTACCCTTTTGTTTCTTAGTGTAGCAGTAAACTCTAATAGCTTAAAGTAGCCCTAAGCCTTTGGGGACATCCTGGCTTTTATATATGCTCATTTATTTACATGTTTTCTTCTGGGATATATTATAAGCCTCTTGAAGGTATTATTTCACTTTTGTCTCTGTGCCTTCTAAACTGGCACATAGTAGGTGCCTAAAATGTTTCTTGATCAATATACTGGAAAGGTAGCCAGGAATCAGGTTGTGAAGGACTTTAAATGCTAAGCTGAGAGGATGTATTTTCTTTTGGAGGTGATAGGCAGTCACAGAAGTTTCCTGATATGGCCAGACCACTGCTTTAGGAAGATTATTTCGGCAATTCCAGGAGGAGGGCATGGAACTCAGGGGTCCAATTAGATGCTATAGCAATAACCCAGACAAGAAGTGATAAGGGCTTGAACCAGGGTAGTGGCTTCAGGAGTAAAGAGAAGGGAATGGATGGAATAGATATTGTGGAAGGAGAATCAACAAGACTGGACACTGATTGTATAGAGGGAGGAAGAGGTGCCATTCTGTGAAGTGCAGGGATGGAAGCTTACTTAGAATAGACCAATATGCTCTAGAGCTAACCAGATTCTGGCTCAGTGACTCTTGTTTCTTGAGATTCTTTCTGAGATCATTGAGAGACTGTATAGTATAATGGGAAAGAGCCTTGGAGTGAGGAAAATCTGAGTTTGAATCCTGCCTCAAGTGGTCAATCAGGAAGCATTTATTAAAGTGTTTACTGTGTGTTGGACACTGTGTGAAACTCTAAGGATACATACAAAGAAAGTAAAACAACATAGACCTTGCCCACAAGGAGCTCATTTCCTAAATGGGCAAGACATTTAACTGTGCCTCAGTTTCCTCATTTGTAAAATGGGAATGATAATGCCTCCGGTTTGACCCACACAGAGTTTGGGGATTTAAATGAAGTAATGTACATGCAACATTTTGAAAACTTGAAAGGTCAACATCTGTTATTGTCATCAATTTAGGAATTTATACTTTTTCACGTACATAAATAGCTTTCCAGTGCATGACGAAGGGGGAGGGCTGGCCAATGAAAGAGGGGCATGTGTAGAGTCATGAACATTCAACAGACGGTGGCCGTGAATCTCAAGGTGACAGGTCTACTGACTGCAGAATCCTGACAGAATTCTGAGTGGCAACTGGGTCAGGCACTGAGCCAGACATCAATATAACAGAGAGGAAACCAGTGCCATTTTCCTGCTGGCTGACTGATGTGATCCTTGTACCTGGAGAAACGAGGCATGGTGTCAAGGTCTGGGGCCAACTTTCTCAGAAGCGATACCATGGGAATAACATAAGGCAAGAACCAAGAACATGTCAACTAGGGCACAAGGACCCCAGTGTGGGTACATATGCATTCATGAGTGTTAATCAGGAAGGTGTGCTGGGGAGGTAGAAAGAATTGTAATAACAGCACAAAATCCTTTTCAAAATTTACTCCTGCCTTTCACCCTCATTTTCTCTCTCTTCTGTTCCTCATTAGATTGAAGACTCATTGGATATGGTTGTTTGACATTTAGAGTGAATGCATATCAGACTCACCATTCTCTGAGTGGAGTCAACGTTGTATAGTACGAACAGTGCTGGATTTTAATTCAGAGGATTTAGATTTGAATCCTGTCACTCCTGTGACTATCTTAGATCAAGTCACTTCCCCTCTTTGAGACTCAGTTTTCTCATGTGTAAAATGATGGAATTGGACTAGATTGGCTCTGAAGACCTTTCCAACTCTAAGTCTATGGTACCATAGCCGTAAGTGCACTCTAACTAAAAGATAAATGGGTTGTAAAAGTAATTAGAATATGAGAATATTAGATCAGTCTTTGAACTTGGAAATATAGTATATAACTAGAATGCTGGATTTGGTATTAGTCAGACTCTACTTCAAATCTTGTCTGTGACACTAATATGGCTGTGAGTAAGCTAATTATTTATCCTTTTGGAGCCTCAGTTTCCTCATCTGTAAAACACTAATACTTTTTGAATACCTACCTCATAGGATTCTTGTGAGAATTGAATGAGATAAGGCACTATATAGGTGGTAGATGGTTTTATTGTTAGGAGGAGGAGCCTAAGATCCAGAGAAGGGAGAAGACTCACCCAAGGTCATACAGTGAATTAGGGGAACAAGCTAGCCCTAGCATGACTTATTTTTGCATGTTAGGACAGCAGGAAGTGCAGGGCTGCTGAGTTATGAGAGTGGGAAAAAGCTGGGGTTGTGGAGTTGTCAGGAAGTTTCTAGGTTCTCTTATTTGACTGCGTTCAATAATAATAATAACAACAGAGAGCATTTATATAGTACTTGCAAAACATTGTATAGATATTATCTCAATTAGCTTCACAACAACCCCAGGAGATAGGTGCTGTTATTAACCCTATTTAACAAATGACGAAACTGAGGCAGATGGAATTTAAGTGACTTGTTCAGGGTCACACAGCAAGTGTTAGAGGCAGAATTTGAATTGGAATCTGTTGAATTTTAAGTGCTGAGATCTAACTTTTGTACCATCTAGCTGCCTAGATGAGCCCTGTGGAACAGTCCTCACTCCTAGTGATGATCCTTCCACACAAGACTCAGTCTGATGATTTCGTTGCTCTCACTGAGCGCGCGTAAGGAGGACATGGGTAAGACTTCAATGCAACAAGGTCCTGTGGCCAGAAAATTCTTCAGGGGCATTCTCATTTGGTTTTGTGTCCTGTTCCCCCATCTGATTAGGTCTTGGATGTCTGAACCCATTGGGATGAACCACTTGTGGCTTCCTTGGACTCCTTAACCTCTCTCACCTCCACCTGCCTGGTATAATCCATGGTGTCCTTCATAGCTCAGCTCAAGTGCTCCCTCCTAGGGATGATGTCTGCTGAAATGAAAGAGAATGGGCTCTAGAGTCAGAGAAGCTGGGTTCACATCTCGCTTCTAGCACTTTCTAAACATATGACCTCATACAAATCCTGTGAATTCCCTGAGCCCAGGTTTCCTCCCTTGTGTGGGGTTTGGACAAGATTGCTTCTGAGGTTCCTTCTGCCTCTTGACTGATGCTGTCTGCTGCTCTAGGACATCTCCCTCCCAGTTATTAGTACTTTCTCTTACTTGCAATTACTTTGCATTGATTTGTTTTTAATTTTCTCTTTTATTACGAATTTAACAATAATCGACAAACGTGAACATTTCTAGTTACTTATTTGTATGCATGGTGTACCCCTCAGGATAATACAAGCCATTTGAGGTTGAGATTGCTATATTTTTCTCTTTATTGCCAAAATAGATAGCACAGTGCTTCACACATAGTAGGATCTTAATAAGTATTTGTTGACTTGAATTAAATTTGGGCTGAAGAAAATTGTCTGTGCTGAAATGTCAGGGAGGGAGAATTTTGCCCTTGACTTTATTTTCCAAATGAGCACCTCCCTTTTCCAATGTGTCCACAGGGAGAACAAAGAGGCATTAACTCAATTGGGTCTGGCCAAATCTCATTATGATAAAAAGAGCCTCAGTAGATAAGAACAGGACAACATATATACTACCGAAACCAAAATCTGAGTTTAAAGCCCTGCCTTTTTAAAGGACACCAAAGCTCGTTTTTCTTGTTGCTTCTTCAGTCATGTTCAACTCTTTGTGGCCCCACTTGGGGTTTCCTTTGCAAAGATATTAGAGTGGCTTGTCCTTTCCTTCTCCAGCTCATTTTGCAGATGAGAAAACTGAGGCAAACAGGGTTAAATGATTTGTCCAGGGTCACACAGTTAGTAAGTGTCTGGGACCAGTTTTGAACTCAGGACTGGAGCTCTATCCACTGGACCACATTGCCTAGCTGAGCCTTAATCCCATAAACTGTCCACCAAATATATATTGTAAGAGAAGTCAACCCAGAGAGGGGAATCACTTCCCCATAGCTGCATAGACAGTGAGTGGAAGATTGAGAATCAGAAGTTAGGGATACATTTAATCAATCAATAAGTATTTATTAAACATCTGTGATAGGTGAGTACTTATTAGACATCTGTGATAGGAGCAGGTACAATTTCTCTTTGCCATGGTCTTTCCTTTAACTAGTCAGTTCTTCCTTTGGATCTATATGCTCCCTTCCTTCCATTTCCACTGCTCTATATTTCCTCACTCCCCTTGCTTCTTTTTGCTTCTTCTCTAGTTGGGGAGGAAAGACTAATACCTATTAAAATCTAAGTTATAGCTCTAAGAGGTGAATAACAAGCAGTCTAGACCTCTAATCCGGAAACATCCAGGTCTTTGTCCCTTTTGGGCTGGTAGGCTCTTTATGGAGAGAAGACAAAAAGTCCAGAGCCCAACACTTAGAGGCAGAAGTGGATTTGAATTCCAATTCTGCCATTAGCTCACTCTGTGTGATCTCAGGCAAATTTCTTCTTTGCCTTGGGACTCATTTTCCTCATTCACAAAATGGAGTTAGACTAGGTGATCTCTCAACTCCTTTCCAAATTAGACATTCTATGTTCTAAGATTCCTCCATGTTTTTTCAGTCTATACTCTATGATATGAAGTGCCTTCAAGCTCTGGCATTTTATATTTTATAATTTAAGATTTCTTCCCAGGAGGCAGTGTTGGGTAGTGTAGTGGATGAGTCAGATATCCTGAGTTTAAATCTCACCTCTTATGTTTATCAATTTTGTGATCCTAGGCAAGGCACTTAGGTTTTCTGGGCCTCAGTTTACTCATTTGTAAGATGAGCTGGAAAAAGAAATGCAAACCATTCCAGTATCTGGTATCCAGTAACCAGTACCCAGTAAGCAATATCCAGCAGCTAGGTGGCACAGAGGATAGAATGCTGGCATCACAAAGGCTTATCTTTTTGAGTTCACATCTGGCCTTAGACAATTACTAACTTATGTGGGCAAATAACTTAACCCTGTTTGCCTCAGTTCTTTCATCTGGAGAAGGAAATGGCAAACCACCTCAGTATCTTTGCTAAGAAAACCCCAGGATTGCGTTCGCCTTTCATTGGTGAAGAAGACCATGCCATCAGAGAAATGATGACATGACTTGTATGTCACTTTGTTTTGAATGAGGAAGGGCTGTGCTGGTCACCAGCCTCACTTCTTCTCCAGAGCCATCTGAATCCAGTGACCTGGGATTCCTCAGTATGACTAGAGATGACCCAGGATGCACTGGGAGACCTTGGTTCTTTGGTCTTGAAGTAAAGAAGATTTGAGTTCAAGTCTTACCTCAAGCATTGACCAGTAGTGTGATTATGGGCAAATCCCTTAACCTTTCAGAGCTCCATGTGAGTCTCTAAGATGTTGACTTACAACACAGAACAGTAGTAATAATACTCAATTGGAAGTTAAAAGACCTTTGTTCAAATCTCTGCTCTGCTCCTTACTCCCTGTGTAAGTCTGAGCAAGTTACCTAACCACTTGGCCTCAGTTGTCTCATCTGTGAAATGAGGGGTGGGCTAAATGTCTTCAAAGAGCCCTTCCATCTATAAATTTGGGACCCTCTCATCTACACCAAGAGTTTCCCCACTAACTGGGGGTTCTCCATACTAATGAAAGCTCAAGGCTAGATAAAAAAAAGGGTTATTTCCAATTCTGACACCTTGTGTCCTAAGGCCCCTCCCAGTCCTGCCATTCTGCATTCTAAGGTTCGTCATAGCTCTGACATTTCCTATTCTGAAGTGACTCAGTCCCTATTCTAAGTCTCCCTCCCAGGTCTGTGGAATTCTACGTGGGGTTTGGTTGGTTTCACTGCCCACAGCTTCTCTTCAGGACCGTTGGGCCTGTGACTCGGGGATTTGGAGAGAAAACACGTGTCAGTTCCCACATGAGCCCTGTGCCTATGTTTTTTTCTTCCCTCCTGTGATTTCTCTAAGTTACAAACCAGGCAATTAGCCTCACACTAATAAACCATTCATCTTGTCCTGAAAAGAGAGAGAAGTCGCAGATTCAGCAGACTCCCTGCTTGGGTTGGGGATCAATGCCTTATCTGCCCCAGCCTAGCAGTGCGTAGGACAGAGGGAAAGGAAGGCACTTAATTAAGGAGCAGAGGAGCGGAAAGAGAACACCAAGTCCCTCATCCTTCCTTACCTCTCCCCCTCTAAGCAAATGCAGGTAGAGACTTGGTGAGCAGTGGACTGAGGGACACTCCTGAAGGTTAACTGAGGCCAAGGTCCTGTGGGAAGGTGGGATGAGACCACTTCGGTTTCCCTAGGGAATATGAAAAAGGGTTATGTGTTCAGAACCTGGGAGAAGGGGTGAAGTGGGGTACCCCTTTCAGGGCACCATTGCAGCCTCCTGCATGAAGTCATAGACACAACAGATAGCTTCCTTGATGGGCCTTATCTGAAATGTGCTGTGAGAGGCCCCAGTCTCCAAAGCTCTCCTTGTCACTGGACCTGATAACTCTGCTATGTTTTTGCATTTCCCTTTCTCTAGGAATTCGCTGAGCATGTCATTTACCTCTCTGGTCCTCCACCTCCATCTGTAAAGTGAGAGGAATTGAAACAAGTGATCTCCCAGGTCCCTTCCTGATTTGACATTCTGTATGCTCTGATTTCTGAGGTGGCTCCAGGTCTGATGCTCTAAGAGTTCTCAGCAGTATAACAAATGTGCTCTAGCAAGGAGATGTCTTAAGCATTTAGCAGTGGAGGTAGGGTATTGTGTATGTTGATGAAAGGAGGGATGTCTAGCGGTACAAATTATTATATTTATAATTTATTTATTGTCTAGTGGCACAAATAATTTTATTTACAATTTATTTATTTAAAAATAAATAATTTTGCAAGGTTGGAAAAACCCCACAAATCCATTCTTTGCAGTTTGCACTTGGTCCTCTGTCTCTCTGAAAGAGTTCCTGTTTGACTCTGGTGGAGTCCAATAACCTTCACCAGTCTAACACTAACTCACACACACACACACACACACACACACACACACACACACACATCTTTCTTTTTAGGAAATGCAGCTCGAGCTCCTTACAGAGACACCTCCATTCTAGCTTCCATAAAGAGAACACTTCTCACCTAGGATCATTTAATCTGACCCCCTCTTCTTACAGAAAAGACAAATTAAGTTAAGTGATTTGAGCAAGGTCATACAGACATCAAAGGACAAAATCAGGATTTGAATCCAGTAGCTCTGTATCTAAGCTCAGCACCTTTTCCATTGTGTAATGCTGCAGTTCACTCCCTGTGTTCCATAGCAGAACTGAACCTCTTGAAGCCAATAGGACAGGTGCTGTGAATGTAGGTGAGTATTGGGTGGGTACTACAAGGAAAAAGTAGAATTGTGAAGGAAATGATAACAGCTCACACTTCCCTAGCATTTTACAAAGTACTTTACTCACAAGAACCCTATAAAGTAGGTACAGGATGTACAAAAGGTTCTGTGATTTTTCTCAGCATGGGAACTCCTTCTTCCTGCAATCTGCAGCCCACCTTTGGTGCAAAGGATAAATCCTGTTGAGTTGCCTAGGGCATACAGAGGTTAAGTGAGTGGCCAAGGGTAACATTGTTAGTAAATATCAGAGGTAAGATATGAACCCAGGACTTTCTGATTCCAAGCCCAGCACCTTGTCCACTATTACATTCTACCTTCCTGATGAGTTAAATAGGGGGAAGTATTAACGTCCCTATTTTAGAGATGATGGAACTGATGCTCAGAAAAGAAAAGTGACTTTCCTGAGTCGTAGAATCAGAGACTTCATGATAGGAAGGATCTTAGAGAACATCAAGTTTTAACTCCCTCTTTTACAGAAGAGGAAACTAAGGCACAGAGAGATGAAGGTGATTCAACTCAGGTCTGTAACTTCAAATCTATTTCTCTTTCTTCACACCAACTGGTACTCATGCATCACAATGAATGTCAAGCTCACAGGAGCTCAGTTTTTGTCAGTTATAATTGCTGGAAGTTATTTACACTTGAGTCCATTGAGTTTTTTTGGAAGACAAATCTCAAAGAGTCAAATTCATGTCTTTGATCTTTCATAAAACCAACAGTTGTTCATGTCATCCTTCTCCACCCATATTTGTATATGTTCTCTACTTATCTGCGACCAAGTTGTATTCTTTTAGTAGAATAGTTCCTTGAGGTCAATGACTTATATCTTTATCCTTCTATCTCTAGTGTCTAGCATAGCCAGTCTGACATAGCATTTGGAGGAGATATTTTCTGGCCATGTTAATGATTGAGTATATGATGATGAAAAACATTATGGAAGAACCCAGAGGATGAATGACTCCACAAAGGCTGAGTTGCAACTGAGCATGCAAACAAACCATTCCAGAGGATGATCACTTGCTCTCTTCTTTGGTGGCAAGTGAGAAAGCATGGTTATGAGCTGGTGGAAGGTCAACTGACAGTTTTTCCTCCCACCTGGCTATTCTGTGTCCTTGAGTGCATGGTGTCAGTTTCCATTGTGTTTATTCTTTCCTGATCTTGGGGTGTGTGTGCTTATCCAGAAATAGAACAGGCCAGATTATGCCTTTGTGAGCTTTAAAAGGTTGGGTGAGCCTTCTGAAGTCCGGCAAATAGAGTTGGTAGAAGGCACTTCCAGTAGCCATGATAGTCGAGTACAATGAGGCGTCAATCCTGAAGAGGGATCAGCTTGACCCAGTGCAACAGTGAATCAACACTATAATCATGACACTCTGTCCAGTAAGCAAGGGAATGAATGACGCATTCATCAGTTACACCACACCCACAAGCCAACTTAGTGGGAGTCTGAGAAGTAAGGAAAAAGACTTCTAGGCTTAGGAAATATTTTCCCTTCACCTTATCTGTGTGTGTGTGGAATGTTTTTTGCCAGCCACTTTAAATTTGAATTTATTCTCCTCAGGGATGGATTAGATTCAAAATGGAGAGCATGCCTCCTGGTTTGGGAGATTATTTTGGTAACTTCTATCCTTTGCTACACTTCCTTTTTTTCTTTTTTAAAAATTTTAAAAAAATTTTAAATAATTATACATATATAATTAAATATAATAAAATTAAAAATTTTAAATAATTTCTTTATTTTTCAGTTCTTAGCATTCACTTCCACGAGAATTTGAATTAAAAATTTTCTCCCCATCTCTCTCCACCTCCCACCCCAGGACAGCATGCACCTCATCCACTCTTTCCTTTAGTCTGTCCTCCCTTCTATTACCCACACTTCTTCCATCCCCCTTCCCCTCTCTTTTCCTGTAGGGCAAAATCAATGTCTATACTCCATTGCCTGTATAGCTTAATTTCCAGTTGCATGCTAAAACATTTTTTTAACATTCTTTCTTAAAGCTCTGAGTTCCATATTCTCTTCCTCCCTCCCCACCCACACTCATTGAGAAAACAAGCAGTTCAATATAGGTCATACATATGTAACAATACAAAGCACTTCCATAATAGTTATGTTGTAAATGACTAACCACATTTCTGTCTGTCCTATCCTGTCCTTCATTTATTCCATTTTCTCCCTTGACTTGTCCTCCCACAATAATGTTTGCCTCTGATTTTCCCTTTCCCCAATTTGCTGTCCATTCTATTGTCTTCCCTCTCCTATCCCCTTCCCCCTTGCCTTCCTGCAGGGTAAAATAGATTTCCATATCCAATTGTTATTCCCTTCTTACCCAAATCCCATGAGAGTAAGGCTCAATTATTTCCTTTCATCTCCCCTCTTTTCCCCTCCAATGTAAAAGCTCTTTCTTCCCTATTTTATGTGAGATGATTTGCTATGTTCTACCTCTCCCTTTCCCTTACCCCTAGTACATTTCATTCAACAGTAAATTTTATTTTTTTAGGTATTCACCCTTAGTACTCAGCTCACTCTGTGCCCTCTGTCTATATCTATCTATCTATCTATCTATCTATCTATCTACTTATCTATGTATACATACATACACCCATGTACATATATATACATACCTACACATATATAATATACACATACATACTCATGCATACCTACATAAATATATATATATATATATATATATATATATATATATATATATATATATATATATATATATATATTTCCTTTAACTACCTTAGTACTGAAAAAGGTCTCATGAGTTACAAATAACATCTTTCTATGTAGGAATATAAACAGTTCAACTTTAATGAGTTCCTTAAGACTTCTCCTTCCTGTTCACCTTTTCATGTTTCTCTTAATTCTTATATTTGAAAGTCAAATTTTCTATTCAGCTCTGGTCTTTTCAAAAAGAATGCTTGGAAGTCCTCTATTTCATTGAAATTCATTTTTTCCCCTGAAGTATTATACTCAGTGTTTCTGGGTAGGTGGTTCTTGGTTTTAATCCTATCTCTTTTAACTTCTGGAATATCATATTCCAAGCCCTTCAGTCTCTTAGTGTTGAAGTGGCTAATTCCTATGTTATCCTGATTCTATTTCCACAGTACTTGAATTATTTCTCTCTAGCTGCTTGTAATATTTTCTTCTTGACTTGAGAACTCTGGAATTTGGCTACAATATTCATAGGAGTTTTCCTTTTGGGGTCTCTTTCAGGAGGTGATCAGTGGATTTTTTCCATTTCTATACTACCCTCTATTTATAGAATATCAGGGCAGTTTTCCTTGGTAATTTCTTGGAAGATGATGTCTAGGCTCTTTTTTGGATCATGGTTTTCAGGTAGACCAATAATGTTTAAATTATCTCTTCTGGATCTATTTTCCATGTCAGTTGTTTTTTCCAGTGAGATATTTCACATTGTCTTCTATTCTTTTCATTCTTTTGTTTGATAATTTCTTGATTTTTCATAAAGTCATTAGCTTTCATCTTCTTCATTCTAATTTTTAAAGAGCTGTTTTCTTCAGTAAGCTTTTGAACATCCTTTTCCATTTGTTCCATTCTGCTTTATAAAGCATTCTTCTCCTCATTGACTTTTTGAACCTCTTTTGCCATTTGGGTTAGTCTATTTTTAAATGTATTATTTTCTTCGGCATTTTTTGGATCTCCTTTAGCAAGCTGTTGACTAACTTTTCATGACTTTCTTGCATTGCTCTCATTTCTCTTCCCAATTTTTCCTCCACCTCTCTTAGTTGATTTTCAAAATCCTTTTGGAGCTCTTCCATGGCCTGAGATCACTGCATATTTTTTGGGGGGTTTTGGATGGTAGAAGCCTTGACTTTTTTGTCTTCCTCTGATGATATGCTTTGCTCTTCCTCATCCAAAAGGATGGGAGAAAATACCTTTTCACCAAGAAAGTAATCTTCCTTAGTCTTATTTTTTCCCCTTTTTTGAGCATTTTCCCAGACAGTTACTTGACTTTTGAGTCCTTTGTCAAGTGGAGGGTATACTCTACAGATCTGTAAGTTCTTAGTTCCTCCAAGGTGGCACAATCAAGGGAGAGGAGTTTACTCCTCTTTTGGCCTGTTCTCTGATCTGTGAGCAACCACAAACACTTTTTTCTGCTCAGGATCTGTGAGTAGGAGTCCCTCTCCACAACCACCATCAGCTTCACCATGCCAGCACTCTTCCTCACCCCAGGACTGTCACACAGGACTGAGATCCAAAACAGTTGTTCAATTCCCCCAGGGTCTTTAGGCTGAGGGCTCCAAAAGTGGATACTGCCACCACAGTGGCTGCTGCCACCTTGTGCCTGGAGCTAGTGCTACACCAGCTCCCATCTCACCCAGATGAAAGAGCTTTCTTACTGACCTCTGAAGCTGTCTTTGGCATTTGTGGGTTGAGAAATCTGGTAACTGCAGCTGCTACCCATGATTCTGCACCCTGAAGCCTACACTATCTCAACAAATTTTCTTTTGTAAAATTTAATGAATATCAATGGACTAATTGATGTTGGGGAGGACAATAGGAAAGGGCTTGTGAGAGATAGTATTAAAATATCCTAAACCCTCAAGGTGACCCCTAGAACCCTTATGGGAGAAGTAGTCAACTTATCTTTTTAGTAGCTTCTATCCTTTGCAACATTTTCTCAGTAAATTTTCTTTTGTAAAATTTAACTGATAACACTGGGCTAATTGATGTTGAGGAGGACATTGGACAGTGAGAGATAGTACTAAAATATCCCAGACTATCAGGTTGACTCCTAGAACACTGAAGGGAGAAGTAATCAATTGATCTGTGGCAAGACCTAACTTGCCAGTGGGAGTAGGAGACTGAGAGGGCTATTCAAGAGGATGTACTATATACTGGTATAGCCGGGGTGGGAAACCTGAGCAGGTAGCCCTCTAGGTCCTCAAGTGTGGCCATTTGACTGAATCCAAACTTCACAGAACAAATCCTTTTGTTAAGGGAATTTTTTCTGTGAAGTTTGGATTCAGTGGGAGGGTTACACCTGTGGATCTCTAGAGGGCTGCTTATACCCCCGGTATAAGGAATGCCTAGCTGAAGAGATTCCTTCTACTAGTATTAGTCAGCACCTTCTCTGCAATTTGTAATCTTTAAGAACCATGGAGAGCAGTAAAAATTAAGTGACTTTCCCAGGCTTCCAGAGCCAGTATCAGTCTTAAACCTGGGTCTTCTTGGTTTGAAGGTCAGTTCTCTACCTATGATACCACAATTACACTGATGGGGAAAATAATATGTAAAAAATGGGGATGCTTGTACTCTCCGGAATCTTTGTTTTTCTTTGAATTCAGCTAAATGCCAAAGGCAAGAGACCTTCGTAGCTCCACCTACCTGCTAATGACTTTATTTCTTAAGGTTGCCTGTGATCTACTCTGTATGTATATTGATGTGCTTATTTATTTACATGTTCTCTCCACCTTTAGAAAATAAGCTCCTTGAGGGAAGGGACAATTTTCTTTGTAGCTCCAGCACTTAGCATGATGTCTAGCATGTATTAAGTGGTAATGAAATGCCTGTTGATTGGTATATATGAAATGCATGTAGAGTACCAGAAAGCTATTCCCCCACTGATATAACTACCAGTACATCGATGCCTTCTCATTCTGCACCAATTTTTGTCCATGTCTTTCCACATCAAGGAGATGGGCTAGAAGGGCTAGGGGCTGGATGGGGGAGGCCTTTCCCAAGCTACAATCAGAAGGCTTTGGACTCTTTCCTTTCCTGGCTTTGTAGGCAAGTAACATTAATCTTTCTCTCATTCCTATTACCTAATTCAAGTCCTCATTACCTCTTGGACTATGGCAGCAGCCTCCTAACAGATCTTTCTACCTCTTTTCTCTTCTTTATACACTGGAAGAATAATTTTCTTTACCCCTAGATCTGGCCAATCCCTTCTGTGTTCAAAATCCTGTCATACCTCCCTCATGCCTCCCAAGTAACGCTGAAACTTTTCTTTCCAGTATTGAAGGCAGTTAGCAATGTGGCACTACTGTATCTTTTTCAGCCTCCTCACAAATCATTGCCAGTCAGTCAATAAACATGTAGTAAATGCCTACTATGAGCCAACTGCTAAGTACTGGCATACAGATAATCACTGCCCTCATGGAGCCTATGGTCTAATGGGGAAGACATCACACAAAAGGAGCTGGAAACTCTGTGCGGGGCACAAGAGAAGGGACATGATGTGACAGCTTGGTGGAAAACTCAGAAGGGTCCCAAAGTAGTGCAGTCAGGTGATGAATGAGATTTTCTGAACTGAGCTCTTTCCTTAAGTGAAGGGTTTGGAGTTCATGGTCCACCCTCCAATCAGGGGGCAGAGGATTATGAGGTGGGATATCAAGGCTGATGGAATCATGAAGAGTGATGGAATTATCCCAACATTGAGCTTCCAGTAGCATGGTAGGGAAGTCAGTTAGGGAAGTCCCAAAATAGAGCAGCCAGGTTAGAAATGAAGAGGTGAAAAAGGAAACTGCCCTTTAAGTATTTTCTTTTTCTGTGAGACTGGATTTGAACTTGAAGTCTATCCTCTCCAGTGCCTTTGCTCAGTTCTCTTCTGTGCCTAGAATGTCTTCTATCTCTATGTCTCTCTGTGTGTCTCTCTCTTGAATGCCTACCTATCTTTTATAGCTCAAATCATATACTACCCTGTCCAGGAAGCTACAAATGACCTCTCTCTTCATATGTCATAGCACCTGGTTTTGCATTCTCTTAACACTCTTATGTAATATTACATATTATAGTTATCTGTGTTTGTGTCCCATTCCCTTAATAACTCATGAGTTCCGTAGGGCCAAGGACTTTGTCCTATCTAAGTTTTGTGCTACGTACAGTAGACATTTAATAAATGTTTATTGAATGGATGATTGAATCCATTCCTCAGTCCTATTGGTTCACAGGTCCTTACTTTTGACTTCATCCCAAGATGAAGGGGGTTGAGAAACTTTGAGGAGTGGGATCCTGCAGGAAGTATTTCGTCTCCCTAATCTAGTCATGAGGTGAAGTTCTGTCTTATGGTCCAGGAAATCAGAACCATCCTGGAGAGACAAGCCCCAGGTGCGTGCCTGGTAGAAATTCTTTCCTGGTCACTCCCATCAGTCAACTAAATTCAAGTCCCTTTCAGACAGAAGACCAATGGAGACATAGCTATGCCTTTGGGGAGCTCCTGATCTTAAGGCAGAATATCATGTCATCTCTTCAATGAGTCATAGTTGGGATGGGGCTTTGCTTAGTTCATGACACAGTGGCAAGCTTGGGACAGTGAGAAGCCCATTGAATTTGGAGTTACAGGACCTGGGTTCAAATCCTAGCTGTGCTTCTTATCCTTGTAATATTAGACAAGTCACTTAATTTCCCTGGCCTCTATTCCTCATCTATAAAATGAAGGGGTTATACTAGATGCCTTCTAAGGTCCCTTGGTTCTAAATCTATGACTCTGGCATCTGGGGGATGCTTCCTCACTATTGTGATCCAGAGACTCTCCACACCTCGTGTTTCACAGCCCTCTCTAATGGTCCTTGCTGGGGGATTTGGGAGAAAGGTGGATCCCAGGAGACAGTAAGGGAATGAGGTCATAGTCTACCAAAGGTTAGGAGAAGAGAGGGAGAGGGAAGGGTATCCTCTCTCCCTCCAGAACTGCTGTGTGGTGAGCTTGCCTGTCCCAGGGTCCATTTACCTACTTCTCTGATCCTAGCTGGGATATATGCTGGCCCCTTGGGGGATGATATGTTCTCTCTGTATCATGAGTTCAGCTGGATTTGCCCAAATTGCAAAATTCCTAGGAACTACTCTGTTCCTGTTTATATTTGAACAGTCATTTTAATGCATAAAATGCCCTGTCTTAGAAACTGATTGAGAAGAAAGCTTTACTGAACCTATAAAAATTCTTCTTCAGGGATTTGGCTTGGACCAGCCTCATGGCCCTGGGCCATGTTAAAAATTAGATCAGAGTTGGGCCACTTTGGGACTTGCCCCTACTCTCCTGAAAACCAATCGTGAAGGTTCCTTTTTTCCTTTTGCCCATGAATTCCCATGATATCCCTGGCTTTGTTCTGTTCTTTATCACTTATCCTTATTCCCCACCTCCTGGAGGTGAGGAAAGGGGGAGAGAAGGGAAAGAGACACCATCTCTTTTTTCCCCATAATCTAGAGCACTCCCCTAAAGGCACAGCCTTGCCACTCATTCATTCTACCCTCAACCATCATCTTGTGGAAGTAGCTCTTCAGCTGGGACTTCCCATAGCCTTCTGGATACCCCCATGGGGGCAAGGTGTGTATATTTCGGTGTGAATGTGTGTGCATAAACATGTTTCTGAATGTCCAGGTAAGCATGTGTGTGTTCCTGTGTTTGAACATCCAGGAAAGTATTCACATGTATTTCTAAATGATTCTTTCTAACTACATGTTTGTGTGAGTCTAGGTAAATCCACATATATACATGTATGTATCTACAATTTACCTTCTCTTGGCTCTTGGCTCGCTAGGGTTAAGTCTCTGCTCACAAGGCTGGGAAGTGCTGCCTCTCCACTTTGGTAATTGAAATCAATTTCTCAGCCTTATCTTGAGGAAACCTATATAGTCTAGACTGTAATCTGCAGGCTCTGGCAACTTTTAAATGAAAAAAAAAAGCCTCTGTGAAAGAGGAAGCCAGGAGCAGGGAGAAAGAACCAAGAGTGCTTGCTTCTCTTTGTCAGGGACTGTGTGAATTTGTGTGACTGTTTGTGTGTACTTGCGTAGTGGGTATATTTGTGTGTGAGTGTGTGTTTACAAGCCTGTGTGTATGTGGTATGTCTCTTTGGGTTTGTGTTTCTAGGGGAGTGCATCTTTGTATATATGAGCTAGTGAGTCTGGGGGAGTGTGATTGTGTGTATTTTGTGTGTGCGTGCATGTGCACGCATTCCCTTGTGTGAGTGTGTGTGTGTGTGTGAGAGAGAGAAAGAGAGAGAGAAAAAGAGAGAGAGAGTGAGAGAGAGAGAGAGTGAGTGAGAGAGAATGCTCAACATTGGATACTTTTAGCCCTATTTCTTGTACATATGTTTTCAATGAGCAATGGCTTGGTTCTGGTCATACCCCTACTAGACCTTTTGGCTGCTCCCTAAAAAGTGGAGGAGTTTCCCAGTTTCTTCTCTGCTCCTGAGCCCTTGGAGTGTCCCCCAAGTAGAGCAGTAGAACTCAATATATCTCACTGCCTCCCAAAGCTCAAGACTGGCCAGAGGCTCTAGTATGACTGTTTCAAATTTCCTGGGCAGAAATGTTGGATCACTTAGCCCAGGGTTGAGGAACTTGCAGTCTCAAGGCCACATATGGCCCTCTAGGTCCTGCAGTGTGGCCCTTTGACTGAATCCAAGCTTCACAGAACAAATCCCTTTCATTAAAGGATTTATTCTGTAAAACCTGGACTCAGTCAAAAGGCCACACTCAACGAACTAGAAGGGCACATGTGGCCTCAAGGCTGCAGGTTCTCCACCCCTGACCGAACCCCTTTGTGGAAGTTTTCATGGTGTCTAGGGAAGTTACAGCTGTCTGGCTTCATTCGTTCATTCAGCGCCAGACACATTTCTAGGTGCTAGAGATGCAAAGACAAAAATGAAATAGTCCCTTTCCTCATGTAGCTTACATCCTACATAGAAAACCAACATCTCCCCAGATAAGTAAATGCAAAATATATGCAAAACAAACACACAATAATTTGAGGAGGTTGGGGGAAGTCTCCAGGAACGTGGAATTTGGAGATAGCCCTTTGTAGAAGGTATAACTTGAGCTGAGCCTTGAAGGAAGGTAGGGAATCAAAGAGGTAGAAAGGAGCAGGTACACTGTACCTGTATTCCAGGTATGAAAGACAGCCTGACCCAAATGTGTGAAGACAGGAGATGAAGTATCAATTATGAGGAATAGAAAGAAGGCTGGTTTGGCTGGAATGCAGGGTACCTGAAGAGGAGTTCTGAGCAATAAGCCTGCAGAGGTAGGGTGGAACTAGGCTGTAATTTAAATGTCAGGAAGAAGAGGTTATATTTTATCCAGGAAACAATGGGAAGTCACTTATACTTCTTGAGAAAGGGAGTAATACCGTTTGACAGAACTAGGCAGAGCAAGAGAACAGAGTACAGACTCCTGATGTGTCCAGAAGGATGGGGAGCACAGCAAAAGGCTGAGGATCTGATGTTGAATGCTTTCTCTCTCTCCTTCTCTCTCTCTCTCTCTCCCTCCGTCTCCCCTCCACACAATCACACTCACCCAGACTCACAAGCTCATACACACAAGACTGCCAAAGCATCAGCTGTCAAAGCATCGCATGTATCTTGACAAGAGAGCCTGGAAGAAAAGATGCCTGTTTCTAATGCACGCATCCTGGCCTTGGCCAGGCTTTTTCCTGCTCTGTAGCCTAAAAGTACCTCCCTCCCAGCTCATGGATTTTTAATTTATAGTTGATAAACTTAGAAATTCCTGCCAGAATCTTTGCTGCAATTTCCCAGGTTGAGAGATTGTTTTCAGTCTCTTAGTGGGTTCAGGGAAGAAAGGTATGTTGTGGGCTGGTAGATAGGCCCAATATTTCTCTAAACCATCTTTTCCCTCAAATCTAGCTCCCTCCCCCAGTCTTCTTATTCAGGCCTTAGGATCAGTACCAAGGAAAAGTCAGTATTCTCAGACTGGACAGAACTTTGTGAACATGGAACTCAAGCAGACCCCAGTTTAGCTTAACCTGGTTCCTTTCTGTTGAATGAATGAAAAAGTTCCTCCTTCCCCAACCTCATATTAAATGCTTACTATGTACCGAGAAGCAGTCAGGTGGCTCAGTGGATAGAATACTTGGCCTGGAGTCAGGAAGGCCTTAGTTAAAATCCTGCCTCATATACTAGCTGTGTGACCCTGGACAAGTCACCTAACCTCTGTTTACCTTGATTCACTGGAGAAAGGAATGGCAAACCACTCCAGTATCTTTGCCAAGAAAACCTCATGGACAGTAGAGTCCACAGGGTCATGAAGAGTTAGACACAACTGAGCAACAAATGTACCAAGAATTGTGCTAAGCATTGGAGAAACAAATAGAAGTGTGAGTTGACATGAGATCATTGATTCAGATCTGGATGGGATGGCAAAGGCTAGGTAGTCTACTTGTCTCATTTCATAGGTGAGAAAACTGAGACTCAGGCAGGCAGAATGACCTAAAATCACATATGCAGTAAATATCTGGCACCAGAGATAATGTTTCTTCCACTCTACCAAGCTCTTAATGAACTCATATTCTATTAGAAGGAGCCAGTACATATAAGAGGGTTGCAGAAGGAAAGGCCTCTTGATTCTTAAGGTAGTGGCAAATGCCTTTTCCTTAGTGTCACTGGCAAAACCATATCATTTTTTTGATTTGGAATCATTTCATATTGTCAAGATTTTTCATGTTGAGTTCTCTTGAATGATGGTTATTCCTGGGGCTTTTGGTTCTGGATTGCTTCCCCTAGTTGCTAAAGGGAGATAATGTTAAAATGATGATAATGATTTGGCTCATGTAGGTAGGACATGCTGCCTCCTATCCCTCCCTGTCTTGCTTTGGTTAGATTGACTTGCTTGGGACAGAGGTGTTAAACATGCAAGCTATTGGTCTCATGTGTCCCACAACATTCTTGACAGTTACTGGAACCAGATTGGGAAATAATCTATTATTGGGAAATATTTAACAAAATAAATAAAAATACAATAAAACACAGATAATGGGTTTTTTTTAAGTCAATATGTGGCCCATAGGGATTCTTACATGTAGTTTAGTAGCTCCTACTTCTGTTTGGGTTTGATACCACTAGCCTAGGAAACCTTTCAGGATCCCAAATTTATAAGGAACCTCAGAGGGCACATAGCCAACCTATACCTGAGCAGTAATCACTTCTACAACCTTGACAAGTGGTCATCCATTTCCAACTGCTATCATTCAAGGATGGGGAACCATCATTTTGCATTTCTTTTATTGTCTATGACTATCAGAGCAATTTGTCATGTAATTGTTAATGTCTTTTATTTTTTTTTAAACAGAATTGCTTGTCTGTATCATTTAACCACTTGGGATTGGCTCTTGGTTTTATATATCTGTGTTAATTTCCTATATATTTTGGATAGCACAACTTTATCAGAGATATTGGACACCAAGATTTCTTCCTAATTGACACTTTTCCTTCTTATTTTAGCTGCATTGATTTTGTTTGGGGGAAATTATTTTGATATAATTCTAATTGTTGGGAAGTTTTCCTTATAATATGCCTTATTGTCCTAGTTCTATCCCATTGGGCCAAGGAATGCAAGTATAATCCCTCCTTTCTATGACACCTCTTTAAGTATTGAAGACAGCAACCACATCTCCTTTTTCCCCCACTCCCTCTAATCTAGTTCCATCAATCTATTATCTTAATATTACTGTCTTTCTTAGGTTGATCATCTCTAATTTATCCTGTACACATCTTGTTTGTACATAGTAGTTTGCATGTGGTCTCCTCCATTAGACTGTGAGATCCTTGAGAGCAAGGGCTCTCTTTTGCCTTCCTTTATGTCTTCAATACTTAGCACAGTTCCAGGGACCTAATAAATGACTGATAAATTCTTTTTAATTGTCTGCCATGAGTCTTCTGGATATGTATCTTAGGGGTGTGGGAGCTTCTCCAGTCACTCCATCACCACACCATCACCACCACCACCACCACCTCTTCATATTATCTTGAATTTCCTTTTTACATGTTAGTATACTTAGTAGGATATAAGCTGTTTGTAGGAGATGATTATTTAAAATTTTGATCTTTCTATACTTCAGTGTCTAGTACAGTGCCTTATGAATATGAAGTAGTTAATAAATGCTTTTGGAATTAAACTGAAGGAGAAAGCAAAGTATGTGTGTATGCATTGGGAGTGGGGGATGGAAAGTATAATTGAGTGTGGTTATCTCCTCTTCTAACTCCTTTGGAGATATTTTCTCCAGGGATTCAATGCAAATTCATGTCTTTTACCCTGAATGTCTCTAATATCATTCCCAGGAAATAGCATTCTTTTGTTCTCCATAATCAGGCAACAATCATTAGGAAGAGAAAGAGATATGAGAATTCATGAGTTGAGGATACATAAGTCAGGATAAGTGAGAGAGATTCCATGTCTGGAACAAGAAAGCAAGGTTCTGGGAAGAGGGCAAGAAGGTATGAGAATTATTGAGAGAGCTCTAGATTGGGTATTAGGAGGCCTAGTTTCTTCTCCTTGGTTCGTCACTAACTCATTGTGTGATGTGATCCTTTCTGAATATCATTTTTAGTTTCTGTAACATGAAGGGGTCTTTGAGCCCCAATTTTTCCTCCCTACAAAGTGAAGAGGCTTAATTGTCTCACAATTAATTGAGATTTAAGAATTAAGAATTAATTTAAGAATTAAGTCTCACAACTGCCAGCTGTGATGTTCTGTGGTTCTGTTCTTGGTCCAATGAGAAGAAAACACAAAGCTATTTTCTCCCTAAGATTAGGGCCTCTATTTAATTCTCTGCATCATGGAAATCCACACATTTATGAGCTGCTTGATAAAGGTTTTTGTTTTTTGACCAAGATTGGAAATGGATGCCATTAGGGATTGTAGCAATAGTGATAATTCACTATTACCTATGGTATTTTCAGGTTTACAAAATGATTTCACAATAATTTTGTGAAAAAGTTATTGTGTACATTGTTGTATTCATTTTACTCTTGATGCTTAATTAGGAATAGTGACTTACCTAAACTCTTCCAGCTAGTTAGTGTCAGAACTGGTACTATAGGTAGCTAGATGTGGAAATGGATAAAGTTCTGGACTAGAATCAGGAAAACTTGAGTTCAAATATGGCCTTTGGCACTTACTAGTTATGTGACCCTAGCCAAGTCACTTAGAATCTATGAACCTCAGTTTTCTCATTTGAAAAACAAGGATAATAGTAGCATCTGTCTCTGAGAGTTATTGGGAGGATAAAATTATATAATATTTATAAAGTGCTCTGCAAACCTTAAAGTACTGTACAAATATGAACTTTTCTTATGGTTTTTATTAGTGATTATTATTGCTTATTATCTTAGCTTATGCTCTTTGATGATAAGTTGGGTATTCTTTCCATTTTACCACAGCTCCATTTTGGTGTGAATGAACATGGTGGTGAATGTAGTGATGATACTGATAATTCTTGCTGCCTTCAAATATTTATAAATGGGTTGAAGTGATAGGCAAGAATATTTCTGCTTGATATATGAAAAAAAAACACTTTACAGTAATCAGAGCTGCCCAAAGTAGAATAGGATGCCTCATGAGATAATGAGTTTCCCACAAATTACTGAAGATTAAGCAGAGAATGGATGACCACTTATCATGGACCTTCTAGAGGAGATTCTCATTCAGATAAAGTTAAACTAAATACCCTTTAAAGTTCTTTCCATCTCTGAGATTCTGTGATTGTCAGCAATCCAAATGACTGAACAGACCTCTGGCCATGGTGCTGATATCTCAGAAGCCTCTGTTATTTCTGCCTTACAGTTCCTACCCTCCTTTTGTCTTCATCCCAGGACATCAAACCTCTGTACCCTGAAGCTGCTGATATTTAGGTGATGGGGCGTGAGGCGGGGCGGGGGGGAGGGGGGAAGGAATCTACTTTTCTTGATCTAGATTCAGGCACAATCAAAAAGATCCGTTCTTTACTTGGTTATCATTGGGAGCAGCCTCTTCAAGGAACTGCTTCTTTATATTGGTAGTTCTAAGAGTTCTGGTTGCAAAAGGTGCTTTTGCAGTAGCTGATCTGCTGAAAACCCTGACCCACTTCAGATTTCTGGGACATGGCCTGTTTTCCTGGTGTTGTGATGGTGATGATAGGTGTGACATTGATGAAGGCAGTAACTGCCTTCTTTAGAAGAGCTTAGCCCCTCCAGGGGCTCAGTGTGGAGTCAACTTTATGCTTTTAACGCAATCTGTCTGCACAGCCACCAGCTTGGGGGTATTTTTGGGAGTGTATTTCTTTGGGGTTATCCAGGGCCTTGGAAAATGAGACATTGAAGAATTCATCATGGCCAGGTCTCAGCCCCTGTCAAAGTCTCTGAAAAACAAAGGTTTTCCAGGGCTGTGGGGAGGTCCCCTCTTAACATGCCAAGTGTGTCCCTCCTGCAGCTCAGGCAGCCACTAGGGAGTGAGAAGCAGGGGGCATCCATTAAATTGAACAATGCCCCTACTCACAGGGAAGGAAACCCATTGGATTAAGAGACCTGTCTGAGAATAAAGAGGCTTCTTCCTAGAGCCCAGGAATGGGGGTGGGAGGCAGGCAGGGAAGAGTACAGTCAGTGCCCAACAATAGGAAAGGAGCTGTGTTCAATGAATCCTTGTAGGAGGGGACTGCCAGGGATGATTTCTATTGTGAACCATGTGTCTCATTCTGAGGCTTTTCTGTAACATAATGGAATACAGGGGCTGTCAGGGGCCCCTTCTGGGGATGGTGGATGGGAGTCAGAGATTGTGATGTGAGCTGTGGTCTCAAGATTCTCCTACCACCAGGACCAAACCTGTATTCAGAAAATTTGAAAGCCTCTCTCAAATGTCCTTCCCCTGCTTCTTCCCCCTTTCCCCCCCACATTATTGATCTGCTCTGAAAAGGGTCAGGAGATCTTTGTGGCTTGGGTAAGGGTGGGTCGGGTCCTAGGAAAATGAACATACTCATTTCAGTATGATGGTGAAACTCTTTCCTCTGTCTGGGTCTCCATTTCCTCATCTATAAAATGCAGGGGTTGAACTATGTAATAATAATTGACATTTACATAGTGCTCTAAAATTGGCAACATATCTGTGATTTATTATTAGCCTGATGTTACAGATGAGGAAACAGAGGGTCTGGGAGGTTAAATGATACACAGATAGTGACTGAGGTAGGATTCAAACCCAAGTCTTATGTTCTATTCATTATACCATGCTGCCTTTTCAGCTTCCTTCTTTCAATCCTGTGTTGGTCCTGTCCAGCCTACCCTAAACTGCCTGAAAGGGAAATGATCATTTACCGATAGAGCCAGGATTTGCATATAGAAAGCCAAGACCCAGCCAGGTCTGGAGTGGTTATTTTCTAACAGAAAGTCTAGCGCAGATTTCCTAAAGAAGTTTAGAAACTAACTTCTAAAAAGAAGTTAGAACAGAATCTGGGTGGAACCAGAGGTAGCTAGGGGTGTGTATATGGTGGAGGGTAGAAGTAGAAACCTCAGTCTGGTTTGAGAGAGATGAGGCAGGAAAGAAGGGTTAGAAGTCAAGGATTCTGTTCCTCACAACTTCTCTGGATCAGTTACTGTCCCAGGCTTACCAGGACCTGAGAGAAACTTTTTGACAACTATTAGAGCATAGAATATTGGAGCTAGCATGTGTCTTGAGTACCATCTAGGTCAATGCCCTCATTGAGCAGATGAGGCTCACAGAGGGGAATAGCCTTGCCTAAAGTCTGGCCAGAAGAGCATTAGATAGCAGGGCTAGATTTGAACTCAGTTCTCCATATTCCTCTGAGGTTTTCAGAGTCCTGGGCTAGTTCTATTTATGATGAACCAAGTAAGGGAGAACAGGATAAGGTGGGGGTGGAATGGAAAGGATATAGGGTTTACCCAAGGCCTAGATGTAGATGGCAGCCATCCTCCTTTCTTCCCCCCACCCCACACATATGAGAGAGTGGGATTGGAATCCAGCTAAAGACCCATCCTGCCCCCAGAGTAGGCCCACATCCCTGCTGTTCTATATGCCTTCTTCCCCTTCTGCTTACCTTGAACCAACTTCCAGTGAAATCCCTCTTGTTATTCCCTCACCCCCCACCCCTAGGTCTATTTCACAAGTTGGGCCATTTATAGAGTTCCTGGGACCTCCCAGCAGCCCTTCAGAGAGAAGCAGACAATATAATTAAATGCAGGTTCACATTAATACCCTGGAGACAAGCGCTAGCACCAACAGAAAGGGGGTGGGGAACCTGGGTTTCCTCCATAAATCCGAGCATTCTGATGCGTACAATTTGGAAACATAAGTCTATGAATTGTAATAGAGCATGACGAAATCTCATCAACAGAAGTAAATATTAAACTGAATGACAGTGATATGAGCTCCCCTCCCCCTCTAGCATCGTCACCAGTTTCTTTCTTCTAATACAGGTAATTGGCTTTAAGTGCCTCTTACAGCTCAGCACTTGAAATGACCTCCTGTTGTATTCCTCTAATGGGAGCTGTGGGTCGCCCCCCTCCTCTCCCTTATCTCTCTCCTGCTGTTCCCCTTCCCTTCCTTCCCTCCTTTCACCCTCCCTTACCCCTCTTCTCTCCACTTCCCTCCTCTTCTTTCTCTTTCCATTCCTCTCCTTTCTCCCCTCTTTCTTTTCTCCTCTCCTCTCTCTCTCCCCTCTTTTCATTCCTCTCTCATTCTCTCTTCCTTTTCCTCTTCTCCCTCCTATCTACTTCCATTCTCTCTCTCTACATTCCCCTTCCCTTCTTTTTAGTGCATTCTCCTCCCCTCAAGTCTTCTGTCTTTTCCCCTCCTTTCCACCTCCCCATCTCTTTCTTATTCTCCCCTCTCCTTTTGACTTCTCCACATTCTATCTCCTACCTCTGTGTCTTTGCACAGGCTGTTCCCTTTACTTAGAATGTACTCCCTCTATACTATACCTCTTAAAATTCCTGGCTTCCCTTAAGGCTCAGCTCTTGGGGTACTTCCCAAGGCAGCTCTTTCTTTTTCTACCAGTTGACAATACTCTTCCCACTTTATTGTCTTTCCTTTGCATATTCTTTGCACTTACTTACCTGGGTAGTGTTCTTAGATTGTAAACTCTTTGAAGATAGGGACTGTTTTGATTGTCTTTGTATCCCTGGATTTAGCACAGAGCTTTGTCCATAGTGGGAGCCTCCCAAATGTTTGTTGAATTCAACTAAATAGTCATGAACTGATTGGATCTTTTTCTGGACAAGCTGGGAGACCTGATCCAGAGGATAGTTTGTTTTGGGACAGAATCCAGAATGATGGAGCTAGAAGGGACCCTAGGGACAATTTAGTCCAATTTAAGATAAAGAAACTAAGGGAGCAATGAGGTTAAATTACATATCCAAGGTCACATGGCCAATAAGAGCCAGGCCCTGGACTTGAACCCAAGTCTCATGATCCTAAATTCAGGACTCTTTCTGCTTCTCCATGTTGCTTGCCTAGGCTAAGTAGCCTAGAAAACTGAACTGGCCTTTATGGACAAATTAGGAGTATTTTAGGAGGAACCTTTCAGGCACTGGATGCCTCTGCTGGGTTGTATTCTTTTTTATGAACTCCAGTTTGCAAGAGACTTTCACATATATTATCTCAGATTATGCTCAATCTTGTGAAGCAGGCAGGGCAGATATATTACTTTTCCCATTTTACAAGTGAGAAAATTAAGGCTAGAGAAGTTAAATGGTGTGCCAAGATCATGGAGGAAGGCAGCTTCAAAGCAGGCATTAGAAACCTGGCCTCTCTCCTCTTGTCCAGTGCGGGGTGTTTCAGTGCCCTGGGGAAACAGAAAGAATTCTGAGGTGGTTCCAGACTCTTGCCCAGGCTCATCTGTATGAGTCTCAGAGGGGACTCGGACAGTCTCTGCTGCATGTCAGCTGTGTTTGACAGGGTTTAACATAGTGCAGTTCTAGGAAATGCTGGAAATAGATTGAGTGGTTTGGGGGAAAAGGGGGTGAGGAGATGTAGAATGATTTCTAAATTGGTGTCAAGGCTCTTCAGTGCTCTCTCTGCCCTCGGTAGTCTCTTCATGCTTTGCTCATGCAGGCAGTTGACGGCCTTTTCCTGCTAATCACTTCCAAGATGCGAGAGAGCCTAGACTTGTTTCCATTAGAGAAAGAAAAAAAAATTTTGAATCTGGATCTCTTATTAAATCCAATTCAGCACTTATTAAGCACCAGCTAAGAACACTGTCCTTGGACAGTTCCTTAAAATTATTGTTGATTGTCCTTCCTTCTTGAAGAGGACCAAGGATGTCCGGAAGGTGATGTCTTAAATTGCAAGTGAATTGGATTTAAAGTGAGCCATCAGAGTCCAGCGGCAAGACATAGGTCAGAATGACTGGTGATTACCCAGATGCAGTGGAAGACCCTGGCCTTTTTAAGCTAAGATCTTTCCCAGATCTCAGTTTGTCTGAGGCAACGCACATTCAGTGATTAAAGGCTAAGTAAGAATTGAGGCAAAAGGTGACCTCATTTGAGGTCCCCAAAGAATCAGTCTGGGAGAGGAGGACCCTCAGAGTTTCTGTCCAGAACAGAAACAATTGTTATTTATATACACTCTGAGCCATCAAAACCCAAACAATGAGCAAGTGAGACTTGGGCTGAGACCTATTATTGGCCAAGTGGGACATGTAAAGTAGATATATTTGAGTAGGTCTGGCATGACCTGAGGAGTTCATCTCTACATATTGGAGACAGGAGTGAATAGGGAACCAGTCTCAGAACCAGGAAGTAACTGGGACAAGTTTGACCTCTGACACATAATGGCTAGGCAACATTGGGCAAATTAGTATTTTCAGCAACAATCTGAAGATCAAGCTGCAATAAAGGTGCTGATAGGCATTGGAATACAGTTTCCTCATACATTCAGGTGTTCTTTATGCTAATGAAATCTGCTTCCTTCTTCCATGTCTTCTCCCACTCCCGAGGAAAAAATACCATCCAGCTAGCTATGTATGCTGGCTCAGTTTCTTGAGATAACCAGTACAGAGAAGCAGTGGCATGTGAGATGTGGAGCTGCAACACTCAGGCTGCTTTCTTCTTGGCAACTTGTATTCTACCAGGGCATGCTGCCATCAGGCTGTGGTGGTGCTCCATTTATGGCCAGATGGTTGGAGTAGTAAGACTTATGCCATAAGGATACTTTGAACCAGAAGATGATCACACTTTCCTTCTTTTTCTTTTAACAACTAAGTCAAGTTTTATTAAAACAGCTGAGCTTCAACATTAAACTGTAGACAATTGTTATAGAGAATGTAGGTACCGTTTGGCATCTTTCTCACTCATCCTTAACTTCCCAACCCTAATCTAATGGGGACCCTTTGATTAGATAAAGAGAAAGAAACAACTATACAAAGTGTCAATGACTTGTTTTTTAACCTAGTGAAGAGGCAACTTTCAACTTCAACCTTTTTAGAAGAGGAACAAAGCAGCTCCCTTCAAGTGGTTGTTTTCTTTCTTAGATAGAACCAAGTATTACTTACACATGACACTCATTTGTTTCTCCAGAGCAGGAGTTCTTATCCTCAACTGTGGGTAGATTTTCTGGGAGTCTGTGATCTTAGATGGGGGCAAAAAGTACATTTTTATTTTCACTATGCTCTAACTAAAATTGAACATTTCCTTCAATAAATTGAACATTTCCTTCAATTATGTAAAATTCAGAGAAGGGGTCCATAGGCTTCACCAGACTGCCAAAGTGGTCCAGGATACTATAAATATGAGGTCATCTTGTTCCAGAGTGTTATGCTACCAAGAGTAATTTGAGCCTTCTAGGTTCCTACAAATCCCACCATACTGGCAGCAGCTTTTGAGGATACTGATTGATTTCTCCATTCTGTTACTCAGTAAAGTTGGGTTATCTGTAACTAGAAGGTTACAGAGATCCTGGGGGTTCATGGGCAGGGATCATGGAGGTTACAAAGAGTCAGAGGGGAGATTCAGGCAACAAGAAAGACCTGGAATAGTGAAAAATCATGGCAGCTAGGTGGTGCAGTGTTTAGAGCATTGGCCTTGGAGTCAGGAAGATCTGAGTTCAAATCTGGTGTCAGATACTAACAGTGTGTCCCTGGGCAAGTCACTTAACCCCTATTTGCTTCAGTTCCTTGTCTGTAAAATGGGGAAACATTGGAGAAGGAAATGGCAAAACACTTCAGTATCTTTGTGAATAAAACCCCATGCACAAAAGTCCATATGGTCACATAGAGTAGGGAATTACTGAATGACAGAAGAAGAAGAAGAAGAAGAGGAAGAAGAGGAAGAAGAAGATGGAGGAGAAGAAAAAGGAGAAAAAGACTGAATTTAAGGACTGTCTACCACTTACTAGTGGTGTGACTTTAGGCAAGTCACTCTTCGTGCCTCAATTTCCTCATTTACAAAATAATAATGATTGTCTTGCCTACCTCATAGAGTTGTTATGAAGTACACAGGGTTGAAAAAATTTTGTAGCTGGAAAGCATTCTTACTCCCCAGATGACAACATCCCAGTTTCCTGGGCTCAGGAAGGACATCCATTTTCATACAAATACAAAAAAAAATGAAATAGTCCCTTTGTACCCTCAGCACTTAGCATGATGCCTACCACTTGGGTGCTTTATAAATATTCGTTGAACTGAATAACATGGTAAAGAGAACATTGGACCAGCAGTTAGGAGAACTCAGTTTGAGTTCTGGCTTTGCCAGTCACTAGCTGAGTGACCAAGGACAAGTAACTTCTCTCTGTGTCTTAATTTTCCCATATAAAGTTTACTCACTAGAGGCTATGTTGTGTAGCGGATAGAGAGCTAGCCTCAAAGCCAAGAAGGCTCTGTTTCAAGTCTTGTGTCTGACACATACTGGAAGTAGGACCCTGGGCATCTTTGGGGAATCCTCTAAGATTACAAGTTGTAGACAAGGTGCTGAACAGTCAATCTACATTAATGGAGGGAATTTCCTCTTCTGGGACTTTCTCATACTGATGAAACCCCAAGTCTAATTCCTATCCCATCCCCAATTCCTTCCTACTTTCTTTTCTTTTGAGGACTTTCAAAGACCTGTCTTGAAAATTCAGATGTATATGTACTGTGATGCTCATAGGAAGTATTGGCTTGGAATATGGGATTCCATGCTAGAGAGGAAGAATGTTCAGTTGAGTGAGATATGAGTGGTTAAGAGCAAGGAGAGGAAGTCATGGAGAAAGGTGTGAATAAAGAGCTGAAGAAACTAGGGAAGAAGGGAGAGTTGCATGGAAGGGTCAAAGTGGCACAGGCTCAGGTGGAATTGAGTCCAGTAGGATAGCCTATAAACAAATAATGCTCCTTGGGTAGAGGAGGGAGGGAATGATGCGTGATGCAAAGTGGATTTGGCTTTAGGATAGCTGAATTCAAATTTGAACTCTTCCGCTGGCTGTGTGACTTTACTTTTCTGGGCCCTGGGGTCATCATTGTTGAAATGGGGATGGATAGCCTGTTGTAGTGGATAGAAGGCTGACCTTGGAAACAGGAGGACCTGAGTTCAAGTCCAGCTTCTTACAGAGACTGGCTGTTTGAACCTAAGCAAATCCAGTAATCTCTCAGTGTCTCAGGCAACTCTCTAAGACTTTGTGTTTAGTACAGTGCCTGGTACATGACAGGTTGTCCACAAATGTTTATTGATTAAGTTCTGATCTGCAAGCAGTTGTCAATTTCCATCAGAAGAATTTCTTTCTTCTAGCGATGGTGGTGGAGGAAAGTGAACTTCAAGGAAACCTGAGTTCTTATAAGCATTTACATAGTGCCTACTATGTGCCATCCTAGCAATAAAATGAGGAGTAAACTTACACCATATGTGGCTTGACTTCACATTAGGATTCTGGGATCATAGATTCAGAAATGAAATCAACTTCAAAAACCATTTGGCCCAAGCCCCTTGTTATACTGATGATGAACCTTCATCTGGAGTTTACCACACCATTGAAATCACAGATCAGGTCTAAGAAAAGTACTTGGAACACTCAGAATATCTGTGAAAAAAGGCATGGTGTTAAATTTAGAATGCTATAAAATGTGCATATTAATAATAATATTTGCATATGGTTAATAGCTCTACATGCTGTCAGATCCAGAAGTGTTGCCCACATGGTGTGTGGTGAGATGGAGTTTAGGGAAGCTGCCTCTTTAAGGGGAGTAGGCTAACATGGTGGGTAGGAATGGAAGCTGGTAGGTAGATATAGGTATGAGAAAGGGATTTTTGGAAGATGAGCAGCCCAATTTGAGAAAACAGGTGGGAAGCCTGATTGTGAGTAGGCTCCTAGAAACATATTGGGGAAAGGGAGAGGGGAAATAGGGAGAGAAGGTCTATGGAGTCAGAACCCAGACTCTTGGATTGGCCTTGAGGACAGGCACAGTGTCTTGCACATGGATTTCAATGATACAGGGAAGTACTGGTTGAGGAAACACCCTCTGCCAATGTACCTTTTCTGAAACCTGCAGGCTTTGAAAGTTGCCAGGCTTGGTTGCCAGGAGAGGTTGTCAGTTGGTCAACAAGCAATTCATTGAGAACTTACTATGTGCTAGGCACTGTGCTAAGTGTTGAACATACAAAGAAAGGTACAGACAGTTCTCACTTTACATTTCATGAATTTGACTTTAGATAAAAAATTCTGAAAGAAATACACATTCAAAAAAACCCCCACCTAGGTTAACTTTACTGTACAGTACTATGATCTTTCTGCCTCTGTCTCTCTGTTTCTGTCTCTCTTCCTCTCCTCCTGCCTCTTGCCTTAGTATCTGGCCTTCCATGCCCTCTACCTACAAAAAACCCCTAAAAATCCCTCCAAGTGAAAGCAGAACACACTCAGAGAACAGATTCTACTGCTTTGCTGAATTGGGGACTTGACTTGAGACCTCTGGTACTGAGAGATCTTTGCCCCACTCTGCCCCACCCCACTCCATGTGTCTAGCCTGCATGTCTGTCTTCTGTCTGTCCATGCTCAGGTACTTTGTGTCTGTCTGTGACCTCTGCGTAGTCTCTTCTGTCTGTGTCTGTATCTGGCCCCCATGTGTTTGCCCCCCTTCCTCTCAGTTTAGGCTGGGCCCTCAAGTGGCTGGTCCCTGCCTGAAGGTTCCTTTTCCAGTTCTCACTTCTCTGTCCCCAGCACCAATATGTTCTTGAACTCTCTCTCTGTCTCTGTCTCTCTCTTTCTGTTGTGGGTCCCTTTCCTCCAATGGTATGTGGCCCTCTCCCTCCCTTTCTCACTTCAATGGTCAAATTACCTTTAGGTAAAAATCACTTTCCTTAGAACTGAATGGTCTACTTCCATAAAATGAGAGCTGTCTGTATACACAATCCCAGTCTTAAAGGAGCATAATCCCAGGGGAGATAATATGCAAATAATTGTATATGGTGTAAATGGAAGGTGATCTCAGAGAGAAGGGATTAAGGAGTGGTGGTGGAAGAAATGACTTTCTGTGGAAGGTGGGATTGAGTCTTGAAGAAGGCCTTCACAGTTAGGATTTAGAGGTGAGGAGGGAAAGAATTCCAGGCATCAGTGACAGGTACTGGAAAGGTAGTTTCATGTTTGGAAAACTGTATGTAGGTAAGTGGAGCTCAATTGTAGCATTCATGGAGGGGAATAAAATGGGAGAAGACTGGAAAGGTGGGAAGACTTACATTTTGAAGGGCTTTACATGTCAGAGAATTTTATATTTAGTTATGGACGTAATAGAGAGCCATTGGGGTTTATTGAGAGGAGGAAGGGTGACATGGGCAGAGATGAACTTTAGGAAAATTATTTTGTTAGCTAAAAGGAGGATGGATAGAAGTAGAGGGAGATTTGAGGCAGGAAGTTCAACCAGAAGGCTATTTTAACAGTCCAGGAATGAGGTGATGAAGTCCTGAACCAGGATGGCTGCTGTGTGAGTGAAAACAAACAGATGTAAGTAAGACATGTTATGAATGTAAAAATGACAAGATTTGATAACAGATTATATATATATTGAGAGTGAGGAAATGAGAATGGCCCCTGAGTTGTGACTTGGGTGATTGGAAGGATAGTGGTGCCTTTTAACTTTTGAAAAAGTTGGGAAGAGGAGAGGATTTTGGAGTGAAATCGAATGTGCTTTGGATCTATTGAGTTTGAGATGCTTATGGGACACCCAGTTTGAGAGTTTAAAAGGTGATATGAAACTGGAGCCCATAAGAAAGATTATGGCTGTATATGTAGATCTGGGAAGCACCTTCATAGAGGTGAACCCAAGGGAACTGTTTAGAAGGAAAAGATAAGAGAACTCAAGACAGTTTTGGGAGACACTCATGGGCACAGTATGGATAGGAAGTAGAGATACCTAATATAAATGGCTTTCTCAAATTATGGAGTCATGAAAGAGAGGATAGATATAGGAAGCTAGTTGGAGGGGATATGTGGATTGAGTGAGAGGTTTGTTAAAGGATATGGGTAACAAGGGTAGTGACCGTAGAGAGGGATGTGAAGAGAGTTTGGTGCCTAATTTTCCATTCACTGCAACAATAGGGAGAGTAAGGGTTGTCTTAGGCACATTTAAAAAGTATCTATTTTTTATTCTGAATTTAACGAACACCAATTAAAATGAGTATTTTCATATAGAAAGCAGAACAGAACAAGAAATTGTACATGAAACTATGAATCTTTAATATGTGCAAATTGCTTTTCATTTTAAAGTATATATTAAATTTAACATAGAACTTTTAAAGTTGTCCTGATTGTACTTCCTTCTATCCTTTCTTCCCTCTTCTGTGCATTTAAAAATGCTTCAATTACCTTCCTATTTTTCTTTTCCCTTACTCCTTTCCCATTTTCTTCACTTTCATCCTTTCCTCTCTCCTTTCTTCTTCCTTCCTCTCTCCCTCCCTCTCTCCCTCTCTCCTTCCTTCCTTTTTCTTTCTTTCTTTCTTTCTTTCTTTCTTTCTTTCTTTCTTTCTTTCTTTCTTTCTTTCTTTCTTTCTTTCTCTCTTTCTCTTTCTTTCTTTCTCTCTTTCTCTCTCTTTCTTTCTTTCTTTCTCTCTCTCTTTCTTTCTTTCTCTCTCTTTCTTTCTTTCTCTCTCTTTCTTTTTCTCTCTTTCTCTTTCTTTCTTTCTCTTTCTTTCTTTCTTTCTTTCTTTCTTTCTTTCTTTCTTTCTTTCTTTCTTTCTTTCTTTCTTTCTTTCTTTCTTTCTTTCTTTCTTTCCTTTCTTCCTTTCTCTCTCTCTCCCTTCCTTCCTTCCTTCCTTCCTTCCTTCCTTCCTTCCTTCCTTCCTTCCTTCCTTCCTTCCTTCTTGCCAGCCCACCTCTCCCTTTCACTTTCCTACTCAAACTGAAAAAATGAAAAACAGAACTCTTGCAACAAATATAGCACATATTTGCAATATACATTACATATTGCATATTTTATATTACACATTGCATATATAATTGCACATATTACATATGCAAATATTGTATATATTACATATATGCAAGCACTCTTCCACTGCCTGTACCCTAAAACTAATGTCTCATTCTGTACTTTGAGTTAATCACCTCACTGTTAGTAGATGGGACATGTGTTTCATTATGAATTCTCTAGAACTGTGGTTGATGTTGAATTGATTAGTGTTCTTAAATATTTCCAAGTTGTTTTCTTTATAATCTTGTTATTGTGTAAATTCTTCTGGTTCTGCTCAATTCACTCTGCATTCATTCTAACAAGTCTTCCCAGTTTTCTCTGAAACCATCTCTCCTATAATAAGATGCCATTCTATTCTATTCACATAACATAGTTTGTTCAGCCATTCCTTACTTGATGGGAATCTCCTTAGGTTCTAGTTCTTTGATGTAGCAAAAAGGATTACTATGTTTTTGTACATACGGGTCCTTTTCCTCATTCCTTCATCTCTTTGGGAGAGAGATATATTAGGCACTATAGAGAGAAGCAGAGGAATGATGTGACACAGTCATATTTATACAAAATTCCTGCTCTGAGATTGGAGATGTAGTTTCTGCTCTTTAGGATTTATAATCAAGTAAAGGAAGAAATAGCATTGATGACCTTACTCCTAGGAAATAATGATAGTATCATCTTACTTTTATATAAAACTTGAAATTTGGCAAAATGTTTGGAATATAGATTTAATTTCATTTGAATGTAGAAATATTATTGCATATGATGTAAGTGAACATTTATAATGTAGACATATCCCTACAAAAAGACACACAGAGAAATAGGCACATACATATACATAGCAGGCATATGCCAAGAGAATTTGGATAAACCTCTCCTTCCTTGTGTGTTGAAGTCTCTGTGGAGAAGCTGCCTCTGTATGAAGGACTATTCAGGTTGTAGATGAATGACACATGGAAAGGGAGTGAACCACTGGGACATGGAAGTCATGTTAGTCCAAAGAGGGAGCTAGAGGTCTTCAAAGTTCTGCTAATAATAGCTAATATTTATATTGTGCTTACTATGTGTCAGGTATTGTACTAAGCACTTAGCAATTTTATTTGATATTCACAACAGGTACTATTATTGTCTCCATTTCACAGATGAGGAAACTGAGGAAAACAGAGGTTAAGTGACTTGCTCCAGATCACATAGCTGGTAAGTGTCTAAGGCTAGATTTGAACTCTAGTCTTCTTGCCAAGTGCTCTATCCACTACACCACTTAAATGCTCCCTGCTTCCTGGCTGTAGCATTCTAGAGAAATAGTTCCTTGAAAAGAGAAAGAGGAAAGGGATATGGAGTCTTTTAATAGGTAATCAAGACTTGGGGTTTGTTAAAGGGAACTGTCCATTATATAGGCCCAACATTTTGAGTGATTCAAATGCTAGACCACTCCTAAACCCAAGGAACTGTGTGCCTAGGAAAAAGAGAATGACATGGTAGGAAACCATGTTCACCAACGAACAATGAAACATAGTTATTAGGTGGAACAGTGAACTTTGGCCTTGGCCTTGCCTGGTCTGTGAGTCATGTGGACTGTGTAGATTTCAGATGAGGGTGAAGGTGGTACCCACTAGTGAGGAAGGTTGATTGACTCCCTCCCAACTCTGAGACATGCAGGGTAATAATATAAATTGAAAGAGATGTACAGTTGTCTGTTTGAAGGGGTTTGGGAGTTTTCTTCACTGTCTATGGGCTTGGGTACAAAAATACTTTCTGTATTTTTTGTTGTGCAAATAAACACTGCTATGTTTAATGTGTTGTTGGCCTGAATGTTTTCAAGTGATTTGAGAGGTCTCTGGTGGGGAACAAAAGGAGCCAGATTTTTGTGTTTCTGGAATTCCCTTTGGTGATAGGGTATAAGCCAGAATGATATTGTAAGGGACCCCTAAAATAGTACTTGAGTCCCTAACAGGGCTAGACTTAACCAACAAATGGGTTATAAAAATAGATATACATGCATACATATTCAGGCTCACACATATGCATGTACACACACATGTAGGCACACACAAAAATACACGTAGAGAGCATCAACACCACCAAAATAATACCTAAATATCCTGGTAACTTTAAAAGCTGAATGCGTAGATAGAGCTGAAATAGAGAAAAGAGCCTACTAGTTAAACAGGCTTCCCAGGGAAGCTTTGGAGGCTGTATTATCACTTGTATTAAATGCTTAATAGGTATTCTTGTTCAGGTACCAGATGTCCTCTGAGGTTTTGTTACCTCTTGTTTTCCTGATACCAGCCAAAGCAGCGACTTTGAGGGAGGACTCCTGCTCGATTTGCTCCCTTCCACTAGGTGGCGCTAGACTAACACTGATGTTTGTAATGGCCTGGACCCAAAGAATCCATAGGAAAAAAACTACTAGGCCACCTCCCACCTTCTGTACCCTATCTTATTCCATACCCTTTTCCACTAGAACAGGGCCCTTCCCCTTCAGGCTCCTCTGGTCCTACTCCCTGCCCCACTCCCTCTCTCCTGCCAGGCTACTCCTTCCCTAGATACTGCCTGGCTCTTCTAGGACTTGCTCCTCTCCTGTGAAAAATCCACAAGATCAGGTCTTCAATCAGGCCCCCTTATGGGAAAGCAAGTCATGTTTCAGGGACAAAGAGAATTTAGAAAATACAAGATCAGACAAAAGTGGTAGGAGGCAGAGGAAGAAAAGAAAAAGAAACAGATTAAGACAGTGACCAGCTGAGAGGAGGAGGATCCTTCTACCCTCTGGACCTGTCTTAACAATTTCAGGCAGCAATATGGTGGAGACAGGTTAGATTAAATAGAAGATATCAGGGTGTAACATCGGATCAAAGATCTATAGCTGAAAGCAGCCTCAAAAGTCAGGTAGACCAACTCCTTCACTTTGCTGATGAGGAAACAGAGACCCAGGGAGGTCCAAGGGCTTGCCCAAGGTGCCCCATCAAGGTGTGATTTGAAGCCAGGTGCTCTGACTTCTGAGACAGCAAGCACTCCTTTGTACCATGATATAGAGTGAGAAGTATCTATTATGCGCACTATATGCTGAGCACTTTCCCAATATTATCTCATTTGATTCTCACAACCCTGGAAAGTAAGTTCAGTTATTGTCCCTATTTTACAGTTGAGGAAACTGAGGCAAATAGAAATTAAGTGACTTGCCCAGGGTCATACAACCCAGTAAGTATTTGAGGTTGAATATGAGCCTTCCTAACTCCAACCTCAGTGCTCTACCTACCATTCCACCTAGCTCTCTCTAGATAAGTTTCCATGCTGGAAGTTATTAGACTGAGTTTGAGTACAGCTTTGCCATTAATTGGACTTGTGATTGTGAGCAAGTTACCTAACAAACCTCTCTGAGTCTCACTTTCTTCATCTGTTCAATGAAGGGAGTTGGACTAGGTAAGCTCTAAGTGTTTTTCCAGGTCAAAGACACTATAAAAATGGGGCTTTCTTGGACAACTGGTTTACTATCATTTCTGGGTATAAATATCCCATCCCTCTCAACCCAGGGGTGGAAGAAGAGGTAGGGAGAGGGCTTGTGGACTCTCAGATAAAAGACTCTATCCTTCAGGGGAAGGGGGATGTCATCCTTCTCCTCCTCCTCCTCCTCCTCCTCCTCCTCTCCTCTTCTTCTTCTTCTTCTTCTTCTTCTTCTTCTTCTTCTTCTTCTTCTTCTTCTTCTTCTTCTTCTTCTTCTTCTTCTTCTTCTTCTTCTTCTTCTTCTTCTTCTTCTTCTCAGAATAGGGGCCTCCAGGCACAACCAGAGAACCATGTCTTTATCCAGACATTCCCTAAAGGAAATGAATATTTGACCTGGGGAATACTTTTTCATCTACTCAGCTAGGGGGTGCAGTGGATAGAGTGCTGGGCTTGGAGTCAGGAAGACTCATATTCAGAATTGTAGTCAGGAAGACCTGCCTCAGCTACTTACTAACTGTGTGACCCTAAGTAAGTCACTTAACCCTGTTTGTCTCATCTTCCTCATCTGCAAAATAAACTGGAGAAGGAAATGGCGAACCACTCTGGTATCTTTGCCAAGAAAATCCCAAATGGGGTCATGGAGAGTTGGACATTACTGAACCACAACAGCAAATGATTATCATCATCATTATCTGATCAGATTCTCACAATACCTTAAAGAAGGGGAAGGTGCTTTTGTCCCCATTTCATATATGGGGAAACTGAGACCTAAAGAGGTGAAATGACTTATTCATGGTCCCAGAGAGGGTAAGTTACCCAAAGAATCCCTGTAACTCAGAGAGTTGAAATTAATGGGGACAGTCTGAATTACTTGACTTTCAGTCCAGGGCTCATTCCTCTTGAACCACACTGCCCTTTTAGCTCAGATCCTGCGGGGAGAAACAACTCTGAAGGACCCCAGGGAACAGAGGCCTTTAAGGGATGTCCCTCTTATTGAAGGTAGGGAAAAATATGTGTGTGGAGCTGAGGTGCTAAAAGGTGCATTTGTATGGGTACCTTCTTCCTCTTTTCTACCTCATAGAACCCCCACCTTCCTTCTAAGCACAGCTCAAGAACTGGCTTCTAGAGAAGTCCCCTCCCACTCCCCACAAAAAAAGGACTTTGTTTATGTATCACATTCATATATCTGTGTACATTCTGTTTTTCTCTGATAGAATGGAAACTCCCTGAGGGCAGGGACTATTCTGTTTATTTTTCTGTTTACATATTGTATTCCCTTAGTTATTAACATTCTTTTCCTTCCTCAACCAGCATTTAGTGAGGGTCTACCATGTATGGGGCATTGGGGATTCAAAGTACAAAAAGAGAAACAATCCCTGCCTACAAGGAGCTTACCTTCTACCAAAGGGCTGCCAGATAAATATGTGTGTATAATAGTAGATGTTTAAGAAGTCCTAGTTGCATTTAATTATCTAGTCTAGTCCCTTTAATTTTTGTTTTTTTTTGCTTGGATTGGACCTTTTTTCACTGGTATGGGATACTAACCTCTACCAATGATAGACTTACCCCTGCTCTTCAGTTTATAATCTTAGGATTTGTTCAGGGTCACATAGCCAATGTGGGATCAGAGGCAAGACTTAAACCTAGGCCTTCTTTTCTGAGACCAACCCTAAATTCACTCTGTCATGCTGCCTGTATCCCTCATTTTACAGATAAACTCACAAAGGTCAAGGTCCCATAGCTATTCAGTACCAAGGACAGCGACTAGATGTAAGGTTCTTTGAGGCTAGCTATAATGCTGGGCACTTTCCTCTCTGTGCTCCTAGATTCTGGAAACCTTTACTGAAGAAGAGTGGGACTTGGGGTGAGGGGGGCTGAAACCAGTGAGACGCTGACCTTTAGTGAACATGGGTCTCTTGAGGTTTGGGGTGCAGGGTGTTAATTTGCCATTGAGCATTGCTAATCACTACCCCGAGGAACTGAAGCTGCTTGGCAGGCAATGGAATCAGATGCTATAATGTAGTCCTCTTAACAAGATACACATATATTCTACATGAAGCCTCATTCCATAAATCAGGTTAACCTTTTCAACAGGCTCAGAGAAAATTAATTGTTCATATCGGAGCACATGACCTTTTCCCAGGCCAGGATGAGTGGCTTTGGCTGGGCTTCCTCAGCCTTTGGGAGCTGAGCAAATGCCTCGTTGGTCTTGCACTCAGAGATTTAACCGTGGGCAGCCAGTTGTTCTGGGGTTCTCTGAGTCTGTATGTCCCTGAAAGCTCTGCTTTCCTGGAGCAGGTAAGGTGGGGTTCAGGTTTGCTAGGAGATGAATGCTTGGTTTGGCCCAGTTTGGATGGGAGGGGCATTTTTCTGACTGAGAAATCCTCTCCTGCTGGGTTCTGAATTAAGTTTATCTCCCCCTTAGGGAGTGACATGGTTCACTCCCTCTTTTCCTTTCTCCTCCTCTCCCCTTCTTTTCTACAAAGGATTCCATTAAACAATGTACATATCTGTAGTGAGCCAGCCTTAGCCTAGTACTTGATCAGATAGGGCTTATCTCCTCTCTTAGACTGAAGGCAACTTGAGGACTGGACTCATCTCTATCTCAAACTGGAGGATCCTTGGCGTAAAGGTCAAAGTTCATCCCTTTAGAATGGGGGCATTCTGGTGGTAGGGACTGACCTTTCCCTATGACCAGGAGCTTTCCAGGACAGGATCTGTATCTTCCTCTCAGACTGGGGGTTCCCTGAAGGAAGGGACTGTGGTTCTTCCATTTGACCTGTAAGGATCATGAGAGTGGGGTCTATTCCTGTTGGAAGAAAAGACTCATATGATCATAGGATGAATGAATGAAAAGCATTCATTAAGTGCATACTATGTGCTAAACACAAGGGATACAAATACAAAAGAGGGATAATCTTTTCATTTAAGGAGATAATCCCCTTCATTTTACAGAGGGGAAACTGAAGCACAGAGAGATAAGCTGACTTACCCAGGGTCATACCCATAGTGAATAGCAAAGAAGAGATTTGAACCTAGTTCCACTGATTTCAAATTCAGCACTGTTTCTGCCACATGAACTATAGGTAGGTGTCTTGACAACAATTATAATTATAACTGACATTTATATAATGCTTTTAAGTTTTACAACACACTTTACATAAATTTTTTTCATTTATATGTCACAGAATCAGAGCAGATCAGAGATTTAGTGCTGGAAGCGACTTTAGAGTTCATTTAGTATATCTCTCCTTATTTTACAGATGAAGCAATTGGAGCCCAGAGAAATTCAGACTTATCTAAGGTCAAACTGAGGGTAAATGGCATGGCTATTTCACTGGGTGTCTTACCCTTGGTTCCCTACTATTTTTCCTTATCATCTATAGAGTGAGGGTAGAGAGAGATAAGACCCTGGGGCAGATGGGGTGCTGTGTGAGCAGAGAAGGTGGGCCTTCTCAGGGAGCAGTGATCAAGGAAGGGTCACTTAGTTCTCAAGGACCACAGCAGGTTCAGGCCCTTGGTTGACTATAACTTCAGTGACCACTTATTCTTAGTATAGGAATGACCTGAGGAGTTTGTTCTCAGAGATGGACAGCTCCTGAAACTTAGGAATGCTTAGTAGGTCATATTTCTCTTTATGGGCCCAAGGTTCATCCCTAGGACTTCACAGATTATAGAATTTAAACTTGGCAAGGATCCTAGAGACACTCTATCCAGTGCAACCCCTTCCTTTCATAAATGTAGAGTCTGAGACCCAGTGAGTATTAAAGGACCATAGCTTTAGAGATGGAATGGCCATAGAGGTGATCTAGTCCAGGGCCTGGGAACCTGCTGCCTCGAGGCCTTAGGTGGCCCTCTAGGTCTTCAAGTGCAACCCTTTGATCGAATTCACATTTGTGTGTTGAAAGTTTGGATTCAGTCAAAGGGCTGCACCTGAGGACCTAGAGGGCTACCTGTGGCCTTGAGGTGGCAGGTTCCCCACCCCTGATCTAGCCCAACCTTTTCATTTTATAAATGCTGAAACTGAGGACCAGAGAATTTAATTGAGTACAGAAGTAGCTTATGATAGAACCAGGTTTCAAACTCAGTTTATCTGACTTGAAATCAGCTGCCTTTCCACGGTATCACCCTGCTTCTGATTTCCAGTCTACCATTGGTATGATCCCAATGGGCTGATAACAAAGATTTCAACCTTTGGCCAAGGCTCAAGGTGACTTTCACCTATGTTTATAGTTTGGGGGTGGGAGCAGAGGGAAAGGGACACTTTTGTAGTGATTTGTATCCTAGTCCCACCATTTGGTGCATTGGGATAGGTCCCAAGTGGGCTTCTTGGCTTCCCAAGACTGTACACATCAAGTTTTATCTTTTCCCTACATCGTGGCTCATTTTTCACTCAATAGCTGTTGATCTAAGTTCCCTCTCATTGGCTTCCATCTCTTGGTCTCTTGGACTCATCCTATGCTTCAGTCATAGTACTTTGTTCTCAGGGGGCCAGCATGGGGGTGGAGTTCCTTCCCCCCCTCCCCTTCAGCTCCAAACTTTTCTGCAGAAACACCTATTTTTTTCAGATTTCTCTTCCTTGCTTCTAGCCACCCTTACCAACACATCAGCTATGGGTGATTTTCAAGTAGATATTTCAGTGAGATGTGTGTTTGTTCAAAGGAACAGCATGGCATGGTGGAAAGAGTCAGAGGATCAGGGCTCAAATTCCTCTTCTGACACCAACTACCTCTGGTCATTTCTCTGGACCTCATGATTTTCATTACCTGTTAAATAAGGGGGTTGGATTAAATGTCCTCTGAGGCCCTTTCTAACTTTAACTCTATGATCCCATGGTCTTAATAAGAGATCTTAGAGATAAAAGTACGTGCATAAGGGGTTATTAGCTTGGGCTCTGTAAATGTAAGAAAAAGATTTTGATCATTCCATTTTAATAGAATTGATTTCTTTTGGAATCCTATGTATTTTATTATGTGCATTTAAAAACATTATTCTGAGAAGGGATCATATGATCCCATATGCATAGGGGATCCATAGGCTTTACTGGACTGTTGAGGTCCATAATTAAAAAAAAAAAGACTGAAAACCCCTGCTCTACCTGAGACCTTTCTGTATAGACTCAATGACTAGTATGCTCCCTCTTGATCAACCTTATATTTAATCACTTTGTATTTGGTACCTTTATAGTCATGCCATGCATTTAACATTTTTTTTGTTCATATTCCCCATTCAAATAGAAGATCATTTTGAAAATCTTTCCTTTTACTCGAACTCATTCTTCTCTGGGCAACTTGTATGAATATAGCATCATGCCTTCTTGTAGTTGGCAAGGAATGAAGGATCCCTTGGTTCACTTAAAACATTTCTAAAACATGCTTAGAACCCTATCTACAATTGCCTGGGGAGGTGTGATCCTGATTCCCAGGGATAACTCTCAAAGATGGAGAGGTAAATACACTGGGGAAAGAAAAAAAAAAGACAAATGGAGGCAGTTTGGTGAAATAAAAGAGGAAGATGTCTAAGAGGTTTGCATGGGCAGTAAATATATTTACAACAGTTAGCATTTATATGGCACTTTAAAGTTTGCAAAATGCTTTACATATGTTACTTCATTTGGTCCTCACAATGACTGTTGAAAGTAGATGCTATTGTTACCCTAATTTTACAGGTGAGGAATTTTAGGCAGAGAGAGGTTAAGTGACTTGCTCAGGGTCATACAGCTAGTAAGTGTCTGAAGCTGGATTTGAACTCAGATCTTCTTGACTCTGGGACATCTAGGTGGTACAGTGGATAAAGTGCCAGGTCTGCAGTCAGGAAGACCCATCTTCCTGAGTTCAAATCCAGCCTCAAACAATTACTAGTAGTGTGACCCTGGGCAACTCACTTAACTTAGTTTCCTCATTTTAAAATGATGTGGAGAAGGAAATCGCAAGCCATTCTAGTATCTTTGCCAAGAAAGCACCAAATGGAGTCACAAACAGTTGGAAATGACTGAGAAATGACTGAACAGCTTCTTGACTCCAAGTCTGATACTCCATCAATTTTGCCAGCAAGTTGATGGAGGTGATGAAGTGGCAGGAAGAACAGAGGCTCTACACTCAGACCAAAGGAAAGTGAGTTTTGAAGAGTTATGCCTATAGACCTCCAAGTGGAAGCCATTGGTGGACAAGGGAGAAGAGGTAGTGAGGTGACATGTCAACTGTCAAAGGGAAAGACCCACCCAGATATCACATGGACAACTCAAACTCAACATGCCTAAAATGAAACACTTCATTTCACCTCCTTCCATCATTCTAGCTTCTCTCAGTTAATGGCATGTCTGTCCTCCTCTTTACCCAGGCTAGCAACCTTAGAGTCATCTGGCTCCTCCCTCTTCAGTCTTCAGGGATCTTTGTCTCTTGCTAAACTCCTGCAGCCTGCAAGGCCTGTGCCATTCACTTGGCAATTAATCATGTACTGCCTGGTGATAGCTGCTCTCCTGTTCTACTGAACCACTGCTTCTTCCCTGTGTTGCTGTTTCGTTTTTAATTTGTTTATGTCTTGTTTTCCCCAAAAGAGTCTGGGCCCCTTGGGGTGAGGGACTGTGTTTTATTCAGGTCTGTATTCTTTGGGCAGCCCAAGGCTGGACACATAGCTGGAGGTCCACAAGTATTTGTTGGATGCTGGAGAGACTCCTGAGAGAAACAGAATTGGACTGGAGCCATAGAATGTCAGAGTTGGAACATAGGATATCAGAGATAGAAGGAAACAGAACAGAGAATGTTAGAGATGGAAGAAACATTAGAACAAAGAATTTTAGCAATTGAAACATAGAATTGAAACATAGAATATTAGAAACGGGTGGGACCTTAAAACACAAGCTATCAGAGCAGGGGAATCTGAAAATGCAGAATGTGGAGCTAGAGAGATGAGATAATTTAGCCTAATCTTCCCATTTTAAAAATGGAGGAATTAAGATCTAGAGAAAGGATGAAATTGTTCAAGGTCATGAAAGGCAGTGTGCATGATGGAAAGAATTCTGGCTTAAAAGTCAGAGCACCTGGCTTTGAATCCTGGCTCAGATATAGGTTAGTTGCATTTCCCTGGGCACAAGCTGCTGGGATGGGGATGATTGGCATCGAGAGCTTGCGAGGGAACTCCCCTCCTCCCAAACCTTTACGAGGTTAGGGTTGAGAGGAAAGTAAATCCAAAGAGAAAGCATTTCCTTTGCCCAGAAAATAAGGCTTTGGGGTTCCTTTCCTGGTCTTTGAGACTAAAGGGAGCTTGGCAAAGCAGAGCCCCATAAATCAAGTAGAGGCAGCAATGATTCAAAGAGGGGACGGGGAGAAATGGAGAGACAGAGAGGGGAGATAGAATAGGAGCCTGGAGAGGAAAGAGGATGAGAGGAGAGAAGGGGGGGAAGGGGAGAAGAATTAGTGGAGAGGTTAGGAGGGGAGGGGAGGAGAGGGATAGAAGGGGAAGGGAAGGAAGGAAAAGGGGAGGAGGGCAAGGCTCAAGGGAGAGCCCTCCTTCCTTCTCTTTTCCTCTCCTCTTCCTTCTCAGCCGCCCCCCTCCCCCCCACTTCTGTGGCTCCGAGTTTCCCTCGGTCCCTCCCATTTCTGCTCCAGATGTTTCTCCAGCACCTCCCGCAAATCAAACAAACAAATGAAAAATTAAAGTCATTGTTACCCACAGACTGCACCCGGGCGGCTGCGCCTCTGGCCGCCGCAGACCGTATTTCTAACGCCCCCCGCAGCAGCCCGTCCAGCAGGAGCAGATGGCAGACGGCTGGGATGCACTGCCTTACCTACCCGCGGGCGGGCGGGGGGCTGGGCAGGCGGCCATAACGGAGCGAGTTGGGGCGAGGGGGAGGGAGAAAGAGAGAGAGGGAAATGTGTCACTTTGGAAAGTTATTCTCGACTTGTGAGCAGACGGCTGCATTTCACGGTAGCGCATCCCGCCCCACGCCCTCCCCCTATCCTTCCCCCCATCCCATCGCTCATTCTCTTCCAGCAGAGAAGCCATTTACCCGCAGGTTCGGAGTCTATTGGATGTGTGCGCAGTGCCCCCCGCTCCCACCTCCGCCGCTTTCCCGGCACACGCGTTTCCTCGTCGGGCGAGGATGGGCACCTGTTTCCGTGCAATTTACAAATAAACGTATGCGCTCACCTATCGAGTTTCTGAGCTCTGCTTGGGCAGGGAAATCCTAGAATGTCAGATCTGGGGAAGACCTTGGAGTTTTAGAAGGATAGAAATACGTTATTAGAACATGAAGGGACTACTGAAGATGGAATGTGAGAAATGGGAGGGCCCTCAGAACCCAGGATGTCAGGGATGGGAGGGATCCTAGAAGATAAAATGTCAGAGTCAGAAGGGACACATAGAACACAGAGGGATGGAAGGCACATTAGACAGAGTATATTGAAGTATGAGGGGCTGTGGACTATAGAACATAGAGTGTCAGAATTGGAAGGAACAATGAAACCACCTTGTCCAGCTGCTCATTTTGCAAAAGAGGAAACTGAGCTGCAGAGGGAGGAAGGGACTTGTTCAAGGACACACAGCTAACAGGAACAAGAACCCCTGCCTTTAGTGCGCTAGCTGTCTTTGATAGATCTGGATATTAGACTATCCTTAGAGGCTCTGTACGACCACCGCTAACCTCAATTGTTCTGCTTTTTGGGAGAAATTAATGAGAGAGAGAAGAGAGAAGGGGGGAGGAGAAAGGGAGAAAGAAACAGAGAGGGAAAGAGAGACCAACACACACAGACAGAGAAAAAGAAATGGAGAGAGAGAGAGAGAGAGAGAGAGAGAGAGAGAGAGAGAGAGAGAGAGAGAGAGAGAGAGAGGCAGACAGAGACACAGAGAGACAGACACAGAGAGACAGAGACAGAGAGAGACAGAGACAGAGAGAGACAGACAGAGAGACACAGAGACAGATCCAGATCTGGACCCTCTCCCCCTAACACATACATGGGGAGATGTGGGGGCTGTGTCTTCTGTCCCTAGACTAGTGCAGCCTGCATGAGATTCTCTCATCTGAATTCTTCCTGTGGACCAGAACAAGTAATTCGAAATGAAAAGCCATAAAATAGTGTTGGGGGCAGTAATTGCATTCTCTGTTGTAGTGAACAGCTCTGCTGAGTGGGTTCTGTAACTGCAAGGTCCCCACAGGTGTGAGGTTGATGGAGGGCTGGAACAGGGAGGTACCAGTACTTGCCAGGCTTTTCAGTGGAGCCTCACTGGACTCAGGAATGGTGTGGGCTGAGAACCATCAGTTCAAGTCCGCCCAAATTGAAGGACCATCTCTCACAAGCTGTGAAAATGACTAAGATAACATGACAGATCCATGGAAAATGTACTTCTTTGGTCCTAGTGCTGGATTAAATGCTCTATGGCCAGCTGTTTCTGTTGCCATGATGGCTAGATGTTTGGTTAGCCAACTCAGAGACTGTGTAGCTGTGTGCTTCTTTGACTCTGTGTGTGTGTGTGTGTGTGTATGTGTGTGTGTGTGTGTGTGTGTGTGTGTGTGTGTGTGTGTGTGTGTAAATCCCAAGTACAAAGCTCAGTACATCATCTTTGATTCCTTGTCTCTAGGGGCAGAAATATCTGTTTAGGAACTTCTCCCACATGCCTTCTCTTCCCATCAGTCTTCTCTCCTAATTTCTCTCTTCCAACATCCGCTCTCTCCTATAAGTCTCTCTCTCTTCCTCCATCTCCTGCCTTCCTTCAAGCCTTCTTTCCCTTCACAATACTTCTCCTTCATCATTCCCTCTCTACCCTTATACCTCTTCTTTCTCATCTCTATCCCATACACATCTGCACAGCTGTGCATAGGCTGCAGGTTACAAGTCAGCTAACTAAACATATTGCCACAAAACAGTAGAAACAGCTGGGTAGAATATAGTACCAGGGTCATATAAGTGTTCTTTGCAGGGGACTCTCATGTTATCTTATTTCCTCTCTTTTCCAAACCCTACTCCTGTATCTTTTCTTCAATTCCCTCCCCTTTCCCATCCCTTCTCCAACAACCCTTTTTTTTCTCTCATAGCCCTTCTTCCCACATCCCCTCTCCTCCTAATGGCCTTCCCTTCTCCCATCCTCTCTACTCCAACATATCCTCCCACTCCTCTCTCCTCTTCTCTTATATCTCCCTTTCATTCATTCTCCTCTCATGTCACCCATATTACCTCTACCCTATCACTTTCTCCCCTCTACATTTCTATTCCTTTCTCATCTCCTACATCCCCTTTCTTCTCCCCTTTCCTCCCACAATCCCATTTCCTTTTTCATACTCTTTTCCAATCCTCCTCTACCTTCTCATCCCTCTCCTTTTCCTTTCATTTCACCCTTTTCTCCTATCCTTAGTCCCTCTCTCATGCTTCTCCTTTCCTTTCCCTCTTTCCCCATAACCTCTCCCATTCCTTCCCTCTCCTCTCATCCATCTTATCCTTCCCTCTCCCATACCTCCCTTTATCTTTCATCCTTTCCTTTCCTCCCTCATCCCTCCCTTTATCTTTCATCTTTTCTTTTCTCTCTTTTCTTTCATTTTCTTCACACAATTCTCTCCCCTCCCATTTTCTTTCTTTTTCCATTTCCATCTCTCCTCACCCCATGATCTATATTCTCTCTCCTCTCTTTATCTCCACTGCTATCCCTTCTTCTCTTATTCCACATCCCCTTTCTTCCTAATTCCCTTTCATAGACTCTCAGAATTGCAAGGGTTCTCAGTACCTGAACAGAAATATCTTTGGCACCATTGTCAAATTAGCAGTCATTCTGCTACCCCTTCAAGTGATCGTATGAAAATTAATTTGCTGGATTCTGATCTATCCATCAAAACACATTTATTAGATAGCTACTCACAGTGCTTCCGGATACCATACTAAATTCTGGGATGTAAAGACAAAAGTTACACAGTTCCTGCTCTCAAGAGCTCGGTTTTATTAGAGGAAAGCACATATATACACATACATGTATGTGTGTATATACACATATTTACACACACCTATTTACATACACATACATATATATGTAAAATGAAGTTAATGAGTAGAGGATATCTAGACAAGTGGGGAGATTTAAGCAGGTGCAGATATTCCTTGTAGGCTATCCCCAAGTTTCCACACAGTCCCTTGAACTGGAACCAGGCAGTGAATATCTATGGATACTAGAAGGAGTGGGTCCCTTTGTCCAATCCCCTCATTACATAAATGTAAGGTAATTTTTTTAAATGGAAGGATACTAATAGCTTGGAGGATTAGGAAAAGTTTATATAGAAGGGAGCACCCGAACTGAGTCTTAAAGGAAAGAGGAGACTCCTAGAGGCTAAGGTGAGCATGCTATGCAGAAAGAAGGGCAGTTGACTGGATCACAGTCAGGGAAGGAGAGTAAGGTATACTGAGGTTGGAAAGGGAGGTTGGGCCAAAGAGTTTTAAATGTCAAATAGAAGAGTTTATATTTGGTCCTAGAGGCAATAAGGAGTCATTGGAGTTTATTGAATGTTATTGAATATTTTTGCTGATTAGAGGAATGATGTGGTCAGGCCCATGCTTGGAAACAGCACATACTGTTTCCCCCACCAATATTCCATTGTCTGTCTCTTTACCTTCCTGTCTGATGCCCCCAACCTGTAATGGACAACAGCCTCACCTCAGTCTCTAGGAATCCCCTCTTTTCTTCAAGATTCAGATCAAGTGCTACCTTCTTCATGGGACCTTTCCTAATCCCCCAAACCACTAGTGTTTTGAAAATGATTTGAAGAGATGTGAGACTGGACACAGGGAGATCAACGGCAAGGGTGAACAGTTCGGAAGAGAGGTGATAAAAGGCTGGGGATAGGGTTGTGACCATGTGAACAGAATGAAGGGATTGGGTATGAGCAATGTCCTGGAGGTGGAAAAAGCAAGCTTTGGTGACTGAACAACTGGTTGTGTGTGATATTAGAGAGAGCAAGGAGTTGAAGGTAACACCTATGTATGTGTGTGTGGATGGGTGAATGGACCCTTGAGCAGTCTGTCCTACTCTCATTGACTTTCATTGTTAGGAAGGAAGCCCTTCATCCTGGAAAACCTCAACAATGGCTCTGTCATTCACCTTTTGCTTTTAGTTGGAGCCTCTGGGATGAAGGAGAAAATGGATCCCTCTTCTTTAAGACAGTCCTTTCAAGTAATTGAAGACAGAGAACATATCCCCAGCTAAGTCTTCTTGTATCTAGACTCTCCCCACTTCTTTACATCCTACCTCATGTGGCATGGTTTCTAGTTCCTCTAGCTTTCTGTTTGCCTTTCCTTTCATGGGCTCCAACTTATCAATGTTTTTTCTAAAATGGATCTCCTTTAACTGAACCCAGTACTCCAGATGTGTGATACAGTGGGAAAAAGCCACCCTCCCCCAAAAAAACCCCAACAACTCCTCATCCCCACCCAAATACTAGATATTGAGTCAGAGACTTGGAATTGCAATCTTGACTTAATATCTCTGTAGACTTGGTCAAATTGCTTACCCTCTTTGGGCCTCAGTATGTAAACTCAAATGTAACCCAAGGTGGGGTGGATTAGATGATCCCTAAGGTCTCTTTCAACTTTAAATCTATGAACCTATATAGATAATCTGACCAGGACAGAATACAACAAGACTCTTCTACTCACCCCGACTCTGCTCTGGGTCCTGTGTTTCCCATAATGAAATCTAGGACATTGATTTTTGGGGCTCCTCTATGATGGGGGCAGGGTACTGGAGTGGTATTGATTTCCAACGTCTTTTGAAACTAGCATGATCTACTAGATGGGAGCGATCTTAAAGGTCATCCCTTCCAGCACTTTCATTTTACAAGAGGAAAATGAATGGTAGAGAGAAACAATTCAGATTAAGTGACTTATCCAAGGTTACTTAGTAAGAGTTAACAATGGGAATTGATATGGGGGTCTCTGACTCCAAATCCAAAACTTTCCCCCTCTAACATTACTGCCCTTGTCCCTGCATAATAGTGTTAGGAAAATAATCTGCTTCCTCCACTTCCTGTCAAGTAAAAAGTGAGTTTATGTTATCCAATATTTGAGGGGTTAGCTGGCATCCTATATTTAGCACAGGGGAGCTGATTCCAGGTTGGGATTTAGGGTTGACTGTTTGGAGTCTACAGGGATAATCAGGAGAGTAAGAAGTAACTCCTAGGTCTGGGAGGGAACCAGGTTTCCAAATAGGGCAAAACATTTAGCTAATTGGCCTGCTAACCATAGCAGCCCTCCTCCTCCCCCCATTTAGGTCCCTCCCCGCCGAGGGAGGCAGCCCAGCCCAAGAACCTTGCATTATACATTATAGTGGTGGAGGCCTGGGCTTGGGCTCCGTAGAAGCTGTCTGCTTATTTACGTGAATATAAATTAACTACTTTGATCTCTGGTAGTTAATAAAACAGCTAAGTAGGGGAGCATCTAGGAAGGGACATCTTGGGGAGAAACCTTTCAGTGAGCAAACCTGGGCAGTGGGAAGAGAGACTGGGGCCGGAGGGAAAAGGGCCGAGACTTCTGTAATTGCAGGAACAAATTGGGCTTCTTACTTTGGCCTTGCTGAGACCTTTGAAGCTGCTGCTGTAATAAGGGTTGAACAAAAGCAAACACAGAATCCTGCAAAGAAGGGAGATCGCTGTTGTACTTGGAAGAGTCCATGAGTAATCCAGAAACTTGGTTTCCCAATTTGGCTCTGCCCGTTAACCCACCTTGGGAATATGGATTGTTAGTCAAGTCAGAGTTCACAGAGGCCACCTAGTCCAAGCCCCTCTGAGGTTCCATCATCAGTCTTGGGATAATCCAATGCTATTATTTTACAGGTGGAGAAACTGAGGCTGAATGATATTAAGTAATTTGCCTAAGGTCTGATGGTTCATACACAAATAGAACAAATCCTGTTTTTCATATTTTTCCATACCATTCATTGTTTTGCTTTTCTCTGGTTGTTTCTCTGGTCAAGGACCTTCAGGGTACCTATTGCCAGTAGAATAAAATCCAAACTTCTTGGCTCTTTGTGGTCATTTCTTACTATCACCCTCTCTCCTCCCTTCATTATTGCCCCTCTTGCCTTGTCTAGAATATACTCCTTCCTCATTTCTACCAATTAAAATCTTTTTCTTCAAAGCTCAAACCACGTATTACCTTCTGCATGAAACCTTCTCTTCTCTTCCTAATGTGAAGTGCAGTTCCCCCTCCTAAAATTGTACCAGAGCACTTTGCCTGGGCTTTTTTTTTTTTTTTTTTACCTTTATTACATTCTTTCTTTTCATATTTCATACTTACTTGTGTAAATGTTTACCCCTCACACGAGAGATTTTAGATTTTAAGTTCATTCTAGGGCAGAGGTTATATGGTCTTCTCCATCAGAAGCAAGCCCTCTCATCCTCTGCTACCAAGGACGGTGTCTGATGCTCAGAATGTTCATGCTGCAGTAGGGGCTTCTGGGGCAGCTGACTCTTTTCTTTCCTCTGCCTCTTTTCTAGTTCATTGCACAGATCGATTAGCCCAGCCAACAATAATTAATTAATAAATGGAAGCCCCTTGGTACCTGCCAGCCTTGGGCTGTTTGCTGGGCATTGAGGGAAGTGGGCAGAGGAAGGAGGGAGGGGGATGGAGAGTGGAGGCTGATAAGGTTTCCACTCCCTTCTTTCCAATCAATGGTAACTGAATTCCTTGACCTAATAGATTGCTGTCATTTTAATTGGAACAGAGACTGTGCGCTGTAAAACTGCCAGTCAGGTTCTCCTGAACCCCATATACTGGCTTCCCTTCCCCAGCCTCCTCCCCAGCACAGGTGACATTAATATTCTGCAGGCAGCTGTTTAAGCGTAAGTGATCAATGCGTTACAGATGTTGCTGGCAGATTCAGTAAATAGAGTGTGGGAGAGATTGTCTCTAGGTAAAATTGACTGCATTTTCTGGGCCTGGTTTGGGGGGCTGACTCAGCACCTGTCCCTATTGAGCATTAGGCATGCCAAGAACAAGGAAAGAAGGAAGAATGAATAAGTCCTTGGCCTCTGAGCTTGGGCACAGTCAGTTTGTGACCTTGTGCAGGGTCAGGAAAAAAGCAGATGTGATTTTTTTTCACTGTTAGTATCCCTGTAGTTCACTGGATCATTTATCATCACCACCTCCCCCAAGATGGAACCCTCCTGTAGGACTTCATTGTCATCCTTTCTATTTTAAAAAATTTCCCTTGTTCAGGTCAGGGGCTCACAAAAGGCATGGCCTGAGCTTTCCTCCTCAGATGGGGTGGTGGTGGTAGGGGATCAGATATTCTTCTGATGCCAAGGATTATGCATCCTTGGTATCTCCCCTAATGCCAAGTCCAGGCTTTCCTCTCAGGAGTGAGTGCTTAATTAAGGCTGGTGACTGATGTCTTCTTACAACTTTGTCTGGTCCCTTCATCATTGTGTTCAAAATCCTTCAGTGACTTCCTGTTGCCTGTAGGAATCCTTTTCTTCCTCCTACCTTATATTTATTTTTTTATATAGCTTGCACATACTGTTTTATATATGTGTATATGTATATACACATATACATGTATCTCTATACATACATACACACAAACAGGATGCACACATACATATATGTATACATACATGTACATATACACTTTATATATATATAAATAAAATATTGTTTCTCTTACAGAATGTAAACTTTTTGAGGGCAAGGACGGTTTTTGCTTTTTCTTTGTATACCTAATGCTTTCCCCTTTAAATAACCTTCCATCTACTCTGTATGTTTCTTGTAGATACAAAATGATTTACATGCTATATCTCTTAATATGTATTTATAATATATGATATATAATATATATTATAATACTTACTATTATGCCTCCTTGAGGTTAAGAACTGCTTTTTGCCTTTGCTTGTATCCACAGAGCAGTGTCCACTTTATTGTCACAGTACAGTGTCTGGCATGTAGCAAACGTTTAATAAATATTCGTCAACTGACAACAGATTTATTTGATTGTCGCCTACATCATCGCTACTACTACCACTATCATTAAGTCACAGCATCTCAGAGTTTTGAGTGACCTCAAAGGCCTCTAGTCCGACTTGGTGGTCTTAGGACCCCTTTATATTCTTAAGAATTATTAAGAAGCCCCAGATGCTTTTGTTTATATGGGTTACATATACTTACATTTACTCTATTGGAATTAAAACTGACAAATTAAAAAACATATGAATTCATTTAAAATAATAAGCCCATTACATGTTAATATAAACAACATATTTTTACGAAAAATAACAATATTTTCCAAAACAAAAAAATTCAATGAGAAGAGTGGAATTATTTCTCACATATTTTTGCAAATTTCTTTAATGTCCATTTTAATAGAAGACAGCTGGATTCTTGTGTCCACTTCTACATTCAATCTGTTGCAATATGCTGTTTTGGTTGAAGTATGTGAAGAAAATTCAGGCTTACGCAGATATGTAGTTAGAAAAGGGAGGAGAATTTCAATAAACAGATATCTTAATGTTATTATGAAAATAGTTTTGACCCTCTAAAAGGCTCTAAGGGGGACTCCCTAGAGGTCTACAGACCAAACCGAGAACTACTTCTGTAGTCTAATGAGGATCCTCCATAGAGTAACTCCACCAAGTAGTCATGGGTTTCCTCACTGCTTCTGGGGCTATCTCCAGTTGTCCTGATCTCTAACTGGTCACTGGATCCAAATGGTTCCAGAGGAGAGAGAGAGCCTGGTGACTCCATACAGCCTCCCTCACTTAAATGCATTTCACTTGCATGTCATGGCATCACTTACCTGAGGTCATGGTCCTCTTGAGAATGAAGGACAGACAGCAGCAAGCAAGCAGTCATAGCTTTTTTTGGGTTCCATATCAGTGGGATTCCATCTCTCGAGGGAACTGATTTTACTTTTGGACTGCTCTGTTAGTAAGTTTTTTCTTTCATTTGATTGACATCTGGCACTCTGAGACTTCCACTGCTTGCTCCTAGCCTGCTCTCTGGGACATAGAAGAATAACCTTAAGGGCACAGGATAGTCTTTTTCAGGGCTTCTCTCCCTTGCCCTGTCTTAATCTTTTTTCCAGACTAAATAACTCTGGTCTTTTCAATTGATCATCATATGGTACAGTCCCCAGAACTTTTACCATTCTGTTGCTGCCCCTTCCCCACTAATTTGTCATTTTCTTTCCTAAAATGTAGAGCCTGGAATAGAACATAAAACTCTGGATGTAGATTAACTCAGCATTATGCCTACCCTTGATCTAGTTTTTTTTGGCTGTTATGACATACTCAAGTCATTTTGAGCTCGTGTTTCACTAAAACCTATGGATCTTTTTCTTTGAAAAATATTCTTTATTCAGTAGACAAGCATTTATTTTCTCCCCATACCTCACCCCTAACCTTCAAAAAAAAAAAGACAAAAGCAAAAACATTTAAAAGAAATATGCACAATCAAGCAAAACAAATTCCTTCCTTGCCCATATAAAAATTTCTGTTTCATTCTATATCTTGAGTTGACCAACCTTTCTGTCTGGAGCTATAATAGCATTCTTCATCATCACTGGTCTTTGGGAATTGTGGTTGGTCATTACATTGATCAGAGTTCTTAAGAATTTAAATTGTTTGTATTTACAGTATTGTTATTTTTGTATAAATTATTCTGATTTTCTCAATTTACTCTTTATTGCTTATACAAACCCTCCCATCCTGTGCCTTTTTATGGTTTCTGTTGTCTCTTATCTTTGAATTTCAAAGCTTTGGTCCTTTCATCAGGAATGCTTGAAAGTCTTCTGTTTCATTAAAGATCTCTCTCTCTCTCCCATCCCCCAGGAAGATTATACTCAGCCTTGCCTAAGTTATTCTTGATTGCAAACCTATATCTTTTGCCTTTTGGAATATCATTTTCCAAGGTCTCCACTCCTTTATAGAGGTGGTAGCTAAATCTTATGTATAATTCCTTTTACGTACTTGAATTCTTTTCTTCTGGATGCTTGTAGTACTTTTTTTTCTTTTATCTATAAGTTATGGATTTTGGTTATAATATTCCTGGGAGTTTTTATTTTGGAATTTATTTTAAGGGGTGAACAATGTATTCTTTTCATTTATCTTTGCCCTCTGGTTCTAAGATTTTTGGGTAGATTTCCTTTGTTATGACTTGAAATATAATATTGAGGCTTCCTTTTTTGGGCATAATTTTCAGGTAGTTCAATAATGCTTAAATTATCTTTCTTCGATCTATTTTCCAGGTCAGTTATTTTTGACATTGAGCTACTTCATACTTTCTTGTATTTTTTTAGTCTTTTGACTTTTCAAGAATATTTCTTGTCTCATGAAGTTATTAGCTTCTATTTGGTCCATTCTAATTTTCAAGAAATTTGTTGCTTTGCTAAGTTTTGTGTCTTTTATTACAAACTATTAATATTTTTTCAAAAGCTCTTATTTATTATCAAATATTTCCCCTAAAGCTTTCATTTCTTTTCCAATCTTTTTGTGTTCTCATTTCATTTGTAAAATCAGTTTTGCTTTTTTTTTTAATGAAAACTCTTGAAATTATTTCTTCCAGGAATTCTAGCTGAATTTTTACTTAAGACGTGGGTTTGTTTTTAGTCTTTGTGAATGTTTTGGAGTAATTCTCTTCTTGTGTCTTGTGTACCCCTCAATAATAGCTCTTTATGATGGAACTCTTTCTTCATTTGTTCATTCTTTTAGCTTTACTTCCTAACTTGAGATTTTATGTTTAGGTCAAAATCAGGTTCAGAGTAGAAGCACACAGTTGCTTATTCCTATACTTGCTCCTCACTCAGACTAGAATCTGTGTCCACCATGGACTGTCAGCTCTAGGCGCAGCTCCTCTCCTTCATCTACACTGATCTGCAATGACTCAGTACTGGGTAGTGAGAGAGCTTCCAGTTGACATCGATTCTTGGTGCTTGCACAAGGCCAGGTGCCCCTGTGTCAGATTTGGGAACTTTTTTGCCTGGTGCATTGCTGCAGGGACGCCCTCATTCAGTCTCTGTGCTGGAATTCTCAGCATGTTCTTGGCTAGACATGGTCCCCAGTATCTGAACACCTATCTGTTTATCTCCCTAGACCAGGGGTGGGGAGCCTGCAGCCTTGAGGTCATATGTAGCCCTCTAGATCCTCAAGTGCCCCTCTAGGTCCTCAAGTGTGGCCCTTTGACTAAATCCAAACTTCACAAAACAAATCCTCTTAATAAAAGTCTGACCTGGACTGGAAAAAATGACTCAATGTGATGGTTTTCTCCCCTTGGATTTCTCAACTAGAGCTTGACTATGGTGCGTTTTCTAGATCTATGTGGAGTAACAGCTGAGAAAAACTAGACTATACTTCTTCCTTTCTCTTGGTTGGCTTCCTACAGACTCCTACCGACCTTTTTCAAACCAATCACTATCTAGGTACGTCTCCCTCATCCACTACCTGTGAAGTTGAGTTTCTGAATCTGTGTATGACTTTACATTTACTCCTCCCCTCAGTGAATTTCATATTATTAGATTTTAGATTTGATCCTTCATGTTGGTCCATTGAAACCTTTAAGAATCCAGAAGGTTACCTTTTACTTCTGGCTTCATGTTGTCTGTGAATTTGAAAAGTATGCCATCTGTGCTTTTATCCATGCCGCTGATAAACTTGCGAAACATTACATGGACAAAAATCAATCCCTGGGACACACCACTAGAGTTCCTCTTCCAATTTTAGTTACTGCTCTTTGATGATCAGTCATTCAACCAGTTTGGAATCCATTTAACCTAACTGTACTCTCATCGAACCCACATTTCTCTACCTCATCCACGAAAGTAGCATGAGTGACTTTGTCAAATATTTTGGGGAATTTTGGGTTATATTGTGTGTCTATAGCATTCCCTTCATCTATCAGGTCACCTGTCAATAAAGGAAATGAGTTTAGGATGGCAAGACCTATTCTGAAGGAAGTGGTACTAGATCTTAGTGATCATTTCCTACAGGCTCCAAAACCATCCTTTTAATAATATATTCCAGAACTTTACCAGGGGTCACAACCAAGCTTAGTAGTTTATAGCTCACACACTTTATGTTATTTCCTTCTTTGGAAACTTCCCTTCTCTAGTTCTGTAGCATCCTCCCACTTTTCCATGTTCTTTTTAATTTTTAAATTTTTTTTGCTATATTTCATTTATTCATTATATTCATGACATTTTCATTTCCATATCCAAAGAACAGAAAATAGCTTTGAATAGCTATGAAAACAAGAATATATTTTGAATATTTTTCTTTTTTAAAAATCTGAATACAGTAGAACCAACATTGTCCTACTTATCTATGTCTCATTTGAAAATTTCATCTATTCTTTCTCCTTGATTTGACTTCCAGGTCAGTTATTTTTTGATATGAACCCTTCCCTTCCCTTCCCTTCCCTTCCCTTCCCTTCCCTTCCCTTCCCTTCCCTTCCCTTCCCTTCCCTTCCCTTCCCTTCCCTTCCCTTCCCTTCCCTTCCCTTCCCTTCCCTTCCCTTCCCTTCCCTTCCCTTCCCTTCCCTTCCCTTCCCTTCCCTTCCCTTCCCTTCCCTTCCCTTCCCTTCCCTTCCCTTCCCTTCCCTTCCCTTCCCTTCCCTTCCCTTCCCTTCCCTTCCCTTCCCTTCCCTTCCCTTCCCTTCCCTTCCCTTCCCTTCCCTTCCCTTCCCTTCCCTTCCTCTCCTCTCCTCTCCTCTCCTCTCCTCTCCTCTCTTCTCTCTCTGAACTCTTTTAGCTATGTTTTAATATTTCTTGTTTTCTCATGAAATTATTGATTTCTACTTGATCTTTTCTTATTTTCAAGGATTCTGTTGCTTGGACAAAGTTTTGTACCTCTTGTGCCAAGTTGTTAAATTCTGTTTCCAATTCTTTCTTCCAAAGTTAATTTTCTCCCCATCTTATCACCTAGCACACTCATTTTTTTCTCAAAGAATTTATAAAAATTCCAAAACATTAAAAAAAGTTCTATGCTCTGGTAAGGAACAGTGACAGGGGCTCAAAAGTCCCATTTCTCATCTCCCTCAAGACCCTAGGATAGTTATTTGAACATGTCTGGTGACTTGAACTCATTGAGGGCAGCTAGGCATTCTCCTGGCATCTCCTCACGTACCTCTCAGTTCAGTTTGTGGTTGAATCATTTATATTCTCTTCCTTTCAAAGATTCAGCCTGAAGATCAATCTCTTTGGAATCATCAACATCATCATCTTTAGCAGTTATGTAGTGAAGGAAGGCTGGTAGAGTGAATGCACAGAACTTGGAGTCAGAATTCAAACACCAGTTGTGATGCTTATTAACTTTGTGACCTTGGGCAAGTCTGATGCTTTTAGACCTTAAAGGACTTATAGTATTTCAAACAGTGGTTATCATCATTAAGAAGTTTTGAAAGTCTGTTGGAGAAAGAAATGGCAAACTACTCCAGAATCTTTGCCAAGAAAACTTCAAGCAGGTCCATGAAGAATTAGAAAGGACTCTTGAAATGACACATTGGCACCACCATCACCATCACCCTCCCCGCTTTTATCCAGTAGACTTCAGCCTCAGTGAATGATTGTTCAGCGGGTCCTTTAGGCATCATTTAGTGACTACCAATCTCTTGTTTTACAGAATAGGAGACTGAGGTCCAAAGATGTTAGATGGTGTAACCAAAATCACATACTTAATAGCTGGCAGTCTTTGCCCTCTAGGCTGAGGTAGGGGAACTCTGTATTCCATTGCCCCTACAGGCAGCTAGGAGACACAAAGTCTAGAGAGCTGGGCCTGGAGTCAAGAAGAACGAAGTTCAAATCTAGTCTCAGATACCCTAGTCAAGTCATTTAACCATTGTCTGTCTCAGTTTCTCCATAAGTAAAATGGGGATCATAATAGCACCCATCTCCCAGGGTTGTTGTAAGGATCAAGGCAAATAATATTTGTAAAGTGCTTAGCACAATTGCTGGCACTTAGGTATAATTGTCCAGTCATTTCAGTTCTGTCCAACTCCTTGTGGCTCCATTTGGGGTTTTCTTGGCAAGGATACTGGAGTGGTTTGTCATTTCCTCCTCCAGCTCATTTTACAGATGAGGAAACTGAAGCAAACAGCCTTAAGTGTCTTGTCTAGGGTCATATAATTAGTAAGTATCTGAGGTGGATTTGCACTCAGGTTTTTCCGACTCCAGGCCTGGTGCTCTATCCATTGTGTCACCGAGCAGCTCTATGGCACATTACTATGTGCTATATAAATGCTTAGTCTCTTTTCCAGTCAGTCAGTCAGTCAGTAAATAAGTGTCTATTAAGTACTCTCTGTGTGCCAAGCACTGTGTTAAGTATGGGGATACAAAGAAAGGCCAAAATGTGGCTCTATCCTTCCTCAGGAATTCATAGTCAACATGGGAGGGAGACATCATGCAAACAACTATATACACACAAGATAAATAGTAGATTGATTGTATATAATCAACAGAGGGAAGGCACTAGCATTAAGGGGCATCAGGATAAGCTTTTGGCAGATGGTGGGATTTCAGCTGGCCCTTAAAAGAAGTCAGGGAAACAGGCAACGGAGCTGAGAAGGGAGAGCGTTCCAGGCGGGGGGACAATGAGAAAGAATGGAACAGTAGGGAGGCCAGTGTTACTAAACTGGAGGGTAAATGGGGGAGAATAAAGTGCAAGAACACTTGAAAGGGAGGAGGAAGGGTCCAAGACAGGGATGGGGAACCTGTTGCAGGGCCCTACCCCTGACTCTAAGCTATGTCTGGCTCTGCCAATGGGGCAGTTTGAGGGAAGGCAGGGAAGCAGGAATGGGGGAGGGAAGCCTGGTCAGGAAAGAAAGCTGTGTCTGCCTGTCCGTGGCAAGAAGGCCAACCACGCCCTCAACAGAGGGGGATTGGGGCATCTCCCAATAGATAGTCCCCGCGGATGCCCAAGTAGAGCCAAGCTCTTGTTGTTAAATGTCTGACAGCTGTTCTTGGTTACTCCCAGAGTCACTGCCGTCTGGGACCCGTCTAGATAATTAAAGCATTTGTGTTTCAGGCACTTAAGAGGGTATTTTAAAACCGTACAGGTCTCGTAAATGGAGTGTATTTACAGTGGGCTAATCGGGGAGCTGGTGCTGAGGCAGGCTGCCCACCCTAAGCAGCCTCACAAGAAGACAGAGGCAGACTGAATTCCAGCCCAGGGCCTGCAGTATGCCCTCCAGCAGCTGGCTGGCCTCCCAGTTCTTCCTAATAATGAGAATAATTGCTAATGATGATAATAAAGAAGGCTGTCCTTTGTCTGCAAGGGCACTGCTCTGTGTGTGCCTGATGCCATGTCTTTGCACATCTTTACGGCCCAGTCCTCTTTTGTGAACTAGAAAGGTATTAGCTGATGAGACATTGGCTGGGTCAGGGCTCAGCCTGAGGCTAGGGTCAGGGTCTGTACAGTCATTCAACGTGCATTTATTTAGTGCTAGGTACTCAGCTAGACACTGGAGATACAAAGGCAAAGAGTGATGGTTACAGACTTTAAGAAGTTTATATTCAACATGTACACAAATGAACAACTGTAAGATATATACAAAAAACCAGAAAGCATTTTCCTGGGGGTATATGTGTGTGTGTGTTCAGGTGCACACATGCACTAACAATTGGAAAGAATCAGAAAAGGCCTCTTGTAAGAGGCAGCAGTTGAACAGAGCATCCTTGAAAGGAGCTGCTTGAGGTCTCAAAAGTAGAGGGGGATAACATTCTATGCAAAAACACAGAAGTGGGATCTATAATGAAGAGTAAATAGAACATTTGACAGGGTATGTGAGTAAGGAAATAATTTGTCATCAATCTAGAAAGAGAAACAGGATTTGGATTGTGGAAAACTTTGAGAACTGGATAAATGAGTCTGCATTTTATCATAGAGGAAATAGTGAGCCATTGAAACTTCTTGAGCTGGGACTGGATGCAGACAGAGCTGTGTTTTAGGATGATCATTTTGGCAGCTATGTGGAGGGTGTGGGGAGAGGCTGGGAGATCAGTTGGGAGACAATTGTGATGACTTATGGGAGTCTTGATTGATAGATCAGAATGCATAAATTAATTTTCATATGATCTCTTGAAGGGGTAGCAGGATGACCACTAATTTGACAATGGTACCAAAGATATTCCTGTCCAGGTACTGAGGTCCTTTGCAATTCTGAGAGTCTATGAAAGGAGGTTAGAAAGAAAGGGGATGTGGAATAAGAGAAGAAGGGATAGCAGTGGAGATAAAAAGAGGAGCGATAATGTGAGAGAATATGAAACATGGGGTGAGGAGAGATGGAATTGAAAGAAGAAAGAAAACAGGAGGGGAGAGAATGGTGTGAAGAAAATGAAAGAAAAGATAAGACAGGAAAAGAAAAGATAAAAGATAAAGGGAGGGATGAGAGAGGAAAGGAAAGGATGAACAATAAAGAGAGGGATGAGAGAGGAAAGGAAAGGATGAAAGATAAAGGGAGGTATGGGAGAGGAAAGGTAAGGATGAAAAAAGATAAAGGGAGGGATGGGAGAAGGAAGGATAAGATGAATGAGAGGAGAGGAAAGAGATGAGAGAGATTATGAGGAAAGAGGGAAAGGAAAGGAGAGGCATGAGAGAGGAAAGGAGGATAGGAGAAAAGGGAGAAATGAAAGGAAGAGGAGAGGGATGAGAGAGTAGAGGAAGGATTATAAAAGAGTATGAAAAAGGAAATGGGATTGTGGGAGGAAAAGGGAGAAGAAAGGGGATATAGGAGAAGAGGGAGAGGTAGAAATGTAAAGGGGAAAAAGAGTGATGGGGTGGAAGTGATATGGGTGATATGGAAGGAGAATGAATGGAAAGGAGAGAGAAGAAAAGAGGAGAGAGGAGTGGAAGGATATGTTGGAGTAGAGAGGATGGGAGGAGAGAAGACCATTAGGAGGATAGGGAATTGGGAAGATAGGGCTATGAGAGAAAAAAGGCTTGTTGGAGAAGGGATGAGAAAGGAGAAGGAATTGAAGAAAAGATACAGGAGAGGAATATTACAGGATTAGGGTTTGGATAAGAGAGGAAGTAAAGTAACAGGAAGATTTTTGGACAAGAGAAAGACATGGGAGGTGATATGGTTAAGGAAGACCTTTGGTGAGATTTCTAATCTTCTGTTTCCTGTTGCGTGAGAGGAAGAGGCTGGATTTAGATCATCTTTAAAGTCCTTTTCAGATCAAGAGCTTTATGATTCTAAGAACACTAATCTTGTAGGAAGATGACAGATGGACTGGAGAATTTGGAGTCAGGGAGACCATCCAGGAGGCTGCCATCTCAATAGTCTTGGTAAGAGGTAATGAAAGGAGGTAAATAAGCATTTATATAGTGCCGCTTATGTGTGCAAAACTATGGTAAATACTTTTACAAATATTACCCCATTTAATTCTCACAACAACCATGAGAAGTAGGGGCTGTTATAATCCTCATTTTACATAGGATGAAACTGAGACAGGCAGAGGTGAAATGACTTGCCCAGGGTCACACAGCTAGTAAGTATCTGAGGTTAGATTAGGATTTAGGTCTTCTCAAAGAGGACCATGACATTAAGGAGGTGATGCCATGACATGTAAGTGAATTGGTTTACAGTGAGGGTGGGCTGTGCAAAGTCATCAGCCTCACTTTCTCCTCAGAGCCACCTGGGTACAGTGGTGAGATATAGATCAGGATGACTGGAGATGGCCCCAACTCAGTAGGAGACCTCAGACTTTTTAAGCTAAGTCTTTAATAGATCTCAGCACCTAAAAGCCAAATCCCTCTGGCTCTCATGGATTGGCCAGGCCAAGCCTCACTTAGTCATTGTTTGGGTCCTGATTGTCTCAGAGTGATAAATACCAACTGTTACTGTTTTGGCCTGAAACTCTGAGGGTCTTCCTCTCCGATAGATTTTTTTTTTTTGACTAGTTAAAGAGGTCATTCTCTGCCTAATTCATTACCTAGCCTTAATCACTGAATGGGTGTTGCCTCAGTAAAACTAAGATCTGTTAAAGACCTTAGTTTTAAAAGGCCAGGGTCTCCCACTGCATGCAGGGTCATCTCCAGTCATTCTGATCTATATCTCACCACTGTACCCAGGTGGCTCTGAGGAGAAAGTGAGGCTGGTGACTTTGCACAGCCTTGCCTCAGTGTAATCCAATTCACTTGCATGTCATGGTGTCAACTCCCTGATGTCATGATCCTCTTCCATAATGAAGACCAAAAAAACCCAATATCCACGACATGACCTACCCATCCATGTTGATAGTGAAGATCTAAACTAGGCTGGTAGCACTAGTGTGAACAGAAGGGAGAGAGGACAGAGAGAAACTTCACAGAGGTTGAAATGGACTGGATGTGAAGAACTAGGGAAATATCAAAAATGACTGAAGTTTTTGACCTGGGTGGCTGGGAAGCTGTTGGTGCCATTGGTTGTGTAGGACTGCAGGCAGGGTGTAAAAATTTAACAACCAGCTCTCTAGAAAAAATCATAAATGCACACTTTTTAATTTAATCTGCTTTATTAATATTTTCTCCATCATTTTCTTAAATCTAAATAACCCTCAAAACAATAACTCAAACCCTGATTTGTAGTGTTTGTTGATTCCTGAGGTATAAATACTCGCATTGAAAATTTAACAATTGGCTTTCAAACATGATGCTTGAGTTGCCTCCAGCACAAGGTTAAGGCTGGACATAAAAATTTATCTAGAGGTGGTAGATGAAATGCTGAAATTATAAAAAGAGAGAATATATGCAGAGAAGAAGGTTAAGTCTAGAGTTAGGGCCAGGCTCAGTATAAAGCCAGGATGTAGGGGTATGACCAGTGCCAGTGTCCATGCTCAGCCTGGGGCCAGGATCAGGGTTTAGCTTGGGATCAGAGTCAGGGTTTAGGACTTAGGCTGGGGCCAGAATCAGTGCTTAGGGCCTCTGCTCCTAAGGTCAAGACCTCTGGTACTACTATGTTCTTCCAGCTCCCTGGCTGTCCTACTGTAGGTCAAGGGCTGCCAGCTTCCCATAATTAGCCCTACATTTCCACTCTACCCTCACGATGAGGGTTCTGCCTTGTGACTTCAGTAACCATCATGCCAAGAGAAGGACCAGCCGGTGGGTGGACCTTCGCCAGTCATCCCTAGCAGAGCTGTCTCCTACCAGTAATTCAGCCAGAGTGCTCCAACCTCAACAGGGGAAAGTTCAGAAATTAAGAGTCCATGGTGGGAGAAAAACAGCAGAGAGATAGAGTGAATGAGAAGAGAAAAGGTCCTAACTAGGGAGGAATTTGGGAGTTAGGAGAGGCCCTGAGGAATTCTCCAGGAGATCACTAATCTTCTCATAACTACAAGAAGACAGAGCAGCTAGCTGGTGCAGTGGATAGAGCAGCAGGAAGTCAGGAAGACCTGAATTCAGATCTGGCCTCGGGCACTTACTAGCTAGGTGATCCTAGCAAGTCGCTTAATCTTGTTTGCCTCAGTTTCCTCATCTGTAAAATGAGCTGGGAAAAAAAATGGCAAACCACTGCAATATCTTTGCCAAGAAAACCCCAAATGGGGTCATGAAGTGTTGGGCAGGACTGAAAAACAACGAAAAGTTACAGGAAGAAGTCTAGAAAAGATAATGGGTCAGCCACAAGGAATCCAAGAGTGATTGGGAGGTCTAGTAAGAGGAACTTCTCTCACTGGAGTGACTACTCAGAAGCTAGCACCCCTGTTAGGCAGTACAGCCCTAGTACAGGCCCCAGCCTGAGCCCTTAGCCTGATCCCAGACTGAGCTCTGATCATGGTCCGAATCTGATCATTGAGCCCTGACCTCAGCCTTAGGCTGGGTATATATATGTATGTATGCATGCATGTATGTGTATGTGTATGTGTATTGTTCACCAAACATCCCCATCTGATCAGTCCCATAAATGGCATGCATGAGTCACTAAAAAGCTTTGTTGGTACCTAGGAGGTTCACCCTTCAGGGTGAACATCAGGGGCATCCTCTCACACTCATACTCCAAAGGACTCATCTCCAGTATTGAGAAGTTTCCCCATTCAGAGCCACATTCAGTTGTTTTCAGTTGTATCTGACTCTCCACAACCCCATATAGGATTTTCATGGCAAAGGTAGTGGAGTCATTTTCCATTTCCTTTTCCAGCTCATTTTGCAGGTGCGGAAACCAAGGCAAACAGGGTTAAGTGACTTGTCCAAGGTTATATAGCTAGTAAGTATCTGAAGCCAGATTTGAAGTCAGGAAAATGCATCTTCCTGACTCCAGGCCTGACTCTCTCTCTACTGTGCCACAGAGTCACAGCATCACAGAATACTTGCTCTTGGAGGCCTCTTAGTTGACCATCTACTCCAACTCACGCTTAAACTAGGCTCCTCTCTTCAACATTTCTGACAAGTGCTCATCGGACTCCAGCTTCAAGACTTCTAATGTTGGGGAGCCCACACTTCTGATGGTGGAATCCTAATAAAGCTGACCCTGGCCCCAATATTGTAACTTCTTCATGGGCCCCACTGAACAAAAGGCATGTGCTGATTTAACCACACAATCTGGCTTTAACCACAACACAGGCCCCCAGACTCAATACAGCCACTGATCCTAGTTAGCCACTGCCCCCAGATCCAATTCACATATTTGAACGGGGGTGTTCTTGCACTCAATCACAGTCACATTATCCATTTGGCCCAAGACAGGACCACAATACCTAACTATCCATCTTGGCCAGACAGAACCACAATAGCTAGTCAATCAGAGGGTAGCACATCCAGGATGTTTGACCACTGAACCAAAGAAAGGAACCGTCCCCTATTAACTAATTCCTTAACAAGCCCCTCCCACCTTTTTAATATTCATAATTTTTATTATATAACTGCATCTCTACCCTATAAAAATCCATCTTGCTTTCTCTGAAGTTGCTGGTTCCTCTTGGAACTTACTCTGCTTCTGAGGGGTATCAATCCTCACTGGCTGCCTATACTTGGGTTACAGGTGATTTGACTAAATTCTTTGAGATGGTGTTGCCTCAACACACCATAAAATCTCACCACTGAGATAGCCTATCCCTCCTTTGGGGCAGATGGCTCTAGAGGGGAGAAAACTTTTCCTTCTATCAGCTTCAATTTACCACTTGGCAACTTCCACCTGGTTCTTCTCTCTGAGGTTAGAGAGTCTTTGAGTAATTCATGAATCCACTTTTCCTGCCTCTCTTCCTCCTCAAAAGACCTTGTTTTGGACTTATTTGTGTACATGCTATATTCTTGACCTCCCTCTTGCCTCTCCCAAACAGTATGTAAGTTTCTTGAGGACAGGGGCAGCTTCATTTTGGTTTTTGGATGCCCATCCTCTATAACAACAATAACATTTATAATATTTAGAATTTATGGAATGCTTTAGGATTTGCAAAGCACTTTACATATGTGCCTTGCATACAGTGGGTGCTTAATAAACACTGAGGGTTATTTATTTATTTGTCTAATTTCTTGGCTTCATTTTCTTGGACCATTGGACCAATGATTTCATCAGTACAGGGAAAGTCTCGTTGAGGAGATAGCAGCAGTGGTATAGAGTAAAGACAATATTCCTTTCCCTGAATCTCAGTTTCCTCATCTGCAAAATGAGGCAGTTGGCCTAGAAGACCCGAGGCCTCTTCCAGCTTTATCTAGACCTATAATCCTATGAGGAAACTTTTTATTAAAGTACTTTGGCAATTGTTCTGCAGCTTCCTCTGCTAGAGACTTGTCTGGGAAATGGAGAGGTTAAGTGACCTGTTTAGGGTTGCATGGTATCCAGGGGTGGGGAACGTGGGGCCTTGAGGCCACATGTGGCCTTCCAGTTCCTTGGGTATGGCCTTTTGAAAGATTCCAAGTTTTATGGAACAAATCCTTTTACTAAGGAGATTTGTTCTGTGAAGTTTGGATTCAGTCAAAGCGCCTCACTTGAGGACCTAGAGTACCATATGTGGCCTTGAGGCTACAGGTTCCCCACCCCTGGCATAGCCCATAGTGTGCGGGCCTCATAGACTGAACCCAGGTGTTCCTATCTCTGAGGCCAGTTCTCTATCCACTAAGCCAACCTGATTCCTTTCTTCCCTGTTAGAGGCCTTCAGATATTTGAAGAGAATGATCGCCCTTCCCTCATGTCTTCTCCCGGATAGACAAGTCTATTTCTTTTAACTCTGTGATGCTTGTGAGCCTTAAGTCTCCGAAGATCCCACCGTAACGGCTGTCTTCTTCTTTGCCTAGGCCAAATACAGCAAGACTGTCATTCCTATTGTTTTGGACACTGTCAATCAATCAGTAAGTATTTATTAAATGCCTACTATGTGTAAGTTACTGGAGATACAAAGAAGGAAACCATCCTTACTCCTGCTTACATGAGGGAGACAGCATGGATGTATATATATGTATATATACACACATATACATACACATATATGTATATATACATATATGTAAAATATGTGTGTGTATATTATATATATGAAATATATGTGCATAGGTATGTGTGTGTGTGTGTGTATAAATAAATGTAGACAGAATAGGTATAAAATGAATTAAAGGTTGTTGGGGGTGGGGACTAGCAGTTGGTTGGGGAGAGATCAGGGAAAGCTTCCTGTAGGAGGAGCTCCATGAGGGGTATCTGAAAGGAAGAGAGGGACGAACTCTTTGGGATGGAGCTGAGGAGAGTGTTCCCCATCATGGGGGATAGCCAGCACAAAGACCCACAGAGGAAGCTTCGGAGAACATTAGCTTTTTGGGGCTTCCACACTGTTGGCTCCTAATGAGTTTGCATATTGAGGAACGAAGCTCCTTCTGTGATAATAGCAATAATTATGATTGCCATCATGTTCATTAGACATGTTCCCTCTCCTCAGCAGGGCCCTGGCTGGGTGCTGTTATCTGGGAGCCAATGGGCTTCGGACGAGATTTAGGTTCCATTGCTGCTCATTCTAGGCTAGGGGTGAGGGATAGTGAAAGGGCCACCTACTTGGGCTCTCCTGTGACCCTTTGCCAAGCTTCTGGTGTCCAGCCCTAGTATCTCTGCCCTTTGAGGGCTCTGGTAAAACTGATCATGGCCAGCTAGGGCTGTGGTGCTTTGTTTTAAATGTGCTCAAGTCACTCCTAGAATAGTTCCAATAGCTCTCGGTCAGCTCCAGTCACAGAGATTTGGTTCAAGGGTCTGAAGTGTGGAAGTAATAAGACAAGTTTCTGTGACAGGATGATTTCCAAGGTCAAAGGCTCCTAGATTTAGTTCTGGAAGGGACCTTAGAAGCCACCAAGTGCAGCCCTTTGCTCTGATAGACAAGGAAACCAAGGTCTTGAGAGGGCACAGCCCAGGGTCATAGGGTGCCTGAGATGGGATTTGATCTCTTCTTGAGTCCAGGTCCCACACTCTACCCACTCCACCAGAGTGGTGACAAGGAGCAGTAACAGGTGATGCCAGGAATATTGGGTGGGGAGTTAAGAGACCTGGGTTTGGGTTCTGGCTCCATTGCTTACTTACTGTGTGGCCATGGATGAGTCTTTGCATCTCTTTGAACCTCAGTTTTCTCATCTGAAAAATGGAACAAATAATGATTGAACTTCTTGCCTCAGAGGGTTGTGAGGAAAGAGATTTATGAATCATAATGCATTACTGAAATGGCAGCCAGCATTAGCATTCCTCCTCATCTCGACCTCCCCCACAGTGCCTAGCAGTTGGCCCACCTATGGCATGTATCATAAGCTCTTAGAAGGACTATCATTCACTTTCATATATCCCGCAGTTCTGAGGATAGTATGGTGCGCACAGTAAAGGGTTAGGAAATGATTGTTGAATGAATAGAGGAAACAGTGGTTATAGGATGTATTGTGTTTTTGTCTGGTGATCCATTAAAAGTGACAATAGAAACAGCTGACCAGTTTGGAGTGTGGTCCAGGGAATAATCAATTTGAAATCGACTTCATCACTGAAAGGAAACTACTTTCTCCAAAGTTACCAGTAATCTCTTAACTGACCAATCCAATGGCCTTTTCTCAATCTTTATCCTTCTTGACCTCTTTGCCACCCTCAGCCCTATTGATCACTCTTTTCTGCTGGATACTCTCTCCTTTACAGGTTTCTTGAGATGCTACTGTTCCCTCCTAGTTCTCCTAACTGACTGCTCCTCCCCTTTGTTCTTTTGTGGAACCTTCATCTAAGTAATGCTCACTAACTGTGTCTCCCAAAACTCTGTCCTAGATCCCTCTTCATTCTATATTATCTCATTTGATGATTTTTGTCAGATTCTGTGAGTTCTACTTAATCTCTATGTAGATGCTCTCTAGATCTATATATTCAGCCCTAATCTTTCTTCTAAGGTCCAGTCCTTCAGCATCGTCAACTGTCTTTTGGACATTTCAGACTGTATGTCCCAATGGCATCTCAAATTCAACATATCCAAAACAGAACTCATCATCTTTTCCTCTAAACTCTTCCTTCTTCTCAACTTTATTTCTGTCGAAGGCACCAACAGTCTGCTAGTTGACCAGGCTTGCAACCTCAATTTTCATCTTTGACTTAGCTCTTGAATTCACCTCATGTATCCAATATATTGTCAGATCTCATCACTGTTATCTTCACAACATCTCTAGCATACATATTTTATCCACTCATACAGCCAACTGCCCAAGTACAGACCCTCATCACCTCACCTCCGGACCATAGCCTTCTGGGAGGTCTTGATGCCTTGAGTCTCCACACTCAAATCCATCCTCTACTTGATTGCCAAGGAGATTTTTCTAAAGAGTAGGTCTGTCTATGTAACCACTTCCCCCCAACTAAACTCCAAGGGGCTCCCTATGACCTACAGGATTAAATATAAAATCCATGTTTATTTAAAACTCTTCACAATCTGATTTTGTCCTACCTTCTCGGCCTTCTTACCCTTTACTACAAATTCTATGATTCAGCTACAGCAGTTTTCTCACTACTTCTCCCATAGTATGCTCCATCAACTCCCATACCCAGAATGCTTTCCCTTCCTCACTTCTAGCATCTGACTTCTCTGCCTCTTTCAAGACACAATTCAAGTCCCACCTTTCTCAGGAGACCTTTCCCAGTCTTTCCTGCTGCTAGCCTCTTCCCTCTGGGATTACTTGGTTATTTGTATGATGTCTCTCTCATTAGAATGAGAGATCTCTGAAGGCAAGCATTATTTTATGTTTCTTTGTATTTAACACTTTGCACAGTATTTGGCACATGGCAGATGTGTTGTAAAAGGTGGCAGAGTGGATGGAGCACCAAGCCTGGAGTCAGGAAGACTTGAGGATGCTTATTAGTTGTGTGACTCTGGGCATGTCACTTAACCTTGGTTTGCCTTAATTCCCTGGAGGAAGAAATGGCAAACTACTCCAGTATCTTTTCCAAGAAAACCCCACGGACAGTACTGATGTGCTATGGTTCATGGGGTCACAGAGAGTCAGACACAACTGAATGATTGAACAATAGTGACAAATGTCCTTCACAAATGTTTGCTGATTGAATTGTGGCAAAGGGTGTGAGCAGGAAGGGGTTAATCTCCTGCCAGGTGCTTTTTTTAAAGGACAGACAGAGGTTACTCTGCAGAGCATTAGAAGACCAGAAGATGCATAGGAGTGAAGAGGGTGAGATGGCAGCCACAAATCCTTCCACCATCTTAGACTTTTAGTGGTAGAAGGACACAAGAAGGAGGCCTATCTTGTCCTTCTGTATTTGGAGTACTGTATTCAGTTGTGGATACCACATTTTAGTAGGCACGTGGGCTGGTCAAGGATAGTGACTGGGAAGAAGAAGGGACTTTGTAGAACAAGATCATTTTAGGAAGTTTAACCTGGAGAAGGACAAAATGAAGGGAACAAGCATTTATTAAGCACTGACTGAATGCCATACAATGTGCTAAGTGCTTTTTAAATATTATCTCATTTGATTCTCACAACAATCGTGGCAGATAGGTACTACTATAACCCCTGTTTTACAAATGGGGAAACTGAGGCAGACAGACATTAAATGACTTGTCCAAGGTTACACAGCTACGGAGTGTCTTGGGCTGGATTTGAAATCAGGTCTTCCTGACTGCAGGCCCAGCACTCTATCCACTGCACCACCTCTAAAAAAAACTTAGAGGGACCATTGGTTCCCAATCGTTTGAGGAACCTTTACATGGAAGAGGAATTAGTTTGGTTCTTTTTGGCTCTGGAGGGCAGAACTCAGAAGGATTGTGTCAAAATGCTAAGGAAGGAGATTTGTGGATCAATATGAGGAATAACTTCCTAAGAATCTGAGCTGTTCAGCAATGAAATTGGCTGAACATAAGGGAATGAGCTCCTCATTCCTTGGAGGATCCATTTGGAGGCTCCTGGCAGTGAGGCCAAGAGGTATTCCTCCCCTTGGTGACTCCCTGAGCAATGGGCTCCATCCTTTCTTCCATCTTCTCTCCTGGTCTTCCCACTAAATGCTCCTCTGGGTCAAGATGAGATTGACAAAGTGTAAAACCTGTGTCCTTCTAGTATCTTTGTGAAAATCAAAAGGTGATTTTACCTCTTTGGGCAGTTATTTATTTCAATTTAGATCCAGAGCAATAGAAGCAACTTGGGGGTCAGTGGGGGTAGCGGGAGAGAGTATATCCAGAAATGACTGATGTGAAAACAAAATGCCTCAATAAAGTTTAAAAAAAGAAATTTATATTTCTCTGTATTCAGTCGCACTTTCAAAATAAATCCCCATAGGCCAGGTAGAGTGGGAGTTCCTGCCATTAAAATAAGTGATTTTCATTTAAAAAGAACCAAACTAAAAAGGTTCTCTTCATTGTACCTACTTCACATGTAGTCCTGTGGAGGACTGTCTACCTTACCTACTCCAAACCTGGTCCTATTCATCTGTGAGAGCCACATGATAGGTGTCATAGATCGTTGAACTTGTAGCCAGGAACTAATGATGTAGAGGAAGAGACTAGAGCTAGACAAAGCTCTGTATCTAGGAGCTTCATTGTATTCAATGTATCTGTTGAGTTACATTCAAGGAAATCTTCCATATCGCTCAATGGACCAACAGAGAAAGATATGGTTGCAAATTTCTCCAAAGTTGCTTAGAATCCCTGAGACACTTACTAATTATGCAATCCTGGACAATTCACTCAACCTCTGCCTGCCTCAGTTTCCTCATCTGTAAAATGAGGAGGTAAGCTTCATTGGCTTCCAAGTTTACTTTCCAGCTCTAAATCAGGACAAGAGCAGTGGCAGTGGTAGTGGTGGGGATGGGTGAGAATAGATATACCTGTCATTCAGTCATTTCAGTCACGTCCAACTCTTTGTGATTCCATTTGGGGTTTTCTTCATCACTGGAATGGCTTGCCATTCTTTCTCCAACTTGTTTTACAGATAAGGAAACTGAAGCTAACAGGATTAAATGATTTGCCCAGTTAGTAAATGTCTGGGGCCACATTTGAACTCAAGTCCTAGCCTGGAGATTTATGCTCTGTGCCACCTAGCTGCCCAAAAGACATACTAGTTATCAACTATTTCAAGGGTTGATTAGGAGAAGAAGAATCAGAGCAGGGGTTCCAAAACTGGGGATAGATTTCAGGAGGCCTCTGAACTTGGATGGGGTAAACATACATCTTTAGTCTCACTAATATCTAACTAAAATGGCTTCCTTTAAGTCCCTACTAAAATTCTGACTCCTACAGGAAGCTTTCCCCAACTGTCTTAATTTCCTCTGTTAATTACTAATTATTCCCAGTGCTTTTTCTCTGTTAATTATTTCCTATTTATCTGCTGGATAGCTTGCTTTGTGTATATTTATTTACTTGTTGTCTCTCCCATTAGACTATAACCACCTTGAGGGCAGGCACTGCCTTTTGCCTCTGCTAGTATCCCCAGTACTTAGCACAGTATCTGGCACATAGTAAATGCTTAATACATGTTTATTGAATTGAAATTTGGCATTTTCTTCATCTATGAATTTTATTTTATTTTTTGGTAGAATTGTCATTTTTCTTGTATTAGCTCAGCTTACCCAGGAGCAATTGACATGTACTACCAATGAAATTCAGAAGCAAGAAGTAGGAAAAGAAATTTAAAACAGCTGTTGACAATATAAAATACTTGGGAGTCTATCTGCCAAAACAAATTTGGGAACTATATGAATACAATTACAAAACACTTTAAGCACGAATATAGTCAGATCTAAACAAGTGGGAAATATCAACTATAAACTAAAAAATAATTCTAAGTAAGGGTCCATAGACTTCATTGGGCTACCAAAGGGTAAGTAAGGTTAAGATCCCTGGGACAGGTTTGTTGTACTTTGCACACAGAAGTATGAATACTGGGTCAAAGTCATGGAGAAGTGAGTTTAGGTCTGATGCAAGGAGGACCTTCCTAACCATTAATAGTAAGCTTGTGTACAAAGAGCTTCAAGGTTTGCAAAATACCTTATAAATGTTGTCTCACTTGATATCCTCACCCTGGAAGGTAAGTGCTCTTATTATTCTCATTTTACAGATGGGGAAACTGAGAAACAGATAAGTTAAGTGCTTTGCCAGGTTCACACTGATAGTGTCTGAGGAAGGATTCAAACTCAGGTCTTCCTGACTCCACATCTAGCACTCTAACCACTGTGCCACCTGCCCCTGATTTATCCAGAAAAGGGATTGGATAACCTCAGAAGGGATTGAGTTTCCTCTCATTTAAGGTCTTCAGGAGAAGATTGATTTTTTTTGGGGGGAGCGGTGTTGGTTTGAACTAAATGGTCTATGAGGTCCATTCCAACTCTTAGATCACATTGCATCCCATAAATTAGCCATCTGCTCTGCCTCCATTTAGGACTGACCTCAGACCACCATTTTCACAGCCCCACATGACAAGCAAGATAGGGTTGAACCTAGACTAGGAGTCAGGAAATCTGGGTTCTAGATCTGCCTTTGTAACTAACTTTCTCTATGAATTCAGGCAAGTGTTTTCCCAGATCTCATTATCAGTAAGGACCTTAGGTTATTCAGTCACTCCCCCATCTGATTCAAATTCCTTCTATGAGATCCCCCAAAAGTGGCCATCCTTTCTCTTTGCTTGAATACTTCCAGTAATGGGGTACCAACTAGCTTCTTCCTAATGCAACTTATTTCCTTGTTAGACAGCTAGGACTTTTAAGTTTTTCCTTTTATCAAACTGAAATCTTTCTCTCTGAAACCTTCTCCCATTGCTGCATTCTCTCCTCTAGGACTCAGTTGTCCCATTTGAAAAATAAATGGTCTCAGATTCAATGGTCTCTAAGGTTCTTCCTCCAGTTGACATTCAAGAATTCTATGACCCAAAAGACCCGGCTGTCAGGGAGGATCTCCTGTTGTATCTCAACCCTTGGTTAGGGGCAGAGGTCAACAGGGCAAATCCATGCATTGACTACTTGAGGGGAGCCCTGCTCTTGAGGCAAACCTAGCACTTTCCTTTGTCTCCTAGCCTTGGACAGATAGTGATGTTTTGGGAATGTAGAGCCAAAGTCTTTTCATATCTCATTAGCTCTCCTCTGGGCTACAATCCTTCTTGGTTAGTTTTGCAAAATATTCATTAAAAAGCCTCATTATGGAAACACTGCAATGCCTTTGTAGTGATGGTTAGTGGGTGTTTTGTCTCTGGAGATGTTTGGTCTGGTAGGGGGGTAGGGTTTGCTCTGCCCTTCATAACTAATCATGCTAAATTAGGGGGAAGCCTTTACCATAAAATTACAGAATATTGGAGCTAGAAGAAGCCTTGGGGATCATCAAATATGTTCTCTTCTCCACCCCCATCCCCATTTTCAGAAGCTCATAGGATCATAGATTTAGAGATAAGAGGAGCTTTAGAGACTGAGTCCACCTTCTTTCTGGATGAGGAAACTGAGGTACAGAAGTTAAATCACTATTTTGTTATTCAGTTGTTTTAGTTGTGTACAACTCTGTGACTCAATTTGGGGTTTTCTTGTCAGACACTAGAATGGCTTGCCATTTCCTTTTCCAGCTCATTTTACAGATGAAGAAACTGAGGCAAATGGGGTAAGTGACTTGCCCAGGGTCACACAGCTTGTGAATGTTTGAGGGCAGATTTGAACTCAGGAAGATGAATCTTCTTGACTCCAGCTCTGACACTTTATCTACTGTACCATTTAGCTGCCCTTAAATCACTTAACTGGCATAGATCTCTCTCTCTCTCTCTCTCTCTCTCTCTCTCTCTCTCTCTCTCTCTCTCCCTCTCTGTCTCTGTCTCTCTCTATATATATATGTACATACACCCATATATGTATGTATGTATAAACATATATATATATATATATATATATATATATATATATATATATATATATATATATAGAGAGAGAGAGAGAGAGAGAGAGAGAGGTCACATAGCTAATAAATGTCTAAGGTTTATGTCATCCAAGGTTTGACCGCAAGTCTTCAGGTTCCAGGTCCAGTGCTTTATCCTCTATAGTCCCTGCTTGGAAAAGCTAATCTTTCTATCTAGGTCCTATCACCATTTGCAAACCTTACTGAACCTGTGTCTGTTCTTAAAACCTGACTGTGTAGTCTGTTATTGGCAGTCTGTTATGGTTTCCTATTTGCAGAGCCTGCTTGCAGAGGCTGCCTGTGTTCTCTGAAAGCCTTTCACGTTTGCAGAACCTGTTTTGGTTTACAGAGCCTGTCATAGAGTTGTCAGAGCCTAGCCCAATAGGTAGAAATTATCCCCATTTTTTCCCTACTCAATCTTTAAGTCTAGTGGAAGCCTTTATTTCCATATAAAGATCCCCTCTGTCCCTGCTTGATGCTTTTGCCAACGTGTCTGTCTGTTCTGGGGTTTCCTATTTTATACTCCCAGTTTCTGGTAGCTACAGGGGTTTGCAGTACTCAAGCTGCTTAGAAGGAAATGTAGAATGGGTGGGAGTGGGGTGGGCTAGGACCTGAGAAGCCCGGTTGGATCACTGGCAGAGGCAACCTTCTTCCACTGCTCTTTTAATATGAGCAGCTGCTCTGGGAGTTCAGTAAAATATTGCAGAGTCCCTCATGGAAAGATTCTCCCAGACCCTTTTAGCAGTCAGCCCCTTAGATCTCTCCAGAAATAGACCTCAGGCATGCTCACACTTACCTGAAGGGAGTTGAAATGGTCCAGACTGACTGAGTGGGAACCTTTAAAACAATTCCTTATTAGTAGTAGCTGAGCCCAAAGCCCCCCCTGTACTACGTCTCCTCCACCTCCTCTGTGTTTAAGCCAAACAGACCCTGGCACCGTCATCCCTGAGCGACCCACAAAGTCATTGCCGACCCACCCAAGGCTCGATGTCATTTATCTCGCTTGAGATCATCTCATCAAACTTGGGGGCTCTGGAGAGGCTGCAAAGCCGGAGATGTTCGATATGATCACATCTACTTAAAATGCAAAGGAGAAGCTGTGCTTCAGAAACGCTGCAGAAAGAACAAGATGCGAGGCCAGGATAGAAATTTATGAGGCATGAAGTCGGATTTGAATCGAGCATTTGCAGCATGGCACAGCAGGCTGTTGGTGGGCCAGGCTCTCACCCGCCCCCAAGAGGGGTGGACAGGGTGGATTGGTCATGAACTTGAGGCCTGAGATGCCAGAGCCTCCTGTCCTGTCTCTGCCATGACCTTTCCTTCATATCACAGCATGGAGGCTGGGCTGGGCATTGCTGGGTCTAGGCCACTTGTAGGGTGCAACATCTGCCTTTGTGTGGGCTTCTCCGTTTAGTTCTGGTCATGGAACAGGAAGACCAAAGGCATCCTAAGAGCTTCAGGGGATGCTGATTGTTCTACCCAGTGTAGCTCATTGTTGAGATTCAGAAGGCCTGGGTTCTAATCCTGACTCTCCCACTTTTTAACTCATTAAACAAGGAAAAGCAAGGATTTTACTACCAGCTTCATCTGTAAAATTGGAATAATAAAGCTTTCACAAGTCCTTGGGAAGGAAGCACTTTCTAAGTTGTAAATCACTAGAAATGTGCATTTTTAGAATTAATAATAGGGATTACTATTAATAAACAGTCATCAAAGGTACATGAGTAAGGGACCATATTTGTGATGTTATTAATATAGGCAGCTCTCAGAAGAGAGAACTGTACCTCCCCTGCAACTTGTGGTCTTAGAGGGTTTTCTAGTTTACTGAACACTCTGTTAAGTGACTTGTCCAGGGTCACAAAGTCAGTATGTGTAAGGGGTTCTGCCTGACCCCAAATCTTTCTGGCTTTGATGCTAACTCTCTATCTACTAGGTCATGTAAAATGATAACAGTAGACAGTGATAACTGATATTAATAAATAATAATAGCTAGTATTTATATGGCATTGTAGGGTTTGCAAAGCCCTTTACACAGGTTAATTCACTGATCCATTGATAAATAGTAATAATTATTCATAATAATTCTGTGTGATCCTAGGCATGTGTCTTTCCTGATCTTGGACTCAGTTTCCCTAAATGTAAAATGAAAAGGTTGCCTCATACACACCTTCACTGACTGACCACTGCTTTCTCTAATCTCTTTTCTAGAGATGGGTGTTAACTCTGTGTACATGTGGATTCCTGGGAAATATGGGAAGGAGGAAAATTATTAGAGGGCAGGAAGATTTTATACATGTATGAGCACATGCTGGTACACATGTGAGCAAGTATATGGGTATGTATGTACATATGTGTGCATGTGTATTGTGTGCACACACTGTGTGTGTGAACCCCAGTCCCCCTTGTCACCGGTGTCACCTCTGTCTGTCTGAGAGGCCTCAGATATGTAAAATCTAAACAGAATTGAGGCTACTGGTTCCTTCAAAACCTCAATTTTGTTTCCAAACAATATTTATCAGACTTCCTCATACGTGCTTAGCAGAGTTCAATTTCCTGCCATCAGTCAAAAGCAGTGACATTTGGAAGCCTGTGCTGAAAGGAGGATTTATCCCTGCATAGAAATTAAAAGAAGAATGAAAAAAAAATCTTCTTTTTAAAGACCTGAGTCTGCGGTATTATCCTTGACCTCTTCTCTGGACTGAAGTCAGGGCTCTATCCTCCTTTTCTTAGAAAGAATCTGGACTGAGATGCAGGAGGTCTGGGACTGAGTCCGAAGCAAACCTCATAGCTTGCTGGCTGCGTGAACTTAGGCAAGTCATAATTTCAGAGGATGTTAGAGCTGTTAAGGACATTACAGATCATCTGATTGGGTGATCTCATTTTACAGATCAAGAAACTGAGACTGGAGGACAATAGACTTACACTGTAAGTTGGGAAGCCAGAATTTGAACCTAGGATTTTTGACTCCAAATCCAATGCTCTTTCTACTGCTCCACAAAGAACCTAAGTTTTCCAAACCTCAATATTCTAATCCATAAAATGAGGATGGGAATACTCAGCCTGCCTGCCTAATAGGATTATTGTAAAATCACATGACCGAATGGACTTAAAGTATGTTATTAAAAAGCACATGAACTGTTATTAAAGTGAAATCAAGAGGAGGCAAATTTTTCTAGGTCAATGCTAAAATAATAATAATGATAATATATATGATAATTATATAATAATGATAAATAATGATAATATTAATGATAATGATAATAATATATAATAATGATAATGATAAAATAATAAATAATGATAAAAACAATGGTTCCACCTTTCTCACCTCTTGCTGGAGATGTAAGACTCCTAGTGATAACTCCAGGTAGGGTAGGGAATGACAGCCAAAGTTATCTAGAAAATTAATGATGGAGCTGGGTGAGAATATGGGTCTCTAGGGACCTTTTTCTTGTATCACTCTGTAATTTCAGACTCTTTTCCTCTTTCTATAGGAAAATATAGGTGATGATTGGCAATAACAAATAATGCTGATTCAGATTTCTAAGTCTTACAATTTATAAAATATTTTCTATCCATTACCTCATTTGATCTTAACAATAACCCTGTGCACTAGGTAGGGTAGAAACAATCAGCCTATTTGATAGATGAGGAAAAGTGAGGCTCAAGAAGATTGAGTGGCTCACCCAAGGTTGCCCAACTAGTGAGAGGCAGAGTTGAGATTTAAACCTGGACCCTCTGATTCTAAATTTAGAGTTCTTTCCATGTCTTTCTGTTACTTGCCATCCTTTTCCTTCATGCCTTTGGTTTCCATCCAAACTGGCTTTACTTGTTGTCTACACATGATATCAGGGGCAGCTAGGTGGTGTAGTGGATAGAGTACCAGTGCAGGAGTCAGGAGGATCTGAGTTCAAATCTCACCTCAGACACTTGACACTCACTAGCTGTGTGACCTTGGGCAAGTCACTTAATCCCAATTTCCTCATCCTGGGTCATCTCCAATCATCCTGATGAATATCTGGTCACTAGATTCAGATGACTCTTTATGAAAATTGAGGCTGGTGACCTGCACAGCTCTCCCTCACTCAAAACAAAGTCAAGTAAGTGCCAGTCATGTTATTATTTCTCTGATGCCATGGTCTTCTTCAGCAACCAAGGATGAACACACACACACACATGCACACACATGCACACACACACACACTCATTCTAAATGAGATAATGCAAATCAAATGAGAAAATAGTTGGAAAATGCTTAGCACAATGCCTGATGCGTTTCTCGTTGTTTAGTCATTTTTCAATCATGTCTGACTCTCCATGGTGCCATTTTGGGGTTTCCTTGGCAAAGATGCTAGAGCGGTTTGACATTTTCTTCTCCATCTCATTTTACAGTTGAGGAATTGAAGCAAACAGGGTTAAGTGACTTGCCCCAGGTCGCACAGCTTGTTAGCATGAGGCTAGATTTACACTCAGGTCTTCCTGATTTCAGACCTGATGCTCTATCTGCGGTGCCACCTAACTACCCATAGTAGGTGCTTAATAAATGCTTATTTCCTTCCTTCATTTTCTCATGTGTAAAATGGGGATAAAACACTCAGCTCCCTGAGTTTTTGTGAGGGTGAAATGAGATAATATTGTTAGAGTGCTTAGCATCATGACTGGCACACAGTAGGTGTTTAATAAATGCTTATTGACATCCTTGTTTCTTCATTTGTAAAACAGGGACAACAATCCTCAAAATAATAATGCCCTCCAAAAATTCACAGTCTGAGAGGGGAGATAACATGCAAACCACTATGAACACATAAGAGAACAGAGAGTGAAGTGGAAATTACCTCCTGAGAGAAGGCACCAGCATTAACGGGACTGGGAAAGGCTTCTTGGAGAAGGGGGATTTTAACTGGGCCTTGAAGGAAGTGGGGGAGTCTAAGAGCGAGAGATGAGGAAGGAGAGCGTGCTAGCCATGGAGTGACAGACCACGCACAGGAAGACAGCAGATGAAAGGAAAATGGGAAGGGGCAGGGAAATATTTACCAAGCACCTACTATGTGCCAAACACTTTACAAATATCTTATTTGATCTCACAATAACCCAGGGAGGGGAGTGCTATCCCCATTTTACAAATGAGAAAATAAGGATGAAAATAAGCATTTATTAAGCCTCTACTATATTAAGTGCTTTACAAATATTATTTCATTTGATCATCACAATAATCTTGTTAGGTAGGTGCTATTATTATCCCCATTTCAGAGTTGAGAAAACTAAGGTTAAGTGACTTGTCCAAGGTCATACAGCAAGTAAGTATCTGAATTTGAACTCAAGGCTTCCTGACTCTGGGCTGAGTGCTCTATCCACTGAGCTACTTAGCTGCCTCTAATAGGTGATTAATAAATGGTTGTTCAATGCAGGGGTATATAACATGCTTACAGATTAATAGTGATAATTATTACTAATTACAGAACCTTTTGTTTCAGATTAATAGAACATAGAACATTGCAGATATCTCATTCTGTATGGGAGAAAATGGGGCCTAGAGTTATAACCAGGGTGTGCCAACGGGGGCTCTATTTCAGGCCCTGATAAACGTGTAGGGCTTATGCCAAAAATCATTCTCCCCAGGCTGACATGGGAAACACAGAGCCTCTGAAGGCCTCCAACATTGCCTCACTCAACATACATAAGGATATAACCCATCTTCAGCATCCTACTTTGCACCCCCAGACATTGAGTCTTCCCTGCCTTGGCCCCAGCATTCCAGATTCATACTTCCCAAGCTGAGGTTTGGAGAGAAGTGAGGGAAGATGGAACATTGGGTGGTCAGGGCAGTCCCCACATTCTTAAGCCTGTTTTCTGGGGACACACCAGGGCCTAGAAAGCATAAGGTTATCCTAGAGTCAAGCAGAAGGCCAAAGAAGAGAGGACTGGTCACCCATTTCATGCTGGCCCCAACTAGTTTAGGACTTCCCATGCTTACCCATTCCAAGGAGACTCAGACTGGGTTGAGAGAATGGAATCAGGGGCATCAGCAAGTGGCACACTAATCCCTGATTGACATGGGGTAGTATGGGAAAGGGTATTACATTTAAACTAGGGCTATTGATATTATCAACTCCTACCTGACTCTTCAGCCAAGTCTCCATGAGAAGACTGGGAGGTGCCAGAGACCCCCCTTCAGATACTTGGAGCTGGGTAAAGATTTGTTGTTTTCCCCCATTTGTACCTAATTCTGTGCAATGCTGGATAACTACAAGCATTTTTTAACTGCTTACTATCTATCAGGTTCTGTGCTAAATTCTGGAGATACATTATGTTGTCCCTGTCTTCAGGGAGCTTATATCTGAGGAGGGCGACAACATGGAAACAAGAATACGTAAGACATATATGTAGTAAAATGGAAGTAATCTCAGAGAAAAGGCACCAGCAGTGTGCACACACGCACACACACACACACACACACACACACACACACACGAGATAAGATCGGGAGGACACACATTGTCTACTCCTGGGTCTGGTAGCACCTCAACTATAATCTAGTCTCACTGTCCCAATGGAGCCTTTGAACTTTGCCACACCCTTCTGTACCTCACTCACTATCACTGTGAAGAAGAGAAGGGTACCCAGGTGGAATTTCTATCCTGATGGGGATGGGGATGGTGGTGGAAGAGAGAAGCTGGTGAGTAGGAGAGAGTGTGAGAACTTCCTGCATCCGCATTCATCCTCACCCAGGAATCCCAGGTCCCTTGTACCAGCATGTGACTAGCAAGAATGATTGCTTAAATTGTAATCTCCTCCTGCACCTCCATCAGATGGGCATCTTGAGGTCTCTGATTCTCCTCCTCCCCTCCTGCTGTGGTCACCTGTCCTACCTCTTGCCCAAGGTGCATGAATTTCTAGTTATAGCTCCAGGTGGGACAGGGCATGACAGCCAAAGTTGTCCAGAAAATTCATGGTAGATCTGGTCTAGAATGTAGGTCTGTGCCTCTACAACTTGTACCTTGTACCACCCTGTTATACAGACCCCAGATCTTTTTTCTTTCTTTTCCAGGAAAACATGGGTAACCATCATCTCTTCCTGCAGCAGAGGAGTGAACTCCATTGAGTTAAGCCCCTCAGGGGTGGCTGGTACCATCCCATGCCATGGTCTCAGACTTTGATCTTTACTAGCCTGCCAGACTCTGGAGGGGGTCTCATTCAGTGAAATGGTTGCTGCTTGGGGGACAAAGGAAGGAGTGAACCTATAGGCCTGACTGTCAATCCCCTTAGCCAAAGAGAAGGGAGATGATGCTAGGGAGGAGGGAGCTCTTTTTCCACAGAAATTTCTTATAATTTTTTTCTTTTAGGGGGGAGAAGTGGGGAGAAATCTATTTGAGATGGGGCCAGGCTGGGAAATGACTGACAGGGGAGATAAACTTGATTTGCGACTTTCTGACGCTTCACTGGTTTGAAAATAAGTCCTGAGCCCAGACCTGGGATTGACGTGGGGATGACAGTGACAGCGGTTCTTTGATGCTTTCTGACTTTAGAAAGTGCCTGAGCTGGGAGTGGGGGTGGGGTGGATCTGAACTGTTAGAACTGATCCCAGAGATTGAGTCGCAGTGTTCCTGGGCTCCTATCCACCACGTGACCCAGAGCAGTCACAGGCTCCAAGGTGACTTGGGAATAGGTTTCATAATCTTTTCCCCCACAGTATATATTCTCTTTAGAAGAGAATTTTAGATCAGGAAGGAATATTAGAACATAGAGGGTCAGAGCTGCAAGAGACCTCAGGACATAGAATATCAGAGTGAGGAAAGATGATGAAGACCACCTCTTGAACATATAATACCAGAGATGGAAGGGACCTTAGAACGTAGACCACAGAATGTAAGAACTAAGGGACCTTGGATGATTGTTGGCCTTTGCCAACAATGACCAAAATGATGTCACTATATAAGAGACAAGTTTCAGTGTGTCCAGCTGTGGCTGATTAGACTAATATGAGCTCGGAATGCTCTACCACAAGTTGGGCACAAATGGTCCATGTGAACATCTGGGGTGTATTCTCTAAATCTGCACATTTCACATTTCTTTTGAGCTACTTCGATTCAACTTCATTCATAGACCACAGCACCTTCTCGACGCAGGCCTACCATGACTGGGTAGTCCTGTGCCAGTGTCTCCATGTCACACAATCAATTCCAAAGCTCCTCAGAGAAACCTTGAGAGTGTCCTTGTAGTGTTTCTTCTGACCTCCATGGGAATACTGTTGATAAGTTCACTTACCATGGCAGTACACTTTCTAGGGATGTGCATATTGGTAATGAGGTTGATGTGTGCATTACCAGAGCTAGCTCAGTGTTTGGGAGGCTCCAAAGAAAAGTTTGGGAGAGAAGAGGTATTAGACTGACTACCAGACTGACAGTCTACAGAGACGTTGTGCTGACCTCATTGTTGTATATCTGTGAAACCTGAACAGTACACCAGCACTGTGCCAGGAAACTGCATGGATTCCATTTGAACTGTCTTAGGAAGATTCTGAAGATCACCTGGCAGGATAAGGTACCACACACTGAGGTCCTTTCTCAGACTAAACTGTCAAGCATTCAAACTCTATTGCAGAGAATGGAGCTCTGATGAGCTGACCATGTTGGTGAATGCCAAATGTACACTTGCCTAAAAGCTTATTTTACAGAGAACTCATACAAATCAAGCTTGCACAGAAGTGATACAAAGACTAAGGGACCTTAGAACATAGGCCACAGAATGTCAGAACTGGAAGAGATACTAGAACGCAAAATGTTTAGGCATAGGACACAAAATGTCAAAGCTGAACCTAGAAATAATAAGCTAGCATTTGTGTTGTGATTTAGGATTTGTAAAGAATTTTACAAAGACTATCTCATTTCATCCCCCACAACAACTGGGAAATGTGGGTACTATTATTAACCTCATTTTACAGCTGAGAAAACTGAGGCTCAAAGGGGTTAAGTGACTTGTCCATGGTCATATAGCAATGGGCCTCAGGCAGGATTTGAACTAGGATCTTGACTCCAGTGTTCTACGTGTGGTGCCACTTGGCTGCCTGTACTCTCACCTTAGTCATGATGATGTACTATACATGATCACTTTTCAGGTGAGGAAACCAGTCTTCAGAGAAGAGAAACCCAAGGTCATGAGGCTGAGCTGGAAGCAGAATCCCACTCCTGACTCCCAATTCAAAGCTTTTTTGGCCCCTGCAAAAGTCTCTCTTTTGATTTTGCTCCAGGACCAGTGTGCTTATCCTTAGCTCAGGGTAACCACTCACAGGGGGATAAGCCGGTAGGAAAACCATGCACAAATACTTCCAATTAGTCATGTCTTCTTTCTCTAAAGACTGCTTCTTGGACTTGGGGAAAGTTTGGTCCTAGGGTTTTCCTCTGGGATTTCTGTGGAATAAGTGTTCTTGAGCTCATTCCCTTTCCCTGCAAACCTCACCTCACTCCTGCCTTCCCTGCCTTTCTCACTGGATTTGGGACTTGTCCTGCCATTTTCACTGGCTGTTCCTCAGGCCTGGAACACTCTCTCTCATCATCTCCATCTCTGACTTCCCTATATCCCTTCAAGGATCAGCCAAGGTCCTACCTTTTGTAAGGAGTCTTTCCCAGTCCCCCTTAGCCTTAGGGCTATTTATCTGAGACTGTCCTGTAAATACCCTGTCTGTACATTGATGTTTGCATGTTTTCTCTTGCATTAGTCTTTGAGCAGAGACTGTCTTTTACCTTTTTTTTTTAATCTCCAGAACTTAAAGCCTGGCACATAGTAGGTACCTAATAAATGTCAGTTGACTGACTTCTCCATTTCTCCCCTTATTCCAAGGCACAAAGACTTGAAATCTTGGGGCCTCCTCTTTTCTTTCCTTCAACCCAGACATCAGCCAGTCATCAGAGATTATGCATCCTTTATGACAATGTTTAAAGTTGGACAGCACCTTAAAGACCATCTAGCATAACTTTTTTGGGGGGAGGGCAAGGCAAGGCAACTGGGGTTAAGTAACTTGCCTAAGGTCATACAACTATTAAGTGTCACATGTGTGAGGCCAGATTTGAAATCAGGTCTTCCTGACTGCAGGGCCACATAAACTTTTTTTTTTTTTAACCTAGAAGAGGCCAAAAGAGGGTCTTGAGCAAGTTCAGGGATTTCAATACAGGTCCTCAAATCTAGTGCTTAAAATCCTGTGAGCCTCAGGTTCCCCACCTATAAAGTGAATGAGATGATAAGATAGTGAGGTAATGTATTAAGATACATTAAGATAGAAGTTTCAATGATCACAGCCGCCTGAGTATTCAGTAATCAGTTTATGCTGATTTTGTCATGTTGAAAAATGATGGGGGTCTGGCGCATGAATTTGCTCAGCTGATGCAATCTTTTCATGTGTAAGGTGCTAGGGATCTTGCTTCTGGGAGAATTGGGATGATATGTGAAGGGAATATGCCTTGGAGAGACGGTGGAGCACGTGTAGACATTCTGTAACTGGTTCTGGTTGGCTAACCATGTGTTGAAGGGGAGAGGGACCCTTTGATTAGCTCCAGAGGCATTCAAAAAGGCCTGTCACCATCAGCCACCTGTTCGTTTTCCTCACTTGCTCTTGGGGGATCTTGGTGATTCACTCACAATGTCTGGTAGAGACCACATGGTAAGCCCCAGGACCTTTCTCCTCTTTGTAGCCATGTGGCTCTGTGAAAAAGGTCTTGGCTTTTGACATTTTCTTTTGCTCTTTTCTGTTTTGGGTGAAGGGAGTGGAGTGTCACAACTTAGTGAGTTTAAAAGGTTGTCCCTACATTTCAGTCCAGGTTCCAGCCTGGGAGTTATAGACCTTGATGCCCTGAGGCAAAAGAGTGACCTTGACGACCCCAGGCCAGCAGTGACTGGACAGGGAATCAAGATTTAAGATTGCCTTTGGAAATACATTTGTTGGGACCAGTGCTGTGTAGGAACTGAGCCAGCTCAAAGCAGAGCATGTGGTGGTAGAGGGGAGACTGTGCCCCTGAACTGTTGGGATAAATGTTTAGGTGTTGTACCTTCAAAATAAATATCCTTTTGTTAAAAGCTAATTAGTGTTAAGTGGTAGTAGTAGTATCATCTAACGATGGAGAGGACACAGCTGGTGAGGGCCCAAGCCAATGGCAGGAGGGAGAAGATGCCCCAACCCCATCAGGTACCCTAGAGCCTCTAGGGGGAGATGGAGCCATCTGGTTCTTGGCAACACATATTCTCTGGCCCTCTGAGAGAGCATATACAATACAGTAAAAATAACTGATATTTATATAGCTCCTTAAAGCTTACAAAGCATTACATAGATGTGCTCATGTGAAATATGGACCATAGATATTACTGACCCCATTTTACAGATTAGGAAACTGAGGTTTTGAGAGGGTAAAAGCCTAAGCTCATATAGCTAGTAAGTGTCAGAGATGGGATTTGAACTGAATTCTTCCCTGCCTCCAGCTCTAGGACCTCCAAAATTCCTTCCAACTCTGAACTGCTATCATTCTGTTTTTCCCTCAGACTCGGAGCACTCTGAGGGCAAGGTGCTGTCTATTTTATTAATTCAATTAATTAAATTCAATGATCAATTCAATTATTAAATCAATTCAATCCACTTTATTAATTCAATTAATTCAAATATTTATTAAGGAGTTACTATGTTCAGGTCACTGTGCTAAGGGCTAAGACTACAAAGATCAAAGATGGCACAGCTCCCTGTGCTCAAGGTGCTTACTCAGTTAGGAGTGTGGGCCATACAATGCACATATAGGAAAGTGTCATAGGAGGCATGAAGTGATGGGGAGTGGGAGTCATGGAGGAGATCTAAAGATGTAGGGATATTTGAGGAGGCAAAGAGCTCTATCAGCTGATCAGATCAGGCAAGGCTGCATGGAGATGTTGGCTCCTGAGCTGGGTCTTGAATGAAGATAAGAATGCTGAGAAGCAGAGTTAAGGAGGAGCATGGAGGATGGACTCCAGGCAGGTGGGACTGCCTTTAGGAATGCAGGGTGACCAGAGACCATGTGTTGAGGTCAGGAAACACTGAACAGAGCTTTCAGTTCTTTTATGTTCCAGAACATAAAGTTCACAACTTGGAATACTGTGAAATAAGACTGAGAAGAGAGGTTGGTCTTTCACTATGTGTGTGTGATGGGGTGAGGCTTAAAATAACTAGTTAAACAGTTTGTATTTTATACTAGAGGCAATAGAAAGCCTTTGAAGGTTTTTGAGCGGGAAGTATCATGGTCAAGTTTGGGTCTTAGGAAAGCTTTTTTGGCAGCTTGCTATATGTGGTGGGTTGGAGAGAGGAATGGTATAGCAGAGACCATATTGGACTTGGAGTCATGAAGATCAGAATTCAAAGCCCCTCTATGACACTGTGTGACCCTGGATAGGTCACTTTTCTCTCTGTGCCTCAGTTTCCTCATCTATAACATGAGGAAGTTGAACTTGAAGGTCTCCAAATTCCCTTTCAGCTCTAAATCTGTGAGCCCATATCCCCTTTGAGCCTGAGTTCCTCATCATTACAGTGGGACAGTCAGACTAGATGGCTTAGAAGGTCCCTTCTAGCTCAAAATGGATGATTCTATGGCCACTAAGGAGGCTATTATAGTGGTCTGGAAAATAGGCGATGAGGGCCTGAAATGCAGGGTTGGTGGTGTGAGAGGAGAGAAAGGAGGGGATGAATTGGATGCTGGAGAGCAGGACTTGATGATAGATTGGTAATAGAGGCTAAGGGAGAGGAAAAGGTTAAGAACACTCCATGATTACTCTGGATGTCTAGGAGGACATCAACAAAAAAAAGCAATTCAAGTGAAGGAACAAGCTTAGAAGGGAAGATCAATTCAATATTGAGTTAAATCAATATCAAACTTAGGCTTAATGTATCTGTAGGACATCCAGGTGAAGATATTCAACAGCCACTTGGAGATGCAGCTCAGAGAAGGGATTAATGTTGCCTTTATCGGTCTGGAAGTCATATGCATGGAGATGGTGCATAAAGTAATGGAAGTGGGGGAGATCCCCAAGGGAAAGGATAGACAAAGAAGAGAAGATTCTTGGTGTATAAACACACTTATACAGAAGAAGGATAAAAAACCAGCGAATAATGAGAAGGATAAATCGGACAGGTAGGATAAGAACCAGGAAAAAAGAAATGTTATTTAAGTCAAGGGAGGGTACCCTAAAAGATCAGGTGGTCAGTAAAGTCAAATACTAAAGGTCAAGGAGAAAAAGGACAGTGAAAAGAAAGTCAGGTACTGGTGAACTTTGAGAGGGCAGTATCTGTAGAGTGGTAGAGTTAGAAGCCAGATTGCAAGGCACTGAAGAAATGGGGGATGGTGAATGCAGAATACTCTTTCTAGGAATTTAGCAACAAAAATGAGAGAGATAAGACTATAGCTTGAGGGGATAACAGGGTCAAGAAGGCCTTTTAAGGATAGGGGAGATTGGCACATGTTTGGGATGGAGTCAGTAGATAGGAAGATAAGAGATGGGGAATGTTCCTTGGGGCTAGGTATCAAAGGAAATGAAGACTCCAGATCAGAGCTAAGTAAGAAGGATTAGCTTTAGCAAAGAGCAGGGACACTTCCTCTTCTGAGTCCAGAACAAAGAAGGAAAGGGGGGATGAGATGTTGAGTAGATGAGTGAAGGAGAGGAGATGAGGGGCCTCAGTCTTCTCAGAGGAGTACGTGGCAAGATCACCTGCTAAGACTGGGGTGGTGGAGGTAGAAATGGACACTTGAGGGAGGGACAATTTGGAACAGTTGCTCTAGAGGCTATGATGGAAGATAAAGGGTTCTAGATCTGAGCTAGACCTTAGACGTCAACTTGTCCAGTCTTCTTCTTTTTGCAGATGATGAAATTGAGACCCAGAAAAGTGAATAAAAGAATTGCTCCAATATAGTCCATCAAGTTCAGTCCATGTCACTCCTGGGCACTAAACTCCAGTGGCTTCCTGTTCCTCTCAGGATCAAATATAAAATCCTGTGTTTGGCTTTTCGAGTCTTTCATAACTTTGCCCTTTCCTACCTTTCCAGTCTTCTTACATTTTATTCCTCCCCCAGAGACACTGATCTCCTAGTACAACAGTCCTCCTTCCTTCAAGCATCAGCTAAATCCCACCTTCTTCAAAAATCCTTTCCAAAGCCCCCTAACACTCATGTCTTCCTTCTGAGATCATCTCCAATTTATCTTGTAAAGGTCTTCTTTGTATAAGGTTGTTTGTCTCCTTCATTAGATTGTGAGTTCTTTGAGGGCAGGGATTGCCTTTGTCTTTATATCTTCAGTGACTGTCACATAGTAAGAGCTTAACAAATACTCATTGACTTGGTCTGCTGTGCAATGGTAGTAGGGACCCAGCCAAATGTGGATAACATGAAGGTGTCCTCCCGCCACCTCTACAATCCATTTTATTTCATGACATTCTCAAGCAGCATTCAGGGTCTTGGGAGTGGGATTAGAAAACAGTGGAGTGTTCTCAGGGTTAAAGACAAGCAGTGTGAATGATGGAAGGGCAAGGGAGAAATCAATTCAAGTGTGGAAGATAGTGCCTTGTTGGGCTGGTTGACAATATGGTCAAGACTGTGAAAGAAGAGATGTGAGGTAAGAACAGAGGCTAGGAGACTAAAGAGCATTTAAGAAGGTACAGGTTTCTATGAGGAGTAGGTTTGAGAAGAGTGAGGCAAAAGTGGAAGGACAGGAGATTGTGATCAGAAAAGGAATTTCAGAATTCAGGGTCTTGGAGATGGAAAAGTTTGGGGCAAGGTGAGGTCTAAGGTGGGACCTCCTCTGTGAGTGATTGCTGAGTGCTGGTATGATAGGAAGGTCTAGGAGTGGCTGTAGGGAGTGCAGACCCTACCACTCATTCCTATTGGCCCAGTGTTACTAACTAAAGAAGATATGAATCGTCTCAGAGTTAGAGTCAAAGAGGAGACATCATTTGAGGAAGGTTTGGTTTTAGTGAGTACTATAAAACTAGGAGGAAGATATTCAGGGTGAAGAAGAGCTAGTCAACAACAGATTGTGGTTTTCAGAGGGCAAAGCAGAAAGGAAAAATGGGGGATAGGGACTGTGGAAGGGTGGGGATGAACTAGATGAGGATGTGAGTATGCAGGAGAGGTACCTGGTTTTTGCCTAGATAGTAATTTTGAGTCTTAGGGATTAGAGGAAGAGGAGGAGGAGATAAAACTTTGTTAACTGTGGGTTGGAGGAGTACCAAATATGAAGAAGGTGTCTATTGATGGTGTATCCCAAGTACAGTTCCTTTGATTGCTTAGCAGATTTAGATGCATGAGTATGGTTCTATCATCTGCTTGGGTTAGGTGAGGTCAGGGCCAAGACCCCTACTGCTTGAGGTCAGGGCCAACGTTCTTCACACTAGGGACTCCTCAAGGGTAGGATCACGTCTCCCTCTAAGATTCCAGAATTGTCTGAAAGTGGTATAAGCCTCCTCCTTAGACTATGGAGTCCCTGAGGGCAGGGTCATGTCTCCCCTTTTGGACTGTGGTGCTCCTTGAGGACACCATCATTTCTCTTCTTTCCTTCCCAATTCCAGCCCACTCCCCCACCTCCCATGCTATCTCCTGCCTCTGCAGAGGGATGGGATGAGCATGTCTTTTCATATCTTGCTTTTGGAATCATGCTTAACAGCACATAGAAATTGCTGTTTATGGTTTACAAAGCACTTTCCTCTCCAGCTAAGAAAGGTAGTTATTATCAAAATTATTTTATAGATGGAGAACTTACAGACTAAAGAGGTTAAGGGGCTTATTCGAGGCCTTACTGCTAGGAAATATTGGAACCCAAGTGTGTCGTCTCTAATCTGGTGCTTTTTCCACCATGTTAGGCTGTTTTTCCTAAGAGAAATCATTCCCAGCTTCTCTCCCAGGATTTCAGGGCAGGGAATGGGGTTTGATCATATGGCCTGTCCACTGCATGGGATGATTCGAGAAATAGTTTGGCATAGGGAAAGAGAGAGGATCACAGTTTGGGTTTGGCAGTCAGAAAACCTGAGTTCAAATTCTGGTCCAACTCTAGCTGTGTTATCCTGGGCAAATCTCTCTCATTGTCTGTTTCTTCATCCGTAAAATGAGGATAATAAAATGTATACTACCTGTACCCCAGGATGGCTATAAGGAAGGTCCCTTGTAAACCTTCAAATCTGTAAGGAACGGGGAGGCTTTGATTATAACTGGTGTTCCAACTTGCCCCATTGAGATGATGGGGATTCTCAGCTTTTGTCTGGGGTCTGGAATTTTGGGGCCTCTCTGACATGAGAAGCCCTGGAAAGATTTCCCATAATAAAGCTGTAGAGGCAAGCTTAAAGCTGTCTAAATGTATGATGGGCAGGTTCAGCCTGTAGGACTGGGGTCTGGGGGTGGGACTGTAAAATCAAATGGGAACCGTTCTTTTCACAATAAAAGCACTTGATGTACTCTAATAAAAACACCCACATCTCAAGACAGCAGAGGAGGTTTTATGGAGGATTCCTCCTCCAGAGATTGCTCTGCTCTGGAGGGTGGCCCTGGCCAGCATTTATAAGGCCCCAGGCGTTTGACTGGAAGTGAACTTGGGTGTAAGAGCAGAGGGCAAGGCTAGCCCAAGACTAGCGTCCAGGGCTTCTGGACACCATGTGGGTTCCCCTAAAAGCCAGTAGCTTTGGCATGGGGAAGGGAGTCCCCTGAGGCAGATCATTAGTCTGACTTTCATAGCAAATATAAAGGACTTTGGGAGTATCTAGGTCGTGTGGTAGTTAAAATTCAGGACCCGAAGTCAGGGAGACTCATCTTCCTGACTTCAAATCTGGCCTCAGACACTTACTAGTGTGTGACCTGGGCAAGTCACTTAACCCTATTGATCTCAGTTTCCTCATCTGAAAAATGAGCTGGAGAAAAAATGGCAAAATACCCCAGTATCTTTGGCAAGGTACAGGACCCTATGTTGGGTCACAAATAGTTGGACATGACTGAAATGACTGAACAGCAAAAACATGAAGTACTTTGCTGAAAGACGCTCTGTGAAATAGCTGTAAATATCATTATGCCCATTTTGGAGATGAGGAACTTGAGGTTCAAAGAGGCATTCATTGTCACACAGCTAGTAAATGCTGGACCATGAACCCAAATGAGACATACTATTTCTCCTGATCACCCAAACAAGGCATGCTTAGTAAAAGTCACAGCTCTCCCTTCTTCCCCACTTCATGTATAGCAGAAGTGACCAGCTAGCACACTGAGATGGAGGAAGAGCCCATGGCAGAGGTGAGGTACAGCACTGTGCTGGTTACCATGACTGATGGTGAAACCCGTTGAGAATGCACAACAGCTAAGTCCTGATGCTCATGATCTAGACTGTCTGCTTGGTTCTACTCTAATGCAGCAGGTTATTATTAAATAAAATGTTGAGTCTCACTCTTCAAATGATTGTTGGACAACATGTGCCTTCACTATAGTGTTGGGAAGATTATTCTTTTTGCCTTCTTGCCTGAGGTTTCTTTGAAACCTGTGCATTCTAGACTGAGTGTGTGTGTGTGTGTGTGTTGTGTTTAGGTTCTTTGTTTTCAAGAGAATGAAGTCCTCCAGGAAGGGGTCTTGTTGATTGGTTGTCTCTCTGTGGGCAATAGGAAAGATACAGGGATTTTGTCTGAGCCAATCACTTTGCATGGAAGAGTCCTGACTCCCAATTTGGCCAAGTTGTCTCATGTCTAAAAAGTATAGCTCTGAGGTACCTTTTATCTCTAACTCCTACCCTGTGACCCATGAGAGACAAGGACAGAGCATTTGTACAAGGAGCTAGGGAAGAGGGCACAAACTATTGATGAACAATGGTGAGGTGATGATGGAAGCTGTAGAGTGATGTTTTCTTATGGTCCAGAGGCAGGGTTGGATGGGGGTTGGGGAGAGGTATGGTGTAAGAATGTATGCCATGGAAAGGAAAGATGTTTTGGTGTCTTCTTAGGAAGGAAGAGATACTGAGTGGAAGCCATGGATTTGCAAGTAAATATCTATACATAATATACATCTATGTCTTATATATATATCTATACACACACAAACATATATACTTGTTATAGTAAAGCTTAAATGATAACATGCAAAATATTTTACAAATCCATAAGTACTAGACTTTGAGCTGGAAGAGACCACATATATAAATGTATATAAATAAATGTATATATATATATATATTTATTTAAATAAATAATTATTGTTATTATTTTCAGATTTATCATCTGTAAATTTGGTTCAGGGAGGTTGATGGTTAAGGTTCCTTCCTGCCCTGAGTTACTGTAATCCAATGAGACACATAGGTCTTAGGTGATCAGTCCTTTGGGGGCACTCTGGGTGGTGGAAGGTTATTGCCACTCCAGCCCAGGTCTGGGATGTACTCATTTTAGATCCTTGAGTCCCTGGAGATATGGGATCTTTCCCTGTCTCAGCTTTTATTCTTTGTCTTTTGCTTCCATCTCATGACTTGCTACCCTCTTCCCCTGCCTCCTCTCTCCAAATCAAGCCCTTGTCCCTTGGGTTCTGTTTTGGACTGGGTTAGTGGGTTTTCCTCCTTTCAGCTCTGATGGCTTTTATTGACAACAGTTCTTACCTCCAGGCCTTTCTTCTCCCAGTCTTTTCAAGTTGTGGGAGTAAGGTGGTGGGGGACAGGAGAGGAAAGACACCAAACCTCCTTATTTCATGGTGAGTCAGGGACTGGTCTGGTCTGGGTTCTGGGTTGTTGTAGTGAAAGTGCTTTGTCCTTTAAAGCACTGTAAAACTGGACTTACTATCATTATTTTACTAAGGTTGGGTTGGTCAGTGGGGGCATGAGGCTCTCTGCCCCTTCCCTTTCCTTTGAGATCTTCAACCCGGTTCTCTTCCTTTGGATTTGATGCTGTTTTTTCCATTAAGCATTTTATCTCATTTACTGACTCTTAAATGTCTGGGATGATGACTATGGAGAGACCTGAACAAGAGATTGGAGGTTGCAGGGGATCTCTGGCATCAGAGAATGCTCAGGGGTAGCTCATACCCACAGGCTCCATGAGATACCCCCTACTTTCTTCCCCACTCTTCTCTCTGTGTCATGCATCTCTCTCCCTTTCTTGTCTTTCTTTCAGAGTCTATTTGTTCCATGTGTCTGTCTCTCCCTGATTCTTCTCTGTCTCTCTCCCTCACCCTTTCCTCTGTTGAGATATCAGAGGGTTTCATGCATTCAGCATAATAATTCCAAATTGTGTCTGGAACCTAAATGAAAAACACTGCAGGAGATGGGGCAGGCATTTATCTGCCTGAAGTTTGTTTTTTGGGGGGATGGTGGTGTTTGTGTGAGGGTTTGGGGAAGCCTGTTCTTTTCATAGTTTGGTATTTCATGCAAACTGACAGAGTCTGGATGGATAGTGGCCTTCATTTAGTCCTTTTCCTACAACTTGTAAACATCAGTTAATAAGCTGCCAGGATTCCTCCCCTTTTTCTCTTCTCCCCACTCCAACCTGCCCCCCAAGCCCTGTGAGCTCAGTCTAATTTCCAGAGCCTGGTATTTCTTCCTGGCCCATGACAACTTCAGGGGCAATCAATTTAATTTCACTAGCTTGTAACTCACCAGGTTATTGTCATTAGCATCCTGGGTGCTCATGGGAGGCCAGAGGGGATGAGTCTATCCATTCCTGCCTCCTCAAGATAGGTGCCCCTGTGTGTGTCTCATGACCCTAGCCTTATCTCCACCCACCTGTTCCTTCTTTCTTCTCAAGGACACAAGTACTACATCAAACATCAGAGCTGGAAGGAGCCTTTAAAATAATCATCTAGTTTCAACTTCCCTTTCTTTCTCTAGGGGAAAACTGAGAATGAGAAGGGACTTACCTAAGGTCACACAGCAAATCAGTAGCCGAACCAGAACCAGGACAAGGGGTCGTTAATGCTGAAGGCAAAATGCATTGAATTTGAAAGGGATGCTAGGGGTTTTGTAGAGAGGATTTCTGTTCATTAAATGTTTGGACTAAGTGACCTCTGAGGTCCTTTCCGACTCTATGATATCAGAGCACATGGGACTGAATCCCAGCTCTTCGATATTTTTGTGTGACCTCATCTCTCTGGGCCTCAGTTTACTCATTTACTCATTAAAATAAGTGGGTTGACCACTAAGGTTTTCCTCTCCCCCCATCTCTAAATTCCATGAATCCAAGGTGTGTGATTCTCAGGCCAGGATTCTTTTCCCTGCCAGAAGCATGGAAAGTTCCAGGGGAACTTAAATTTTGAAAAATTTTCACCACAACAGCCCAGTCAAGTAGGTAGTGCATATTCCATGGCCCAGGATCCCAAGTTCTCTGGGTTTACTCACAGTTTAGGTTTAATTTTGGAGGTGGAATCCCAAATCAAATCTCTTTATCTCATTTATCTCCCACCCAAAGTTTTCTCTGAGAAATCTCAGATCTAGCTTAATTATAGCTTACATCTGGAACTCCATAGAGGTAGACAAAAGCCTCCCCAGTTTCTGGTTAAGAGCTCAAGGAAGAAAGCATGTCAGGTGCAGAAAATGGAACCACATATGATCCTGTGAAATACATAGGAAGGACTCATGATAGCTCATAAACAATCAATAATTATCTTAATTCTATTGATTTACATCTTACCTTCCCAGGCCCTATACCAGGTGTGAGGAACCTGTGACCTTGAGGTTATATGTAGCCCTCTGGGTCCTCAAGTGAGAACCTTTGACTGAATCTCAACTTCACAGAACAAATTCATGTTGTTTTTTGTGTGTGTGGCCACATGTGGTCTCAAGTCAGGTTCCTCATCCCTGCCCTGTACAGCCATAAGCATTAACTTGTGGTTTGGACATATCTCATTAATTTGCAGTTGCTAAAAAGTAGTTGATCCAACATTCTGGAAAGTCCCATTTCTACCCCAAGAAGGCACAAAACCCTCCAGACTTATGGTATTACCCCCAGGGCTTGGCCTCTCCCTGCAAAGCAATGAACTTGGGTTTCCTAGAGAGGCAGCCCTCTTGTGAATGGTCCTGGCTGTACTGGAGGGCAAAGTCTAGGTTTTATTCTTCCTCTTTTGCCTGGGTTCCATATTGTTCTTTAAGCTTTTGGGGTCTTTGGCTTGATCACCTTTACAAGGTGCTTGAGTTATCTCAGAAGTCTCCTTCCTCTTCACTGTAGGTTGAATTTAGGGATTCTCTCTTCTCCAAGAGGCTAGTAGCATTCATGCACCAAGGCTGAACCTCTTTCATTTTCATGAAATCATCCCAGAAGAGGGAATTCAGGAGCTTGTACCATTTGACCTTGTGGTTCTCCTCTCTAGGGATTGTGCAGTTAAGAGGATATACAACTGTTGGTTAGCTCTGCCAAATGAGTCTCAAGGATGGGATCTGGACATTTGGGGCATGGAATTCTTTCCTCTCTATCAAGAACCATTTTGGGCATTAAAGAATGGATGAGGGATGAGAGAATCACAGTCTCATAAATCTAGAGTTAGAGGGGCATTTAGGAGTCATCTAGCTCAACCCCCTCATTATACAGATGAGGAAGGAGAGGCATTGAGAGGTTTAGTGATGTATCCAAAATCACCCAGGTAGTAATTGTCAGAGATGGGATTGGAATAAACATCTTCTGACTCCAGAGTCAGTGCTCTTTCTATGGTCAATGTGTTAGGACTCTCAGCCCTCATTCAGGGAAGATGCCTATTTGATCTCTGTCTCTGATGCATGCTCAATTCTCTCTTTCTCCTCTCTCTCTCTCTCTCTCTCTCTCTCTCTCTCTCTCTCTCTCTCTGTCTCTGTTTGTCCATCTCTGCAAAAAAGAGTGACCTTATAACTAACAGTGTCTTTTTCATTGCTTTAAGTCACTTTCATCTATAGCCCTTCAATTATATTGTCAAAGATATTCAAAATAGCTGTGATTTAAAAAGAAAAAAACAACCCCAACATAACCTGTGATTTCATTGGAATAGAGAACTACCATTGGGGAAATTCTCTTTACCAACGCACACCAACAACTACTCTGTGCAGTGGTCTGAGAGTTTAAGCTAGAGACTGGTAAGTGTTTAACAATGGACTCTCTGAAAAAACAGACTAAGGACACACCTTCCAGTTTAATCTGCATTTTGTTATTTCTCCCTCACTTTCTTAAGTCTAGATAATCAACAAAACAATAGATCAAACCATGACTTGTATTGTTTGCCAGGGTGTAAATGCTTACTCTGAAAATTTAACAACCAGCTGTCCTGGGACTGTTTGAGCCAACTCCATCACATCTCTACAAGACTTATCTATGATCACACAGCTAGTAAATATGTGAGAGAGGATTTGAACACGGGTCTCTTGACTCTAACTCCAGTCTTCTATCTACTATATCTTCCTGCTTAAATATTTAACAAATATCCTTTAAATGCCATAGTTTCTAGGCTGGATTTCCAGGGGCTTCAAAGATGAGTTTGCACCTTTAAGGAACTGAAAGTCTAGTAGGGGTCCGAACCTTTCATTTCATGCTTTAGTTCAAGGGGGCTAGCTAGAGTGAGGTCTTTCCCAGCTTTGAAAGCCTATGATTCTAGGTGATATAACAGGTTCTGAAACCCTAATACAAGGCAGGATGTTCTAGGGGCCAGAGATGTACAGATAAAATGACCGGGGAGTTCAGAGGATGCAGAGCTTTCTGGAGGATATGACAATTTATTCTGGATCTTTAAGGTTGTCAAAGACTGGAATGGGGCATTTAGGTGACTCAGTTGATAGAGCGGTGGGGCTAGAGTCAGGACAACCTGAGTTCAAATCCAGCCTTAGACATTTACTAAATGTGTGACCCTGGGCAAGTCACTTAACCTTGTTTGTCTCAGTTTCTTCATCTGTAAAATGAACTGGAGAAGGTTATAGCAAACCATTCCAGTATCTTTTCCAAGAAAACCCCAGCTGGAGTTACAAAGAGTTGTACACAACTGAAAAATGAATGAACAGCAAGATTGCAACAGTGTGAGAACTGGACAGGGAAGGGGAGAGTCTAGGCTTTAACTAAAGCCCTGAAGGCTGGTGTTTTTCTCATAGTTGCCACACTGGGTTGTGGGGGTTGTGGAGAACGGATGTTCAAGAAGCTAGGTGCAGAAGCAGGCGTCCAGGGATCCACAATGGTTCTTCCAGTCCCTTTGGAACAGTCAGTTCCAGCACACCCCTTTCAGACAATGCTTGTTTCCTCACTTTCTTCCTTTCCTCCCTCCTTTCTTCCTTTCCTTCTTCCTTCCTTCCCTCCCACCTTCCTTCCTTCTTTCTTTCCTTCCATCCTTCCTTCCTTCTTTCCTTTCCTTCCCTCCTTTCTACCTTCCTTCATCCTCTCATTTCCTTCCTTCCTTCCTTCCTTCCTTCCTTCCTTCCTTCCTTCCTTCCTTCCTTCCTTCCTTCCTTCCTTCCTTCCTTCCTTCCTTCCTTCCTTCCTTCCTTCCTTCCTTCCTTCCTTCCTTCCTTCCTTCCCTCTTTTCACTTATCGGGATCATTATTTTCTCAGCTCAGGCTCAGCTGAGGTGTTGCTTTCTTTGTGAAGAATTTCCCCCACCCCGAAACAGGTGTGTTGCTCTTGCTTTCCACAAGCTACCTTGAATTCATTATGATTCACAGATCCTCAGAGTTGGAAGTGACCCATTCCTGGGTCTATTTAGTCCCTGCCTCCAATAATTGAGTAAGATTCTCTTCCATACTGTACACAAGTGTTGTCCTCTAGCTTTTGCTGAAGATCTCCAGAGAGATGGCATATGCTCCCTCCCAACAGAACTCACTCTACTTTGGGACTGTTCCAATGGTTTGGAAAGTTTTCCTGACTCTGAGCCTAAATCTACCTTCCACTCATTGCTCCTAGTTCTTTTTTTTTTTTAAATAGTATTTTATTTTTTCCCAAGTTACATGTCAAGAAAATTTTTAGCATTCAATTTTACAAGATTTTTAGTTCCAAATTTTTCTCTCTTCCTCCCCTCCCCTTTTCGGAAAATGGTATGCAGTTTGATATAGTTTATACAAGTGCTATCATGTAAAAAAATTTCCATATTAGTCACAGTTGTGAAAGAAAAAATGGATCAAAAGAAAAAAACACAAAAAAGAATAAAATAAGTGAAAAAATATTCTTCAGTCTGCATTCAGAGTCCATCATTTCTTTATTTGGATATGGATAGCATTTTTCTTAGTGAGTCCTTTGTACTTGTCTTGAATCATTGTGTTGCTGAGAAGAGCTGAGTCATTCATAGTTGATCATCACATAGTGTTGCTGATATTGTGCACACTGTTTTCCTGGTTGTGCTCATTTCACTTTGCATTAGTTTGTACGAGTCTTTCTAGCCTGTCCATCATTTCTTATTGTACAATAGTATTCCATTACATTCATATACCATAACCCTTGTTCAATCATTCCTCAATTGATGGGTATCCTCTCAATTTCCAATATTTTGATACCATGAAAAGGGCTACTATAAATATTTTTCATATTTTTGCTACATTTTTGTAGATCCTATTTATTTTTTTTATGATCTCTTTGGGATACAGACCTAGAAGTGCTATTGCTGGATCACAGGGTATGCACAGTTTGGTTGCCCTTTGGGCATAGTTCCAAATTGCTCTCCAGAATGGTTGAATCAGTTCACAATTCCACCAAGGATGCATTAATGTGTCCCACATAATTTTCCTGTATTGCCATATTAATTAATCTGATAGGTGTGAGGTGGTACCTCAGAGTTGTTTTAATTTGCATTTCTCTCATCAAAAATGATTCAGAGCATTTCTTCATATGCCTATAGAAAGCTTTGATTTCTTCCTCTGAAAACTGACTGTTCATATCCTTTGAACATTTATCAATTGAGGAATGGCTTATATTCTTATAAATTTCTCCCAATTATCTATATATTTGAGAAATGAGGCCTATATCAGAGATACTTGCTGTAAAGATTGTTTCCCAGATTTCTACTTTCCTTCTAATCTTGGTTGCATTTGTTTTGTTTGTACAAAAGCTTTTACATTTAACTTAATCAATACGATATATTTTATTTTTTAATGCTTTTGTCATTTTTTAATGTCTCTTGTTTGGTTATGAATTCTTCATTTCCCCACAGATCTGCCAGGTAGACTATTCCTTGTTCTTCTAATTTGCTTGTGATGTCACTCTTTATACGTAAATTGTTTACCTATTTTGACCTTATCTTGGTATACAGTGTGAAATGTTGGTCTATACCTAGTTTGTGTCCTATTGTTTTCCAGGTTTCCCGGCAGTTTTTGTCAAAAAGTGGATTATTATCCCCAAAACTGAGGTTTATCAAACACTAGGTTACTGTGGTTATTTAGTGCTATGTTTGGTATACCTAATCTATTCCACTGATCCATTACTCTGTTTCTTAGTACCAGATAGTTTTGATGATTATTGCTTTATAATATATTTTGGGAACTGTGTGGCTAGGTCCCTTCCTTTGCATTTTTTTCATTCCCTTGAATTCCCTTGGTAGTCTTAACAGATAATGCACCCACAGCTCCTAGACCTCGAGTGATAAATAAAAATCAATGATTGAATCATTTTTTCCTGGTCATTTCAAGGTTGCCTGATGGGGTTAGGACTTAGGCTCTAACACGATATTTATTGTATTTTTCCAGATGAATGTTTTGTTATTTTTTCTAGTTCTCTAAAATAATTTTTGGCAGTTTGATTGATGTGGCACTGAATAAGTAAGTTAACTTAGGCAGAATTGTTATTTTTGTTATATTGCCTCAGTCCATGAATTGATACTTTTCCAATTGTTTAGATTTGGCTATATTTATGTGAAAAGTGTTTTGCAATTGTGTTCCTGGGTTAGTCTTGGCAGGTAGACTCCTAAGTATTTTGAAAGAACTATTTTCTTCAGTGAGCTTTTGAACCTCCTTTTCCATTTGGCTAATTCTGTTTTTTAAAGCATTCTTCTCCTCATTGGCTTTTTGAACCTCTTTTGTCAATTGAGTTAGCCTATTTTTCAAGGTGTTATTTTCTTCAGCATTTTTTTGGGTCTCCTTTAGCAAGGTGTTGACCTGCTTTTCATACTTTTCTTGCATCTCTCTCATTTCTCTTCCCAGTTTTTCCTCCACCTCTCTAATGTGATTTTCAAAATCCTTTTTGAGCTCTTCCATGGCCTGAGCCCATTGAATATCTATTTGGGATATTTGGGATACAGAAGCCTTGACTTCTATGTCTTTTCCTGATGGTAAGCATTGTTCTTCCTCATCAGAAAGGAAGGGAGGAAATATCTGTTCACCAAGAAAGTAACCTTCTATAGTCTTATTTTTTTTTTTCCCTTTTCTGGGCATTTTCCCAGCCAGTTACTTGATTTCTGAGATTCCTTTCCACACCCACCTCGCCTCCAGATCCACCCAGCTAGTGTTTGGGGTCTGAGATTCAAGTGCTGCTTCCCAGCCTCAGGGCTTTCAGTGGGGGCAGGGTTGCTATTCAGTGTGAGATTAAATTCAGGTGCTCAGGTCGGGGCAGGGCTGCCACACAGGGCTCAGTTCCCTCAGGGGGTTTATGTGGAGACCTTCAACAACGGATCTGAGCCCCTTTCTGCTTTGGGAGCTCCTGTCCTCTGCTGCCTCTGCTGCTGCCTCCCGAGGGGGCCTGAGTTATGGAGACCTCCTGCTCCCCTCTCGCTGACCTGCGAGCCTGTGGGTGGAGGGAACTTCGCGGCCACTGGAGATTCCGTCCCTGAAGCCTGCTTGGATCTGCTCCTCTCTGGGCCGCGCGGCCAGGGCTCTGCTCTGGTCCCGTGCTCGACAGACCTTTGGTGATGGTTTTTCTGGTCTCTTTGGAACAGAAATCTCCTCCACTCTGTTGTTCTGTGGCTTCCACTGCTCCAGAATTTGTTAGGAGTTCTTCTTTACAGATATTTTATAGGCTATGGGTTCAGAGTTAGTGTATGTGTGTCTTTCTACTCTACCATCTTGGCTCTAGACTCCTAAGCATTTTATGTTGTTTACAGTTATTTTAGATAGAATTTCTCCTTCTATCTCTTGCTACTGGACTTTATTGGTCACATAAAGAAATGCTGATGATTTATGTAGGCTTATCTTATATCCTGCAACTTTGCTAAAGTTGTTAATTATTTCAACTAATTTTCCAGTTGATGTTCTAGGATTCTTTAAGTATACCATCATATCATCTGAAAACCCTGTTAATTTTGTTTTCCCATTGCCTATTCTAGTTTCTTCAATTTCTTTTTCTTCTCTTATTGCTATAGCTAATATTTCTAGCACCGCATTGAATAATAGGGGTGATAATGGACTGTTGTTCCTAGTTATGTAACTGGGGACCAAGCAGAAAAACTTAATCCATATTTGATGTGATATTCCTTCAAAAATTGAGGAGACGGTTAGCATCTCCACTGCTGCCCCCTTCCACTGCCCTGTCTTCTCTTCTACAGACCAAACATTCTTAAAGATCATAGGGCAAGATCTCAAGACTTTTTGCCAGCCTCATTGACCTCTCTTTGGATTTGCTTCAGCTTATCAATGTCCTACATAAAATGTGGTGCTTAAAACTGAATATAAATAAGGTTTCAGTTGTGATCTGAACCAGATCAGAGGATGGTGGAATTATTGTCTCCCTATCAATGGATACTACTTGCAATCATTACCTTTTTTTTGGCTGCTGCATCACGCTGTAGACTTGTATTAAACTTATAATTCACTAAAACTTTGCTATCTAGCAATGCCTCCTTGCCATCTTGGATTCATGAAGATGATTTTTCAAGCTCAAGTATAGGATTTTCAGTTCAATTCAATTTAATTTAAATTCTATCCAATTTCATTTTATTAGACTTGGTCTAACATTCTAGCCTATGAAGATCTTTTTGCATCCTGACCATCATACAATATATTGACTATCCTTCCCAGCTTTGTGTTTTCTGCCCCTTTGATTAGTGTGCCACATTTATTCAAGTTATTGATAAAAATGTCAAATTGCCTCGGCCTGTGCATAAATGTCTTGAAGGAGGGGGAAAGCCTATTCCACTTTTGGCCACCCTCTCTAGCCTTGTTGCCCTCAGGGGGAATCTTTTGAGGATTCTCCTGCCCCTTCCTCACATTCTCAGAGCCTAGCCCTCCAGGGACTCCAGACCCCAGCTGTCAGCCTCATGCTAGCATAAGACCATCCCATGTAAAATAGGATCAGATTTTTCTCCATGAATGGTCAGCTATTTCCCCCAGGACCTTTGGAGACTCATTTGAATGGGTAGAAATACTTGTCCCTAACATTTCCTATCCATTCTGGCAGTCTAGGAACTTTATCCCAGAAATGCCCAAATCAGAAGGTACAGCCCCAAAGGAACCTCCACAGGAACCTATCCTCTTCATTGGGGGCAGGACTATTGTAAAAGGTAACTGCTTATGATAATACAATTCATTCAATCTTGCTTGGGGGCAGGCTCTGATACAAATGAAGCATGATTTCCATTAGGACCCTCCAGAAACAAACTAATAGGCTGCAAAGAAGGCCATTTGTAATGTTACCATAATTCCTATGATTCATTAAGCAGAAATGGAAAATGATAACATTTCCCCCCCTGAAAAAAAAAGGGGCCTTACAGAATCACATGCTGGGATCACTTAGCTGAACTATTTTATTGAGTAAGCATCTTGTTGTGCTGATGCACGGATTATGCAGGCCCAGCTGGGGAGTTTTACATTTACTAAAATTAGACTGGGGAGGGGGAACCCTGCTAGGTCAGCTCAGATGCATCCCTCTAGCTGTCCTGTCTGAGCTCATCCTCTGCAGATCTGGGGCTCATTGAACAGGAAGAGAGAAGAGAGGGAGATCTAGTCTTTAATGCTTTCTTTGGGTTGGTTGTTTCAGTGGTGAATTGCAGTATTAACCATGGGAGGAGAGGGCTTTGGGAGACAGAATTCATCCATGCAGCCATAGACTATCCGTCACACTTGGAAAGCACTTCCTTCAGAGGCAACTAGATTATGCAATCAATAGCCAGTAAGACCTAAGTTCAAATTCAGCATCAGACATTTACTAACTGTGTGAGCCTGGCCAAGTCACCTAATCTCTGTCTACCTCAGTTTCCTTAACTATAAAATAGGGATACCAATAGCACCTACCTCCCAGGGTTGTTGTGAGGATCCAGTGAGGTCATATTTGTAAAGCACTTAGCACAGTCCTGGGACACACAAGATGCTTAATACTAAATACTTGCTTCCTCCCTTCCTCTCTCCATCCTTCCCTCCCTCCCTTTGTCCTTCCTTCCTTTCTTCCTTCCTTCCTTCTTTCCTTCCTTCCTTCCTTCCTTCCTTCCTTCCTTCCTTCCTTCCTTCCTTCCTTCCCTCCCTTTGTCCTTCCTTCCTTCCTTCTTTCCTTCCTTCCTTCCTTCCTTCCTTCCTTCCTTCCTTCCTTCCTTCCTTCCTTCCTTCCTTCCTTCCTTCTTTCCTTCCTTCCTTCCTTCCTTCCTTTCTTCCTTCCTTCCTTCCTTCCTTCCTTCCTTCCTTCCTTCCTTCCTTCCTTCCTTCCTTCCTTCCTTCCTTCTTTCCTTCTCCTTAATTTTTTAAAATAGTATTTTATTTTCCCCCAATTACATATCAAGACAATTTTTAGCTTTCATTTTTACAAGATTTTGAGTTCCAAATTTTTCTCTCTTCCTCCCCTCCCCCCTTCCTAAAATTTGATATAGGTTATACATGTATTATAATATAAAACATTTCTATAGTAGTCATAGTCATGAAAGAAGAAACAGATCAAAGGAAAACAACCTACAAAAAGAATAAAGTAAGTGAAAAGGAAACATGCTTTGATCTGCATTCAGATTCTATGAGTTCTTTATCTGCATATGGGTAGCATTTTCTTTCATGAATATTTTGCACTTGTCTTGGATCGTTGTGCTGCTGAGATGAGCTGAGTCATTCATAATTGATCATCATACAATGCTGCTGATACCATGTACAGTGTTTTCCTGGTTCTGCTCATTTCACTTTGCATCAATTCATACAAGTCTTTCCAGGTTTTCTGTTGATGTCTGTTCATCATTTCTTATTGCACATATCATTTCATTACATTCATATACCACAGCTTTTCCATTTTGTGTGATCTCTTTGGGATACAGACCTACAAGTGATATTGTCAGATTAAAGACTATGCACAGGCTGGTTGCTCTTTGAGCATAGTTCCAAATTGCTTTCTAGAATGATTGGATCAGTTCACAATTCCACTAACAGTGCGTCAGTGTTCCAATTTTCCCACATCTTCTCTACCACTTATCATTTTCCTTTTTTTGGTTATGTTAGTCAATCTGATAGGTGTGAAGTGGCATCTCAAAGTAGTTTCAATATGCATTTCTCTAATTGAAAGTGATTTAGAATGCTTCTTCATATGCCTATAGATAGCTTTGGTTTCTTCATCTGAAAGCTGCCTATTGATATCCTTTGACAATTTGTCAATTGGAGAATGACTTATATTATTATAAATTTGACCCAGTTATCTATATATTTGAGAAATGAGACCAATATCTGAGACACTTGTTGTAAAGATTGTTTCCCAGTTTCTGCTTTCCTTCTAATTTTGGTTGCATTTGTTTTGTTTGTGCAAAAGTTTTTTAATTTAACATAATCAAAATGATCTCTTTTACTTTTGGTAATGCTCTCTATCTCTTATTTGGTCATGAATTTTTCCTTTCCCCACTGACAAGTAGACTATTACTTGTTCTGATTTGCTTATGGTGTCAGTCTTTATGTCTCAATCATTTACCCATTTTGACTTTATCTTGGTATATGGTATGAGATGTTGGTTTATACCTAGTTTGTGTTCTATTGTTTTCCAGTTTCAAAGATTAAAGCAGCAGAGGGAAGACTCATGAAAGATCCTCTGAAAAGCTACAAGGACCTTCTGGCATCACTGGCTTTCTCTGGATGTATGCTTCCATATATCTAATTGAGAGAGAGGGTCCTTTGATGCAGATTGCTCCTAGGCATATAACTTAGAAAATCACATAGGTCTCTAGGCTATTATAGATAAGGGAATTCATGTAGCCAGGGTCATGCCACTCCCTGAATGGGCAACTGATGCATAGAATTCTGCTGACCAGTGTCACCTACTATAGCCAGAAATGGAGAAATATCTCTATTCATCCTGTCTTTTGCAAATTTCCTCTGTCATAGAGTATATATTATCCATAATAAATATAGATTAAGATATATCTGTATTTCTATTCCTTGATATTCAGAACCAGACTAATGGAATCTACATACAATATCTTACTGTATCCACTCTCCACATCTCAGCAGAATGTAAGCTTCTGGAGAGTAGGGACTGTTCTGTTTATGCCTTAGTATCCCCAATACCCAGGAAAGGCTATTGCCTATTGAAAGTATATTTGTATATATTGTATATACTAGGTGCTTAAGAAATGTTTGGTGAATTGATGTCACTCAACTATGACCCCATTCTGTTTTTACAAACTCCTCTCACATGTAAATATTTATTTTTTAATGTTTTTTTAAAAATTATGAGTAGCCATGAGAAGGCACAGTAACATTGTTCTCATGGTACAGGTGAAGACACTGAAATACAGAGACATGAAGTGATTTGGCTGAGATCACATATCAAAGGTGGGACCAGAACTCAGGTTTGCTCCCTCCAAGTCTAGGACTTTTTCCACTGTAACATACTGACCCTGTGATGGTTCAGAGTGTGAACTGGGTGTGCATGACTGACCTTGCAAGAAGCACAGATGATTGTATTGGAGAAGATGAGGTTACTCCAATAGACCCAGCTCATATGGCTTCATTTACAGAAATCTGGAAATGTTAGGCTGACACAGTAAACCAATCTCTCAGGAAGGAGACACACTGAATTTCTTTCTGGGGTATGAGAGATATCTCTATGTGAGTCTGCGAAAAATATGCTATGTTGGCCTTCTGAAATTTTAGATGATTAGACCAGGTAGGGGTGGGGGAAGGGCCTTAGAGACCATATATTCTAACTTCCTGAACTTCAAAGGAGGAAATTGAGGCCTAAAGAGGCAAGAAACTAGCTCAGGGTTGGGGAACCTGTGGCCTCGAGGCCACAACTTCACAGAACAAATCTCCTTAATAAAATTATTTGTTCTGCAAAACTTGGACTCAGCAAAAGTCCTCACCCAAGGACCTAGAAGGCCACTTCTGACCTCAAGGCTGCAGGTTGCCCACCCCTCAACTAGCTCAATATCACAAAGTGAGTTAATAGCTTTCTTTTTTCCCATATAAATTTATTTATTTTCAGTTTTCAACATTCACTTCCACACAATTTTGAATTTCAGATTTTCTCTCCATCTTACCCTTACCTTATTCCTACCCCAGGACAACATGTATTCTAATTGCCCTTTCTTCTGATCTCCCTTCCCTTCTGCCACGCCCCCCCATCCCTTTCCCTTCTATTTTCCTGTAGGGTAAGATAGACTTCTATATCCATTGCCTATATATCTTATTTTCTAGTTATATGTAGAAACAATCTCTAACATTCATTTTTAAAGCTTTGAGTCCCACATTCTCTCCCTTCTCCCCTCCCCATCCACCCTCATTGAGAAGGCAAGCAATTCGATAAAGGTTATTCATGTATGGTCATATGCAAAACACCCCCATAACAGTGATGTTATGAATGACTAACTATATTTCTCTCTATCCTGTCCCACCCTCCATTCATTCAATTCTCTCCTGTCCCTCTACCAAAATATTTACTTCTGATTACCCCTTCCCCCAATCTTCTATGCATTCTATTATCCCCCCTCTCTTATCCCCTCTCCCCCTGCTTTCCTGTAGGGTAAAATAAACTTCCATACACAATTGAGTGTACGTTTTATTCACTACTGAAGCCAAATACAGTGAAAGGAAGGTTCACTTATTCCCTCTCACTTTTCCCTTCTTTCCCTCCATTGTGAAATCTTTTTCTTGCCTCTTTATGTGAGATGATTTACTACAGTCTATCTCTCCCTTTTTCTTTCTCCCAGTACATTCCTCTCAACCTTAATTTTCTTTTTTAAATATCATCCCTTCATATTCAGCTCACTCTGTGCTCTCTCTCTCCCTCTACACACACACACACACACATACACACACACACACACACACACACATGTTCCCTCCAACTCTTCTAATACTGAGAAAGGTCTTATGAGTTACAAATATCATCTTTCCATGTAGGAATGTAAACAGTTCAACTTTAATAAGTCCCTCATGGCTTCTCTTTCTTATTTATCTTTTCAAGCTTCTTTTAATTCTTATATTTGAAAGTCAAATTTTCTGTTCAGCTCAGATATTTTCAACAAGAATGCTTGCAAGTCCTCTATTTCACTGAAATTCTGTTTTCCCCCTGAAGTATTATACTCAGTTTTGCTGGGTAGGTGATTCTTGGTTTTAATTCTATCTCTTTTAGCCTCTGGAATATCATATTCCAAGCCCTCCAATCTCTTAGTGTAGAAGCTGCTAAGTTCTGTGTTATTCTGATAGTGTTTCCACAATACTTGAATTGTTTCTTTCTGGCTGGTTGCATTTGTGGGTTGAGAAGACAGGAATCCAGAGCAACTGTCCATAATTTAATCCCCTAAGGCCTGCTCCTACTCAGTACATGCTGGCGTGACCCACACCAAAGTGTGCTCCACTCCCAGCCTGGTGCAATAGACCTTCCTGTTGATCTTCCATATTGTCTTGGACTGGGAATTTACTTCAGTCTGTCATTTTGTGGCTTCTGCTGCTCTAGAATTTGTTTAGAGTCATTTTTACAAGTTTTTTGAGGGGTTTGGGAGCGGGGAGCTGTAGCAGGTCTCTGTTTCTACTATGCCATCTTGGCTCCACCACTTTAGTTAGTAGCTTTTGTAACCCATTTATAATGAAGAATTCCCAGTCCAAAAAGTTAGCCATGTTACTGAGATTATCTATCCTTAAGATATTTCTTTTCTCTTGACTTTGATGCTTTCCTCTATGGATTTGGCGATAGAAAGTTCTGGAATTTTGATTGACCATAATAATGTAAAAATAAGATTTAGATCTTGAGCTGTAAGGGACCTTAGTTGTCATCTAGTCCAACTCCTTAATTTTACATATGATGAAACTGATTTGGAGAAGCTAATTGACTTACCCTAGGTCACACAGGTGATGAGTGGCAGAATCAGGATCCAAACTCAGTTTAGACATCAGCATACTTTTAACCTTGTCCTATGTATCAGTTAATTATTCACAGTGATACGAATGCTGCTTCCTTTCATTCATTTTATTTAAAATATGTATAGATCAAGGCAAGGGCAGTTTGGTGGCACAGTGGATAAAATGTTGGGCCTGAAGTCAGGAAGACATCTTCCTGAGTTCAAATCTGGTCTCAGACATTTACTAGCTCTGTGACCCTGGGCAAGTCACTTCACCCTGCTTGCCTTGTTTCCTCATCTATAAAATTAACTGGAGAAAGAAATGTCAAATCACTCCAGTATCTTTTGCCAAGAAAACCCCAAAGGGGATCACAAAGAGTCAGATACAACTGAGAAAATGACTCAGCCACTACCACCATAGATCAAGACAGAGGCTTTAAACTAATATTATAGCTTGTGCAGGACTTAGGAAAGAATATCTGGAGAGCTATCACAATTACCCAGAAACAGATCTTGTTTCCTTTTAGCCACTCACAGATGTAAATGAACCCAGATAGACCATGGGACAAAGAGGATGGGTCATGCTTACCCAAATGATATGAGGAGAGAGGCAAGATCCTTCCAGGTTGCATCCTTGGATCCTCCATCTTTAGAGTTCCTACACTAAACTCAGCTCAGTAAGGGTACTGTGTGGTTCATGACGATGAATTTGGGACATTTTAAGATCTCATGAGGGATAGTATTTTGTGCTGTCTCTGAAGTAGGAGGGACTATTGCCCAAATTAAGTAACACAAAGGGCAGCTAGGTGGTACAGTGGATAGAACACTGGTTGTGGAGTCGGGAAAATGAGTTCAAATCTGGCCTCAGGCACTTAACTAGATGTTGGGCAAGTCAAGTTGGACAAGGAAATGGCAAACCCCTTCAGTACTTTTGCCAAGAAAATCCCAAATGGGGTTACAAAAACTCAGACATGACTGAAATGAATCAACAACAGGAATTAACAAAAGTTTCTTAGAAGTTATGCTTAGAAGTTATGAGTGGAGGTCAGGACCATGGCCAGCACCCCACTTAAAGCTTTTGCAGGACAACATGGCACCATTGTTAAGCCCTACAAGCAGGATGCTCACATATGAAAGACAAAATAACTGGGTCTGTTTCTAGTATTTTCAATGCTGGTCCAACTAAATGTCACTAAGAGATGGGGAGGACATAGAGGTCATGGGATATGTTTTGGGAAATGTATTAGTTGACAGACCTCTTAGAGCAGGCTGGGAATATTAACTAGGAGACAAATCCAATCCTTTCCTGTAATAACCCCATTTTCTACTCTGTGAACCTTTAGGGTCAGGATCAGGACTGAGGCCGGTGTGTTACTTGTCTCATGGCTCTGAAAAATATTTTAGATTCTTCAGTGTTCTGCTGTCAGGCCAGGCCTGATATTAGATGGGAAGACAGTGAGGCTCTTTATTGATCTACCTGTATTAAAAAAAAAAAAGAGTTTTTCTTTGGGCAGTAGTAAGGTTGAGATAGGGATTGGTCTGAATTTGCTAAATACTAGACCAACTGCTTAGCAAGATCAATTTACAGCATTATGTAGTAAACAAGACCTTGGACTATGAGTCAGGAAATCTGTGTTTTAGTTTTGGATCTGCCATTAACAGAACTTTAGGAATAATATAATTTTAGAACTAGATAGAAATGACATTATATTTCATAAATGAGGAAACCAAAGCCACTTTCTAGTAGGAGAAATTTGTCTATTGTCATATAACCAATAAATGAAAAAGACAGGATTCAAGAATTCAGTTTTTTAAAAAAAATTATGCCATTTCTATTACATCCTAGTGTGCCAGGGAGGAAATCTCTTACTTTCTCTGCCTTGGTTCACCAACATGTCAACTGATAGGATTGGACTGAATGTTCTCTAAAATTTCTTTAAGCTCCCACCTTATTATTTTAAATTAATTTTTATTTTTTAATAAACAAAAATATTTCTCTTCCATGCCCAGTGAAAAAAGAAAAACAAAACTCTTGCAGCAAACATGCAAGGTCAAGCAAAACTAATTTCTACATTGGTTGTGCCCCCAAAGAGGTCTCATTTTGCACCCTGAAGCTATTACCACTCTGCCAAGTGATTATCACTGCACTCATCAACAGCTTCTTTCTTCCATTATGTGAAACATATGGTCCTCTGTATATACCTTGTGATTGGCTAGACTTGTTCTGCCTGGTTTTTCTTGGAAATATTTTGAAATTGACTTAGAATTGACTGGGAAGAAACATGTTATCTTAGTGAAATTTTGTGGTAAAATTGGTCACATATCATGTTTTTCTTGGTAGAACATAGGCTTATTTTTTCTGTGTTAGATCCCATTCCCTAAAGGCAGGGAAGGACAAGCTATGTAGCCAAGGTATTTTTTCATGAGAATGATGGAAGTAGGTGGTAGGGATCATTCTCAATCAGTTGAGAGTGGTTTACACTTTAAAATGGATCCCAGAGAAGATGATGTGAGGTAGAGCTAGTCCACTGCAAATAATTTTGGGAAGAAGCAACATTAATGGTGCTGGTGAGAACCTAGGCATGAGGACAGGGGTAGGATACAGTTATGAATTATATCAGGCCTGATCTAAATACTACTTTAGGGTGGTATCTGGCTCAGAGCTAGGCAGGGTATTCTTGTAAGCAGTCAGTTAATTCATCAGGCAAATTAATATATTTTAACTTTCTGGGTATGTCTGCATATCAATAAGATCTATGATTTTGTCACTTTAGGAACTCCCTCCACCAATAGGAATCAAGACCATCTAAAAGTCTTCAATATTTGCTTTAAGCTTAGAGATGTTAAGTGACTTGCCCGGTCACACAGCTTGTAATTGTCAGAGGTGAGATTGAAATCAGTGTGTTCTGAACTCTGAGTAGAGCACCACCTACCACACCACCCTCACACTTTCCATGAATTTGAGAATGGGGGATAAAGGGATAAAGAAGAAGACAAGGAGAGTCGTTGGAGTCAAGGCATTAAGAAAAACTGAAACTGACTTTTAGAATTACTAGAAACTTCAAATGGCACCAAGTCCAATTGGTATCTGAGCAGGAATCTCCTCTAGACTCTATAGTAAATGGTCATCTAGTCTACACTCTAAGATCTCTAGATCTTATGGGGAACTCACCACCTATTGATTCAACTCATCTCACTTTTGAACAATTCTCTCCTTCATGAATTGGGTTAAAACCTGCCTCTTAGCCCTTATGGATCTTAGTTCTTCCTTTAACACCAAGCAGAACCTATTTAATCTCTCTTTTACAAGATAGCCCTTCAGGTACTTCAAGATAGCTGTCATGTATTCCTGAATCTTTTCTTCCTCAGGTTAGACATCCCTAGCTCCTTCAACCCAGCCTATGAGGTGTTAGTAGCTTGTAGATATAGGATCAATGATAGGAGTGCAGAAGCAGAACCTTCTATTACACCATCAAATTACTAGATGCATGATCTTGGACAAGTCATTTGAACTTTCTCTCCAGTCTACATTTTCCCCATGTGTAAAATGAAAGCCTTTGACTAGATCATCTCCAAAGTTCCTTCTGGTTCCAAGTCTTATGAAGCTATGCTTTACCTTATCCCCATATTGCCCACTCACCTGTATTTTGCATGTACTATCATACTAGAAATTGTTTCTTCTTGCGCATCTTGTAATAATGTGATACCTTCAGCTCCAGAGAAGACTCCTTCTCATGGTTCCATATTACACCTTTCATAGGCAGGTCACAGGTTATAGGAACATATTCCTTCTAGATGCCTGCCATTAGAACTATTGAAGTCAAAGGCTTAGCTGATTTGAGCTGGATTTACATTTTACAAAATCACAAAATTTCTGAATTGGGAGAGATCTCAGGTTTGTGGGTTAAAAAGTTCTTTCCCATCCGTCATCTTATTTGTCTTATAAAAGCCTTGTGAGGAAGCCAAGGAAGAGGTTTTTATCTCTGTTTTACAGAAGGAGAAACCTAGGCTCAAGGAAAGTAATTGATTTACACAACATCCTTCAGTGAGAGTGGTGATGAGCTCTGGGTTCAAATAGTGATTATGATATTTGCTAGCTGTGTGACTTCATGCAACACTACTCTGAGCCTCAGTTTCTTAATTTGTTGAATGAAGATAATGATAATTGCATTACATATGATTTTTGGCATGAAAGCATTTTATAAACTTTAATTTACAGTAGAAATGGATGCTATCATCTTCATCATCATCACCACCATCATCATTCTTGTTACTACTATTGTTGTTACAATAGGTTGCCTCTCTGACCCTCAGACTAGTCAGCCTCCTTGGAGTCAGCTCTATTCATTTATTGGCTTTCTAGGGTAGGCTGGGAACTCCTTGGGTCATTCCACCTCTTCTCCTGTCTCAGGGCTGCTCAGTGTCTTCCTAAATTCAGATGCGAGGAGGGAGATATTGGTGGATTAGCAACTTTTAAGGCTTTTTTGGAGACCTTTCCAAACACTTGACTCTTTCCAGCACTATGATGTTTCTCTGGACCCCATTTACACTTTGCTTTATTAGACAAAAAGTCAAGTCATTAATCAGTTGATTGCTTAATTCAAAGCTCAGTCAATTGCAATTTAGTTCTCATCCTTTGGCTTTCCACGTGGCAGGCTCTGTCTGACACTGGGAGCCTTTGGAAAGCTTGACTGAATACAGAACACAGGCTCTTATCACGCCAGGCTTGGCCCTCTCTGCCTTTCCCCAAGGCTGGGAGGAGTCAGGCCAATGGACCAGGACCCCTGGTCTGGGGACTCAGACCTGGAAAAGGAAAATCTTTGTTCTAATAATAACAGAGACTGCCCACGTTTCCCTCTAACTGTATGATGATAACGTGCTCAATAGTCGTTATCTCACAACAACCTTACTGATTAGTCGAAATGCCATTATTATTCCAATTTTACAAATGAAGAAACTGAGAACTGGAGATCTCAAGGCCATATAGGTAGTATGAGAGACAGAGTTGGATCTAGAACCAGTCCTCTGCCTTTTTAAGATTTCTGCGCTTTCCCCTACACTGAACTGTCTCCTGCCTGCCACAGCTACCCAAACGTGACCTTTAACAAATAACTCTCAAGATTTCTGGGGTAAAATTGGGATCATTCAGACTACCCCTCTGATGCTAGGCAAGATTCCACTTAGTGATGCTGTAGTAATCATTAAGCACCTACCTAGTAAACACCTACTATGTGCCAGGTACCTTTCTAAGTACTGAGAATACCAAAAAAGGGCAAAACTCACCCCCATCCAGATTTTATGGGCTCTGCCATTGTCTCCCTGGATGATTGGACCCATGTAGCATGTCCAGGAGGTGCTACACTGTAGTCAGTCAGTCAAGAAACATCTATCACGTGCCTCCCATGTACTAAGCATTATGCTAAGCACCCAGGTCCAGGGAAAGTCAAAAGACAGTCCCAACTCTTGAAGACCTTACAATCTAAGGGTAAGACAACATGCAAAGAAATATGTAAAAATAAACTATATACAGGATAAATTGGAAACAACCAACAGAAGAAAGGCACTAGAATTTAAAGTGTTGGCAAAGTCTTCCTGTAGAAAGAAGTGAAATCTCTGAAGTAAATACATTTAGAACTGAAAAAGACATTAGGTAGCACCTAGTCATTTGACTGAGAGACTCAGAGGCTGTGATTTGTCTAAAGCCATACGACTTGCAAGTAGCGAAGTGATTCTAATCAATACTCCTGGCACAAGCCCATTTTGTGCCCAAGATGAGGCATAAGCTAAAATTCCAAGCTTTTTCTTTTTTGGCTCAGACCTGTGATATTTTTTGGCATAAGGAATTCTCTTGGTGTCAAAACTCCCACTACTGGTCTAATTCAGCAGCTGCTCACAATTTACAGCTTTTGTGGCCCCAGGCCATGAGAGGTTAAGTGACTTGCCCAGACTCACAGGCCAGTATGTGTCAGAAGCATTACTTGAACCAGGGTTACCCTGACCCCCAATGTGGATCTCTATCCACTACATGACACTATCTCTCAAAATTCCAAATAGATTTCAGAAATGCTTTGATCAATTTCAGAGCAATAGCTGCTTATTAAAGAAAGCTGTGAGATTCATCTGGTATAAGGTTCCCATGCTGGGGGGTCACACTTGGGGATCTTGCCTCTAGCTTAGCTTCTCTTACAGAGAGGATTATTGTATTGAGTGGAAGGTGGAGCCCAGAGATCTCCCCGCCCAACCTTTTTTTGAGGGCTCAGAAACTATATAATAACAACAATGCTAACTCATTTCTATAGTGCCTTAAAACTTACAAAAAGCTTTACGTAAGTTTAATCTTCACAACAACCACCCTGACGAAGGTGCTATTGTTATTTCTATATTACAACTGAAGAAATTGAGGCTTGAAGAGGTTAGATGACTTTTCTATGAAAAATTGGTGAATATCACAGGTGGGATTTCAAGCTTAATTTTCCTGACCCCAAGTTCAGTGTTCTATCCACTATGCCTTCTTCTATGGACATCTAGGCCTTTATACAAGTACAAGGAGTGGTTAAAAAATAAGAAGATTGATTGTAAAATATTAAAAGACCTGAGTTTACATTCTGCCTTAGACTATATTAACTATGTGATGTTGGAATAGTCACAGCCTCACTTTTCCTCCTCTCTAAAATAAGGGAAAATATTTGCATTACCTGCCTTACAAGGTCACTGTGAGGAAGTGTTCTGCAAACCTTCAGGTGTTATATAAGTGTGGGCTATTGCTATTGTAAGGTGACTACGTGAGGCTATGAGGCTAGCTGGCATAGAGAGAACAGAACTCATTCCCCAGCCCCCAGGAGGCTGTCTGCTCACAGGATTCCCTCCAGCAGCAGTGGCATCTGGTAACCTGGAGCCGTGAAATGAGATTTTCAGTTCCCTGAGCTAGAAATGGGCAAAATATATGAAAAGTGATTTATTTCCTAGATAAGATGGCTGTGGCTGGCGGACTTGCCTTAGGATCTCTCTATCCCAGAAGCTGCAGAAGTGGAATGGAGGGCCTGATGAGAAAGGTATCCTAGAGGCTGGTGGAGTGACCTGTGGCTAGGAACTGAGAGCCCAGAGTAGGGGGATGAGGTCAGCCTAAGGGCCTCCACAAGGAGATGTTAGAATGTGAATAATAGTTAAATTTGGATTCTTATTCTCCCATTCCCTTCTCAAGCCCCTGTAATCTGACTTTTGATTCCACCACTCAATTGAAACTTCTCTCTTCAAGGCTACCAGTGATCTCTTTCAGTTCTCATTCTTCTTGACCTTTTGGCAACATTTGATGGTTTTAACCACCTTCTTCAGAATATTTTATTCTTTTGGCCACTTTATTCTTAATGGTTTTCATGATACCCTTTTCTCCTGGTTCTCCTCTTTGCTCCATGACGTTCTCCTTTTCTGGATCATCTGACCACAGATATCCCCTGAGGCTCTGTGATGGACCTTCTTCTCTTTTCTATTTGCACTCACTCCTAGTGGTTTTATCAGTTCCCTGGTCTAATCCATAACTCTCTGCATAAGCCTACATTGCATAGTAGAGGTCAGACTTTAAAGTCAGGAATACTTGGGATCAAGTCCGGTCTTTAATACATATTACAATAATGTCCATAAGCAAGCCACTTAATCTCTCAGTGTCCCAGGTAACTCTAAAGTTACAGGCAAATTGGTAATATATATCAATGGAGTATACGTACATTAAGTTCTTCCCACTGATAAAATCACAGATCTGGACCAAAAAAATTGCAAATGACTCCCAGGTCCAAATATCTAGCTCCTCACTTCTCCCTTGAGCTCCAGGTCTGCATCACCAATTAACCACCTATTGGATAGCTCCAACTGAATGTCCTGTAGGCATTTCAAACTCAAAATGGCTAAAATGGATCTCATTATCTCTTTCCATCCTTTATTAACCTCTCTTCCAAACATCTCTTTCTGCAAAGGAAACCACTGCTCTTTCTCACTCAACCTTCACAATTCATTCCTCTCTAGGCTGTACTCTGGACTTTACCATATCCCAGAAAGCTTTTTATTCTGGAATTCACAAATTGGAAGTATCCTTTGTTTTTGTGGCCTCTCCTGATTGGATGACTCTTTCTAGAACCTTCATTTAAGGGGAGTATCTAGAACAATCTCATCTCATTCCACTGCGGGTTGTACTCCATTTTCCCACCATGCTTCGTAGTACTTGGCACGTAATCATAGCACTTAATAAAAGCTTGTTGACTAACAGATCTTATAGTCATACATGAATCTTCCTTCATCATCTTTCATAACATCTCCCATGTTTGTCTTTAGATCTCCATTTTTATGGCCACTCACCTAATTCAGGACCTTGTTACCTTTTATCAGGACTATTGTGACATCTTTCAATTTCACTCCTCCTTAATCCATCTTGCAAATAGCTGCCAAAATAATTTTTTCAGAAGCACGTTTGACCATGTCTCTTCCCTGATCAAGAAGCTTCAAAGGCTCCCTATTACCTTTAGAATAAAATAAAAATTCCTCACCCTGTTATCTAAAATCCTTTAAAATCTCATTCCAGTCTAAACTAACTATACCTCACTCCCTAAATATGTGCTATGTTTCAGCCAAACTGGTCTACTTGTGTTCAATACTTTTCATTCCATCTCTCACCTCCATGCCTTTGCCTAAGGTTATAAAGCACTTCCTTTTCGCCTTTGCTTGTTAGAATCTCTGGTGCCCTTCTTACAGGAAGCTTTTCTTAATCCCTAAATGGTTATTCTCTCTCATCGAATTATTGTGTACATGATAATATGTGTTGTATCAAAATTTAATCCAATTAATAAACTTTTATAAAGAGCCTACTATAAGTGGGGCACTGTGATAGTTTTGGGGTTACAAGGACAAAATGAAAGGAGGGACCTTTTTTTCATTCTCATCACCTATGATGCTGACATAAATAGGAACTAAATACCTATTAGATTGGATTAAGAAGCAATTCAGAGTAGGAGGGCTTGAGAATGTAGGGAAAATTCTCCAGGATGAACTGAGTTCAAATTTAATATCATGGTGTAGTATGTGCAAAAAAATTTTCATTTTATATAATCAGAATGGTCCATGTTATGTTCCATGGTATTCTCCATCCCTTATTTTGTCATGAACATTCCCCCATCCACAGATGTGAAATAGATTTCCTTCCTTGATCCTATAATTCATTTGAAATCACCTTTTATGTCTAAGTCATGTCAAGACTTATGTCTAAGTTATGTCTAAGTCATCTATTTGGTGTTCTTTATCTTGGTGTGTGATGTCAGATGTTGGTTTAAACATAATTTCTGCTGGATTACTTTCCAGTTTCCTCAAAAGTTTTTATTTTAAATAGTGAGTCCTTATCCTAATGGTTAGGATTTGGGGGTTTATGGAAAACTGTATTAGTATGCTTACTTCTCTATGTTGTGTACCTAATTTTTCCCACTGATCTATGCTTTAATTTTAAAAAACCATTACCAAGTGGTTTTGATGATTACTGCTTTGTAGGATAATTTTAGATCTGGCACTGCTAGACCCCTTTACTTCCAACTTTGTTTTTTTCATTATTTACTTTGAGATTCTTGAGTTACTTTGAATTCTTCCTGCTGAGTTTCATAATAATTTTTCCAGTTCTGTAAAGATATTTTTTGGCAGTTTCACATGGTATTGGACAAGTTAATTAATTTAGATGTTTTTATTACATTGGTATGGACCAACCTTGAACAATTAGTATTTATCCAATTGTTTGATGTTATCTTAATTTTTGTAAAGAGTATTTTGTAGTGATATTCATATAGTTTCTGTGTGTCTCCTCAATATTTTATATATTTTATAGTTATTTTGAATTTAGTTTCTCTTTGTATCTCTTCCTTCTGGGTTTTGTTGGTCTTATACAGAGATGCTATTAGTTTATGAGGATTTATTTATGTCCTAAAATTGCTAGTTATTAATTTTTTATTTCAGTTTTTAATTACTTCTTTAGGTGATTCTCAAGGCTTCCTGAAGTAAACTATCATATCTTCCACAAAAAGTGATATTCTTATTTCCTCTTTGGCTATGCTTGTCTTATTGTTGTAGCTAGCATTTCTAGAATTACATAAAATAATATTTGGAATAATGGATGTTCTTGCTTTACCCTGATCTCACTGGAAAGACCATTCTCCATTATATATGCTATTAATTTACAGCTTATAAATAATAATGATGATAATAATAATAGCTAACATTTATATAGTATTTACTTCATGCCAGGCACATAAAATGCTACACATTTTAAAATTATCTCATTTGATCTTTACCACAATAGGACCTGAGAGGCAGGTCCTATTATTATCCTCATTTTACAAATGAGGAAACTGAGGCAAATGGGGATCAAGTGACTTGCCCAAGGTAATAGCTAGTGTCTTGGGCAGAATTTGAACTTGTCTTCCTTACTCCAGGTCCTACACTCCATCCATTGTGCCCCCTGGCTACCCTATAATACTTATAACACTTACCATATTAAGGAAAGTTCCACTTATGCCTATGCCTTTGAATGTTTTTTAAAAAATGTAAATGGGTATTAAATTTTGTTAAAAGCCTTTCCAGAATCTATTGTTATACTAATTTCATTCTATTATTTGTGTGGTTTTTGTTTGTAGTTTCCTTATTTTGAATCAATATTGAATTCCTAGTATAAATCCAAGTTGGTCATTGTGAACAATTTTAAAAAAGTGTTGTAGTCTCTTTACAAATATTTTATTATTTCTGTGTAGATATTTATTGGGAATATTGGTTTATGATTTTCTTTATCAGCTTTGTTTTTTCTCTGGTTTAGGTGTCAAAATTATATTTGTTTCATGGAGACATTTGGTAGGATCTTTTCCCCTTTCATTTTTATAAAGTTTATGAAATATTGGAATTATTTGTTATTTGAATTTTTGATGGAATTCTCTTGTAAATTCATTTGGTTCTAGGTTTTTTTCCTTTAGTAGTTCACTTATGGTTTATTGAATTTCTTTTTTCCCCTTGATACTTGGATATTTAAATAATTGGTTTCTTCTGTTAATCTGGATTTTTTATTTTTTAGTAAATAATCATCTATTTTATTTAAATTATCACTCTTGATGACATTCTCTGCTGGTTATATTCTTTGGTGCACCAATTCTTTGGGATTAAGCTACTTAGTCTCAACTTAGTTTTTAGTTCTTTTTTGTTTAATATTTCTGTTTTTCTGCATTAATGAGTTTTTAATGCTTCAGTATTTGATCAGTTTCTAGAAAGATGCCATGTACAACTGAGAAATATGAATGATCCTTTCTTTTAATTGATCAGTACTTGCCAAATATTTATCATATCTAGCTTTCTAAAACTCTATTTGGGTGCTTAACTACTTCCTTCCTTCCTTCCTTCCTTCCTTCCTTCCTTCCTTCCTTCCTTCCTTCCTTCCTTCCTTCCTTCCTTCCTTCCTTCCTTCCTTCCTTCCTTCCTTCCTTCCTTCCGTCCTTCCTTCCTCAATCCCTTCCTCCCTCCTCTCCCTCTCTCTGTTAGATTTGTCTAGGTCCAAAGTTGGTTATGAGTTTCCCCATTTTCATAGTAACTAATTTAACTTTTCCTTTGAGCATTTAGATACTATACAATTTGGTGGATATATGTCAAGTATTGATATTAATTTTTTGTTTATTGTACCTTTTGACATAATATAGTTTCCCTATTTATTATTTTTAATGTCACATATTTGCTGTAGTTTTATTTGAGATCAGAATAGCTATCCCTGATTTTTTTAGTTTATTTGAAGCTTAACATATTTTGCTCTAGCCCCTTATTTGAATTTTGTATGAATCTTCCTGTTTCTAGTGTGTTTCTTATTAACAATATATTGTTACATTCTATTTCCAAATATATTCTTTTGTCTCCTTCCTTTTAATGAATGAATTCATCTCATACATATACTCAGTTAAAATTGTTTATTATATATTTCCCTTCATTTTATCTTTTTGTACTTTTCCCCCATTTTTGCCTCTTTTTCTCCTCCTCCCCCAACTACACTGATTGTCTTACCAAGAAGAAAGAAGTGAAAGACAAGGCGTGTGCTTAACACTAGTGATCAATTAGTGGAGTGATGTTTCCACTCTGCTGTTCCTCTTCTCTTCTTTTTGACACAGTTTATTTTTTTTCTTTTCATTTAATTTCCCCCTTTTTGATCCACCCTCTGATACTGAAGTTTGTTTTATTTACAACTGACCTCTTATCAATCCTATTCTTTTTAAACTCCTTTCACCTTTCCCTAACTCATCTAATTTCCCAAATGAGTTTAATGTATTTCTACACCAAACTCTGTGGGTATATGTGTGTTCAATCCATCTTTTTCCAATCCATATGGGAATGAAGTTCATGTGGTTCACCTCTCATTTCTTCTTCTATGTTTATATAGTCTTCATCTTGTGTACTCTGTTTTGTGAGATATAAGTTCCTTCTTTTTCTTTCCCTAATATATTCCTTTTCCCCAACCTTTCTTTCTTCTAAGAGCATTAAAATAGAACATGCCCAGTCCTTCCATTTTATTTAACTCCCTCTATAACCCTTAAGGACATTAAGGTTCTGAAGGGACACTTACTTCTTCTCCCCCATTAGAATGTAAACACATTATCCTCATTTAGCACCCTCAAGTTACTCAAATGTGCTTACTTTCCTAATTTTTTTTTTACATCTGTGTTTACATTTCAAAATTTCAACACAGCCCTATTTTTTTATGTTCATGGAATGCTTAAAAGTCTTCTATTCCATTAAATGCCTACGCTTTTTTGGGGAGGTAGGGGGAGGATTAATTCTCTTTGTTGTAAATTTTTATCTATTGCCTTTGGAATATTGTATTCAAGATTTCTTTCATTTCCCATAATCACACTTCCTATCACCTCTTGCCCACCTCCCCTCTCTTTGGAGAGCTGGAGGGCAGAGCAAAAAACTTCTCCCAAAGTCTCACTTTATAGAAGGTTCAGAATTTCCAACCAATCAACTCTCCATTTTCTTGAAGCTGCTCTGCTTGATTTTGATTCTATAAACATCATGATCCCTTGCCAGATACCCTCTCATGGGGCCTCCCTCTCCACATTTCACTCCAGCTTTTCAATTTCCTTTTGTGCATTGTTTTCCCTCATTAAATTATAAGTTTCTTAAGGGCAGGGACTATCTTTATTTTAATTTGTATTCTTATTATAGCACAGTGCCTGATACATAATAGGTGCATGATAAATGTTTATTGACTATCATTTATTTACTGACCAAGATCTCCTCTCTTTATAGTGGTAGCTACCAAGTCTTATGCGATTCTGCTTGCCGTTTTCTGTTACTGGAACTTTCTGATTGTTCACAGCATTTTTATTGGACCTGGAAGCTGTGAATTTTGGCTTTGATGTTCCTAGCATAGGTAGGATTTGGATAAGCAGGGAAGTGGAAGGGTATGTCTAATGGGGGAAGGAAAGTGCCTGAGGTGAATATAGAATAGTGAGGATATGGCCTTATTGAAGCAGAGTAAGGGTGCTTGTTAGGGAAATAACAGTAGATAATATTGGAGAAATAGGGTATGAAAACAATATGAAGGTCTTGACTATCAGGGTGAGGCACTTGAAATTGATCAGTTAGACAGTATTAGGAGAAATAGACAGGAATTATCACTGAATCATGACATTATAGGATTTTAGAGTTCAAAGGGACCTTAGAAATCATTGAGCTTTGTTAAATTGGGGCACATGGAGTTCTAAGGTATCTGTGGATATATTTCAGGGGTTCTAAGAACTTGAATACAGAAAAAAAACATATATCTTTGTTTTCAAAATATATGTTCACTTATCTGCAACTGAAAGTTTGCATTTCCTTTAAATTATGAATTTAATAAAACATTATTCTCCACTAAATTGCTATTGGATCCATGACACACAAAAAAGCCTTAACTCTGATATAGTTCATTTCAGAGAAGGAAACAGGTCTAGAGAGGTTAAGTGACTCTTTAAGGTCACCCAGGGAGTCACATTGCAGAGATATGATACAAATCCAGGTTCTCAGAGTCCAAGCTAGCCCACTTTTCCTTTGTCTCTGTGGGAGACTATCTCCAAGGCAAATATTCTTAATGTGGGGTTCATGAACTTGGAACTTTTAATATTTTGATACTACATTTCAATATAATTGATTTTCATTGTAACCCTGTGCATTTTATTTTATGCACTTAAAACATTTTTCTGAGAAGAGATCCATAGGTTTCACCATCAAAAGGGTTCATGATCCCATACAAGTAGAACCCCTACTTTAAGACATTTTGGGTCACTGAATTCTCTGCTACTCTCATAATTCTCCTTCTTTGATGCTCTGTCCTCTCAAGAATGTCTGGGTCTCCCATTAGGTCAACTACCTCTCCCCTACGGCAGCTCATTCCATTTTTGGACAGCTTCCATTATTAGGAGTTTTTCCTTATATCCACTGGAAATTTGCTTCTGCCATCCCTGTACTATTGCTCCTGACACAGTGTAAAGAGTGCTGTCTCTAGATTTAGAAGCCCTGGATTCAAAGGCCATCTTCAGTACATTCCAGTTGTGTGACTTTGGCTAAGTCACATAACGTCCCTGGGACTCAGTTTTTTCACCTATAAAATGAGGGGGTTGGGCTAGTCAGCCTCTAAGATGCCTTCCAACTCTAAGTTTCCTTATAAAAAGGGGATTATAACACTTGATCTACCTTTCTTTAAGGATATTTCAAGGAAAAATGAAGTAATGTATATGACAGTGATGGAATATAATTGCTGTTTTGATGAGGAGAAGGGGTTCTGTAGTACAGGGGGAAGAGAATGCATGGTCCCTTGGCCTGGTGAGGAAATTGAGGGGATTCAATTGTGAAAATTGAGGAAAGACCTTATTGCACTGTTTGAACCTAGCCCTGCATGACTGGGAAGCTGGATCACCCCTACCTGTTGCTTAGAGACCTTTAACTAAGGATCTAGGTTATACCAACCCGAACCCAGTTACAGCTGAGGTTTGATGCAAAGAGTTTTCTCACAATTGTACATCTCAAACAACCCCATGTTTTATCTGAAAACTGGTCTGGTATGGATCCATTAGTTATTGTTTCCATGTTCCTTTCATTATTTATAGACACTTTTGGGGTGTGTGTATATGTATGGGGAACCTTACTTATCTGATTTCAGAGAATTGCACTTGTTCACTTTCTCCCTCCCAACTTGGAAAGTCCCTAACCTTTCATCCAATTGGAAATCAGATTATCTAATGTTGCATTGTTTCCTTTTAATTAAATGGCTTTATTTGATTAACTGTTTTTAATGTACAAAAGTCCATCTTCCCTTCTATTTGAAGTCCAATGCCAAAACTAAGGAAGGCTACTGGTCCAGATTTTGGGGCAATTAGGATGAATTAAGCAATAAAGCAATATACTTTGAAGATTGAACCTTTGTTTCCTCAGTCATTTCATCCTTTCCTCGCCACTCTAGGCACTATTATGTGTTGCTGTGTTCAGCTCGCTGGGGCTCATCTAGGGACCTGACTCCTTCTTCTCTTCCCCTGGCACAGAGCCCTGGCCTGACAGAAAATGGGTAGGTGTTGGTGGAATGGGAGGGAGGTGCTGACAATACCAGCTCCAGTCATCTCTAACTCCTTCACACTGATGATCTCTGACGTTGGGGCTCACTTACGCGGGTCACTGCCTGACAGTTGAGAGTCATAGCAAGTCAATTACCATCCACTCCCCCCTGGAGCACTTCCTCTATCTGTTGTTGTGATATGATCAAGGCACTTCCAATGTTTTACCTGTCACCACGCAGTCCCGAGAACTCAGGAAATAACAGAAGGCCTGAAAATGGCAGCTGTTATCTCTGCTGACATAGATGAGGCCCAGAAGCTGCACTACTGTCCATTCCCACCCTCCTGTCTCCTCCCTCTGTCTCGCTCCTCCTTTCCAACCTCTCTTCTCTCCCCTGTTAGTCTTTCCCCCTGTTTCTTTTCTTACCTCTTCTGATTCTCCCACTAATGATGTCTCACCTCTCCAAATTTCTTTTTTTCTTTTCTTCTTGTAAGTCTTTTTTTCTCCTAGTTCTAATTTTCCTAATTCTCTCCTCTCCTAGTTCTCCTTTTCCTTCTCCTAATTCTTTCTAATACTTCTCTCCTTCTGTCCCCTCCCCTTTTCTCTTCTCCTCACCTCTCCTTTCCCCTCCACTCCTCCCTTCCCCTATCCGCTGTACCTTCTACTCTCTGATTGCATTACTTGTAATTCATTGGTTCCCCTCTCCCCCCAGTTATTAGTACCTTCTCCTTCTTAAAATTACTTTGTATGTTATTCTGTACTTACTTACTTCTTCATGTGAGATAACACCCATTCAGTGAATAAGCCTCTTTAAGTAGTTATTCAAGGGATGGCACCTTTAATCAAAAAAAGAAAAAAAAAATTAAACTGGGAGGGGAAGATCCTCAGGGTTCCTGGCCAATAGAGAAACAGTTAATATTTAGTATTTACCTTCTCTCTGTACTAGGAAGGCAGGGACCTATTTGTCCAGTCTATGAGCTCCATAATGAAATGGGTCTAAGGCTTGGTCTTTGAGAAGAAAAAAAGGCAACTTTTGGCTATGAAAATGTACCTTCCCCTGGGCAGAGCACCCCCAGGTTAGGAGTGAGAACCTGAAAAGACCTTAGCATAAAAGGGCCTGGGTCTCTCATTGCATCCTGGGTCATCTCCAGTCCTCCTGATGAATATCTGGTCATTGGATCCAGATGACTCTGGAGGAAAAAGTGAGGCTGGTGACCTTAAACAGCCGTCCCTCACTCAAATCAGTCAACTGCAAGTCATGACATCCTCTCTCTGATGTCATGGTCCTCTTCAAGAATGAAGGACAAACATACAACTTGTTCATGTTGTGGGCAGCTAGGTGGTGCAGTTGATAGATATAGAGTTCAAGACTCATCTTCCTGAGTTCAAATCTGACCTCAGACACTTGCTAACCGTAGCACCCCAGGCAAGTCTCTTAACCCTAATTGCCTAGGTTTTCTCATCTGTAAAATGAACTGGAGAAGGAAATGGCAAACAACTCCAAGATCTTTGCCCAGAAAACCCCAAATGGGGTCACAAAGAGTCAGATATGACAGAAATGACTACACAACAACTGCACATGTTATGTCTTGCTTGTCCCCTCCATTCCCAAGAGAAAGTTTGAGGGAAAGAGTTGGCTTATTTGTGTCTTTATATACCCAGAGCATAGCATGGTGCCCTAGGAGAGCTGAATTCACTTTTATTGAATTATTGAATGGAGGTGGCATAATGTTATGGAAAGATTCCAAGGTGAGGAGTCCAGAGTCCTGAATTCTAGTCTCACCCTAGGCCAAACTCCTCCAATCTGTGCCTCCCTGTCTTCTGGTAACCAGTGAGAGGGATGGAGAAGGTGATCCTAAGTCCCTCCAGCTCTGATATACTCTCTGCCTCTTTTCATAATTAGTCTTGCCTTGTTTTTTTCCATATTGTGATGGCCTCCTTGTTCTACTCACCCCAAGATGAAACGGGGCCCTGCCTGCATTTTTTACTTGAAAGTTTTTAATGGGTTATAATTGGAAAAGGCCTAAGCTAAATTTGCATATTGATTTGACATTTAAGTATATGATTAAATAAAAGCCGACTGAGGTCATCACTTGACTAAATTGGCTTAATGAGTGTTGATTATCTTGTGCATGTTAATTTGATTTACCCTGATTACCCATCGATCTTACTCTGGGATCCCTCATCACCCCTGGCTCAATTGTTCTCCTGGGGTGGAAGAGATGGGATGATAGTCTGAACATCTGTCTGTCTCCTTAACTGCCTACCTGTCTACTGTCCGGCTACCTATCTGTGTGTCCCACAGGTTCCCTAGATCAGAAGCAAATCATGGTGCTTTAGTTGCCTCTCTCTATCTCTCTGTTTATATCTTTTTTGTCTATTTCTTTCTATGTATTTGTTTTTGTTTCTATCTGTTTCATTGTGTTTCGCCCTATCTCTCTCACATATGTTTTCTGCCTTTCTCCCTTTTTCTCTCTCGATGGATCTGCTTGTCCATTCTGATCCCCTGATCTCTTACTTTCCTTCTCAGTATCTGCTGCTTAGTAAGTTACTAAGGGGATCAGTTACTAAGCAAGGGGCTCTCCCGTGTCCCCACCACATTTTTGTCAATGAGTCAGATGATAGCAGCATAGGTCCTGTTGTGGAGGGAGAGTCTTGCCTCATACATGCCCTAGTGACTAGAGTCTTTGGGCTGGCTGGGTGCCTAAGGGCAAGATTCCCTAGAATGTCTGCTAAGTCTAGGGACAGTGGGGATTAGGGAGCACAAGTTAGGAACTTTCCAGAGCAGCTTTCTCGGGGAACAAAACCTGAGCTTGGTTGTGACAGAAATCTCAACCCTGTGCTGTAGTAATCTATACAAGTCAAAAACGTCAGAACTGGGAGGGGAGGTACATCATAGAATATCAAGAGTTGGAACAGAATGTCAGAGCTGGGGAACAGCCTTAGAACACGGAATGATAGAGCTTGGAGGGGCCCTAGAACATGGAATGTCAGAGCTGTCAGGGGTCTTAGAACATGGAATGACAGAGCTGGGAGAGGCTTTAGAGCTGGAGGGACTTGCTAAATCATTTAGTCTAACCCTGACATTTTACCGAGAAGGGGAACCAAGATACAGAGAGGGGAAGAAACCACACAGAAAAATAATAACAGAGTCAGGATTTGAACCAGGTCAGGGTTCCTTTTTTAACTTGCTATTTTTCATTAAGTGGATTTTTTTTTTCTGGAACGAAGCCCCTTTGAGGAAGACAGGATCTATGTTCTTTCTCTCATCAGCATAAACCATGATATGGTCAAAGCAGGCCAGGGAGGGGAAACTGTGCTGTGTCCTTGTCCCTTTTCCTGCCCAGGAGGGCAGGAGCAAGCCTCTGTGCTTCCTGTTCTACATTGGGAGAGTGCTAGTTCAGCTGGAAGTGAGTGAGTTCTGGAGGTAGGAGGATGTGAGTATAGCTGTTTGTATGACCATCTCTGCCTATATATAGTCCAGAGCTGAGGGGAGACATGACGGCCTGCCAGACTCATTTAGCAGATCTTATCACCTCCCAATGACCTGCATAGATATTGGTGCTGACAGAACCTCAGAGGGGGGCAGGTGGAGCTTAGGAGACTTCCTGGGTGGGAAACAGTGTTGATAGATTCAAGAGGCAATCAGACACTTCTCTTTTGGCTAAGGAAGTGGTTGGAAATGAGTCAGAAAACTTACATACTAATTCCAGTGCTGTCTACTGACTTAATATGTCACACTGGGTCACTTACTTACCTTTTCTGGGCTTCTGCTCACCTGTGAAATGGGTAAGCCAGACCCCTCTCTCCTTACCTTGTGAGAAGAAAATGGAAGAACAGATGGGAAAGTGTATAGAAAAGAGGAAAAAAAAAACCCTGAGATACATGTCTGATGTGTGTTGGGAGGATCTGTAGGAATTCATACAATCTTAGGATCTCAGAGCTGGTAAGGACCTTAGAAAACATCTGTTTAGCTCAGTTCCTACCTGCTATATAAATCTTTCATGCAGCATCCCTGATAAATGATCATCTCACCACACCTTGAGTCCTTCCAGTGACATGGAGCTCACTATGTCATAAGGAAGCCTGTTCCATTGCTGGACACCTTGGAGTGCTAGGGGATTGTTCTTTGTAATGAGATAAAACTATTTCTCTGTGACTTCACTACTTTGGTCCTGCTAGCTTAGCACAGTGCCTGGCACATAGTAAGTGCTATAGAAATGCTTATTCCCTTCTCCCCTCCCTCCCCTTCCTTTCCTTTCTTCCCCTTCCTTATTCTACAGGTGACTTTAGAATCTTCAGATCAAGCCCTGGGTCTTCAACAAAGTCGAAGGGCAGCTTTGTTTATTCACTTGATTTCATAGCCGGGGAACTAGCTCTGAATTTGGACTCAAATCCTTCTTCTGACTCTACCTGTGTGACCTTGGGCAAGTCACTTAACCTGCATGAGCCTCAGTTACTTCATCAGTACAATGGGGCTAATAATACTTGCAACACCTACATCAACGGGTGGTTTATAAGAAAGGAATGAGCATACCTGAAGGTGCATGGCCCATGAGAAGAGCTGCAGATTTGGAGTCAGGACATATGGACTCAAATCCCAGGTCAGTTATTTACTTCTGATGGGACCTTGGGCAAGTCATCTTTATCAACATGACCTCCAGTGACCTTGTCTTTAAAATGAAGGGGTTAGATTTAATGACTTCTAAGCTCCTTTCCAGCTTGATATCTGTGATCTTGATAATTGATCCAACTTCTACAGTCCAGGAAGAAAGAAACCTTAAGGTTCAAAATGCTTCATCCACAACAACTCTAGGAGGCAGGCACTTCAAGTATTATTAGCCTCATTTTACAGTTGGGGAAACTGAGGTTCAGAGACACATTAAGTGAGTTGCCCATGGTCACACAGCCAACATGTGACAGAACCCAAGACTCTGATTCTGAGTCTGGTGCTCTTGTTGCTACTTCAAACTGTCTCAATGTGAATTCCTTATATATATAGAATATATCCTATATATAGAATTCCTTATATATATAGAATATATATCCTATATATAGAATTCAAATTTCTATTACAGTTCTCCATGTGTTTTATTTCCTCTGGCAGTTGAACTAGGAGAGGGGTCAGTTTAGTTCTCACCTCTGTGAATAGGGGAGGAGGGATGATCAGGAGATGAGACTTTGGGAGTGGTAGAAGGATGGCTGCCACAGGGAGGAAATATGCCCTTCTGAGGAAAAGAGTTCCTCCTGGGGAGGAATATATCAGCTCCCTGGAGTATGTTCTCTTTCATCCCATGCTAGTTATGGCTCTGCACTCAGCAAGGGGACCTACCCAAGGGATGATCTGAATTTGTTGAATTGATTCTCACAGCCACTTGTAGAATCTTGGAGTTATGTAGAAGGGAACTCAGAGGCCACATCTGGTTGATCTCAAGTCACTTGTTTTGTTTCTGATCTAATAACAGTGCTTTATAGTTTACATAACACTTCAGTGAAATAATATTAAGTCACTACTTGTCTTTACAGTTGACAAAGCACATTTTATCACAAACACTCATTAAGTCAGTAAGGAGCAAAAGCATTACCTCCCCCATTTGTCACAGCAAGAAAGTGAATCTCAATGAATCAAGTGACTTGCCCAGGGTCACACAGCTATTACAAGATAGAGTTAGGGCTTTAAACCCAGGTCCCCTGACTCCTAGTCTCTCCCTCCATCCTGTGCTGCTGCTTCTCTCCTCTCATCACCCAGTTCTGTCTAGCTGGATTTGTTACCTTTCTCCCTTCAGCCCCACAACAATCCCCATTTGGTCTCTCGAATCCAAAGGAGCAGTTTCTACAGCTAGGGAATGCACATTCATTCACTGAATTCACTTGTAAATGATGTTAATTTTTGCCACCCAGGGAATCCTGAGTCGCTGAGCCTTCAGGAATTGAGCTTTGCCGCCTGTCTGCCATTTACAAGGAGCTACAGAGACCTGAAGAGTGGAAACCATCAGTGTCAGAGAGATCGCATTGCCCGGGCTTGGCGTCCTCTACCATGTCGAGGAGAAACAGCAATTCTTGTTCTCAGAAGTGGAGCCGAGGGAAGAGAGTGACAGTGAAAATCTCCCAACCCATCGTGAGGCAGCAAGGAAGACTAGAGTCTTTGACTGTCAAATCAGGAGTCCCAATCCTGACACCACTACTTCTAGATAGCCTGGGGGACCTTGGCCAAGTCCGTTCTATTTCTCTGGGTCTCGGTTTGCTCATCTGAGAAATGAGGGGTGTGGGGATTAAGGTGTCGTTGATAGAAGATCTGAGTTTAAATCTCCTCTCTGCTGCTTATTTCCTTGGAGAGTTTATTACTTGTATCTGAGCCTCAGTTTCTTTTTCTGAGGAATGGAGGCAAAGCCACTTTACAAGCATTATCTCATTTGAGCCCCATGATGGATATGAAGTGGGTGTTACAAACGGTATTATTCCTATTTTGTATATAAGAGACTGAGCATAGATGTCAGAGACAGGATGTGAATCCAAGTCTTTCTGACTCCCGGGTCATTTCTCTATCTATCCATTCCACTATGACGTTAGAATGGGATAGGTTTAGGTGGGGAAGTAGAGAGGGGAGTGGAATGAGATTTGGAAGGGGAGGGGGACAACCTTTGGGAAGAGCATATGTCATGAATCCAGTCCTGTGAATTATTCAGAAGCGCTGAGAGCTGACTCACTCCACAGTCTGGTTTCTTCTGAAAACTCGCCAAAGATCTCTGACAGTAACAGCTCCACAACTGCCTGACTCTCTCTCTCTCTCTCTCTCTCTCTCTCTCTCTCTCTCTCTCTCTCTCTCTCTCTCATCTTTCTCTGGCTTATCTCTCTGTCTCATCTCTCTGTCTCCCTCTCTATTTCCTTCTGTTAATCTTTCACTCTTTTGTCTTTATTGCTCTCTAGATTTCTGGTCCTCTTTCCCATCCTGTCTCTCTTTTCTGTCCCTGTCTGTAGGTCTTTGCTCTCGGTCTCTCTCTTTGAATTTCATTCTGTTTTTATGAAATGGCCTGAGGAGGTCTCTTCACAATCCTTCTCAGGCCCTGGGTACATTTAACTTCTGACTCTTTCTCCTCTTCCTCCCTCCATTAAAATGATTGTCTAGGGGCTGGGGAGCAAAGGGACAGGGTGCTCAGGGTCCTTTCCTTATATTAAATATGGACTTTCCAACCTCCTGCTGCACAGGACCAGGACCTAGGTACAATTAGGCACAAACTGAAGTGCTCTCTCTGGGTGACAATGGGAATTCCCCAAAGGAAAGTGACCTGGACCTCTTCAGTAGGGGCTAGGTTTGGAGGTAGACCCATTTTTCTCTATATTTTCCAAAGATCCTCACAGCAACCTTGTAAAGGAGGCAAAACAGGTATTTTTATACCCATTTTCCAGATGAAGAAATGGGGGCTAAAGGAGAGGAAATGACCTGGCAAGGGTCATATGGCTAGTAAGTGGTAGATCTGGCCTTAGAGAAGATCTTCCCTGACTTTCACTTCCATTACAAACAACTGACCTCTAGTTATTATAGAAAGAGAAACATAAGTTAAATCAAGTTTTAAAGAAATAAAACTACTTTGGTTCCATGAGAACCCTTTCTTACTATCTTTCAACTGTTATCAATTACTCCTCCATCTTCAAATCTTACCCTGGTCTTAGGATCATAGATTTGGATGGGACCATAAAGTCTAACTTTCTTATTTTATACATGAGGAAAATGAGACCTGAGACATTAAATGACATACCCAGAGTTGTATAGCTCTTAAATGTCTGAGGTAAGTTTTAAACTCACATCTTCCTGGTTCTAGGTCCAACGCTTTGTCCATCATGTCATCTCATAAGATTTAACTTACCATGAATGCTTCTTTATTACTATGAGATGTGTAGAGGGCTCTGAGGTAGCTCTGGTCAGCACTACCAACTGGTAAGCTCTTGCAGTCTTTCTTTTGTGAAGGTTCTAACTACCTTCATGAAAAACTCTTTATCAGTGAATACTTTTTGGTAATTCTAGAAAAGATCTTCCCCATGACTTATAGCCCGCAGTCAGAAGGCAACAGGGCACAGTGGAAAGAGCTTTGAATTTGGAATCTAAAGACCTAGACTCAAATTCTGATTCTAATACTTATTACCTGTGGGAACAGGGAAACTTTCTGGACCTCAGTTTCCTCATCTGTAAAAGGAGGGGTTGGATTATGTGTCTTCTGATGTCCCTTATACTTCCAGATCTAAAAAGGAGAGGAAATGGGTGCTTAACCTTTTTTTTTTTTTGCTTGTTTTATGTACTGTTTTGGCAATCTGGGAAAGTCTAAGGACCCTTTCTTAGAATAATGTTTTAAAATGAATAAAATAAAATATATTGGATTACAAGGGAAAACAATTTCAATGAAATATTATTATCAAAATACTTTAAAAAATTAAGTTCATGCACCCAGATTAGGAACCCCTGACATATAAAGATGGTTTATGATCTATGAAATGGAAACAAAATCAAGATAATGAAAAGGTTTCATTTCCTAATGACCTGCCCTTTCCCCATCAAGACTGATCCTTCCAAAAAATACAAGCTATTAATAGTCGTATGAAAAAAATGCCTTAAATCACTAATAATTAGGAAAATGCAAATTAAACTCTTGAGTTACCATCTTCTGCCTATCAGGTTGACAAAGCTGACAAAAAATAGAAAATGACAAATACAGGAAGGTCTGTGGGAAAACAGGTATATTAATGCACTTTGGGTAGAGCTGCGAACTAGTTCAGCCATTCTGGAAAGCAATCTGGAACTATGCCCCCAAAGTAATTAAACTCTGCATACCCTTTGACCCAGTGATACTGTTACTAGGCCCATAAGCCAAGGAGATCAAATAAAGAGGAAAAATTTAAAAAAATATTATATCAGCTCTTTTTGTGATGGCTCAAAATTGGAAACTGAAGGGATTGATGCCCGTCAATTGGGGAATGGCTGAGCAATGTATGCTACATGAATACAATGGAGTACTCTTGTGCTGTAAGAAATGATAAAAGACAGTTTCAGAGAACCTGGGAAGACTTCACTGATGCACAACGAACTGGGCAGAAGTAGAACAATTTATAATGTAACAACAATATTGTAAAGTCCAATAATTTTTAATATTTTGAGAACTCTGATCAACACAATGAACAACCATGATTCTAGAACTGTCAAGATAAAAGATATGGCTCGATTCCCTATAAAGAGGTGAGGGACTCAGAATATAGACTGACACATAATGTTTTTTAGATGTGATGAATGGAGGAACTTGTTTTACTTAATTATACATGTTTGTAACAAAGGATTTCTCTCTTTTTTCTTTCTCAATGGTAGAGGGGGGAAGTGGGAGGGAGAGAAGGTGACTCTTCATTTGAAAAAATACATGTACATCTACATACGCAGTCACACAGTCATATGTATACATACTGCTTTCCTTCCACTTTATCCCCATCTCAGAACTCCCTGACCCTTGAAATTTGGCTTGTTAAAAAAACCTGGTTTGCGCTGGAGAGTTAAGGTTATTTCCTGAATACTCTCCCTCTAGGGCCATATCTTTGACGTCTTCTGCTCTCTAGTTCTGCTTTGTATCCTGAGGACTTGGAAGCGGATAAGCAAAACCCAATGTACATCAGATTTAGTTTAGGAAGACACATTTAAATAGAAATAACACAAAGTCTCTTAAACCTAACAGAGGGATGGTTTCCTCCTAGAGAGACATAGCCCTAGGGGCTACCCTGTTCTGAGAAGGGAGATCAAGCATCTGTCCAACAGAATACATCCTACACAGGTGTCAAGTCCTTCAATTCTTCAGTCTGACTATCGGGCTTGTAAGTGGAAGGTATAAATCAGGGATTGGCTTCGTGTGACACTTTAGTTTAAACTCATCCCTGATCATTGCCTAATGGTGTGACAAGATCCCCTGGGGCAACACACCTACAAACACACAGAAATAAGACTACCAGGAGCCTCCCACTGTTTCCTGCTTCCCTTCCTTGAGGAGACTCTATTTTCTCAATTCCCTTCTCTTGGTGCTTTTGGGCTCTGTGCCCACAGTGTGATGGGGCTAGTTTTCAAAAACCAGCAACAGAAATCCAGTTTCTTCCTTATTGATTCTCCTGACTATAGGAAGCCCTAGCCAGGGTGAGCAGGAGATAGGGGGACCTCCCTGGGGTGATTGGCCACAGTAGACTCCTTTCTACTTTTTCATCTTTCTGGCTGTACTATCCTTCCTTTGATGCCAATAATAAGTCACTGCTCCAGGTGCCTGGACCCAGAGTGGAGGAGCAGGCAAGGGGAAGAGATACTTCCACTAAATGAGTGTCTGAACCCAATGAAGACCATCTTCTCTCTATCCCCTAACTTCTTTATTTCTCCTGAAATGATTCATAGGATTTAAATTTTTTAATTAAATTTTATTTTGTTTTCAATTAACAAGAAATTTTCTTCCTTCCAGCTCTTCTACCACAAAAAAAAAAAAAAAGAAAACTCTTGTAACAAATATGCTTAATCAAGCAAAACCAATCCACATGTCTAAATGTGCATTTTTAGAATTTAGGACAAGAAGAAAACTTAGAGGTCATTTAGTCCAGCCCTCTCATTTTACAAAGAAGGAAACCAAGGCCCAGAGAGGTTAAGACACTTGCCCTAAGGTATATAGGTTTCCAACCTGCTTCTTCTGACTCCAAACCCCATGTTTTTCCAGCCCGGGCCTTATGTTCTCCTAGGGCCTCTGGCTTCCCTCTACTTTCCCGGTGTGATCATTTGGCCCTGGGCCTGATGAGCTCCCCAGTGGCCCAGCCTTGGTGGGGTTGGTTATCAAGAAGACGCTGTCTAAGCAGATGGGGTGGGGGGTAGTGGAGAGCAGGCAGCATTGTAGAAAAGACCCATTTTTCACCTTGGGTATTAGCACGCTTAATGTGACATGCTTCCTATCGAGGAGCGCCCCAGAGTTCAGGGGAACTGCTCCCCGGCCGTCCAATTTTGAGATCCAATTTAAAATCTCTGTCCATTTCCCAAGGAATCACCCCTAAAGAACACCATTTACAAAGCTGACAAAGGCCAAATTAGATTTCAGATTCTGCTCCTGTGTGTCCGGGACCGGCGGAGAGGGATGAAATATCTGGGTGCAAACTGCAGACTCGGCATTCGCCAGAGCAGCCCGCTCCTGCTGCCTCCCTCCCCAGGGCTCTCTTCACATTCCGCCTCAGCTTTCTTCTGTCTCTGGCTCCTCCATGCCCTCCGCTCCTCCCTGCTGCTCTCCCTTGCCCTCTTTCTTTCTTTCTCAAAGGCCTCCCTTTGTCTCTGTCTCTCTTTTCTCAGCCTCACAGTCTATCTCTGGCTGTTGTCCCCCTCTCTCACAGGGTCACAGGATTTAAGGAAGCAAGAAGTATTTGCTATGTGCAAGGCACTCTACCAAGTGCTGGGGATAAAAAATACATGACAAAAACAAGTCTCTTACCTCAAGGTGCTCAGTCTAATGGAGGAGGCAACATGCAAAAAAAAAATGTACTTACAAGATATATACAGCATAAATGGAACATAATCTCAGAGGGAAAGTACTTAGCTAGGGGTGGAGGATGGGTATCTAGGAAAGACCTCCTGTGGAAACAAGAAGGGATCATAGAGAACATTTGTTCCAACACCCTTATTTCACAGATGAGGAAACTGAGGCCCAGAGATGGGAAGGGACTTGCCCACTGTCATATTGCAAATTATTTGCAAGACTGGCACTCAGAATCATAGGATCATGAATTTATACCTGGAAAGTATACTTAAAGGCTACTTGGTCCACTCTCTTTATTTTACAAATGGGGAACTGAGGCTCAGAGAAGTTAATGTTATGCCCAGGGACATACAGGCATTAATTATCAGAGGGAAATTTGAACCCGGTTCCTCTTCCTCCATTGCCTTTTGCACTGTGCCAAAACTAGGACTCTTGGTTTCCGGACCAGAAGGGTTTTTTTCTCTCTCTGCATGAAGTTACTTCTCTTGCATTCTAACCTTGGTTTTCCAAAATGGCTTTTTGTGATTCTCTCTTCTCTTCTGCTCTTTGTTCTAACTTATTCCTCTCCCTGACTGCGAGAACCCCTGGCCCCATCTTCTATCTTAGCCAGGTCCAACCAGCTCGGCAGAATGTAATGTTAAATTTTCAGTGTGAGTGTACACCTGGGAAATTGGTAAACTCTACAGATCAAGGTTTGATTTATTGTCTTGCTGACCACTTAAGAAAGTGACGGAGATCATGTTGATCACGCTGATTAAAGTTAGACCCAGTTGTTAAACATTTACTAACACATGGGAGAATTCTTAGCTCACCATGTCCTTGCCCCCAGGACAAGCTCTATCCTCACATGTCCCCTGGCTTTGTGGTTTCTACAGTAAGTGCATTAGCTTTTTATAAAGACTGTTCTCAAAGAGTTGTTCAAACCACAGATGAGGTTGGCAGAGACTTTCAGAATATAGGCAGACACCTCCCATGCACAAAGGTCAGGACTGACTGCTTGGAAGCCAGCATTGAACCCACCTCTCCACCAGGATGGGGCCCGAGGGGAGGAGCTCTTGGGTCAAAGGCAGGAGATGCTGCAGCTTCTAAAGATGCATATTATTTTAAGTGTCTCATGGTCTGCTATTTTCTGTGATGAGAGACCAATGGGGAAGAAGGGGGAAGATGAAAGAGAATTAAAAAACCAAGGAAACAGGGCTCCTGAGCCACCCACAGAGGGATGTGGTGAAGCATACCAAGTCCTAAGGAATTAGCCAAAGTACAGGACCAGGAGTTTGCCCTAGAAACTCAGTAAGAGTTTGAGTCAGGCTGAACTTTCCCTAAAGGCTATGGGGTCCTTGCTTAGGGGATGTCAGCTCAGTGTGAGTTGGAGCCTGCCACCAAAAGCAATTCAACAAGAGAATTGGCTGCCGGTAAGGGGGGGGAGTGTTAGCCAGTCAATAAGCATTTATTAAACCCCTACTATGTGCTAGGCACTGTGTTAAAGGAAGTAAGGGGCTCCTTATCTGCTTTACAGAATGGTTGAATGAATTCTCAATTCAACCAGCAGTGAATGAATACCCAGCTTTCCTCAAACCTTCCAACACTTACCATTCCTATTTTTTTTACCATCTACGCTAATTTGTTATGAATGGGGTGAAACCTCTGAGCTGTTTTAAAGTGCATTTATTTTATTATCTCTGATTTGGATCAATCTCTGATATAGCTAAGACCTGGCCTTTCTTCTTCTGACAATTGTTTGCTCATAGCCATGGTCCACTTGTCCTCTTCAGAATGAGCCGTGACTCCTACTAGCTCTGTGGCCTTGAGAAAAATCCCTTAGCTATGCTGGGGCTTCATTTTTTTATGTGTTTCTTTTCAGCTGTGCTCTATTCTTCATGACCCCATTGAGGTTTTCTTGGCAGAGATATTGACTATTTTCTTTTCTAGTTCATCTTATAGATGAGGAAACTGAGGCAAACAAAGTTGTGACTTGCCCAGGTTCACACAGCTAGTAAGCATCTGAGGCCAGATTTGAACTCATGAAGATGAATCTTTCTGATTCCAAAGCCAAGGCTCTATTCACTGTGCCATCTAGGGCTTCATTTACTCATCTCTAAAATCGGTAATGATGATCTTTGCATTTTCTGTTTCGTGATGCTGTTGGGAGGATTGTATGGAATAATGTATCTGAGATGTTTTGATATAGTAAAGTGCTATATCAATATTAGCTGTCTTTGTGATTAATATGGTCATTATTCATTGACATCAAATGAATGAATCAGGGTTCTGTCTTCAGTCTGACCAGATGACCCTGGAATTGGGAAAGCCTTGTGCCTTCTTTGGGACACCTGGTAAGACTCAACCGTCTTCCAAGAGCTTTCTTGTTCCTACGTAGGTGACTCATTACCAGAAAAGCTCAAGTAGTTTTGATCGCTCCCTCTTGTATTTATTCCTCATCCTAGTGCTTAAAATCCTTTACAATCCACTTCCAAACTGATCTGGTACTTCTCTTCCTCCCATGCTCTTTGTTTCAGCCAAATGAACCATTTGTATTCTGTTGATGACGTTCACTTTCTCACCTTTGTCCCTTTGCTCAATCTCTCCCCCATTCTTGGAATGTTCTCCTTCCTTTCTATCTCCTGGGAGAATTTCTAGCTTCCCACAAAGCACAGCTTAGAGGCCACTGCCTACAGGATGCCTTTCTGAATCTCCCAGACTGATAGAGGTTTTGTCCCCTCTTTCCCCACTGAAATAATATTTACTGCGCATATATTTTGCATCTAGTTAAGGATGATTTGGATAACTAGTATCTGCATGCATGTCCTTCCCTCCCTCTCCCAGTACAATGTAAGCTCCTTGTGGTCAGGGGATTAATTTTTGTTTGCCTCACCAGCACCTGGCACAATGCCTGGCACGTAATAGGTGTGCAATTCACCTTTGTTGACTTGCCTGAATGGGATGGGATATTGAACACAGAAAATAGTTTCTTAATGCATCTGGTCCCACCCAGGAGAAGTTTTACATGGCCATCAAGACACTGTACAGAGGCTATCCCTATTCTGCTAGCTGAGACATGGAGAGACAGAGAGATAAAAGCAAATAGAAGCAAACAGTTCTCCCCAGACCGGAGCCCACTGATCAGGAAGTTGTTCGGGCCATCATTACACAGGACTTGGACATACCAGCTGTGTCAGGATTCTTGGTGCTGATGGTTGTCCTAAGAGGCCAGCATGAGGCTGGTCCAAATGTTATTTTACTTAGTAGAGGAGGGGAGGTGGGATTTCATCAGGCTTTGGAAAGAGACAGTGTTGCTTTGTTAGGCATTCCTGGGATCTCATGGGGATCCATTGGTCTGTTTGTGTTTTGGGGATTCCTTGGAGTTGATTCACACATAGGCTGGCAACTGTAAGACTTGGCATTGTGTGGCTTTGGACAAATCATTTTTCCTCTTTGGCTTTCTGTTTCCCCATTCCCCAGGGAAAGGGTTGGACTTTGACACTCCCAAGGTCCCTTCTAGCGCTGGCTGATATTCAGTGATCTTATTTTAACTTTTCCAAGTATTTTTGTGTTGATCAGAAATGGAGATATTCTCCCCCATTTCAAATTACCAAAATGACACTTGGAGTGAATATCCAGGTTTATATAATAAATGAATGATGCAGTCAGGAACAGAGAAAGTGATGCCCCAGGCTCTATCAGGGCAGCTTTGAACCAGGAGCTGAGAGGCAGATGGAGACTAAGAGAGACTACAGAGAGAGAGAGACACAGAAAGAGCTTTGGGTCAGTGGGTCTGGAGTCTAAATTCAGGATTGGGTCACTGGTCCCTCTGGACCTCAGTTTTTTCATTTGTAATATGAAGAACCTATATTTGATGTCCTCTAAAGGTATCTTCTAGCTCTAACTCTATGATTGCATAAGGTCAATAAAAAAGAGGTTGAAGCTGTGAAATTAGAACCCATCGGACCTTGGATGGGAGTCACAAACTCTACCCAAACCAGAAGTCTGGAATAAGGCTGTGAACATTATTCAGGGGGCAAGGTCTCAGGGTGAGAAACTTTTATCCCTGCCTGGGGCTCACTGTGGGCTCAGGCAATGGGGGTGGGTGGGAGAAGATTCTGGACCAGGCACGTGGAACAGGGGCGAAGCTTACTGGGTGTTGGGTGAGGACAGCCGCCTACCCTCGGAGATTAATGACTTGGCTCAAGGCTGTAAGTTCAATAGAGAGGCTGAGGAGAAACGCTTAAAGCGTTGCTCAGAATTAATGAGGCTTAAAGATGTTTGCCAAAAGGTGATTAAGAAGCCTTGTATCTGCCCACCTCCTGTCAACAGAACAAAGGTGCCCAGGAAGGCATTTAACAGGGACAATAGGGAGCCAGTCCCAGCCCTTTGTGGGATGGAGGGGGAAGGTGGGGGTCCCCTCCCTATCTATTTGATATGCTCAGTGCAGTAGAGTTGAGCTTGGGGAACATTGTGGGCCTTTCATAGGAGGTATTCTGGTAGCCTTGTCTAAGGGACTTCTTGGACCCTGAATTTCTAGCATCAGGACCTGGATTCTAATCCTGATTCTGTTGGACCACCTGTCTGACTTTGGACAAGTCACTTCACTTCCTCAGTTTTCTTTTCTACAAATCTTCAAGGTCCCTTCCAGCTCTTAATCTATACTTCTACTACACCAAGCAGGGAACCTCTCAGATGGAAAAGGGACCATGTGGCTTCAGCATCCCATTCCCTCTCCCCCTGGGTCAAACCAGCATGCATTTTAGGGTAAGGGGGCCAGGCTGGCGAGCCTCATTAGGAGTCCCCTCCAGGCCCCCAATCTATCGATGCCACATTCTCCCTTTGGGAGCTGAAGGGAGGTAAACAGAGACAGATACAGATGAGAGAGGCAGAGACAAAGGGCAGCACAGATAGAGACAGAAGCATTAAGGAACTGAGAAAATCACCTAGAGAGCTTGAAAGGTAGAGATGGAGGGAGACAGAGACAGAAGAAGCCACGCGTCGACAGGAAAAATCAGGACAGTGACAGAGAAAGACACAAAAAGGGTGCATGGGGTAGAGGCGTGTGTTGGGTTAAGAGAGGGATTCAGTGGAGTAGTGGGGGTGATCTACCATAAACATGGCGAGACATTCAAAGTGTGGGAATGCCAGTGAACACAGAACTGAAAAGACAGTGATGTTAAACCACCATTTCTTTCCCCTGGTACTTCCAGGTGTATTGAGTGTTGGATTTGGAGTCAGAAACACCTGGGTTCTAATCCTGCTTTAGTTACTTATTAGCTTTAAGACCTGGCCTCTTAGTTTCCTCTTGGAATAGAAGTAGTAGCAGCAACAATAATAGCCATCCTCATAGGAATGATAATAGCACATATGTCCCAGAGTGGTTGCATCTTGGGTCATCTCCAGCCGTCCTGATGAATATCAGGCCACTGGACCCAGATGGCTCAGGAGAAGAAAGTGAGGTTGGTGACCTTGCACAGCCCTCCCTCACCCAAATCAAAGTCAACTACAAGTCATGTCATCATCTTGATGTCATGGTCCTCTTCAAGAATGAAGAACAAACACACAACCAATGTTCTTTACTACCTGTGTGATCTTGGGTGAATCTTCCTCCAGCCTTGTGACCTTGGGCTCTGATGGGTGAACATTTACCTTTTCTTGCTTGACCACAGGCCCACTGGAACACTTCCTGGCTGTCTCTATGTCACATATTTTCCTTCTGTCCTCCCTCCATTCACTTCCCTTATTTCAGAAAAGAGCAATACTATTTCTGGAAAAGACTCGCCAGTCAATCATTTCTCTTGGGCTTTAGTCACCCATTGCCTCTTGGGAATACCCCTTCCTGGCTCTTACTCCCCTCTATTTATTGCCTCCCCTATTAAAATATCACCTCCTTAAGGAAGGACTACCTTGCTTGCCTGTATTTTGTATCCCTAGTGCTTAGCACAGTGCCTGGCATACAGTAATTGCTCAATAAATGCTTTTTCTTTTATTATTGGAGCATTGGTTCCCTCACCTATAAGATGGGGGAAGTTTGGATGAGAGATCCTCTGGGATTCCCCCAAAGCTATAAATCTATAATTTCTGCAAATCATTCCCTTCCTTTCAGACTCATCTTTAGGAACCATATCCTCTTTGAAACCTTCTTCCATTCTCTTTTCACCTTCCCCACTAACACCGATTTTCCCTCTTCAAATAATCCTTTGTTTCTCTCTCCATTTCCTACCCTACCTCTCCTACCCTCTACCTTTCATTTTGCTTTTCTGTATACAGGTGCTAGGGCAGCTAGGTGGTGCAATGAATAGAGTGCTGGGCCTGGAGTCAGACTTATCTTCCTAAGTTCAAATCTGCCCTCAGACACTTACTAATTGTGTGAACCTGGGCAAGTCACCTAACCCGTTTGCCTCAGTTTCCTAATCTGTAAAATCAGTTGGAGAGGGAAATGTCAAACTACCCTAGTATCTTTGCCAAGAAAATGGGGTTACAGAGAGTTAGACATGACTGAACAACGATACAGGTTGTAGCCCTTCTATTCTAGGGAAAGGACTGTGTCCTAGCTAACTTTGCACCCCCTAGGGGCTTATACATGATAGGTGTTTAATAAATGTTTGCTTAATTGAATTGAAAGAAAGTAAATATTGGTCAGGTTGTAGACTTGGTGCCTAGTTTGGATCCCTAAAATGATGAGAATCATGAATTTTGAACTTTGGTGGAAAGAATTCTGGGTCTAGAGCCAGAGGAGGTGGAGTCGAATTCTAGTTACTTGCCCTCCCTGGGACTTAGTTCCCTCATCTGTAAAATGGGAGCATTTGACTCAATGTTCTCCAAGATCTTTTAGTTTTTCAGGATAGAGGAGAATGCCAAAGACTTCCTAGCAACTAATTTCATTTCCTCCCATGGTTTCAACCATCACCTTTAAGGTAGATGGTGCCCAAGTCTCATCCCTGGTCCTAACCTTTCTTCTTCACTTGAGATCCACATGTCTAACCCCCTACAGTACATCTCAAATGCAGCATGGCCAAAAACAAGCTCATCTTTCCTTTTTAAACCTTCTTCTCTTTCCGATTTCAGGATTTCTTTTTCAGTGATACCATCAGTCGATCACCTGACCCTTCCAGCTATTATATTTAGGAATTTTCCCTAACAGATTCTGGATGGGGTCAATAATGAGCTAACAGAACATGGTATTTTAGTGGCTCCCCCTCCCCTTGCCTCAAATCAGATCTGGTTTGAGGGAGCTCAGAGTGTAGGGGGCTGTGGGTCACAAGTTACCATTCTATTCAGGGATTTTAGTGCTTTTTATAGAAAAGCTCCTGCCTTTCAAACAGCTCATATTAAAATCACTGGCATTTATTTATTTGAATAGGAAAGTGCCTCCTGGGTGACTAGCGATTTATTAAATAAGAAATTTATTATAATCCAGCTCTAAACAGTCAAGCTAGAATGTGGTCACTAGCTGCTTTCTTCCTTCTCTCTCTACTGTCTCCAGTTCTGTAGCCCAAAGAAGACAGCGCAGCCTGGCCATTTCTCTCCTGAGAAATAATTGTGTATTTATTGTGTATTGTGTATTTCTATGGTACTACCTGTTGGCAATGAATCATAGATTTAGATCTGGGAGGAATCTGAGACATCACTGAATCTGAGCATTGGATGGACCTCAGCAACTATAGTTACACCCACAAAGGAAGGGAAGCCCACTATAGCATACATGACAAGTGGTTCCCTAGCCTTTACCCAAAAGCCTGGGATGGGCAGCCCATTCTCCAGGGCCCATTCTCCCTTTGAACACCTCTAATTTTTATTGTATTTTTCCTGAATATGTTTTACATGATTGCACATATGTAACCTATTTAAAATTCTTACCTTTTTAGGGAGGGTAGAGAGGAGGAGTAGGGGAGGGAGGGAGAAAATGTGGAACTCAACAAAATTTTTTTTAAAGTGAATGTTAACAATTGTCTTTATGTGTAATTGGAAAAAATAAAATACTGTTAAAATTTTTAAAAAGATTTTTGCTGACATGAAGCCTAGATTCACCTCTTTGCAGCTTCCATAGTTTCTGATTCTGCCCAAATTCCTCCTCCAAATTCTAGCCCTTCAAGGGCATTTATGAAGTTCCCTTCCCCCCTCATCCCCCAGAGTTTTTTCTTCTTCAGGCCAAACATTCTCAATTCCTTGCATGATCCATATGTATCATGGCCTCAAGACTCTTCACTCTCCTGGTTGCCTTCCTTGGGATTCTCTTTAACTTATTGACATCCTTTTAAAACCACTGGGTCCAGACTGCAATACAATATCCCAGATCAGGTCTGGTGGGGGGCAGAATACAGTGGGACCATCACCTCCTATTTCTGGAAGTGATTGTCCTTTTAATGTGGCCTAATATGTTAATTTTTGGCTGTCATGTCATACTGCTGATTTATCCTGACCTTGAAGTTCACTAAGACTTCATATCTCTTTCAGAATAGTCATTACCTACCCATACCTCTTCCATTTTATAGTTAGTGTTGATTTCTTTTTTTAACTCAAGGGCAAATCTTTAAATTTTCCCTATGTAATATCATCTTGTTGATTCAGTCCAGTGTTCTAGACTGGCAAAGTCTCTTTGGATCCTAACCCTGTCATCAGGTTTGTTGGCTTTCCTTCCTAGCTTTGTGTCATCTGCAAATCTGATGGTAAAATGGTACCATTGGTACCACTGGTAAAAATGCTAATAGCACTAAAACATCTGGATCATTGATAAAAGTGTTAAAGAGGCAAAGCATAGATTCTTGTGTTTTGACAGTGAACTCTAGGTGACTTTTTGCCTCATTGACACTGAACCATTCAATAAGCATGCGTGGAGTCTGGTGATCCAATCAGTTCAAAAATCATTTAATTGTATTACTATTTAATCTATATGTTTCTACCATATGCACAAGAATAGTAGAAGATACTTTTTTTAAAAGTTTGCTAAAATCTAGGTAAACTGCAGCCATAGCATTCCTTGCATCTATTACTTTAGTAATCCTGCCAAAAAAGAAAATGAGGTTAGTTTGGCATGATTCACCACGTGCTTGGTGAAGCCCTGTTGGCTCCTTGTAATCACTGCCTCCCTTTAGCCATCCATTCTGGAACTTTCTCAGAAGTCAAAGTCTAATTCACCGATCTGTGGCTGGCAAACTCTTGTTCTCTCAGCTTTTGTAAACAGACAAGGAGAAAGGACACTTGTCCTTCTCCAACTTTTCGTTGAGTAGCTAGGAGGCAGTGGATAAAATGCTGAACCTCGAGTCAGAGAGACTCATCTCAGATACTTACTATGTGACTCCAGACAAGTCATGTAACCCTGCTTACCTCAGTTTCCTCATCTGTAAAATGAGAAGGAAATGGCAAACCTTTGTATCTCCAGTATTTTTGCCAAGAAAATCCCAAATGGGATCACGAAGAGTGAGAAACTACTGAACAGCAATTTTTGGTAACTGTCTTGTTTTCCACAATCTTTCAATTATCACCGACAGTGTCTCAGTAATTGCAGCTGCCAGTTCCTTCAGGATCTGACAGTCTAGTTCACCTGGACCAGCTGACAAGAATTAATCAAGGGCGGTTCTCTATCTCCTTGTTAATAGAGAGAGGATGATCGCTTGATCACTTGTCTGGATTGTTGTAGAGGAGATTTATGATTCAGGGAAGGGTTGGTAGACTAAATCACCACTGGGGTTCCTTCCACTCTGAAGATTTTATAAATATCCCCTCTCCTTTCCATCTATTCACAATGCCTACTTATCCTTTACTGGTCAGCTCAAATGCTGGCTCCACCTGGAAGCCTTCCATGATTTCCCCTAATTGGTAATGATGTTTCCTCTCAGAAGTCACCCAGCCCTTCATTTTATGCTGTTCTATGACATAGGTCATGCCATGTTGTGTTTTATAGTTATCTGTGTTTGTATTTTGATAGTGAACTCCATGAGGGCAGAGACAAAATCCTGACTCTCCTCTAGGACCCAATATAGCATTTAAGAGGTGCTTAATAAATGCAGAATACCTACTGTTGATTAAAAAAAATTCAGTAAAGGGCAGCAGAAACAGCAAGAGTAAATTCAATCATCAACAAGTGTGTGCCAGAGTTTGTTCAAGGGCCCTGTCTGTATACTAGGTCACAAGGGAAGGAGAATCTTAGGATTGAGTTAAGAGGTAGAGAAGGCAAGCCAGTTCAGGACCAGAGGAAGCCTGCCACTCTGAGACCCATGGAATTCCACCTAGGCAAGAGAGAGACTTTCTCAGAAGGTAGATCAGAGAGGCCGTAGCAGAGTCATAATTGATTTTTATGAATTGTAAAGAGAACCCTACAGCCAGTCAATACTTGCTAGCCTGGGTATAGTCTGAGGCTAGTGTAGGAAAGTTTAGGGCAGAGGTGATTGATTACTAGATTGAAATATCTGAAAGGTTGTCAAGAGACACAGAGGGACCAAACTTCTTCTGCTTGACCACAGAGGACTGGATGGGACACAGCTTGTGAAAGTTCCAGGGAAGCAGATGCCATCTCCATCCTCAACTTCCTACCAATTCAGGACATCCACAATGGAAAAGGCTTCCTGGGGGAGCTGGAGATCTCTTGGCCACTGGAGGTCTTTGACTTCTTGTCAAAGGTGCAGTGAAGGGAATTCTGGTACTGTGATAAAAGTAGACTGGTCATCCTTTGGAGTTCCCTCTAACTCTGAGTCAATGACATTCACTCTGAGGAGGATGATAAAGGGACAACAGCTGGAACCCCAAGCCTATGGTTGAGGACTCTGAGAGCTGCACAGGTATGCCTTCATGCTGCTTGCAAAGATATGGGAGCCCCTAAGTCACACCCTTGGGATGGGGTGGAGACCACACTTGAGTCTCTCCAAAGCCCCCTTTGACTCTGGCAGCAGACCTTGTGGGAGAAATGAGACAAGATGAATGGAGGTAACAATGCTGCCACTTAGTATCCTGCTGGGAGCTGATGTCGGGAATGATGAGAAAACAAGATCTTTGCTGCCAAATTGCATAATAATTAGCAAAGTGCAAATTAGCCCCAGTGAAGATGGGAAAACTTCATTATGCAGGAGTCCCCAAAGAACTGTTACAATGCTCACAATATCCATCTTGGCTGGTGGCCAGGCCTGGAGCTGGCTGTGGTGGGAACCCACTGGGGCTTGGGGCTTGGGTGGAGTTATGGGGGCAGACTTGGACATGGACCTGGGAACCAGGCCCCATTCTCAGAGCAGAGGCCATAGGGGCTGGTCCAGGAAGTCAGGGTCCCTTACTCTGAATGTCTGAGAAGTTCTGCTTTCTCTTACTTGGCCCAAAATATTTTTCTGGGAGGAGGGGCACAGCTTTTGATTCAACAAATGCTTATTAGGTAACTTCTGTGTACAAGGAACAATATTAAGGGCTAGGAATACAAAATAAAAATGTAATATTCTGGGTGTCAGTTGCTGTACCAGGCTTAGGGCATATAAAGACAAAACTACAAGAGTTCCCATCCTCAAGAGGCTCATGTTCTCCTTATATGAGGGGGAGGGATGAACATGAACACAAATATCAAGATGTCCATGGGTATAGTACTCTACCATGGACATAGAGTGAGTACTTTATGTTGGTGGGATTCTCTGCACTTTAGTATTGGGATAGAAGGGCACCTACTTTGTGCCAAGCATTGTGCTAAGTGCTTCACAAACATTCTTTAATTTGATCTTCCCAACAACCCCATGAGGTATATTCCAATATTATCCTCACTTTACAATTGAGGAAACTGAGACAGAAAGGTTAAGTGACTTGACCAGGCTCAAATAGCTGGTTTTGCAATTAATACGTCCATTTTGTAGTTTAGGAAACTGAGGCAGACAGAGGTTAAGTGACTTGGCCAGGGTCATGTAATTAGTATGTGTCTGAGGTCAGATTTGAATTCAAAGTACTGGGGGCATCAGAAAAGGACTCATGTGGGAGGTGGCTGCCGAGCTGTGCTTTGGAGGAATGTAGAGAGTCTGGTCCAGACATGGATGGGACCATTCATACAAAGGCTAGACACAGAAGGTTATATACAGGGAACAGTGTGCCTGGAATGTGTTATGAATGAAAGGAAAGTTGAAAGCAGGGCCAGTCTGTATGCTAGGGAAACAATAGCAGAACATGCATGAGAATAAAGCTTCCCTATTCCTTAAGGAATAACATGGACCTTCAGAATATCAGGGGAGGAAGGGTCCTTAGAGAACATCTAGTCCAACCTTTATGTTTTACAGATTGGGAAACTGAGGCTAGAGACGAGAAAGGATAGTCCAGGGACACATAGAAAATCAATAGTAAAGCTGACTAGAATCGATCCCTTGATCCATCCATGTGACCCTCTAGGTCATCAAGTGCGACCCTTTGACTGAATCCAAACTTCATAGAATAAACCCCCTTAATAAAAGAATTTGTTCTGTGAAATTTGGACATGGATGAAAGGTCACACCTGAGGATCTAGAAGGCCACGTATGGCCTTGAGGCTGCAGGTTGCCTCCCTGCCCCAACCTAGATGGTTTCTGAAGGCACTTCTAGTTCTGAGTTCTATGAGTCAAATCTAAGATACCATGACTTGTTTACCAATAGTATGGTATATACTTTCTCTTTTGACTCTGGCAGTAGGGATTGGCCTGTATTGAGTCATCCTTATTCTTACCCAGTCTCTCTCTTATGGGCAAACACCCAGGTTTCAAAAGAACTCTGGAGAATGCATATAACACACCAACTCTGAGGAGTCACTGTGCTAAAAGATAGGTTGGATTGTCATGTTATTCACATACAAGCACATACGCACCCCCACTGGCCTCTTCTCTGCACCTTTACCTGGCTCTGAGCAACATGGCTTTTGGTGCCACGTGAAGGGAATGGGGTAGTAGAAAGGACGCCAATCTTTGAGTCAGAAACTATGCGACCTTGAGTGAGCCCTTTCTTGTCTTTAGGTTGTAGAATGAGGGTGGCAGAAAATGAAGTGATTTTCAGAGTTCCTTCCAGCTATAATTCTAATCTCCATTTACCACACAGACCTGGCTCCTGCACTCAGTTTGATATACAGTTGCACGTGAATGCACATACATAGGCATACATATATATATACACACATATACACATTTATGTGTTTACAACACACATTTGTACACATATTAAACAATATTGTATTTGTCCTTTGTTCCCAAAGAAGACCATGCCATCAGAGAAATAATGACATGACTTGCACTTGACTTTGTTTTGAGTGAGGGAGGGCTGTGCAGGTCACCAGCCTCACTTCTCTAGAGCCATCTGAATCCAGTGACCTGATATTCCTCAGGATGACTGGGAGATGACCCAGGATGCACTGGGAGACCTTGGACCCTTTAGGCCAAGGTACAGCATAAACATATGTATAAAGCATGTATGATTATACACATACACACAAACACAATGTTATACATGTGTTTTTATACCTATCATGTATATTGTATATGTTTGCACATATATTGCATATATACACCTACACATGTATAGGTATGTATATACTATATATGCAAACACACATATATATGTATATGTGTATATATACATATGTATGTACATGATTTGTGTGGGTACTCATATATATCTGTATATTATGAAGTCAGGTCTCTGTGGTTCATGGAAATTAGAATTACAGCTGGAAGGAATTTTGAAAATCACTTAATTTTCTGCAACCTCCAATAAAGCAAATATATACTGACCAGAAGACATTTAGTATTAGTTTGATTGGGTTACTCACCTGTTCAAAAATCTTCCATGGTTCCCATTACCTAAAGAATAAAATCCAAAGTCCATAGCCTGCTATTCAAACTTTCTGATCTGATCTACCACTACAACTCTCCACATACTCGAGATTGCAGATAAAATGGAGTGCTCATTCTTATGGTATAGACCCTGGACTTTTTAGCATCCATGATAGCACTGATACTTTTCCCTGTTTCTGAAGGGCAGGACCTTCCTCAGCACCACTCTTTCAAAGTGCTAGAGTACCGAATTTGAGTGTCAGGAGATCTAAGTTAAAATCCTATATCTGCCACTAAATTACTGTGTGACCCTGGGCAAGTCATTTCTTTCCCTTTGATCCTCTGTTCCTGTTCTATAAAGTATTGACCTGACTCTTTCATTGGACTGTCATGAGGAAGAACTCTATAAGGGAAAGGGAATACACATTTATAGAGTTCCTAGTATGTTCTGGCACTGTGCTAAGGACTTTTTTCAATTATGTTTTCATTTGATCCTTAGAATAACTCTGGAAGGTAGATGCAGTTGAGCAAACTGGGACAAATAGAAGTTAAGTGACTTGCTCATGGTCACACAGTGATAAGTATCTGAAGGTAGATTAGAACTCAAGTCTTCCTGACTCCAGGTCAAGCCCTATATCCACTGTACCACCAGTTGCCTCTGGACTTTATAAACCAGGAAGTCCCTATTTCTTTGTTATTTTCCATCATTTTTCTTGTAAATGATTTTGCACCTCTCTTTTGGACTTGCTTTCTTCTTAGAAAATATACTTTGGGAATTACTTGGGAAAAATATACTTTGGGAAATACTTCTCACTTCCCTGCTTAATCAGTCCTCCTTTCCCTCCTCCTCCCAAGTGGAATCTGGGAACTTAAGTACATGACACTTTCCCAAGGGTAACCACAAGCCCCCGCCCCCATAGTAATGGGCACAAAATTAAGCCTTTGAGCTTGTAGAGAGCTAGAAGAGTCTCCCTTCCTTGATAGGCTACTTTCTCCTAGAGACTTGTTCATTGTCAGTGAATTATAGTATTGCTTTTCCCCCAACAAGGAGGAAAGACAGATTCTATCCTCTGCGTAGGTGCTTCCCTTGAGGCTGCTTTACTGGAGACAATTCTAAAATGAATCTGTGTGAATGGGAAGACATTAATCTGGACATCTCTGAATTTAGATCTGGCATGCTCGAGCCTGAGTATGAAGGATGAGGGTAAAATCAACTTATATATAGATGCCCACATCCGGGAATACAAAACTAAATACTTCTGACTTGGTCAGGGTACCAAACTGGAGCTGTAGTTGTGGCAAGGCTGAGTGCTTAATGGTGGTGGGATTTTCCATATTTCAGTGTTGGGAGTAAAAGAGAAGAGGAAGACAAGATGCATTCATTGGTTGGTTGATTATTGACTTGTGTTCTTAAAGAGGACCAAAATGACATCACTATGCTAGAGTCAAGTTTCAATGTGTCCGACTATGGCTGATCAGACCAACATGAACTTAGAATGCTCTACCACAGGTGGCCCATAAATTGTGTGAACATTTGGAGTGGATATTCCAAATTTAGGCAATTGTGTTTCCTTTGAGCTGTTTCAATTCCTCTGTCCTCATAGAGCACAGCACCTTCTCTGATGTGGGCACGCCATGATGAGTGATCCTGTATCAGTGTCTCCCATGTCACACAATTAATTCCAAAGGTCTTAAGATAGACCTTGAGAGTGTCCCTGTATTGCTTCTTATGACCACCACGTGAGCACTTGCCCTGTCTGAGTTCTCTATAAAACAGTCTTTTTGGCAAGTGTACATTTTGCGTTCAAACAACATGGCATTTGTTAAGCTTGGCACTAGGTGCCAAGTGCAGTGCTAAGCACTTTACAAATATTTAATTTAATTCGACCCTTACAGCAACTCTAGGAGGCAGGTGCTATTATTATCTCCATTTTACTGTTGAGGAAGCTGAAGCAGACAAAGTTTAAATGAGTTGGCCAGGGTTACACATAGCTAGTAAGTGCTAGAGGCTGGATTTGAACTCAGGTATTCCTGATTCCAGATGTAGTGCTCTATGCACTATGACACCTAGCTGGGAGTCAGGGGGAGGAAGAAAAGGAGGGATGAGGCTGAGTATTTAGTAATGGGGTGGGGTTCTCAGTATCTGGTGATATTTTGTGCTTTTGCTACAACAGAAAATACTGCTACAAATGTTTTTATTTTTTGTACAAAAGGGTCCTTTCCCTCTCTGTTTCTTTGAGGCATATGCCTAGTAATGGTATTGCTTGCATAGTTTTGTGACTTTTGGGGCATAGATCAAAACTGCTTTCAAGAATGGTTGGAGCAATTTACAGCTCCACCTACAGTGAATTACTGTACCTGTGCCCCATGGTCCCTCCAAAAATTGTCATTTTCCTTTGGTGTTGTCTTTGAGTGTGAGGTGAGAACTCAGTTGTTTTAATTTGAATATCTTTTGTTGTTGGTGATTTGGAGCTTTTTTAAATGCAATTATTGATATCTTGGATTTCTTCCTTTGAGAACTTCCTTTTCATACCTTTTTAACCATTCATTTATTGGCTATTGTCCTTGTATATTTATTAATCCCTTGTATATCTTAGATGTTGCAATGGATAGAACACTGGACTGGAGTCAGGAAGACCTTATTAGCTGTGTAAACTTGGGCAAATCACTTAATCTCTGCCTCAGTTTCCTCATCTGTAAAATGGACATCTGCAAAATACTCGGGCTGTAGCATGCTGGATCTAAACACAGAGATGCCCAGACTAATGTCTTCTCATACACATAGACTCATTTTAGAACTGTCTCCAATAAAGCAGCCTCAAGAGAAAAACACCTGTGCAGAGGACAGAATCTCAGCCTTTCCTCTTTGTTGGGGGAAAAGCAATACTATAATTCATTGATGCTGAACTGGTCTCAGGAGAAAGTAGTCCATCAAGGAAGGGAGGTTCTTCTAATTCTCTAAAGGTTCAAAGGCTTAATTTTGTGCCCTTTTCTACATCCCAAGGTTGTTGTGAGGACAAAAATAATATAATATTTTAAAAGTGTTTTATAAACTTTAAAATCTATTAAATGCTAGCTTTTATCTATATCCCACCTTTTTTGGCAGACAAATTTGCTGCAAAAATCCCCTCCCCCTACTTAACTGTTTTTCTTCTAATTCTGTGTTGTCTTTGTGCCAAGATACTTCAGTTATATATAATTCAAATTGTGCATTTGATTTCCTGTGATCCTCTCTATCCCCTGTTTTGTTGAGAACTCTTCTTCTGGTCATATTTGCAAAAGGAACAGTAGAGAGAGCACTGAACCTGGAGTCAGGAAGACCTGCGTTCAACTATAGCTTCAGACATTTAGTAGTTGTGTGACCTTAGCAGTTGGGCAAGTCCGCTTGTCTGTCTCAAGTTGTAGAGCTGGTACTGTGAAACTCGCTTGTTTCTTACTTCTTTGGATTGTTTCCCTTGAGATCTTGACCTTTTGTTCCTCTAGATGAAATTTGTTATGAGTTTGTCTACTTCTATAAAACGATCCTTCAGTTGATTGGTTGGCATGGCACTAAGTTGTAAATTAATTTAGGCTGTATTGTCATATTTGTTATATTAGCATGGCCCAACCAAGAGCAATTGAGTCCTCTCCAAGTGTTCGTTTTCCTTTATTTCTATAAAGCATGTTTCATATGTGTGTTTATATAACTGCTGTGTTGGTCTTGGTTACTGGGCTCTCATATCTTTTTGACATCCTGTAGTGATTTTGAATGAAATTTCTTTTTCAATCTCTTTTTGCAGGGTTTTGTTGGTAATGCACAAAATAATCCACAGTTTTTGTGGATTTATTTTATGTCCTGTTATCTTATTGAAAATATTACTAGAAACAATTGAGTTTCTAGGATACTCTAAGTAATAATAATAATAATAACTAGGGTTTATATAATACTTCAAGATTTGCAAAGCACTTTGCATGTGTTATTTCATTCTCACAAAAAACTTTCGAGGTAGGTGCTATTATTAGACTCATTTTACGTATGAAGAAACTGAGGCAAAGAGAGGGTCTTTATCCTGCTGGATCGGGTAGATCCTTGTCACTGTTCTATGGAACAGGTGAAGGTTTTTTCTCAGAGGATTCATCACCACCATTGATGATCTGAGCCTCCCATACCTATCCCATAGCTCCAAATGTTCCGCGACTCTTCTTGACTTCCTTTTCTGTGTCCTCCAAGCCTAGATGATTCTCTCTCCTTATCTCTACCTCCTGGCTTCCTTCAAATCCCAGCTAAGATCCCACTGTCTACAGGAAGCCTCCATTCTAGTGCCTTCCCTCTGGAGATTATTTCAAATTTGTGTGTTCATCTTTTTCATGTAGTTGTTTGCAATTTTTTCTCCCTCATTAGACTGTGAACTTCTTGAGTAGGGGCTATATTTTACCATTTTTTAAGGGGGGTATTCCTAGTGCTTAGCACTGTACCTGGCACAAAGGAAGTACTAGAGAAGTATTTATTGACTGACTGTGCCACATTCTTCTATCCTCTCATGTTCCAACTCAGGTTAAGATGCCCCTTTGAATTTTCCTTTATCATATGATTTTGGCAGGATCCATAGAGGTCATATAGTACAACACCTTCATGTTACAAATAGATAAACTGTGTCTGAGGGTAAGTGATTCTCCCAAGGTCACATAGGAAATATGTAGCAGAACTTAGGTCTTCTGACTGCACAGCCAATGTTTTTTCCCATGATACCTCACTACCTCTTTGTTTTACCCTTAAAATTCTTCTGTTCCTTCAAAGAACACATTATTCTCCTTGGTAAACTGGAGAATAGGGAAGCCCCTTCTTACTTATCACACTTAAAATTTTACATAAACGTACATGATCATCATCATAAGAATAAAAAGTTTTAAATTTAAATTATAACCATTGAGGATAGATGGGTGGCACCATGGAATTTCGGACATGGAGTCAGGAAGACCTGAGTCTGAATCCAGCCTAAGTGACTTACTTATTGTCTGACTAGGCAAGTCATTTAGCTTCTCTGTACCTCAGTTTCCTCATCTGTAAGAATGAAAACAATCATAACACCAGTCTCACAGCATGGTGGTGAGGATCAAAGGAGTTAACATATATGTAAGGTGCTTAGCAAACATTCAAGTTTTATAAAAATGCTTGCTAACTCTCATCAGATCTTACTTGCTAACATGTACCTGAAATCAGGAATATCTGAGTTCAAACGCAGCCTCAGACACTTACAAGCTGTGTCACCCTGGCCAAATCATTTAACCTTCGTCTGCCTCAGTTTTCACATCAATAAAATGAGGTTAATAATATCACACCTATCTCCCAGAGTGACAGGGAGGATAAAATGAGATAACTGTTAAGGGCCTTGCAAACCTTCATCATGATGTTTCATTTTCCAGCCATGTTCAAACCTTAAATCATTGTGTAAATACGAGTATTTGTTTTCTATTATTATTACTATTACATGAAAAAAAAACAACTGGCACTGGTAGAAACAAATGCAAACTTAGTACATTCTTGGCAGGTTATTTGAAATCTCATTCTTTATACTTGCTGGAATTTAGAACTCAGATCCTCCCTTGTTGACCTTTTGATGGGGGTGAGAGTGGATGTATCCTTTTCTTTCTTTCTTTTTTTTTTTTTTGCCTCATTTTGGTTATCCACTACTGGCACACAGTAGGCATTTTTTCTTGCTCATTACTGTTATCTACTGTCAACTTGTCAAAGCCCTAGCATATTTCATAATTGCTCTCAGTTGTTGCCTGGAGGAAGGTTTTCAGAAGCAATTGAACTCAAGTTATTTAAATCACTTCTCACCTGTTCCCTTTTCTTCACCTGGGTCTTGCCTCTTGTCTTTTTGATTGGTGAGGGAAAGAGAGATCTCAGGATCTCAGAATGAGGAGGAGATTACTGGATAAAGTCTGTCTACCTGGGGTAGGTGTGGAGGTGTTATGTACCTGAGTAGAAAAGAGATGAGTACTTGTGTGTGAGGGTGACACCCAAGTATCTGGGAAGGGGATAAAAGGTGGGTTTCCAGACTTGAGGATGAATACTCAATATGTGGGGACTTCATCAAGGAAATTTTTCATCTGGAATTTAAGAAATAATGAATTTTTTTTTAAAAATCTCTTTACTGGACTTCTAAACGATTAAGTTGCTAGAGCAGTCGCTGTCGGCTCTCTCTTTTAACACAATGAAAGTTTAAAATTGATTTCATTGTTTTTAATTCAGTGTCTATTGGCTCTATAACAGTTTTTCAGTAACTTAATTGTTTTTGTCCTCAGTGATTTTGAACCCAAATGTCATAAAATGAACTTTATTGTTTTTCGTGCTTTCTCTGCCCTTGGGCAGTTACTGGTGACAATTTATAGGCAGACTTGTCAGCAGAGTAAGTGTAAAAGGCATCCATGAAGCTCAGATAGACATCACTAAGCTCTTGTGCTATAGGTTCTGGGGGTAAGCTGGGGTGGTGGTGGTGGTGGGGTGATGTACTTGGACTTTTACTTTACAAACAATTCTAATAAGTTGGGGAAGAGTGTGTGCCTGTGTGTGTGTGTGTGTGTGTGTGTATGGTAGGCTGGGATGAGGGAGCAGAGGAGAGGGCAGTCCTAGTTCACAGGGAAGGGAAGAATCAAACTCAGACCCAGGAATAGCCATGTAAAATGGTGGTTGGCAGCCTATGGGCAAAACAGGAAGCAGAAACTATAAAAAGCAGACATACCAAGAAGTCCAGTAACCCAGTGGCATCCGGTAAAGCACAATTAACACTATACATGTTGTGTTTGTTCCTTTATTTAACCCAGCACAAAATTGGTGTTCGTAAAACATTTGCGGCACCTAGGTAGTAAAGTGGACAGGTTAATTTGCTGGAGTCAAGACCTGAATTCAAATCTAGTCTCAGAACTTCCTAACTTTATGATTCTGAACAAGTCACTTAACCTTTGTTTGCCTCAGTTTCTCTAACTGTAAAATGAGGATAATACTAGCCTCTACCTCATAGAATTGTCAGGAGGAACAAATGAGATAAAGTGTTTAGCTTAATAAGTGACTTTTTCCTTCCTTTATAAAAGGGACCTTCCATCTTTGAGAAAAGGTTCCATGATGTTGAGGATTCTCTAAGAAGGGAGGGAGGGTGTGATGTCCTCCTAAGGAGGTTAAATGACTTACCCAGGATCACACAGCATCTGAGAATTGAACTTGTCTCCCTGACTACAGGTCAGAGAGAAAAGAAAGAAAAGGATTCATCCTGGGTGACCTTGGACATGCCATTCCTCATTTCAGGTCCTCAGTTTCCTGTTCTGTAAAATGATGAAATTGAGTTAGGTCTCTTTTAGCTCCGACTTGCTACGATTATGTAATTAGACTGACCTTCCCCAAATACACGAGTAGCTCTGTCCCCATGCAGCCCTCCCTCCCTTCCTGACAGAACCAGCCGATGTCCTAACAAGCCCATATTTTACACTCTGACTTGTCTCCCTGGCAGGAGCTTCCTCTCCCAGCCAAGAATTTATGATGCTAGTGGTTGACTCAGGGAGCAAGTGGGCAGGTGATTATCCTCCTCTAACAAAAGCCAGTGGTGTGGGAGGGAGGGAGGAGCAGTGGGGAGTGCCAAGCCCTCAGGCCCCTAGCTAGGCCTTAGTCTCTCTGTCAGTGGCCCGCCCTGCACCAGAGATTGCCTTCCCAGCAGCTCAGACTCTGGCATGGGTCAGGTACTGGGGTGGGGCGGTAGGAGATGGGTCTGAGCTCTCCTGGAGCCAATTTCAATCGATCTCAGTAGACATTTATTAAACACTTACTGTGTACGGAGAGCCAGAGGAGGTACAAAGTTGAGACAAACTCTACCCTCCTTAAGGTGATCTGCTTGGGGAATTAGACACATACACACAGATAATAATAATAGACAATATGACATAAACAGTGTGTCAGTGGGTGCAAACAAATTATGTGAATTATGGATGTGGAAGGGCAGGGACAGGCCATTACCAGTTTGGGTAGGGACAGCAAAAGCTTCTTGGAGGAACTGATGTTAATGTTGGTCATGAAATCAAATCCAGCCTCAAACATGTACTAATTGTATAACCTGGAGAAGTCACTTAACTCTGTTTGCCTCAGTTTTCTCATCCATAAAATGAGCTGGAGAAGGAAATGGCAAACCAGTCCGACATGTTTGCCAAGAAAACCCTGAGATTGGGGTCAAGAAGAGTTGGACACAACTGAAAAATCACCAACACCACAAGGCGTTCAGCAGGTACAGAAGGGAAGGGAGGACATTCCAGGCATAGGGACCAGTATGAGAATAGGTTTGGGGACAGAAAGGAGTCTGGTGGCTATTTTTGTGTGGAGGTTAGAGCTGGGGAAGAAGCAGAGAGGACTCTATTTTGAGTGGAACAAGGCAGCTCAGTGGGTAGAGCACTGGACCTGGAGTCAGGGAGACAAGTTCAATTCTCAGATGCTAACTGTGTGATCCTGAGTAAGTCATTTAACCTCTTTCAACCTCAATTTCCTCATCTGTAAAATGGGAATAGTAATAGTATCTACCTCCTAGGATTGTTGTAAGGGTTAAATAAAATAATATATACAAACTTTAAAGGGCTATAAATATACTGGCTACTATTACCATAAAAAGGAGTAATGTGAGAGGGGATTGGAATGGAAATAGATTGTTCAGGGCCTTGAATGCCAGAATAAGAAGGGTGAATTTTACCTATTAGGTATTGGGGAACCATTGTTTCCCATAAGAAAGATTAGCCTGGTAGCATTCACAGAATGTGGGAATCAGAAGGGAACTCAGTGGTCCCTTTTATTCTAACACCAATGATATCCTCATTATTTCATCCTGTCAAGGGTCTTATAATTGAATTTAATACAGGACACATTTATTAAAATGTGCTAATAAAATAAAAATTTAAAAATGTGCCAGGCATTGGTAATATAAAGACACAAATGAAAACTAGCCCTTACCCTCAAGGAGCTTATACTCTATATACAGAGTATATACGGAGTAGTTGCTAGAGAGAACAGTTATTAGCTAAAATAAATTTCAGGGGAAGATAGTGGAGGCAGTAAGGCTTGTTAGGAGGTTATTACGATAGTTTGGGTCATTAGTACAATTGAATTTTGTATTAATTCAGGCCTGGACCAGTGTTGCATGCCTTCACGCATACCTTTAAAGGTAAAGCACTTCAGCCCTACCCAAATACTCCCTACTTCTGTATATGAGTGTTGGGACCTGTCACCCCATGGGGCAAACCCCCATCTCTGCATTCCACTTCAACCAGTTTTTGGTTCATACTATAAAAATTGTGGCATGCCTGTGGGCATGTATGCCATCAAAGCTCAGTGTTAGATGGAGGGATGATGGCACTGAAACTAAACAATGAATGAGCCACATGCCACTCCTTACCCTAGGCAGGTTCAGGAATCCTTAAGCCATGGCTTTGCAGGTTGTATTAATTCATACAGCCTCAGTATGTCCAAAGCATCTGGTTGGCCTGGTTTCTTCCATCAGTCATAGTCTTGGGGAGGGGAAAGTCTGACCCCACCTGTAGAAAGTAGAGTTGATGATACTGAGCCACATTTCCACTCATTTAATTTGTGGCAAGAAATAACCCGTCATATTGATAGAAGACATTTAAGAAAAGGGTCCCCTCACTGTCCTGGGGGAATCTACGGCATCATTCTGAGGTAGGTCCACTTCCTTTGCTTTGTTTTCAATTTGTTATTTATTTTTTAACATTCATTAAAATATTTTTTAAGTTCCAAATTTTCTCTCTCCCTCCATGTCCTCCCTCAGTCACTGAGAAGGCAAGCAATATTATATCAATTATACATGTGAAATCATGCAAAACATATTTCTATGTTAGCCATGTTGAAAAAAAGCAAGAAAGTAAAGTTCAAAGAAGTGCTATGCTCTCTCTTTCTCTTCTTTTTGTCCTTCTTTCTCTCTTTCTCGGTCTCTTCTGCCCATCTTGATTTAGTACATCTCTACTTCCCTCTTTTGGAGAGGCCCTAGATGTGAGCCCAAACCTAAGCATTAAGAGTTATGTTTCTGGGTCACTGAGGTGAGGATTTAGTAAGGAAAAGAGTAGAAGAAAAGAGATCTTAGCTCCACTTCTCATTAGAGGCTGTGCTTCAGGGTCTAGAAGCAAAGACACCCTTAGGAAGAAAAAGTGTGTCCGCTACCCCAGCCACTTGGGTACAGGAGGGATATTAACTAGTTCCTTGGGGAGGGTGGCCTCTGATGAGAAGAGGTTGTACCCACTTCCTCTCCCTAAAGACAACATTCTCTGTTCTAAGTTCCACCCCCATCTCTGAAATCCTGTGTTCTAAGGACCTTCCCACCTGTAAAATGTGATGTGAGGTTTGTGTGTGTGTGTGTGTGTGTGTGTGTGTGTGTGTGTGTGTGTGTGTGTGTGTGTGTGTGTGTGTGCGTGCGCACGCGCGCAGAAAAGGGAAGTATGACTTATTCATTCTAGGGGAGGGACAGCAGGTTTGTGGATCCTCTTCCTGATTTTCTCTTCCTCTCTGACCCCCTAGTCACCACCAGAGGTGCTCTCCTGGGCCAGTTTCAGTATCTCTCAGATCCCTCAGTCTTGGGGTAGAGCTCTAAGAAGATTCTGGGGTTATAGTGGGTCTCAACCAAAAAGTTATCTTTTCTTTCAATATTCCCAGTGAAAGTCAGAACATACTTTCTTCTCCTCACTCTCCCTTTTATTTCTCCTAGCTATCTTTTCCCCTCCTTGTCTCTTTCCCCCATCTTCTGTCTTCCCCATCCCCTCCTCTCCCTGAACAACTAGCATCTTTTAAAAGAATCTGACAGCTGCTTCCCAGGAAGGGTGTGAAGGCGGTCCTGGCAGCCCTAGCAGTGAGGGTGTGTTAGCCCCTGGGAGGCGATAGGAAGAGAGATGAGGGAGAGATGGCGGATCTGGGAGAGGGAATGGGGAGAAGAAGTACGTTTTAAAGGGGAGGGTTTTAAATCACAAGATCTCTTTTCTCTGTGATCCCTGGGGGTGGGATAAGGGTGGGACATGGTCACTCTAGGTGAGAGAAGATGCAGAGGAGGGATGGAGCTGGGTAACTCAGGATCTGGGACACAGAGAGTTGATTTCATTCAGTGGCTTTGGGCAGTCAGGAAAGTCAGCCTTTTTATCCCATATCCAAGGCCCTCCCCCAACTATAATGTTAGAGTTAGCCCATCTCCTCCACTGAAAAAAGGAAAAGATGAAGACTCAGTGGTAAGGGTAAGGGGGGTGGGGTTGGCACTCTACCTGCACATTAATGTCCCTTGCATTTGTCTAATGCTTTGGCTTTTACATCTATTAATTCATTTGGTCTTTACCATGGTCATGGCAAGGTAGCCACTGCAATTCCATTTTCCAGTGAGAAAACTGAGCCCCTCAAAAGGAAATAGACTCGCTCAAGGTCACACAGTTTGTTAGAGCCAATACTCTCACCTGAACCCTGGTCTTCGTCTTTCCTGGCCAGAGTCCTTTTGGTTGTGCTAAGCTGAGATTAGAATCAGGGAGACCTCCCTTCCTTCTGCTCCTACAGGGTATCACCTCCCTGATGTCTGTCCTCTTGAGAAGAAAGGACAGACCACACACACACACACACACACACACACACCAACTCCTTACTTACTCTCTCCCCCTAGCTCTGAAGGCTTGCCTTACGGCCAGTGGCATTGAGGCCACAGGTTCCCCATGTTCCCCAGACAGGTTCCCTACCCGTGCCTTAAGCTCTTTGATCTAAAGCTGGAGCTAAAGAGAGCTTTAGAGGCTAGCCCAACCCACCCCCCTCCATTTATAGAGGAAGAAACTGAGGGAAGGGTAAGGGACTTGATCAAGGTCACACTGGTAGCTAGAGGTAGCCTTTGAATCCAAAGCCATTCTTCCCAATGTCCCATACTCCCTCTTTTCCTCCATTTTTGATATTCTATGTTCTAAGGTCTCTCTGACCTCTGACAGTTCATGTTCTAGAGTCCCTTTTTAAAATTCTGACATTCTACATTTGAAGGTCTCTCCAAACTCAGGCATTCTGTGTTTCAAGGTTCCGAATCTTCTCTTCTGTGACTCTGTGGTCCTGTGAGACTACATGGTCCTGAGACCAAAGAAGAGGAGGAGAGGGACAGTTAGCAAAGAGGTGCCTCCTCTGTCTCCCTCCTTCTTTCTCTGTATGCATCTCTCTCTCTCTATCCTTTCAGCTCCATTAAATAGCACAGCTGCCCAAACAGCTAAGTGGTGGAAGTTAATGAACACGTACAGAAGTGGATGGTTCAGAAGCTAAATTACCCAGGAGCAGACAAAACAGAGGCAGGCAAGGAGGCAACCTGATTGTTTTTCAAGCGATAAAAGATTGACATGAATTACAGAAGCCATTAGAAATTTGGAAGATATGTAGATTGAAATGGGTACATTTGTTTCAATTAGATACACAGGGAAAGGGGAGGTGTAGGTTCCTTAATGAGGTCACCCTAATTTCCCTCATCCTCCTCGACGGTGAGATGCGGACAGTGGGAGGTTGACTTGGACATCTCTGATAATCTGGATGGGGCTGTCACTGGGAGCCAGTCTTGGGGACTTTGGAGGTCATGAGGCTTCTCTGCTCTAGGCTCAAGAGGAGGTGGGGGGCCCTTTATCCCTCATGAACCCCGCAGATCTATCAGCTCCTACAGGATGTCTTGCTGAGGGGTCTGAGTCAAACTGTCTGAGGAGCTGCTTCAGTGAGAGAATTTTTCTGGGTCCTGGAAGGATGGGTAAAGGAAAAAGAAATGAGGTGGTCTTGATCTGGGATCAAGCTCCTGACTGGGTGAGAGCAGAGAATGACTACTCCCTTAGGATCCCTCAGGTTGAGGGGGGAGAGGATCCTGATCCCAGGAAGTACCTAATTTGATGCAGGGAAGCTTGATTCCTTGGGGAGTCCTTGGTTTGAGAGAGTAGAGTAGGCTTTTAAAGAGTCCCTGACTGAGTGGGAAACCCACAGTTCTTGCTCTGTGGAACTGCGTGGATATAGTATAGATTCTCATCGGTCTGCCCTATCTTTCACAGAGGGCTCTCCAGCTCCCTGGTCAAGGATCTGTTTTTGTACCTTTCTTTCAGTGTCTAGGCAACAACCTGACAGACCAAAATGCTTAAAGGTCAGAAGAGGGAGGAGCGGTTCTCACTGACAAGAGAGATACACCTGACTTGCTTTTGCCTCTGTCTGTCTGGCATGCTTTGCTCCATCCCTCTCCTCTGTTCTGTCCCCCCCAAACCTGGCCAAGTTCTCCAACTGCCAGGTTCTAACTCCAAAAGCTAGTTCCTCTCTTCCTTCCCTCATTGCTCCTTCCCTGACTGAGCTCTCCTGCCTCTGGGTTAGCAGTGACAACATGTGCACGAG